>OY744547.1:46333381-46440881 GCA_963556195.1 Sepiola atlantica | reverse complement strand
AAGTCAGCAGACATAATAGTTTTTTTATCTATCAGAATAATATTTTAACGATTATTTTACAAGTTTTTTTCTTGCAGAGCTCAGTTTATGGACGTCTGTCCATCTAGCGCCTCCATGGTGAACTGTCTGAAAGCTAATTTCTCACCAGGGATCTGTGACGTCAGAGCCCTTTGACCCTTCAACGAATGTCATAACAGAACTCAATATCGCTTTTTATCTAACCTTTTTGATCCGAGCGTTTCATCTCGGCCAGCATACATCCAGTATGTTATGATTCCCAGAATGAATCATTTTGTTTGTCCCAGATTATCAATGCACCTAAATGTGCACTTCATCCTATTTCTTTCACCCAATTCATAATTCATACTAGCTACTTTATCCGTTTTCAAAATACAGGGCCTGTCATAATGCTACATATATATAGGAGCAAATATATGTTCAGCTAGCGCGTTTTAACAACCACCATCACCACCACCACCACCACCACCACCACTACCACCACCACCACCACAACCAATAACAACAACAACAACAACAACAACAACAACAGAAACAACAGACACTACAACAGTAACAACAATAATAATAAAAATAACAACAATAATAATAATAACAATACTACTACTACTACTAATAATAATAATAATCGTAGCAGAAGGGGAAGGCAGTTCACTGGGGAATATGCACTCGCTTACTCTTAACATGTAAACGGCAGTCTTCACTTGTGGCAAAAGACCTAAAGTGTTGCGATATGAATATCGTAGCATTATCGGACACAAAACTTAGTGCTGAGGGTCACTTCACTGAGGTATTAGACGAGTACACGCTATATGTAAGTTGTAGGGTAGACAGCTGTGAGAGAGAAGTTAGCGTTAGTTTTGTTGTTAGAAAAGCAGTTACAACAAATGTGGTTATAGTGATTGCATAATCTCCACGAGGATGCCCTTCGTACACAAGCGGTATTCAACCTTACTTAGTGTCAATGTTCCAACACTGAAGTAAAGAGAAGATGAAAATCTTGTATTCTATTCATCTCTTAAACAAGTAATATTGACGCTTTCTTGTGCAGATAGAGTTGCAATTTCTCGGATTTTAATGCACTGTTATGGAACGTGTTGTGCGAGCACGGTGTGGGACTCTGCAAGTACGGTGTGGAGCTCTGTAAGAACGGTGTGGGGCTCTGCAAGTAAGGTGTGAGGCTCTGTAAAACGGTGTGGGGCTCTGTAAGTACGGTGTGGGGCTCTGTAAGCACGGTGTGGGTCTCTGTAAGTACGGTGTGGGGCTCTGTAAGTACGGTGTGGCGGGTATGCAAGCATGGTGGGCGTCTCTGTAAGCACGGTGTGGGGCTCTGTAAGTACGGTGTGGGGGTCTGCAAGCATGGTAGGCGTCTCTGTAAGCACGGTGTGGGGCTCTGTAAGTACGGTGTGGGGCTCTGTAAGCACGGTGTGGGGGTCTGCAAGCATGGTGGGCGTCTCTGTAAGCACGGTGTGGGGCTCTGTAAGTACGGTGTGGGGCTCTGTAAGCACGGTGTGAGGATCTGCAAGCATGGTGGGCGTCTCTGTAAGCACGGTGTGGGGCTCTGTAAGTAAGGTGTAGGGCTCTGTAAGCACGGTGTGGGGCTCTGTAATAGTACTGGTTCGTTACTTGCGCAGATGATTGCTTAGTTTGATCTTATTGTCGGGAAGACTCTATTTTAGCAGAAGCAGAACATCAAAACAACTTCGATGCATACCGACTCAAAGACATGAAAATACCATTGTGAGAAAGCAGGATATTGGGGATGTTTACACGATACGCGTTATACGTGCTGCTGATTGTTGGTCGGATCACCGTTTTGTTTAACTACGTTTCAATTTTAGCTAAATACACTTGTGCGGGTACAAAGGTCCTCTTATAGAAACTTGATGTTGGTTTTCTATAAGATGAAGCGCTAAGATATAAGCTGCCAGCGTGCATTGAGAACATCAGTTGCGAAGAACACATGGAAAGATATGAAATAGAAGAAAAGAAAGTTTGAATACCGACTAGACACCACCATCCTCGAGTTTTTTCTGGTCTCTCTGACCTGGGGTTCGTCTGAACACACTGGCATGAGGATATTTCAGCCTGCAAGTAAACCATGACCAAATACTCAAAATAACACAGTGTGCGAAGCCCAAATAAGATCTCATCAGAATTGCTACACACTGGCTTATACGAGGAATTGTTCACTTTTTCCTAGTGATTTTGCTTCCAGTAATATAACTTAGCTGGATACTCCACCAGACTAGATTAATTCTTGTCCTGGAATCCGGCAAGATTTAGAATGAAGATGGTAAAGAGTTGTGCGATTCCATGAATATTATTTCCAGGTGGCGTCATTACTTCGATGAACTTCTCAATAGACTATATGTGGTAGATAATAAGCTGATTCCGTTAAATGATACCAATAATAATGATACCAATACAAATGAACTGAATTTCATTTACTCGAAAGACGAAGCGCAGAAAAAATATGTTACTTAAATAGCGGAAAATGTCCTGTTATTTTATGAATTGGCTTCAGAGATCTTAAAGTGTTATGGTGACTGGTTTACTCCATTATGCAGCATTTCTTGAATGTTGACAGAATTGTGTTGGATGATGGATGAGTACGTTTGCTAGTATAGATGTTACCACTTGTAATTTAGTGCAGGTTCAGGTGACCTTGTTGTGTGTGGAACTAAAGTAGTTGAAAAGTGTTATTGAGAATAACCTGTTACGAGTGGGAGCGTTGACAGATGTTGGTCAGAGGAGACAAAGGTTTGGAACGATATGTGAATCAGAGCCCATGGATGTGACTTCACTAAACACGAAAGCGGGTGAGAACGGTTAGATTTTAAATACACACCAGGTGGGGAGATCCAAGTGAACGCTCGCTGACAAAATGTCGTAGCGATGCAAACACTGTTGAGAATCACACGCGGTGATGGGCGTTAATCTGTCTGTCTGTCGGTCGGTCTGTCTGTCTTGTCAGTATATCTATCTAGCTAATTGTAATTTGGGTAATATAACTGTCTCTCTTCTTCCTAATTAAGAGTAAATTGTATTCGTAATTACCTTTTTTCTCTCTCAATAACATTCCAATTTCGAATCTCTGTCTTATCTTAATTATTCTTTTATAACTCCAGCGAACTTATTCGAACAACGTGTCCTAGCAACAGACACGACATGACCCTGAGGAAGAAAGACACGACGAATCAACACGGCTACAAAGCAGAAATAAAAATGAACAATTAACAATTGGCAAGATGCATTAACGGAGGTCGTCTACAAGGGAGAGGGCTCTAAATATGATTGTGGTAACTCTTGTCAGATAGCATTACTGAACGTCGCAATTAAGATCATGTGTCGGATTTTATAGATAATAATCTACCAGAATAGCAATGTGATTTCAGGAATAATAGAAGAACAGTTGGCATTATTTTTTTTGTTAATCATCTCCAAGAAAAATATCCTGAGCACACCTTAATTTGTACAAGTCTTTATTGTCCTTACCAAGACTTGTGACACAGGCAATAGACATGATTTTTGGTGCATTACAAAAATGCTTGGCTGACACCCAAAGTTTGTGACGATGATTCGGCTCTTTCTAATTGGTATTAAAGCACGGGAAAACGTTGGTATGTAGCTTTCTGAAACAATCTCAGATATCTTAAATATCTATGTATTTCTATAGAAATATAGCATTAGCTTCAATGAGGGCATCTTGATTACTGAGAGCCAATTGAAGTAAAAGGAAAAATAGACGTGTGTGGGAAAAGCACATAAATTTGTCTGATAAGAACAATGTAGAAAAGTAAGCATTGCTTGGTGAAAAAGGAAATCTTTTTTCTTATTGTTGCGTGGCACTTACCAGGCACAGAGCAATAAGGGAATCAAATATACTTGAAGTACCCCAGACTAAAATGGTGTTAAGCAGGATGGCATACCTGAACCGACACTTTTGCCTTACACTTGTCTGTGGTGTTTTTCATGACCTATATTATCAGCGTGTCATATATATATATATATATATATATATATATATATATATATATATATATATATATATATATATATAAGGTTTCGTTGTTCTGGGAAGTTTTTCTAACTTTAAACCCTTACATGTCAAATCCAAATTTAGAGAATTCATGTGCGTTGATGACTGTGATCGTCTTGAAAATTCTTAAGTGGAGATGAAATATTTTTAACGGCCATGTAGTGGTTTAGGACTAACCATAATTTTTTTTAAATACCGTATTTGTGTCATCTTGCAATTGGTAGGGCTAGAATTGAGCCACCCATATTTGGGTATGGCAAAATAAGGAATGTGGTTGACAACTTTGTGAATCTGAATTGTACGCGTAGTCCATCATGTGAACTTGATGCAGAATTTTGTGTCCGTCTTAGAAATGCAAGTGACCTGTTTCGTAAGTCGGACCGTCGACTATGGAAAAACAGAGGAATATCACCCGAAAGAAACATTAAGGTTTGTAATGCTTGCATTTTGTCAGCTTTGTTGTATGCATGTGAAACCTGGGCGGTATATAGAATACATAAAAAGGCTTCCATCAACCGTGTATTCATACGGTTCCAAAGTGTTTGATGGTAGATGCATATCAGTGATGTGAAAGCTTTTCAGAGGTGTAGTTTTTTGCAGCATGTTACGCAAACATTGCTTAAGGTGGTGGGGGCATGTGTGTCGGATGAATGATGATTATATCTCAAAGAAGCTTTTTTATGAAGAACTTTACGAAGGAAACTGAGATACAAGGACTTTCTAAAAACCTCTCTCAGAAAATGTGGCACCCTGAACAGTTATTAAAAACCGCCTGCATTAAATAGAGCAACATTGAGATGTGACATCATTATTGCTGTTCATAGAAATAAGAGAAAACGCATTGAACATAAAACGCTTAAGTGAGTAGCTAGGAAAAGGGGTTAAAAGGCCAAATGAAATAGTTGATATTCTCTATGTGGTAACTGCGGTTACATGAGACTTGTGTTTACATTTAAAATGCAAAGTGTATTTCTTTCGCATTTCAAAGCGTGATCGACACGACGTCATGATGGTAAGAAGTTGGGATTCCTAATACTTGGATCCGGTATTTGAATCGACCGACCAGCGGTACGGTTACGTAATTCCATACTGACGAGTATAGAAAAACACGAAAAGTGGTTGGTTTGGTGGCCGCATCGTCCTAAGCGTTCACACAAAAGTTAAAATATTGACTTGGGTGTGAGAGTTTCGAATCGTGTTAGAGGCAGAGCAATCACTTTCCTCACTGATGATTCCCGGTAAAAAGGATAAAACACACGTGTCTGTAGATAAGAATTTACTAATATTTATCGCAATATTATATATATATATATATATATATATATATATATATATATATATATATATATATATATATATAGAGAGAGAGAGAGAGAGAGAGAGAGAGAGAGAGAGAGAGAGGGGGGTATTAGAAGACTATCACAATGCAAGAAATGAAAATATGTCGGCGTTGAGAAAAAAGACAAAAACAAGTGATTTTACTTGATATATTTTTCAAAAAAAGCACATCTTACTTGCTTAGGTAAGACTTATATTATGGAACACGGTCACACACAGTGTTGAAGTTTTACCTAAGCAAGTAAGATTTGCTATATAAGAAAAACAATTATTAAAAAATTTTTTTTAAATATATAAAGTTGTGTTTGTCTTACTTCTCAACGCCGACATATTTCCATTTCTTGCATTGTGATAGCCTTCTAATACTCTACTATATACATATTACACACAATGCTTCAAGCAAACTACCTCTCCTCATATATATATATATATATATATATATATATATATATATATATATATATATACGTTTAATTTTTCTACCAATCAACTAATATTACAGTTTTCTCTTTACAGTTGTCATCCTAATGCTGCAAGAGTGCCATTCTGCGCCAGGTTTGACACAGCATATGAGAGTCTACAAAAAATAGAACCAAATGAACAAGTTGGCAGAAGGAGTATGAGTAAGCCATATTCGATATACTCACACGTAAATTGAATGAACGAACGATGCCATGACTCGATATCGAGTTTACTGCCATCATATCTTTACAAAATAACACTTAAGTGAAATTTACATAATAATTATAAATAGTATATTTTAA
Organism: Sepiola atlantica; assembly: GCA_963556195.1. Taxonomy (NCBI): domain Eukaryota; kingdom Metazoa; phylum Mollusca; class Cephalopoda; order Sepiida; family Sepiolidae; genus Sepiola; species Sepiola atlantica. The sequence continues at coordinate 46,434,719 of OY744547.1, read as the reverse complement.
TAAATAATTGTGAATCTTATGGATTTTTTTAAATTTGACTGTTTCATATTGACACCCGTAAGTAACAGCTGTGTGCATATATTTAATGAGAATTATATTTTGTTTAAATTTAAGAAATAACTACTTCTTTGCGAGGCATTTACAAGATATCAAATAGTTGTGGTCAGCTTGTTTAACGAAAGGTTTTATTCACGTAAAAATAACGGCAGGAAAATAATCAATTTCTTTTCCGTTTTTTTTGTTTGTTTTGTTGTTTTATTATTAGAATTAATTTTAATGCATGCACTAATAACAGCCTACATGAGAGTTCAACATTCAAACTTCCCGACCTCTTAGCATTCACAGTTAGCATGAACTAGAACAAATACATAGCAGATACTGCCAAGTCTGCAGCAAAGAACATAGGCTCCATTTACCAGCCTAGAAAACTTATTTGACCTGCCAGTATTCTATATCACTAAAAAAACAATATTCGCCCATGCATGAAGTTTGCCGCCATATCTAGGCTGGTGCACCGATATTTCCCTCTTAGACAGAGTAAAAATAATCTCTGATTTAATAGGTCCTACACTGTTCAGCTATCTCCAACCCCTGTTCCATCGCCGCAATATTGCACCCTGTTCTAGTTTTACAAGTACTTCCACGGAATGCACTCTGGCAAACTTACTGCACTTGCAACCCCTTAACTTAAATATCCCCGATAAACCTGACAATCGGTAAAATCCCACAACTTCACTGTATAGGTCCCCATATACTTTGTAAGCTTACTACTTTAATAGCTTCTTTCTTTGAACTGCTTTCCTTTGGTATTCTCTCCCTGCTCCCTGTTTCCACGACTGTACAAATATGCAGCAATTTAAATGCAATGTGAACAGACATCTCGCTGCACAACGTCCCGCTTAACATGCCCTTCTAAATCTGGCCCCTAATTTACAGTGGCCTCTTACGTTTTAATGCCAATGTACCCTGTTTGGGGTGAATATAAGTAACAAGAAAAAGTTGCTATATATTTTGGGATAGGTTCATATTTTCTAGTCCCCTGTGAAAAATTTTAGTAAGCAGGGTATCGGGGTTAGAGGTTTGAGAAGGAGTTGGACCCGTAAAAATGCTGGGAGTCAGACAGTTTGGACCCATTTTTCGCCCTGACTTTGTAAACGTTAGTCAACAGAAACAAAAAAAGGGTCGACAGTTTAAATACTTGAAGAAGTTAAAATAAGGAGTCCGAGTCGGATATTTTGGAAGGCTAAAAGTTGTAGTTGGAATTTTTTAAACCATAGGAGTCGGAGTTTGATATTCTACATTCCGACTCCGTAACCCTGTCAATCATAACCAAATCAAATTCTAGAGGCTTAAAATGATCGAAATTAACCAAAAAATAGTGATTCGGAATAAATTTCTATTGTTACATAAAAAAAACGTCCATTTCGCATAATGGTTAGAATGTTCCCTAATCGGCCGGTAGACTGGGGTTCAATTCTTGTTCCAGTCATACCGAAGACTCAAGAAATGGTACTTGATGCATCCTTGCTAAACATGATCATTAGTAAGTGTAGATCAAAGCTGTGGAGTAATCCTGCTAAATGGATGCTGCTCTCTCCTACATATATTTGTAGTATCAAATGAAAAGGGATCCTTCGGATCGCCCTCGACTATGGTCGAACTACCTAACAGTGCTTTATCTCATGAACATCAGTTGCATTGAGGGATTGCTAAAACCCCATGTAGCAGTTTGAACGTTTTAAAGTGTGGGACTCTCAAATTCTTCAAATGAGTCGAAGGGATGCTGGTAGAATGAAATTTGTGTTAAAATACTGCTGACATGATTGAAGTTATGAGTCGAGAAATGTATAAGTTTTCTCGACTTAACGACCCCAAACCTACCGAAATATACTCCATCTTTGTGCACTTTAACTATTTTAAAAATGGAAAATCACTCATTTACATGATGACTGCTCATTCTAGTATCTTCCGAGAATGTCTTATCCATTTTCTGCGGAGCACTTGACACTATTGTAAAATTCCGTCAGTTTTTTTTTCTGACGTTATCCCAGAATTTCAGAGATGACAAGTAGATGTTTTATTTTTCTGATTTTTCTAGATGAGCATTAATAATTAGTGAGACGGAGTAAAAATAATAGACAGAGAACAACGATCGAGAGTGATACGTCTACAAAAAAAACGCATATGTTGGGCGATATTGTCTTTCGAAGTAGAGCTAGTATAGAGTTTAAAACAATAAGGGAGCCAATAATTATAAATAGTAGATGAGAACAGTATTGCGCACACACACACACACACACACACACACACACACACACACACATACACACCCACACACACACGCACACACACACATATATATATATATATATATATATATATATATATATATATATGTATATATATATTTATATATATATATTAGCAGTCCTAGTCGAATATTTTGGAATGCTAGTTGTAGTTGGATTTTTTATTCCACAGGAGTCGGAGTTGGACATTATACTTTCCGACTCCGCCACCCTTTCAATCATAACCAAATAACATCAAATTCTAGGGTTTTAAAATGATCGAAATTTACCAAAAAATAATGATTTTGAATATCTAATATATATATATATATATATATATATATATAAATGAAATAGTTATCCACGGGCTGACTAGGACTGAGCTCGACCATCGGTCACTGGGGCTGTGACCAAGTGCGCAAACTGCTACGCTAAGAGACACGTCGGAAATTATACATATATATGTATAATGTAAATGTTTGTTTATGTGTATACGTCAATATGTAAGACTGTGACTGTATTGTAAAATATGAATCCCATCTTCTGTTTGTATTAACGATAAATTTGTGTATTCTTTTATTTTATAGTTTTCCTATACTTCAAAATACTTTCCTCTTCTTATTCTTTTATTATATTTATATTAAGTGTATGATATGTTTTGTATCATATTCATATTTTACCTACACTGGGTTCTAAGCGGTTTGTTACGGATAATTATTTCTTGAAAATTTAATTTTATTAAAAGATATATTTTTAAATATTTTTAATTTAATTAACTTTTAATTAATGAATTTACCAATTTTACAAAATATTTTACCATTATTTTACCTGTCTTCTTATTTTTTTATTAATTACGTTTTATTATTATTAATATTATTATTAGTAGAACTATAATTATTATTATTATTGTTTTCATTATTATTATTATTATTATTATTTTAGTTTATTATTTTATAATTATCATTAAACTTTGCTTTTACTTAGTGTAATTGGTAAACTGCCAATGAGATTAGTTTTTTCTTAATTTTTCCATTTTTATTAAGATAGGTTTTGTCATAATATTTCTTGAAATTGTTCTTTTAAAAAATATATTTCAATTTAATCAATTGCGAATTTTATTTATTAATTAATTTTTAACTATAAATTCTAAGATTTTTGTATATTTTTTTGAAAAAAAAATTTTTAATTGCCAATTTTTTTTCTATGAGTGTCTGTGTTTTCTATACCTGTATTTTTGGATTGTTGTTTTTAATTGCACAATTTTTTTCTATTAGTGTCTGTGTTTTCTATACCTGTATTTTTGGAAAAAAAATTTTAATTGCACAATTTTTTTCTATTAGTGTCTGTGTTTTCTATATCTGTATTTTTGGATTGTTGTTTTTAATTGCACAATTTTTTTCTATTAGTGTCTGTGTTTTCTATACCTGTATTTTTGGATTTTTTTTTAATTGCACAATTGTTTTCTATTAGTGTCTGTGTTTTCTATACCTGTATTTTTGGAAAAAAATGTTTAATTGCACAATTTTTTTCTATTAGTGTCTGTGTTTTCTATACCTGTATTTTTGGATTGTTGTTTTTAATTGCACAATTTTTTTCTATTAGTGTCTGTGTTTTCTATACCTGTATTTTTGGATTTTTTTTTTAATTGCACAATTGTTTTCTATTAGTGTCTGTGTTTTCTATACCTGTATTTTTGGGAAAAAAATTTTAATTGCACAATTTTTTTCTATTAGTGTCTGTGTTTTCTATATCTGTATTTTTGGAAGAATAATTTTAATTGCACAATTTTTTTCTATTAGTGTACGTGTTTTCTTACCTGTATTTTTAGATTTTTTTTTAATTGCACAATTTTTTTTCTATTAGTGTCTGTGTTTTCTATACCTGTATTTTTGGAATTATTTTTTTAATTGCACAATTTTTTTCTATTAGTGTACGTGTTTTCTTACCTGTATTTTTGGATTTTTTTTCTCCCTTACTGTGTCCTTTTCTGTTTTCAATCTCATTGCATTTTAAGCTCTATAGAAGTGGATTGTAATAATCATATCACTACTCTTTCACATCTTCTGTATAAGTGAAAGAGAACTATACTTGATGCTATGTTTCAAATGCGAATTTGTTTTGTATATCGTCTCAAAAATGATTGTATATGGAACTGTCGTTTATGTTGAATTTTTGGAGCGTATGTAAATAAATATGTTGTTCATTTGTTTAACTCTGAACTAATATATATATATATATATATATATATATATATATATATATATTACAAAAACTTTTATACATATGATTTAAATTTCATAAAAGTTGGATATATTTGTAATTTTAAGAGGGTTATGCTCTCATAAGATTCGAGAACACTCCCATTGTCTTCCACCCTAACTTTTACATAAGAATCCAGTTTTAGATTTTATGCAGTTTCTCTAACCTTGCTTTCAATAGGGAACCCACACCCCCCATATATATATATATATATATATATATATATATATATATATATATATATATATATATATATACAGGGTGATTGGAAAGTAACGCCCTATACATGTAAGTTATTACTGAAATATAATTTTTACAAAAAATAAATAAGGGGAACAAGTGTTATGAATTATGCGTTATTTTTTCCTTTAGTACTCACATTCTACGAGCGATATTTTTTGCCGATGGGGAAACAGTCCTGTCTTCTGGGCCTGCTGCTGTTTTCAATACTCTCATAGTATTCATCTGTCAATCTAACCATCTTGTTGACCCTTGATAAGTGTTGATTCATTAGTAAGATAAAGGGAAAAAAAGCTTTATTTAAAGCAGTTGATGCGTTTTAGAGACAGTTTTATAATCTGTTGGCGATTGCTGACACCCATATCGAATTTTGGATAAAACCCCATGCTATACATTACTTATTATATTCATTTTTGTAAAACTTATATCTCAGTAATAAATTACGAGCACTTAATAATCGGGAGTTCATTTTCAATCACCTGTATATATATATATATATATATATATATATATATATATATATATATATATAATATTATTATTGGGTGTTTATAAGGAAAGTATGTTTTCAATTGTATACTCCTTACAGTATCCAAAAATTTCCAATTACAAATTCAATGAAGATGTATTACAAAATTCAGAGCATATTATATTATATTGCTTTAATTAAAAAAACACATGTAAAAGACAATCCAATACTATATTTCACATCAGTTCCTTCAATTCTTTATTTCCACACTTTAGTGGAAATTTACATTTGCATTTTCATCTTACGTACAAAAACCATCAATTTTTCCATATTAATCTATCGTTTCTACAACTCCACTAAACAAAATATATATATATATATATATATATATATATATATATATATATATGTGTATATGTGTGTGTGTATGTGTGTGTGTGTGGGTGTGTGGATGACTACTCTGTTGTCTTGGCCTTTTGGCTAAGATCAAAGTGTAGTATCTGTTCCGATGGATACTGCACCCCATACTGGTGTTGTCTTGGCCTTCGGGTCTTGATTTACGCCGGTCAATGGGTCTGTCCTGTGCAGTTCTGGGAGGTCCACCTCCCCAGGCTTTGCCTCACCTCTTTGGGGAGGAGTAAGTTTATTGCTTACTGCCTGAGGCGCCTCTACCGGGGAATGCTGACGGGGCTACCCAAGCAATTTTTAAACCCCACTTTCCCGACCCGACCTTGGGTCACATCTTACTTGTGGGAGTAAGATAAACACTGGCCTTGCGCCTAACTCCTGGAGAGAGGTAAATCAATACAACTCCACTATATATTTCAATTATTCCTTGATGGCTGACGGACAGACTAACACACTGTACTTTGAGTCGGCCTAGCAAAGTGTATTTACGTGAGAATGACAGTTGTTGTTTTTTATTTTGCACCCAGTTAAATTGCCCACTCAGGGGAGTTGTCTGTATCTTCGTTAAACGATATTGGCTCATATGGCGATTAAAAGAGAAGCTAATAAATCCTGCTACAGGTATCCATAAAAAAAGTTTTCTCTTTGGAAATTTTCGCTCACATTTTCAACGAAATGTGATTTGAGTGCGATTTTCTCAACTATTAAAAAAATGCATTTAGTTTTGTGAGTACATAATACAAAACTGACCGAGACTTGTTTTTAAAATAGCAATCAATATATATATGCACAGTTCGAAGTAAAAAATTTCTTTGTTGCTGGCCACGGTAAAATAATATCGCTGTTATTTTACGGGTAATTAGACTAATAATTTGTTTATTTATAGAAGTAGATATATCAAACAATTTTTAGATTGGAGTTTGGTGTAGGTGTGGTTAGTGGCTGACTTAGGCGTTATTGTGAAGGTGAGGCAAGTGGTTGTCCGCTTACCGATACAACGACAACTACAGTTACCACGCTCGGCTTGATCCAAGCAGGTGCGCCCTCTACGCATTACCTCCTCCTTCTTCTCTCAGTGAATGCCGACGGTTTCGTTTTCGGCTGTTTTTCAACCTATATTGAGTATCCACTCAGGAACGCTTGCTATATATTTGTTAAACGACCTTAGATAACTTAAGACATCATCAATCCTGCCATACGTGGTATTTAAAGGAAGAATTTCGCAAAATGCCGATATTCGTTTCAAAGTAGCAATTAATATTGGTTTATTTTATGAAAAAGTTATAGATTATGCAAAAGAAGTGATATTTTATTTAAAATACGTAATATTTTATGTAAAATAAGTTATTTTTTTATGTAAAGGAAGTTATATTTTATCTACAAGGAGTTGTAGTTTATGTAAAAGAAAATTTATATAACATAAAATTTATATTCTATGCACAATAAGTTATATCTTATGTAAAATAAGTTATATTTTATGTAAAAAAAACTATATTTTATGTAAAAATATATATTAAGTAAAAAGTAATATTTTATATAAAACAGTTTATATTTTATGTAAAATAAGTTATATTTTAGTTAAAATATAACACTGTACATTGGCATCAAATAAACAATTAGAAAAAAAATGTTTATTTGCAATTGAACAAAATTGACTCCCCTCCCACAGCGACAATCTCAGATACAAGGTGGGTTTAGTGTGTAAATCAAGAGGGCATTCTAGATTAGACAAAACATTAAATCATTACAATACACAACAAATTAAAAACTTAAATATCCCACATTTCGCTATTTTGTTGTTGTCTGGGGAACGCTACTAAACTACCTAGGACACTCCCGAGCAAGGTGTTCGTCACTTTCTTATCTACCACTCTGAAATCCATATTTACCAATACGTTCTACCTTGTGTCTGCCTCTTCTATCAACCACTAACGATCCTAGTGGTCTTGACATCTGTAACTAAAACGAAAGATCCTGAGCTGTTCGGTGTTATCTGCACCGACCACGCACTCGCCGGCGATAACAGATCGATGTCAAATTTAACATTGCACTTTTTTGCCCGTTGATATTATTACCGTAGTATATCTATTACTAATTGAAAGTTGGTATCTTTCCGTCTGAAGCTGAAACTATACTATTACTAGTAAATTAAATTTACTATACTATTCCAGACTAATGTACTATCTTTCAATGCTCAATTCAGAAGGGGAATTTAGTATCTGTTCTGTTGTCATGATAACATCCTCACAGACATTACCTCCTCTTTTGGGAGGGAGGTAGTGTAGTATCTCTTCTGTTGGAATGTGACCATCCTCCCAGCCATTAGATCCTCATATTGGGGGTAGTGTAGTATGTTCGTTTGTGATGATAACAACTCCCCGGCATTACCTCCTCTTCGCTTAAGGATACAGTAACATGTGACCGCTTGTTATGGTAGCATCCTCCAAGGCTAGCAAAACTATGCGACCTGAGAGAGCATATATATGTAATACAGATAATAAAATGTATGCTTAAATTAGACAAGGAAATGAATGAACCCGTTTTAATGGTCAACCCCACTCTTTTTCCCCCAATTCTTATAACAACTGGGCCATCAAATGAATAAAATCCAGCTCATTCTTTTTTACATTGTCCCCTTTGTCCGCCTGTCTCTTTCACCTGTCTGGAATAAGATACCATTTTATTGGAGTCTCCCTGCTTGTCTTAAAAAAATAAATAAAAAGGTGTAAAGAAAGAAAGTGTGACAATTACAACAACCTTCATCTACGCTGAACAAACGGAAGGGTACGTTTGCTTACTGCAATTGCTGGGTGTGTTCCGTGTCTGTTTCCCCTCCCCAAATCTGTCCATTGTCACCATAACTATTAGAGTTTTATTTTCTTTTTTGCTATATGACGGTCAAAGACGATCATTGTTACGTGGTCGGTCGTAACCTGTGTGCGTAACATCAATACCTACCCCTTCTTTTGTTTTCCATTTTATTTCTATGTCTCTCTCTTTCTCTTTATTTCTCTCTCCCCTTCTCTCTCTCTCTCTCTCTCTATATATATATATATATATATATATATATATATAGAGTAAGTTACACATTTCTATTGTTATTTTTTCACCCACCTGTGTACTTATGAATCTCCATTGACTGATTATATCTCTATCTCTCTCCCTCTCTAAGTAATTATATATATATATATATATATATATATATATATATATATATATATATATATATATATATATATATATATATATATATATATATAGGTGGAATCAGTCGATGGAGAAGCATAAGCACAAAAGTGGGTAAACAAATAATTGTGTAACTTACTATTTTGTTTTGAGTCGTTTTAACAATTTCTTTTTTCGTTTTTTTTTCGTTAAGATATGCTTTAAGATAATTTTCCGAAACGTATTCCTTCCTTAATCCTTCAATGAAGTGTTAACAGAGTTTTTGAAAATGGTGAACTCCATATATATGTGCTATTCGGACAGATGGCATTAAACTATATATATATATTTATATATAGTTTCATGCCATCTGTCCGAATAGTATACTAAACAATTGTTTTCTTTTCTTTTTTTTATTGCTATGGCGTTCCAATAATTTCCTATCCGATATCGATCATCATCATAAACCTGAATCATTTTTTTTTATTAATCAATTTAATGTGAATTAATGTAATAATGAAAATAATTGTCATTTGAACTGACGATCAGAAGAGAAATGCTCGAGAAATCCGGCGTTAGCGCATACTTAAGATAGTATGCATATATACTATAGGAACCCAGGCACCGGCGTTGCCCCTGAAAAATAAAAATCTCACAAAACTTCTGCTCTCACTCCTGAACACTGTATAATTATTTATAATCGATTGTTTAAACGTCTATAAGTATCGATTATTGTGTTCTTTCGTTATGAAATTGATACATCTATTCTTAATGGAGATTTGGTATCTGTCTGTCTGAAGCCGAAACTATACAATGATTTCTATCAATGTACTATTGTACTATCATTTAATGCTCAATTAAGTTCACTATTTAAGACTGATGTACATTTTTTCGATACTAAATCAATGTGAATAGTGTAGCATCTGTTTCGTTGTCATGATACCACCTCCCCATGCAATACGGACGTAGTTTAGTATCTGTTCCGCTATCATTGTACTATCCTAACAGACATCAGCTCCTCATTTGTCGAAGTAGTGTAGTATATGTTCATTCGTCATGATAGCATCCTCCCATGCTTTATCCTTGTCTTTTTTGGGTGATGAGGGGATATAGTATCTGTTCTGTGGTGATGAGACCATTCACCTAGGGATTAGTTTCTCTTTTGCTGGGGAGGGATAGTTATATATTAGCAAACATAATGAACAATCAAACTTTCGCAATATTTCATAACTAAGAAAGAGTATCCTTACATCAACATATGTACGTAGAGGTGACAGGGAAATTTTAAATAATCACAAACACTGGAATTGCATAAGATTACTTGCATATGTAAATAAAGTTATTTTTCTAAATATTAATTGTAAGCAAATCAGCGTTTAGCTATAAGAGTTAGAGAATATTTTATGCAAAAAAAAGTTCTGGCGTAGAATAATAATTAAAATGGAAATTAAATTTCAGTTAAAAGAAAAAATAAATAGAACTTTTAATGAATGAAAATAAAAAGTTAAGCGTTCGTGTTATTTAAGAACTGAGGACGAATATCGTTGCATAAACGTGCGTACATAGGGACATATTTTTTAATGACATATTCTTTCACAGTGATAATTTAATTTGACGAAGTAATAAATTGATTGATAAACACCGAAATGCATTATAGTAGATTAAATAGGTCGAAATGCATCACAGTTAACCGAATGGAATCACTAAATTATTTAATGTAAATAAATAATTATGTTTCGGAATTTTGAGATAAGAGTTGATAATTTGTATTTCTATTCTGATCTTGGATGTTATTCTCAAAACGTTTCGGCCGATGTAATCGCCAATGTTTTCATGTGTATCTTGTCAAATTCAGGAACTTTTATGTCGAACTCCAGAATCTGTGCGGAATTTCGAACTTCTTTTTATTTAATCCACGGAGATAGATTGTTCTCGTTCCGTCTGACTAGAAGTCATAAGTATTTATCAATTATATTTTTAGTATCGCCTTACAGAGAATTGGCCACTTCAACCCCCAGAAGACTGTCACTTTGAACTGATTATTACTTAGCACTTTTATATGTTGCACTAAGGGTTCATATAAAAAAATTCTAGCATGCATTTTGGGAGCCTTGAAGTTCTAACTTTTTCGATGTGTGGTGTTACTACTTTATATATATATATATATATATATATATATATATATATATATATATATATATATATAAAAAATATATATATTGATAACACTCTGCCATACCAGATCTAACCCACTCGCAAATCAATAAATTGCACCACACACCATTAATCCTAAATATGAATACGCAATTGAAAAAGTAAAAAAATACAGCATCAACAATGAAATTATTTTTTAATAATACTTAGTGATGATTAGGACCGATTCAACCTTACAATTCGCTATTATTAACAAGGTACTTTCCTCAAAAGGGACGCTTGAACGAACTCACCGGAAGGTAGTATTTTTTCAGTTATCTGAGTCGTTATTAATTTGGATGAGTAATAACGACCTTTTCTAAACTGTAAATGGTCAATCCATGTCAATGCAACCCTGCCACGTTTCTGGCATATGTAACATATTGTTAAATATTAGTATTTTAAATAAATATTTTAAATAAACGCTGTGAGAACAGTTAATCTGAAGATAAAAATAATACAAATACATAATTGTTGTTAAATAGGAGTTTAATAGTCGAAGTAATTCCGTAAAATGTCTGATCTGTTTTGCAATAAACTTAAATGGATTCTAGCTGATTTAAACGAATGTTTTTTTCGTAAATAATATATTTAATATAAATAAATCGAAATCAATTCAATTATTTGTAATTTAATCAGTAAAATAATTTTGTAAAAACTTATTTCAAACATAATTTTTATCATAAAAACATCATGTTAATGTACAGAAGCACTGAAATGAATAATTGTGGTAACACATTTCGAAGTAATGTTGCCAGAGTGACTAGACGGATTCGCAAGAACTGCTACAGTGTAGCGCGCCTATTGCGAGGGGCTAACGCGTTCGGATTACGTCAGTTATGCTAAAATAAAGAATGGCGTAACAGCTTCTAGAGATAAGTTATTCAATCGTATAGAAGCGGAAGTTAGTGTATTAAAAAAAAATTATTCACCACTCAATTACGCTGGCATACAATATATTACAGGTATGCTAAAAAGATAAGTTATTCAATCGTATAGAAGCGGAAGTTAGTGTATTTAAAAAAAATATTAACCACTCAATTACGCTGGCATACAATATATTACAGGTATGCTAAAAGCAGTGAGATTCAAGAGATTCGCATTTGGGAAAGTAAGAATGAGTTAGGAAAGATCAGAAGCAGAAATTGTTCAAAATCTGTTAATCTGCTATTCCGGTTTCGCAGAATGCAAAGGGGATTATTTGGAGTAACCAATAAACACGCTTCTGAGATTTGTAAATATAATAAAAGATGTAGATTTAGAGAGTCTCATGTTAAGGTTGAAACTGTAAAGTATCGAAATATGAAATAATAACTGTGCTACCCACGTATGTGACCCATAAGAAGGTCGTCCCATTTTACGTGGATGGTAGTAATTGTAGATCTGAGTGAGAGAGTGAAAATTCACCCGACTTACTGTATGGAGGATGATCGTAAAAGGAAATCTCGGGCAAAGCAAAATATAAAACTGAATGAAATTGAATGAACTAAATCCGTAGTTTCTAAAAACACGTACCAACATTTAGCCTAAATTGACGCCAATCGATTTGCACAGGCAGTTTTTTTTAATAGAAAACTAAATGAAATAGAAAATATCTAACTTTAATGTATATCCAACCAGCAGAAGTATACGTCCACACCAGGTTTCTCAAACTTTTCTCTCCTGCACGTCAGTTCAAATGATTTCTTTTATACTTTACATCGCAAGAAGATAATTGAAATAATATTATTCAGGTTTATAATGCTGAGTGATATCGGTTAGGAAATAACTGGTTAACTATAGCAAAACAAAATCTCTAGATTGAGATTCAAACCCTGAAAAATGGCATAAAATATTGGAACTGAAAGCGAACGCTTTATCGACACGACCACGGATCAGACGAAACTATGATGCCTTTTTAACCTACTTAAAAAGTTTGTGAGGTCGATGTAGAGATATAACATTAAAAATCATTTTTACCTTTTCGCACTGATTTAAAATATTTCGATTATCTTAAATAAAAAGAAACATGAAAGAAAGTTCCATTTTTAATTTAAAAAAAAAGATGTCAAATGCGTACAATGAAAAATACATTTTTTTTTACTTATGTTTATTTTTGTCTGGCTAATAATAAAAAATGTTAAAATGGTAATAGAACGAAAACATGTTGGAACATTTGTTTCTAATGTTATTTTCATGTACTTTTAATTCTGAATTATTATACTTCGATAAGGACATCGGATCGAATGTGCTGATTCTGAATTTGCGATTAGTAGGACTCTTAGATCAATCGTTTAACTGTGGTGCCGCAACAAACATACACAGCTGCAGATAACTTTGCTTTATATATTAAATAATCTACACACACATATATATATATATATATATATATATATATATATATATATAGATATATATATATATACTAAGCCCCTTTAAGAAATTAAAGTTGAGCACTCTCGGGGAAGTTAAAAATAGACTGTCAAAAAGCTCTAATGCAAAGTTCCGAATACGTTCGTTGAACACTCTCGACTAGTCTTCTATCTGTGCCCGCTTCTAGGTACATATAGATCTTAATTTCCCTAAATTACGTGACAGTTTCCGTGGGCCGAGTGGATATGGCTGACTCTGTGTACCGGGTTCGCGCCTTTCGACCGTCTGAAATTGTTACTTCCCTGCACTGATGAGAGCAATAAGCTTGAAACGCTAGCGTCTGTAGGTATAAATAATTTAATATTTATTTATAAATATTATATATATATATATATATATGTGTGTGTGTGTGTGTGTATGTGTGTGTGTGTACGCGCGCGTGTGTGTGACATCGAAATTATGGTTTATAGTTTATTAAAGGCATTTTTAAAAGCCGTATTATCAATGCATGTGTTGACACCCGCTAAAAATATTGTTTAACATGTAAGTATGTATTTTTAAATGTTGTTTCAGGACACTATCCCCCTTTCAAGTGAAATTGAGGACAGTGTTTGTTTGTTTGGTTTTGTTTCTCTCGTCGTTTCATTCTTCATGTATATCGCGTCTGGCACGAGTTGTTACATGGTTCTATTGTTAAATATACATTATTAGTGATTTAAAAAAATATAATGATGCCAATTTTCATAACGCCTCTTATAAACAATAACCTTCCATTGTTCATACGCTCATCACAACCTGGTTTATTACCTACTAGATTAAGAGAGTTTGAATTACCTACTAGACACTCTTCTCGAGTGTCTTAGGTTTCTCTGTACAAGGGTTGGTCAGGACAACTTGCCATGAGGATACTTCGCCCGTACTAAATATTCAAAATAACATAGTATTTGAAGGCCAAATAAGATTTATTCGACACGGGTCATACGATCAATAGTGCACCTTCTCCCAGTGATGTTACCTCAAGTAACGTCACCTAGCTGCATACTCCACAAGGCTAGGGTTCTTGGTCTTTTGGCTAAGATCAAAGTGTAGTATCTGTTCCGATGGATACTGCACCCCATAGACTGGTATTGTCTTGGCCTTCGGGGCTTGATTTACGCCGGTCTATCGGTCTGTCCTGTGCAGTTCTAGGAGGTCCACCCTCCCAGGCTTCGCCTCCCCTCTTTGGGGAGGAGTAAGTTTATTGCTTACTGCCTGAGGCGCCCCTACCGGGGAATGCCGACGGGGCTGCCCAGGCAATTTTTAAACCTCACTTTCCCGACCCGACCTTGGGTCACATCTTACTTGTGGGAGTAGGATAAAAACTGGCCTTGTGCCTAACTCCTGGAGAGGAGTAAATCAATACTCCACAAGGCTAGATGAATGCTTGTTCTGGAATACGGTAAGACAAAGAGATCACAATAAAGGTAAACTATAACATTATTAAATTGCGAATTGGGGAGTAAAAGGTTAGTATACTTAACCTCTTTACTAACTCAATATGTGAGAAGTAGAGGAGAATCTTGATTAAACACTCGGATATCTATGTATCTCATATAGAATTCAAGTGTTTGCCCCAGAAAAAAAGACCCCTTGATTTATGAGAACTTACTGAAGTAAGATGAAAACGCATTTACTACCATCTTTTAAGAATTCTTCACAACGACAGATGAAACCAAAAAATATTTAACTGATCAAAGCAATAGAATCTTCTGTCTATTAACACCTGACTAATATACTGCGTATAAATTGCATAATTAGTTATTTAACCGAGACCGGAAAATATCGTTTTCCGCATTTTTTTTAAAAACGCGGTTTAATTGCCGCCAACAACCGTTTAAAAATATTAAGAAATGTGATTCCTTGATTGGCAAATAAGGCTTCTCTATCTATTTTGTCATGATCCGTATCATATGCGTAACACGGAGGATTTTATAGTTTACCTTGACCGACGAAATAGCCCCTTCTATCTACTTAACCATAACCAATATCATACTCATAAATAACCTAATTTTATCGTGCCCGAAAAAATAGCATCTTCCGTCCATTTTACCATTACCCATATCATATGTATAAATAGCATATTTTTTTGTTTAATTGTGACCGACAAAATTGCTTTTCCTATCTATTTGACCATTACCTGTACCATACGTATCATTAACATCATGTTCTCTTACCGTGACCGAAAAGTAGCCTCGTCTGTCTATTTAACCATGACTCGTATTATATACATATACATAAAATAATTGTCCGACAAAATGGCGTCTATTATCTATTTTACTATGACCAGCATCATACGTATAAATAGCATACTTTTATTTTTTACCGTGACCTGCAAAATTGCGTCTTCCGTCTATTTTACTATGATCCGTATTATTAGGTTAAATAGTATAATTGTATATTTTACCGTTACCTGGAAAATAACCTGTTCTGTCTATTTAACCGTCATTGACAAACTAAGTTGAAATAGCATGATTATTTACTTCATTGTATATAAAAAAATAGTACAAAAATAATAAAATTAATAACTAGCAGAATATTGTCGAGTGTATTTTTGTTAGTTCATAAAATGTCCTCTAAATTGAGAAAATAAATAAAGTTGAACGGAGAAGATTTAAAGAAATATGACCCGCCTTCATTAGCACCGCTAGGAAGGTGCAGGTGGTAAAGTGGATAACGACACGGACTGAAGATCTGGGTATTCCAAGGTCGAATCCAGTCGGTTCCACAGTACCACTTTCACTTAGGGATGTTGGCAACCTTCTCGTGGTCCCTCCCGTAAGTAACCGATGTCGTTCCAGAAAGATTCCTAACTAGAAAAACACCGGGGAAACTAATGCCAACACCAGACTCATCTGATCCACACGAAAGAAGAAGATTAGCACCGCTCGCCATTTTTTTTATTTTCTACACAAATTATATATACAGCTATATCAAAAAGTAAAATAATCGATCATAGGCCCCCTTTTTATTGATTACTACGCCGAGATATAGAGGAGGGCGCTAATTCATTCCCAGGATTGCACCACTTACCCTCGATTCCCACCTTCTAATGATGAGGGTTTAGCAAATTAGCAACAAGTACCATTTGTAGAGTCTTTGGTGTGACTCGACCGAGGATTGAACTTCCCCCGGCCCATTATCGAATACTCTAACCATTATTTACGACTAAAATTAGATTTCAATTCCTGTTCCTGTAAGGTTACCGAAGTTAAGCGACGTTGTGCCTTGCCAATAGATTGAATGAGTGACACTTTCTAAGTATATAAACGCGATCGTAGTAACATTGCAAGCCGAGAGAAAGCTACTAATCTGTAAATAAAACGAACAATCCTAAACTGCTCCGACTAGACACACACCGATGATGACAAATTTATTTCAGATTTCATATTAAAACACAAAATAACCTAAAATAACCTAAAATAACTGGACCGTCTTCTGAATATAATTCAACTTCTTTCCCGTAAAATATCAGCATTGTATATCTTTCTCTCGTCTCTCTATGGTAAGATGTGTTTTCATTAGAGTCTCTCTGTCTGTAAAAAATAAATAATAAATAAATACAAAGATACGAAAGAAAGAATGCGCAACCCGCAACAATCCTCAACACATGGACGGGTATATTCGCTCATTGCAATTACTAGTGATTTTCATATGTGATTTCTCTAGCCACCGCCCAAACGTGACCTTTGTTGCAGAAGCTTTTTAAAAATTTTCTGCTACATGGTTTTCTAAGGCGACTATTGTTACCTGTACTGTAGTTACCTGTAAAAGTGACAAGAAATCCCCCTTTTTGTTTTTTGTCTCTTTATTTTGTTTTTATTTTATTTTTATATGTCTTTAAATATTCATAATAATCGAAATAATAATAATAGGCGAAAACAATTTCATGTTCGTACGTACATTATACCCCTCTCCCTTTGATTAAAAGATGGGATCGCCTGATCGCCGAAGATGCAATGCAAAAACACTATCATGTTAAACTGTCTTGCTTGTTTTCTGCTCTTGAAACAATCCGGAAAACAGTGAGCAGCTTACACCTCGATAGATTTGGGAGGGCCCTACTAACCACCAACGTTAGCATTTTATTTTTCAGCAATATATGTTGTTTTTAGCACCCCCATCCCAAACCATGGAATTTGTACATATTTTTTTGTATTTTATTTACAAAACCATTGGGAATTATGTTAAGTAGGTTTTACCTATAGAGTGAATGTGGTATTTTGGTGCATACAACTACTGTAAAGAATACACCAAGAGCACGACATCCGACACCCTACCCACTCCACCTAATTTGGGTTTTGTGCCACATCTTATTTTGTAAAGAAAATTTAGCATTGTAAACTTTTTTCTAAAATTTTAAAGATAAATCAAATCTGATGCCGCTCTTGTGGTGAACCTCGAAATAAAATACATTTTCTTGGCCTTCGATCTAAGATCAAAGTGTAGTATATGTTCCGTCCAAAGATGATACAATCATATAATGGAGTATGAGTTCACGCCGGATGTTCACATCATGAACATTACTCACAAACTCCTACAAGGGTATTGGATCTCGTAGATATATTCTGAAACTACATTAACCCGAGTATTTAAATAAGTATGTTTCCGTTTGCACAACGGTGGTAGACTAATATTATTTGGTCTGTGATCGCGCCAGACGTTAATGGAATGGACATATTTTAAGCACGGCAGTTATATACCAAAACTGAAGAATAACACTGAAATTTCCACGGTGCTCGCTAGTTTATATAATACACTAAAGCAAGTTCATGTTCGTCTGTACGTTATCACTCTCCGATTTAAAAAAGAAATGGATCACTTGATCGCTGAAGATGTTGGATAATGGCCCTATGGGAATGGACGTATCTGTTGGAAATTGTTGGTTTGACTTGCGCGAATTAACGCGAGGTAAACCCGGCAGTCGATTGCAGAATAGGGCCTGTTCTCACAGTCGGAAATCACAGACGTGACAAAGTCACCGTGTGACGAGATCCCAGATCAAGGGTCAGTGTGCACCTGCGAGAGGCTCTATGACATCACAGGCCCTTGCGTGGAAAACAGAGGGATTCGTGACGTCACTTGTTCTTCGTGAGAAGCGAGTTTTAGTCAGTCTGGGTTTTGGAGGCGAACTGATGAGACGTGATTGTTACCATGTAAACTACAACAGATAAGGGAAATATTTCCCTAAGAAAATACAGGCGAGAGATATCCTTTCCCCC
Organism: Sepiola atlantica; assembly: GCA_963556195.1. Lineage (NCBI taxonomy): Eukaryota > Metazoa > Mollusca > Cephalopoda > Sepiida > Sepiolidae > Sepiola > Sepiola atlantica. The sequence goes on along the minus strand of OY744547.1, from coordinate 46,416,087 downwards.
CTCTATGAATGGTTAAGGAAATAATTGATAAGTAACTACGATGAAGTAGTGGTCTGCTCTCTCTCTTTCGACGTAGTTAATGTCTCGCAGCTGATTAAATAACTAACGCTTGTAATAAAAAGAATTGAAAGTTGAAAGAATTGTTGTTGGTGAGTCGGTCAGGAAGCTTTTGTTGCAGATAACGGACGGCGTGGTTCACGGCAGGTAGGAAAGAAGAAAGAATTCATCCACTAGACGACATCGAGACGGCGACCCTCTACATGGCGAGGGAGACATCTAAAGGTATGCAAACAATATATGAACTATGTGATTTATGATGTTTTAAAAATGACGAATATTAAATGTGAACTGCAACGGCCCTTTCAGGGACGAGTAAACAAAACGAGTACCGCCGCGGCCCAGGAGAAGGGCTATGCAACAAAGATGCAATGCAAAAAGTTGTTTTGTTTTATTAGATTTTATCTGATTTTGGTGTTGTGTCGAAGATCATAGTATTGTATCTGTTCAGTCCAAAGATGGTACAATAATATCGTGGAGTTTTCGTTCGCGCCGGACCACCATAGAATGGAAATATTTTTAAGCACAGCAGTAATATACAACATAGGACGGATACAGCTGTGGAATTTCCACTGGTCTCGCTCGTCTATATAGTAATGCCTTAAACCACTTTCTGTTCGTACGTACGTTATAACCTTGCAACGTATTTAAAACAAAATAGGATCGTCCGATTTCTAAAAATGGTGTTAAACTAATTAATATTAGTTAACGAATAAAAAAGATGAATTTGATAAATTTCTTATGAAATGCAATTAATAGAAATGAAATAAATCAATAAAATCAGGTTTGGCATTACAATAATAAGAAAACTAGTTGCATATGTAAGAAATATAATTATATTTCCTTTATAAAATTAAGTAAATAATTTTAATAAAACGCAATAGATATTCATAAGTATAGAATATAAGACTATATTGGATAAGTAATTAGATAAGTTGATAAATAAATGCAAACGCATATATTTTAATGGAATATTTTTAACTTATTCCGTTTTATTTCCATTAAAATATACACAAGTAAGGGTTTCTGATAAATGTTAGAATGTGTTATTTATGTGATTGTGAGTTTACATACATATTAGTTTTTTTTATACTTATGGTTATGGAGTAGATTTTGGTGCGCTTATTTACATGATTTTATATCGTTGCATATTCTTATCTGCGACATTACGATCTTTTTAATGGTGATTGTTGCCAGTAATATCTTTATTGCGATCAGATGCGTTAGTTAAATATCAAAATAGATTAGTTTATTACATTTCTTATTAAATACAGTTAATAGGAATTCAATAAACAAACTTCCAGTTAACTGCAATAAATGATTTAATATAATAACGAGGCGATTGATTTTTTAGTGTAGTATGACTAATTCTGTCTGGTTTTTAACATTGGAATATCTGCGTTTATGTTATATAATCTTAGTAGGAGTGTGTGTGGTACTTATATGGGAGTGCCATAATCGCTGTTGATATATCCGTTTATATCTGTTACTGATGTAAATATATTCGCTTGTAAAGTGTGTATCTGTGTGTGATATAGAGAATATAAGACATAATGAGTTACATAAGGCTGTAAGTTCATTTTATCAATACTTTTGAACTTGTACAATATATATATATATATATATATATATATATATATATATATATATATATATTCATGATGATGAGTGGGTGGTGACAGAAAAGTACTATATTCATCTTCTTTAAACGTGACTGTCACAATAAACACGTCTAGTTATTTTACCGTGACAGTACACACCGGTCATAAACAGCATGATTAACCAGTAAATTAACATATTCTGTCTATTTTACCATGCCCTCTAAATTAAGCTTATACAGTAACAGGTTTGTTTTACGAAAACAGGCAAATTAACCTATTTTACCATGACCTGTAAATTAAGATAACTATCGTAACTTGACCTAGGAACAAAGTTCAAACAGTAACATATCTGTTTTACCGCGACCGGAAAAATGTATTATTCTGTCTATTTTACCATGACTTGTTAATAAAGCTTAAACAATAGGATTTATGTTTTACCGCGGTTGGCAAAATAGCCTATTCTGTCTATTTTACCATGAGTTCTTACCGTGAAAGTTTTGTGAGGAGGAACCAAAAATATAAGCTCAGCCGAACTCTTTTCATGGAAATAAGGATAGAGTAGAGAAAGACTAGCAACGTCTCTTCTGTGAGAAAGTGGCCGTAAAGAACAGAATGGATGTTTCACGATTAGATTTCAAAGTCGTCTTATTACTCTTTCAAGGCAGAGAAAGTATGTTCTGAAAGGCATCTCCAGTTTTTCTAGCGACCTTAACAACAGATACGATGTGTGTCGTCTGTTTCAAATCTGGAGTGAAAGTCAGTCCTAGGAGCTTATAAAAACGGGATTTCCTCAAGGAGAGAGTCATTCATTTCGACTGGGGTAAAACATGATCCGATTGTGAGCGACGAAAGGAGAGAAGCTTGTTTTTAGAGGTGTTACAAGTAATAATCAACTTTTCTTCCAATTGCACTACGTGCTTCAGACGATAAGGCAGAGCAACAGCGAGATCGTGGTCCCTAATACCCTTCGCGTTGTTGCCATAGATATAACGGTGTAAGGTTCGACAAACAAGAAAAATTAGGATAACTGTCTCAAAAGCAAAACTTAAAACTGCGCATTTAAAAATAAAATTCGGACAAAAATCCAATTACGGAATTTGCTCATTATTTTTTTTATTTGCAAATAAATTAGTCAAAGTGTAGTATCTGTTCTGATCGGTTTCAGGAGACCACCTTCCCAGGCGTTATCTCCTTCTTTGAGAATGGGGCGTATGGCCGATTGTTCTTACTGGGGAATGCTGACGTGACCGATAATGGCTAATTTAAAACTCATTCAGAGTGCACCCTTTTTAGGGTTGGGAGGGGGGGGGGTGAAGGGCAGCTTCTCACAATAATCTGACCTTGTGTCTAATTTACCGCGGTGGGGGCCAGGTAATCAAATTATCCTATATTTGTTTTAATTACACATTGTACATATAATGCCTATATACGGCATAATTAGGTTGACACAACAGTTCTCTTTGAGCTTTGTCAGTAATAAATGGCTGATTATCTGGGAATAAAAGGGGCTGTATGTCATCTGGCCTGATCGGGATTTACATGCGTCTGGGGACCGCATGTGGATTTCATGTTGCCGAAAAGCTTGCTTTTTCGGTTGAAGCCGGATGCCCGCACAGAACGAATACCACAGCAAGTATATAAAGCCCTTTATCGATTCTGAGAATAAGCAACATTTGGAAATGAGACAATAAAAAGATAGAACGAACCCCCTACTTCATCAGACTCCCCCTCTTTTTGCATTCTACAAAAATTATAGCCCTCTTTCTTTCTCGCCCAAGACAATAACAACTGGACCGTCCTCTGAATATTGTCCAGCTTCTTCTTTTTAAGGTGTCAACTTCGCCCCCCCCCCCGTTCTCACACCTGTCTGGAGTAAGATACAGTTTTATCGGAGTCTCCCTGGAAGTTTAAAATAAATAACCAAATACAAAGGTAGAAAGAAAGAAATGTGACAATTACCGCAACCTGCATCTACCCTGGACAAGCGAAAGGGTACATTCGCCCGTTGCAATTACTGCGGATTTTTCTTTTGTTTTTGTTTGTGTGTGTGTGTCCCCTTTTCCCCTTCTCCCTCTCTCTCCCTCTGCTCTCTCCTCCCTCTCTCTCTCTCTCTTTCCAAATGTCGCTATTGTCACAGAAGCTATTGGAGATGCCTTTTTTTCGTTTCTGCTACATGACTTTTAAAGACGATCATTGTTACGTGTTCTGTCGTAACCTGTCACGGTGACAACGATTCCTCCTCCTTGTTTTTTGTTTGTTTTGTTTGTTTTTTCCCCTTTTTCCTGTATTTTGTTTTGCAATTTTTTCTTTTCTATCTTCATTTTCTTGTTGTTGTTGTTGTTGTTGTTGCTTCTGACGCCGGTGTAATGTTGACACGATTCGAGATATCATGGGGGTGGGGCTGGATAGTCTAGCCGGGCGAATGGCTCTTGGAAGGGTGGATTGTCGGAGATATAGTACGACGGGGGTGCAGTTCACATTGACTGAAGTTAAGCCGATTTTTTCTTCCTTTTAGACAGTGTTTCGTTTGAGGTCGGGATTCGGAGTCGCGGTGGAGGATTGGAAATTTAGACAGGTCCCCTATCTCTCTTTCTCCCTTCCACCCGTATCTCTCTCTTTCTTTCTCTCTCTCTCTCCCTTTCTCTCTCTCTCTCTCTCTCCCCCTCCTTCATAAGAGGTCAGATAAATAGCAAGGAGACAAAGAAAGAGAGATAGAGAGAGATCTGTATAATATGTCTCTTTGCTCCTTCTCTGACCCCATATATCTCTGTCTTCTCTTCCATACATGTCTCTGCCTCTATAATTATATCCATCTACCTCCCCCCTCTATTTCTAGTTGCTCCCTTCCTCTATCTCTCTACCAATTCTCTCTCTTTTCTATCTAGCATATCAGGATTTTAAAATGTTTCATTTAAGAAGTTAGATTTAAATAGCATTTAAGCTAACATATTATTTACTGCCTTGTCAGAAGGTTAAACACGATGTCAGGTGTCGCTTTGAGAAGCCAGCGCAATAGGATAAGCGCACTCTGACCTACAAAATATGCCTGAGCAACCCCGGGGAACCGGCAATAGCTCCGCAGGCAATTAGCAATAAATTAACACCTAAGAGAGAAGGCAATGTATGGGAAGGTGAACCTCCCAGGACTAAACGTTACCCCTGCCCGGCAGAAACAAAGCCACTGTCGACGGAAATAATCAAAATTGTAAAAAGGAATAACTCATAGTTTTTTATTGAAAGAATATAAAAGAATTGTCTCCCTTACAACTTTAGATTTAAAAATGTAAAATGTGCTAGCATAAGAATTTAAAATGGCATCACCGCATACATACACATACAACCACGCATACACACACACACATATATATATATATATATATATATATATATATATATATATATATAATTTAATAATAAATTATCTACATACATATATGTTTCGCTCAACTGGTTGTACAATTCGAACCCCGGGCTCAAATCACCTTTGATACAAATTGAAACCTCTTAGTCGTCGCGGTCATTTGTAACAGCTACGCGAAATGAAGACAAGGGAAGTCTATGATTGATAATTTGCATAATGTTGGTTATTCGGACTATATTTCTCATCTTGGGCGTTATCATGACAACGTTACGATCTCTGTAACGTTCGAAATTCCGTCCAGATTCCCGAGTTATACAGTAATATCCCCGAAGGGATACGCCTTAAGAAGACCGGAGGTTACAGCGGCCAAAACGTTGTGATGATAACACTCAAGATGAGAAATGTAGTCGGAATAACCAAAATTATGCAAAGGAAGTCTATTGTTTTTTTAAGCGAACATACAGTAAACCGCTGATAGTGTTCGACAAATCCAAGGGACGAAACTCGCAAATTTGCTTTAATTTGGTAGTTTTTACTCATAGAGTTTAATGTATATATATATATATATATATATATATATATATATATATATATATATATACACACACACATATACACACACACACACACACACACATATATATATATATGAAAAAATGAAGATATTTTCGTTATTCTATAAAAAATAATCTTAACTTATTAATAAAAAAATATTGCTATATCTTATTTTACTATCAGATAAACAATTACACTTCTTTTAAGTGGTTATTAGCCTGCATATATCTTAGAATTACTTGGATATTACAAAATGAGATACATTAAATCAATATAGTATGTTGTTTTCGTGAAATAATACAAACAGTCTATTTTACACTCTTAGATATGTCTTGTCGATTAGTGACTTTTCTCAAGGCAAGTCGTCCTTTAAACACATAACACTGGTAACAAATCTTTTATAATAATATAAAAAAAAACTCCCCTTGCAAACAAAATAAATAGGTTCGCCGCTTTCAGGAACAGCTATTTTTCAAGTCTGATACAAAAAAACAACAAAAAAATAAGAACCATTATTGTTAAGATGCATCTATTCAATTTCCTGGGTTTAGCGATGAAAATTCTATTTCGAAATTAAACATGGCGTACGTGTAGCTGTCATAAACGTAGAGATTTCTTTACTCTTTCGGAAAGTAGCCCATGTGAGGTTGTTTGATTGCACAATGATATGTTCTCTCGTTAGAATCTCGCCAGTTAAGACCGAGGAAACGTAGGGGGATGAGGGAGGTGGAGCTTGCCTGTAAATCACGTGGTTTACGCAACTTCCGCTAGGTGCAACCACCTCCGACTCACAGCCTATCAATGGATTCGCCTGCTACTATTCAATATTATAAGCGCAATTCTCGTTGCTTATATTCATTTCTCCGTTTGTATTTCGATGTGTCTACATGTTTAAAGCGTAATCGTGTTCATAGTTCCCGGTGAACTGCTTTTCTGAGCCACTCATATCTGGCTCTGTATTCATGTTGCGCTGGTCTTCTTCATTCACTTATGATGTGGTTTACGGTTGTGTCTTTTTGTCAACAATTCGTTAGAAGCAAATGCAGTATATGTTCTGATACTGCATTATATCTTCCTGTCTTCAGTCAGTGAAAGAGGAATTCTTCTAGACTAAGGCATTTATTTTATTTTTGTTAAAATACAGAGTACCCCTTTTGGGAAGGTATCTGGATTCCCCCCATATTAAAGACCGACCTTGTGCCCAACTCTGTCTTCACTGGGAGGCAAGTAAATTGAAACAAAGTCCAAATATACTGTTTTTTTGGGTGTTGTCTATCTCTGTTTCTATTTACTTGGGTCCCAACGACGACAGAGTTAGACACAAGGTTGATATTTAATGTTCGGAAAATCCAGCTCCCCCAAAACTGACATCCTGGATTGGAACAAAAAAGAATTGCTTCAGTAAGAAGGATTTCTCCTTCACTAAACGAGGACAGAGAAGATGACGTGTTTTATGAGAAAATATATTTTTCTTTTAACTTAAAAGGTTATCTTTGTTTTATGCAATGTTATTTTGTTTTGTTTTTTCTATTTTTTGGTCAACCTTTTTTGTCTGTTTTTATTTTAATGCAATTTGTTTCTGAACACGGTATGTGCGGCTGTAAGTAATCATTCCGTTTCTCTCTTCAAGTGTCCTTTGCGTAGCCATGTCTATATGTCATCGTGTGCTATTTCCTCGTCTATTTAGCTTCTTATCTTCTAATTCTGCCTTTTTGGCCGATTTGTTTCCCGTTTTGTTGCTTTTTGTATTGTTCTGTCTGTATTATTTGGTGGGGGGGCGTTAATCAGCCACTCTGCATTTAGCGTTATGTATTTATCGAGTTTTTTAATCGCATCGTCCACATAACATTCCCCCTTTTTTTTTACATTGAGTTATTCATAGGCATTGGTTTGTCGAGTCTTTAATCCAGATACCTGTATTCTTTTTTTTTCAAGGTTATAAAGAATATTAAGATTCTTACTAGGGATTATTCTTTACTCACTCGGAGTTTTCACACGAAACATTATCAGTGATTGCGTACTGGCAATGACAAGTGGTATGCCGTGAGGTCTGAGTGACAATGGTATTTCCGCGTTTTATTATTGTTCAAAATAACTTTACGTTATTGCGACACCCACTAACCATTGATTTCTCGCTAATAACGACCGTTGGCTTCGCCATGATGTTTTACTGGCAATGAGCTTCCCTAGGATTCCATTACTCTCCGTGCCCTTCCAGTGGAGAACTGGATAGTGGTTTCTATCCGTGGCCTTTTCAGACTCGTTGACAATTCACAATCATATTCTGTGGTACAAATCGAGGCTCGTGCCATCATTTTAGAAGCAGGGCATGAGATGATGGGGTTTATGATAGTTTCAATGCACTTGGATTTTTTGTTATTAGTATGTACTCACGGAGAGTTTTCATACAGATCATCATCAGGTATTGCTCACTGACAATAACTGGTGGTGTTCCCTGGTGTCTGAGTGACAACAAGTCCCCCCATATTTCCAGTACTCTTCGCCTCTTTTGATAATTATTTCAAATGACTTTGCGTTATGGTAACAACCGCTTCTAATTGATTTTTCGCTGGCAACGGTCTTCTCTGAGATTTAGATGGCAATACGCCCAAGCTACAAGGTTCTAGTACTATCCGCACTCTTCCAGTAGAGGGCTGGCTTGTGCTATCCCTCCTCGGTCTTACCATCCTCATTGACCCATTAACGACTATTTTGTGTGATATTATTATTATTATTATTATTATTATTATTATTATTATTATTATTATTATTATTATTATTATTATTATAATTATTATTATTATTATTATTATAATCTATATATAAATACGATAGCGTGTGTGTTCGTGTGTCACGCTTACATCAAAAGATCTGCGCATGCGTGCCGCACCTAGATTTGGAAAAGCATTAAAGTTACCTAATTTTCGTAATGTTTTAAGTATTTTCCTTTGGCTCAACGGTTAGCTATGTAGGATTTTGACGTCGGCCCGACTGGTTTATAGTTCGATCTCAACCAACCTCTCAGATTTTGTTTTTGCATCGAAAGGGGTTAGGGGGACGACGACCGAGAATACACATATTAATACGATAGCGTGTGTGTTATTTCGTGTGTCTTCAGAATAATTCTACTTATGGCCGGAAGAAAGGAACTACCTTCACTAGAAATATTGTATATAAAGAAGTGTTGTAAATTGTTTCATGTATTGTTCATTTTTGTAAAATAAATATACAAGTCAAATCTTATCATATGTTATTCAAACATATATAGGTTAGGAACAAGATAATTAGTATTGAAAACATAATTTCGTGTAATTTACGCGGGTCCCGCTACTTAGAATTATTGTAATCATAATTATAATGATTCTTCTTCTTATTGTTGTATGTATGTATGTATGTATGTATGTATGTATGTATGTATGTATGTATAGGATATATTTTGTTGTTTTAACATGAAGTGGTCAGTATATAAATATCTTTCTGAACCAGATCCGAATGATAATAATTATGAGAAATAAATAAATGTTAATTATTGTGTTTACTAGTCTATTTGGTACACTGATAAGAGTGTTCTCTAATTGATCAGGAGACCAGAGTTCCATCCTTGCTCGAGTCATAACACACACTTCTTAAAAACGGTACCTCTGCCCCTTGCTAAACACTCCGCATTATCAGGTGACGATTGCTATTAAGCAGAGTAATCCTGTGAAAGAAGTGGCGTCCTTCTTCTACACATTGATGATGTGGCGCCCTTCCCTTACACCTTGATGAAAAAAGAGCCTTGGGGTCTTCATCAACTATGGTCGACCACTTTACTTTTAAAAACTTTTTTATGCATTTCAAGTTTAATTTAAATTTAAAACATCCGAGTGACATCAAATATATGAACTAGTTTCAAATTAGGTGAAATAACCAAATAAATATGAAAATAACAGAATAATTCCCATAGTATTCTGATTTTTCTTCGTTTTATCAGAAGCTCACAGACAAGCACTTCCAATCTGTGGACACGTTTCCTCAACATTGCTTCCTCGATGGCGCCAACATAATCATCTCAGAATCTTATGTCAATAAACACTTGTCATACACCGTCTTTATGGGTCATCAGTTCTATTTTCCTTCCATTTATTATGTTCAATCCTCTCATAATATTCATTATCATTCAACTGATAATCTGTCCATTTCATTGACGCTTATCCTCGAGTGGCTTATAGCCTTGATAAGTGGTAACTCATAACTAAAAGGAAGACTAGAGAGGTCCTCTTCAATTCCTCCTATGCCTTATGCCCTCTGTGCTGCAGTCCATACTAGCTCATTTGTATATCCAGCCCTGATTGGAGGGAATACATATGCACCTAGCACCGCCTGAATACGTTTTTTTTTTCAAATTCAAGGATACTTCCACGACAATCAGTTTGCCAGAGTCTTGGTCATTTGATAACCTTGCATCTGTCGGGCGTAGGCATAGTTCTGTGCAGTACTAGGAGGTTCACCTTCCCATGCTTTACCTTCTCCCTTTTGAGTTTAATGCTAATCGCTTGTGGTGCCACTACGGGGGAATGTAATCGAGGCTGCTCAGTCGTTTTCTGATGGTCAGAGTTCACACACCTCTTGTGCGGTGACTTTTCAATCCTCTACCTACCTACCCTGTGACACATCTTCTTTCGCGGTGGTAGGGAGGTAAATACATGCAGATGGATTCTTACCTGTTGTAAGGAGGAGGGTAGTGAAAGTGATGCAACTCGAACACAGGTCGCCGAGTTCGCAGTCAGTTCCAGTAGTAATTGCCCCCTAACCCTAAACCACCACCACTTCCTCGTTTAGATATAGATAACCCTATTTGAGAGGTTTAGTCAACCAAGTCTAAATGTAAATGAGAAGGGGTGTCAGTGGGTCATCCGAGGGGAATGACGAATTAGGCAAGAGGGGTCATCGGGTTCTTTTGATCCAGACAAGGCAGGCCACCCCCACTCGCCACCGAATAATAACACGGCTCGGACGTCTATTTGGTGACTGACCACTAACTTAAATATTATAGACTTCGAACAGAAATAAAGAAACGAAAGATATGAAGAAAATGCGGGGGCGGACAAACGCACGCCCTAAAATATAGAAACTGATCCATCCTGAAGATACGTCCATTCGATCTGCGCGTTTAGAAATGAAGATGCTATTTCAGACCTAAGTGTGACAGGCCGACGGGCAGATGCTCTTATCGAGATGCATTGGTGTATCTAAACATTTTATATCAAATCTACACGTGACAGAATGGCGAAAATGATATATACAAAAATGAGCTTACTGTTTAATGCCTGCCACTAATAGACAGTTTGTTCCTACACGACCCCTATACCTAACCCTTAACCCTAACCCTAACTCTAACCCTATACCTAACCCCTAACCCTAACCATAGCTAACTCTAACGTTAACCAGAGCTAACCATAACCTGAGCCCCCTTCCCCAAAGAAGGAGATAATACCTGGGGGATGGTCTCATGACAACAGAGCAAATACTACACTGCCTTTCCCTGGAAGGAGCAGGTAAAGTCTGGGGAGATGGTGTCATGACAACAAAACTTATATTACACAGCACCCAACAAAGTAGGAGTTTATGACAACAGAATAGACTACACTAACCCTTATACAGGAGGAGGTAATGCCTGGGAGGATGGTATAATTACAACAAAACATACACTATATTGCACCCACCAAATGAAGACGTACTGCCTAATAACAGCAGAATAAACTACACTAACTCTTTTAAAGGAGAGAGTAATGCTTGGCAGGATAATAGCATCGCAACATAGCATATACTAAATTACCACACAAAAAGAAGAGCTATTGTCTTGGAGGATGGCCTCATGATAAAAGAATATTTATTACACTACATTATCCTCAAAGAATGAAGCAATACCAGGGAGAATGGTATCATGACACTACTACACTGCCCCCCACAAAAGTAGGAGATACAGTCTGGGAGGAGGGTATCATAACAAAAGAACATATATTACACTGCCCCCCTAAAAGAAGAAAGTAATGGCGCGGGAGGATGATCTCATGACAACAAAAGATATACTATACTACCTCCCCTCATTGGAGGAGGTACTGTCTATGAGGACGGTTTTACGATAACAGAACATACACTACATTAGCTCTCTCTTTAAGTAGGAGGTAATACCTGGGTGGAAGTTATCGTGAAAACAGAACGTATAATACATTGCCCCCCTCCCCTCCTAAGGACGAGGTACAGCCTTGGAAGAGGGTCTTATGACAACAGAAAATAGACTACACTAACCCTCGTAAAGGATGGAATAATGCCTGGGAAAATGGTGTCATGACGAAAAAACGAACGAAATAATACAATATCACGTAGCATTAAACAGAAAAGACTCTTGAGTTTGAAAGATGGACTACCATGTTATTACAAACTGTGACAGACCGACAACAATGCTTTTTAAACCTACTACAATTAATGGGCCCGACGAGTTAAAATTGTAGTATATTAAATATTCAAGTGTGTATAACGCTAATAAAGCAAAATAAATTTCCGACTCTATTGATAATGTTTAACTATTTATTTTTTTATATTTGAATTCATGTTTTGAAACATGACGTCAATCACACATTTATGAAGTTACGCCAAAGCTATAATTATTTAGTTAGGGTAATGTATTAAGCTATATTTATAAGAAAGTAGATCGTAGAACATCAGACAGAAGAGCTGAAAGTTTCGGTTTCGATTTCAGGTCATGGTATCAGCCTTATTTTTTGGAAATTTATTATTGACTATTAATGTAATATTCTCGATTTCTAAAAGTAGTTAAGATCACTGATATTTCGAAATGAGACAAATTCCACAATGAATTTATTACGTTTAAATAAATTGTGACGAAGGACGGACGGACAAAATCTCTATTTATTAAACTAAAGCGCGTCAAACCGAACGAGTAACGAACCAACCAGCAGGCGTGGACGCATCTAGGAATTATATTTCGAACTAAAACGTAACAGATCAACCGAATTACAGATCGACTGAAACAATTTATAACAAATAGTTAAAAGAATATACACTGATTGAATCTGTTATTAACAATGAATATACTCGTTCAAACTGACACGTGACAAGCAGACAAACCTGGATGCAATTTTCATGACTGATCGACGAAAATGATATTTTAAAGTTAAGTGGGACAGAGCGACCTTCGGATAGAACCTCTTATAGAGACTTACTGACGCATCGGACAAAAGTGTGTTGACATAGCCCCCCCCCCCTCACATGTAGAAGGGACGGAAATAAGTCGCGAATGACTCGCCTTTTTATTACAATGTTTAACTAGAGCAAGAATAATTATGGTTTTATCATTATTGATAACAGGTAATAAGTGTTCGCTAGTTGTCATACCAGACGAGGTTCGGCTTGGCATCATTCCGACAACCTAGGCGCTGAAACTTCTTTGTCGGAATAAAGTTTAGTCCGGCTCGGTTCAAGGTGTACATTCCTATGCATCGTTCTGGAGTTAGAGTGGCAATAAGCCATCCAAGGATTCTAGTATTCTCCGTTCTCTTCCAGTGGAAGTCTGGATTTTGCTTTCTTTATTAGGTCTTTCCATCCTTCTTACCCTTTCAAGACAATTGTGTGTGGTACCAAATGAGGCCGATGCCACCACTTGGGGTGGGGGTAGTAAATTATAGAATTTCTGGTAGTTTCAATTCCCTTAGATTCGGTAATATTGTTATTATTATTATTATTATTATTATTATTATTATTATTATTATTATTATTATTATTATTATTATTATTATTATTATTATTATTATTAATATTTTTATAATTATTATTATTATTATTATTATTATTATTATTATTATTATTATTTTTATTATTATTATTATTATTATTATTAATATTTTTATAACTTTTACTGTTACTGTTATTACTATTACTATTATTATTTGTATTATTACTATTACAATTATTATTGCTACAACTAATATTATTACTATTATTATTAATATTACTATCAGTATTATTGTTTCTATCACTATTATTATTATTAGTAGTAGTAGTAGTCGTCGTAGTAGTAGCATTACTATTATTATTATATTACTATTATTACTATTACTATTTTTTATGATTATTACTATTACGCATGTTGTTATTAAGGAGGAGTTTTCACACAGTTCATCATCAGCGATTACTCACTGATAATAACCGGTGATGTTCCCTGGAGTCTGAGTGACAACAAGTCTCCTCAAATGTCAAGTATTCTCCACCACTTTCGATAACCTTTGCAAATGACTTTGTGGTATAGCAACAGTCGCTTACCATTGATTTCTCGCTGGAAGCGACCATTGGTGTTCACCGAGCTTTGGGTGGTAATAAACCTTTCCCAAGGTCAGAGTACTCTCAGCACTCTTCCAGTAAAGGTATAGTTAGTGCTCTCAATCCCTGATGTTTCCATGCTCAGTGACCCTTCAACTATTTTGTGTGGTATCAACCGATTAGTTTATAAGATTGCTTGCAGTTTCAGTTCTCTTAAGTTCATGTGTTGTTCCTTCAATCTTTTTTGTTTTAATTCTGTGGCAGTTTACTTGTGGCTTGTTAGTGTTTGTAGTTTATGTGGGTTGGTTTCTGCATTCAAGAGTTTTCCTTAAGATTTCAGCAGTTTTCATCATTGCCATCTATTGTATAGTCTCAGTTTTCCCTTTTATTCGAATTTCTCCTAGTCTTTTCCCCAGGTTTTTCGAGACTGTTCCTAATGCTCTTACAATTATTGGTATCATAATGACTTTTATCATGTTCCATATTCCTTTCAGTTCTCTGGCCAGTTCCGTGTATTTATTTTGTTTTTCTGTCTCTTTCAACTTCATTCTGTAATCTGCTGAAACAGCAAAATCTACACTTTGGAAATTTCTTTCCTGCTTATAAATTATTATGACATCCGATCTCTTTGCTTGGCTGAGTTTATCTGCTTGTACCTCCATGTTCCAAAGGATTTTGTGGTTTTTGTTTACCAGTACTGTCTCCGGTTAGTGTTTGTACCATTTGTCTCTATGTTCAGTCTTTCGCATAGTTCCCAGTGTACTGCTACCTCCACGCAGTCATATCTGTTATTGTATTCTTTTGAGGCTAGTTTTCTGTATTCGGTTATTATGTGATTTACTGTTTCATCTCTTTGTCCGCAGAGTCTACATTTACTGTTTGTCTGGGTTTTAAACTATTTTAGCTTTAATGTAGTTTGCGCTAGTCACATTGTCCTGTGCATTAATCAGTACTGATTCCTTTCTCTATTCAAGTGTTCTTTTCTTAGCCATGTACAGTTGTTTTCGTGATTCTCTTCTCTTGTCATTCTTGTGAATCGTTCATGTAACTGTTTTTCTTACCACTTTTCTTTTCTTGTCTTTTTGTTTCTGGTTTCTCTGTCTTCTGTATTGTTCATTTTTACAGTGTATCTTGCTGCAGTGACCAGCCATTCTGTGTTCTGAGTTATGTATTTTTCCAGGTTTTGTGTGTGTGTCTTCCACACAGTCTTCTATACTTACCAGTCCTTTTCCCCCTTCGCATTATTTTCACGTAAAGTCGGCCAGTATCACTTTTCAGGTGTAATGCATGGTGCATGGGCATTAGTTTCCTAGTCTTCTGATCAAGATACCTAAATTCTTCTTTTATCCAGCATATGAATAGGCAGAGTATCTTATTAGTGATACAGCCCAGGTCTATATTCCTTTAAGTAGGTGTCTACTATATAGTTTTATTTCTAAGAGTTTCCCTGTTCTCGTTATGTATTCTTTTCCAACATTTTATTTTATTTCTGTAGATCTTATGGTATTATTATTATTATTATTATTATTATTATTATTATTATTATTATTATTATTATTATTATTATTATTATTATTATTATTATTATTATTATTATTATTATTATTATTATTATTATTATTATTATTATTATTATTATTATTATTATTATTATTATTATTATTATTATTATTATTATTATTATTATTATTATTATTATTATTATTATTATTATTATTATTATTATTATTATTATTATTATTATTATTATTATTATTATTATTATTATTATTATTATTATTATTATTATTATTATTATTATTATTATTATTATTATTATTATTATTATTATTATTATTATTATTATTATTATTATTATTATTATTATTATTATTATTATTATTATTATTATTATTATTATTATTATTATTATTATTATTATTATTATTATTATTATTATTATTATTATTATTATTATTATTATTATTATTATTATTATTATTATTATTATTATTATTATTATTATTATTATTATTATTATTATTATTATTATTATTATTATTATTATTATTATTATTATTATTATTATTATTATTATTATTATTATTATTATTATTATTATTATTATTATTATTATTATTATTATTATTATTATTATTATTATTATTATTATTATTATTATTATTATTATTATTATTATTATTATTATTATTATTATTATTATTATTATTATTATTATTATTATTATTATTATTATTATTATTATTATTATTATTATTATTATTATTATTATTATTATTATTATTATTATTATTATTATTATTATTATTATTATTATTATTATTATTATTATTATTATTATTATTATTATTATTATTATTATTATTATTATTATTATTATTATTATTATTATTATTATTATTATTATTATTATTATTATTATTATTATTATTATTATTATTATTATTATTATTATTATTATTATTATTATTATTATTATTATTATTATTATTATTATTATTATTATTATTATTATTATTATTATTATTATTATTATTATTATTATTATTATTATTATTATTATTATTATTATTATTATTATTATTATTATTATTATTATTATTATTATTATTATTATTATTATTATTATTATTATTATTATTATTATTATTATTATTATTATTATTATTATTATTATTATTATTATTATTATTATTATTATTATTATTATTATTATTATTATTATTATTATTATTATTATTATTATTATTATTATTATTATTATTATTATTATTATTATTATTATTATTATTATTATTATTATTATTATTATTATTATTATTATTATTATTATTATTATTATTATTATTATTATTATTATTATTATTATTATTATTATTATTATTATTATTATTATTATTATTATTATTATTATTATTATTATTATTATTATTATTATTATTATTATTATTATTATTATTATTATTATTATTATTATTATTATTATTATTATTATTATTATTATTATTATTATTATTATTATTATTATTATTATTATTATTATTATTATTATTATTATTATTATTATTATTATTATTATTATTATTATTATTATTATTATTATTATTATTATTATTATTATTATTATTATTATTATTATTATTATTATTATTATTATTATTATTATTATTATTATTATTATTATTATTATTATTATTATTATTATTATTATTATTATTATTATTATTATTATTATTATTATTATTATTATTATTATTATTATTATTATTATTATTATTATTATTATTATTATTATTATTATTATTATTATTATTATTATTATTATTATTATTATTATTATTATTATTATTATTATTATTATTATTATTATTATTATTATTATTATTATTATTATTATTATTATTATTATTATTATTATTATTATTATTATTATTATTATTATTATTATTATTATTATTATTATTATTATTATTATTATTATTATTATTATTATTATTATTATTATTATTATTATTATTATTATTATTATTATTATTATTATTATTATTATTATTATTATTATTATTATTATTATTATTATTATTATTATTATTATTATTATTATTATTATTATTATTATTATTATTATTATTATTATTATTATTATTATTATTATTATTATTATTATTATTATTATTATTATTATTATTATTATTATTATTATTATTATTATTATTATTATTATTATTATTATTATTATTATTATTTTTTTTTTTTTTTTTTTTTTTTTTTTTTTTTTTTTTTTTTTACTCACTGTGAGTTTTCACACATCTCATTATCAGTGATTACTCACTGACAATTACTCTCCTGGGGTCCAAGTGACAACAAGTCTCATCAGATAACTTTTTAAAATTATTTTGCGTTATCGCTACATCTGTTTACCATTGCTTTCTCGCATTCCAATTTCCTCTCGTCTTCTTTCCAGGTTTTTCGAGACTGTTCCTAGTGCTCCTACAATTATTGGTATTATAGTTATTTTCTTTATATTCTTTTAGTTCTCTGAGAAGTTTCATGCATTATGATGCCATGTATTTCTTCTTCTTCTTCTTCTTCTTATTATTATTATTATTATCATTATCATTATCATTATCGTTATTATTATTAGTAGTAGTAGTAGTAGTAGCAGTAGTAGTTTTGTTGTTGTTTTTGTTGCTGCTGCTGCTATTGCAGCAACAGAAGAGGTAAAGGCCCTACATACTTTAGTGATAAATGAGTTTCTTTACAGCTTATCACCTACAGGTGAATAACGACGGGACCGTTTTCGGATATTTTAGTGCCTGGCCAAATTTGCTCCTCGGGCGAAGGCTCGTCTTCTCCACTTTCCGACCTAGTACCCCATCTTGTTGCAGCGGAAAGCAAGTAAATCTCAATAGGCAATAAGGGTTAAAAATCAATGCTAGCGCTGAGGGCTCAGAACCATCTTAACTTAAATATTTAACATGCCACTCCCCACTAATGGATGTAGGCTAAACTTAAAAATCAAACCTATGTTTTAATGTATGCTTATTATCCTACATCATCTCGGAGCGCTAGCCTTTGGAATTCCCATCCTGCTCTTTGTTTCATCGACCGCACCAACACGCAGAGATTTAAACATGATCTAAACAAACATATTGCTGCTCAAACTCCGCCCCAAGATCGTCTCCCCATAGATCTGACCCCTATCACAGTAGTCCCTAACACATCAAATGCAAGTAAAAGTAATACAACGAAATAAACATTTAAAAAATAAATCCAATGTTAATGTTATTTTAATAATATCTTCAATAAAGTATGTATTTTTACTAGTTGACCTTATTCAGCGTTGCCCGGGAGTCTTTTTTTTACTTTCATTATAGTTATGCTTAATTCAACGAAAGAATGTATGGTTTAAAACATCTGTTTTATTTTTTAAATAACATTTTTGGACATGTTGATATTTTAAGTGTATAAATATCTTCCAGCTTTTTTTGCGTCTAACCTTTATAAATTACCAGAAGAATACCCGTCCCAAGATTGGTAAAACGAATTCTATCAACAGGAACAGTTTTGCACCACTTTTATGTTCCCGTACGAAGATTAAAATCAAAATACAATTCTATTGAAGCTTATGTCTAGAATCCTTATTACAATTTTGATTAAATTCCATGATTTTGATGCTAGAAAATATTTAAAATTTAAGGCTTAACGGATCTTAAGACGAATTTGAAATTGAGGTAATTTTGCTTAATTGGTGTTTAATGACTATTGATCAAATTCAGTGATAAACTCAAATATTTTAATGTTCCAATGGGAGCGTGTGTTCTATGCCCACGAGAAACTCTTACAAATACTCCAAAGAAACTTTGAAGAATATTTATTGATTAATGGTTAATACTTACTGTTAAAATTTTACAAACATCGAAAATAAATATACGAATTTTTACAAGTTTGCCCCTCCTGTGCTCCTTTACATAAAACTTAATAAAACTAAATATAGCCCACATTATGACCCATTATGGCTAGCAGCTGTGATCCAAAAATAAATATACGAATTTTTACAAGTTTTCCCCTCCTGTGCTCCTTTACATAAAACTTAATAAAACTAAATATAGCCCACATTATGACCCATTATGGCTAGCAGCTGTGATCCAAAAATAAATATACGAATTTTTACAAGTTTGCCCCTCTTGTGCTCCTTTACATAAAACTTAATAAAACTAAATATAGCCCACATTATGACCCATTACGGCTAGCAGCTGTGATCCAAAAGTCATAATGATTAGTTCATTAGTTTAGGGGGTAATTCTTGTACATACAAATTTATTAACAAATACATATACCTCACTTTATGGAAATAGAGATAACCTTGTAGATTATATTGTAGCAGAACAATGTTTAATCTACGTATACATGTCTCATTTATGTTTTTTGTTTTATATAATCTGTTTAGACAATTTTATATGAATAACAAATATGTCGATTTTAAGGTATCTAATTAAGGCTAAATTTGGAGACGACAATATGCACAAGCGTAAATGTGATACAATTTATTGTGGGGGTGTCATTATATTAGATGTCTTCAAATGTTTACAAAAAACGAAAACATTTATGTCTCATTAGCGCTGTCTTTTGCACATGCGCAGTCTGCATTTGACATGCCGTTGTTACGAGATTAGCACACAGTCCTGTTCGTATATGTTTTCCTTTTCTCATTTTAAAACGATTTTCGTTCTCGTTTATTTCCTTCATAATGGCTGATAACAGATTTAATTTACCTATAATTTTTGTGTGTTGCATTTAATAAAGCGAAACAAGAAATAAGCGATTAGTATGGAGGCGGAAAATGAGATTAAATGAACATTTATCGTTAAAAAGGATAGAAATTTGCAAGCGTTTTACTCAACTGCAGAATGATTTTCCAATTATTTTACTCACTTTATTTCCTAGAATTAATTTACATAATTACGGAAAACCAAAACAACAGTTGTTTCTTTGTATTGATTTCACCTAAAACGTTCTTCCATATTTAATTCAAAAGATTTCATTATATTTTTTATCTGTCTTCCTCAATTATTAGTTCTCACGGAGTAATTTTCTCTAATTTATTCTTCCAGTTTGACTGTTCTAATAAATAGAATGTATGTGTGTGTGTCCGCTACAGACGTAGAAGAAACTACCACTCAGACGATTCGTCTAGATACTACATATATATATATATATATATATATATATATATATATATATATATATTATTATTATTATTATTATTATTATTATTTTTATTATTATTATTATTATTGCTGTTGTTGTTGTTGTTGGTGGTGGTGGTGGTTTGTTGTTGTTGGTGGTGGTGATGTTGTTGTTGTTGTTGTTATTATGATTATTAAACTTATTATAAGTTTTTCATTCCCTAATATTTAAATTTTGGAGTTCTAATCCATTATATATTTTCTTATTATTTATTTAATTTATTATTATTATCATTATTATCATTATTATTATTATTATTAGTAGTAGTAGTAGTAGTAGTAATAGTATTAGTAGTATCAGTATTATTATTATTTTCATGAATTATTATTAGTAGTAGTGGTAGTAGTAGTTGTTGTACTGTTAGAAGTAGTAGCAGTAGTAGTAGTTTTACCTATAACAATTTGATATATAATTGTCTTAAATAAGAAGAAAATGTAGATGTGTTTCGCTTTACTTCTATTTCTGAACATTTGTAAAAAGCACCGTAGAAGGACATATTGGAATTAAAATGTAAAATAATGAGAAAATAAAACAATTCTTAACCGTCTTAGAAACGATCATACGCTTAATGATTTTGGATATTGAATTCGTGTAACTGAAATAAATAGTGTTATAAATTTATTTTTCTCAACGTACTCTCCCCCTAACTCTCTCTCTCTCTCTCATATATATATATATATATATATATATATATATATATATATATATAAGTAAGTAAGCTAAGTCCATTTATATACCAAAAGCCAATATTTTTTCATTTTTCTTACAAAAGATTTTCAAAACAGATACATATTAGTGCAATTTATTTTACGAATCGTTTCACTTAAAATGAACCAACCAACATCATCATGCCAATATTGGATATCTCAACCTAAAGCTCGTCAGAAAGCACATGAAAAATTCTCAATTTAAAAAAAAGTATACTACGTAGTGTGACATGATAGACAAACATTCAAAAAGAAAACTTTCAACTCACGTGCAACACTCGGAGGTCCGCCATCTTTAAACGATCACTTATTTATGACGAGCTTGAAGTGGGCACATCCACTATTGACATGTTAATGTTGATTGGTTCATTTAAAGCGAAACGATACGTAAAATAACTTGCAATAAAATTCATCTGTTCTGAAAATGTTTTGTAAGAAAATTTTTTTAAATCTTGGCTTTCGGAATATAAATGAGCTTTGCTTACTTTTCTAGGCTCTGTTGTTACCGGTTGACACTCATTAAGCGTAAATTATTTCCAATAGCCAAGTTTTTATTCATATTTTTACTTGTTTGAATTTTAAAAAATCAACATAAATCTTGACAATTGTTTCGCACAGAAACGAACAACCGAAATAAACATATGATTATGAAGAAGTTTCGCGTTTTCAGCTCATCAGCAGATCGCCATAAAATTTCCGGACAACATCTTCAAGCAAAAGAAACCCCTAAATCTTTTCTTTTTCTTTTTTCATGCATTTCCCAGAGTAAGTCGTTCCCCAAAGAGACAATAAGATCCAATTCATAGACTGACAGCCATTTTTAAAATTCGGCAAATAAAAATATTAATAAAGACTTGGCCATTGGACTTTAAAATGTCATTGTTTATTTATATATGCTCTGTTGTTCAATGTTAACAGGCATGGATCTTTTACATTGTATTCAATGTAAAAGATCCATGCCTGTTAACATTGAACAACAGAGCATATATAAATAAACATAAATTTTCTTATAATATATATATATATATATATATATATATATATATATATATATATATATATATCTATGATTATTTTCATAATAAATATTTTGTAATTATCATCCACAGACATACATGTTTCATCCTTACAGAATCATCAGTGTGAAAATAACTGTTCCACCGGTCGCACGATTTCAGGATACAATTTTCCATATATTCATTAAGAAACACTTTTATTAGCCTACAATTGCTTTTACTTTTTCAATAACATACATTTTCGTGATATGCAAAATATTAACGGTTTTATCTTGAAGAGGTTTCCTCGGTGCTTAAAAGTTCACCCGTCCAGCTGACAAAACTGAAGGTCATTCATTTATTTTTATATATTTTATTTTTTCTGACCATATTTTTCTAAGAGTAATATTTGTTTAATGCTTATTTTTTATTTGAATGCTCATATCGTGATATGTCCATGCCATGTGCATTTTTTCTACCATGTTTATATTTCAGCGATAGACATCGGTAAAAACACAAGTCAAAAGTTACACATACAAGTGATAAATGCTTCTACCAAGCGTAATCGTTTCGAGTAAAATCTTTTTGTTCATTCCTTCTGAATTCTTCATTTTTTTTTACAGACAAGAGAGAATGCAAAATATTGTATTTCCATGGAAGATGCTTTGATTCTTCTTTTAAACATACTCACGGCAAGAATTCGTCTTCCTACCACAACGAATAAAGTATCTCCTTTCTCCCTTCATATGCATCGGTTTACCTCTTTTATCTCTTCTCGTAAGGCTCAGTCCATACCTCCACACCCTCTCTCGTTCACAATTAACTTCGTTCCCACTTTCGTTTCGTTTACATGTATGTATGCTAATTAAATATACATTGCTATCAGTCGACACTAATTTATTAGTGTTTCGATGCTAGCTGTAATTTTATAAAAGCTCTACTTTGTATTGAGCATTTTTTTTAAATTTTGGTTTTGTATTCATTATGTAAATATATTATAAGTTTAATAATTAATATATATATATATATATACATATACATGTATATATACATATACATGTATATATATATATATATATATATATATATATATATATATATATATATATATATATATATATATATATATATTAAATTCCATACACCGATATAATATTATAATTTGAGAGATATACACTTAAGGAACGGTAACGTATGAATAGACTGGTATTGTCTTGGCCTTCGGGGCTTGATTTACGCGGTCTATGGGTCTGTCCTGTGTAGTGCTAGGAGGTCTACCCTCCCAGGCTTCGCCTCCCTTCTTTGGGGAGGAGTGAGTTTATTGCTTACTGCATGAGGCGCCCCTACCGGGGAATGCCGACGGGGCTGCCCAGTTAATTTTTAATAGCCAGAGTGCTCACCTCTCGGGCGCTGGCTATTCAACCCCCACTTTCACGACACGACCTTGGGTCACATCTTACTTGTGGGAGTAAAATAAAATTGGCTTTGTGCCTAACTCCTGGAGAGGAGTAAATAAAGACTTGACCTTTCGGCTAGGATCAAAGTGTAGTATCTGTTCCGATGGATGCTGCACCCCGTAGACTGGTATTGTCTTGGCCTTCGGGGTTTGATTCCGCCGCTCTATGGGACGGTCCTGTGCAGTTCTAGGAGATCCACCCTTCCAAGCTTTGCCTCCCCTCTTTGGGAGGAGTAAGTTTATAGCTTACTCCCTGAGGCGCCCTTACCGCGGTATGCCGACGGGGTTGCCCAGGCAATTTTTAATGGCCAGAGTGCTCACCTTCTCGAGCGCTGGTTTATCAAATGCCACTATCCCGACCTTGTGTCACATCTTACCGCTGTGGGAGGTAGATAAATAATATATATATATATATATATATGAAACGCCTACAGTTAAAACCTATTTCGTCTCGTTGATTTAGTAAGTTACTCCTATCAGGGAATATAACAATGGCCAACTGTTCACTAAGACAGAGAAAACAGGTGAGGTTGTATAATGTGGGTGTCGAGGACTTTTAAAATGCTCCATTTTCCCACACGAACTATATTTTTTATCTTTTAGGGATTTAATGTACTTGGATGGATAATTTCTTATTTTCTTATCATCTGGGTTATTAGTTGAAAATTTGTGTATACCTTTTTTAGATTAGGATTGTTTTCGGTTAATACAATTACTATATACACTATATTTTTGATTAAATACTTTTCTTGTAACGAACAATGATTATTATCTCTAAAACTACATTCATTATTTTTATTAGTATTTCATAAGTCGCTTTTGTAATATATGGCTATCATGACACTTAATTATTTTCCCAAGTTATTTGTACATCTATAACTAAGTTTAATCATGTTTTCATTGCATCTTTTATGCGGTGGGTTATTTATTGGAAAGGGTCAATTCAATAGGTTTCGGAACCAATATCTAATTTTAGATTTAACAAGTAAATTAAATGAGGGTGTATACCAGATTATTTTCCGATTTCTATTTCTCCTTCTTGGACTCTTATACTCTCTATCTCGATATTCAATCTTGCTATATGTATTCCTATAACTATTGAAAAATCCTTATTATATAAGTTGTTACTAATCCTGTGGTTAATTGATATTGTGATATGTTTATTACGCTAGGTGGATGATTGGAGTTCGAGTTAATATATATATATATATACTGAGTCGTAGTATTCTTTCATAATTACCCTCGTTAGGGTTAAATGTTACATCTACAAAGTTTGTGATCTTGATTCCCGCTGTGATTTCTACCTTAAGTCCTAAATCTTTCATATTTTTTAAATCCTATCAGCTTCATCTGTAGATTGGTTTACTTTCTTCACCCCAATATACTTGCTCTGTCTAGCATGCGTCAAAATGATGCCCCCCCCCCCCGAGTAATGAAACGAGCGCCCATTTAGATATAGGAGTCAGTTGGGGGTTAATGAGTGCTAATTTAGAGGATCAGCAAACCGTAACCTATATTCGACCAACACGAACTTTGATCGTATTCGAACCTTCTCTTTTTATCCTTTGTCTTTTCTTAACATCCAATTTTCTGCTGGTGAGTTTCCCAATGTAAAATTCTCAATTGTCACTTTTAATTTTTATAGATGTTTTAGCACCGAAACGTTGGTTGATTGACGGAAGACTGTAATATTGTTAATATATATATATATATATATATATATATATATATATATATATATATATATAGTCTAAAGACGCTTTTAGTCATTTTAAACAAAAGAGAAAGAAAATAAAAGGAAAATGCAATTAAAATTCCCAGGGAAACTAACTAAATCCAAGATATTGCAGACCTTACATTCGTTGGAATATTCATTAAAAAAAAATAATAAGTAAATAAAATAAAAAGGAGGGTTAAGTATTAAACAGTGAAACAAAAACAGGAGACCTTAACATAAGCGTCTAATATTAACACGGAGATCATCAGCTGTTCACACACACACATATATATATATATATATATATATATATATATATATATATATATAAATTTATTTACATAACTCTATATCTTCCAAATATCTCCACATATATAGATATAGACATGGTCAAAGATGAGATTTACTTAAATGAGATTATATATATATATAGGTATATATATATATATATATATATATATATACGTACATGTGTATGCGTGTTACCCTGAAATAATGCTGAGAGCAAGAATAAACAGAAACGTAATCAACAATTTAATTTCAGCCGAGTTATTTCCCTTTCAAAAAAGGCCGTTCATTCAAGTGTGAACCTTCGCTTGATTTGCTTCGAGGGAATCCATTGTCGATTTGCTCCTTTTCTTTTCTCTCCTTAATTGTGTTTTTATTTCGTAAACGAGAATTAGTAAGTAAATGTTAGCTGACATACCTTTTTTTCTACCAGACTTTCTCTCACGCACATCACGGTACAGATATATTTTAAACATACACTTATCCGGATTTGTTACGCGTAGCTCGATTCTGACGTATATATATATATATATATATATATATATATATATATATATATATATATATATGTTTGTGTCTGTGGGTGTATGTGTATGTCAAATACTCGTTATTTTTGTAATTCTGGCGTTTTGTTTGAATCCTGGGCACTAATCTAGATAATGTTCTAATTTTGTTGATCTTAACTCACGTTATATATATATATATATATATATATATATATATATATAGTAATCAAGGTAATATAGATATCTACAGGATAAATATCCAAAGAATGTCTACCGGGTTTGTAAAGAGTGCTCAATATCAAATAGTGCTTTTAAATATAAAAGTCCTTTCCAAATATGATCTAAGGAAAGGATAAGATTTCTCGCTGATGAGATCTCAGTTTCTAACAGTTGTTGATCGATAACATCGATATGCCAATGTCGTAGATTAAACAAATGCCTATATTAATAAAACATAATTATATATATACATGAATTGGTAAACATTAGCAATAGTGTTGGAAATAATTTTAGGAATGAAAAAGAAACCCGATTTAATATATTATTCTATTATTTGTAAATGTGAGTGGGTAGTGTAGTCTCGGTTCTATTGTCATAAGACGGTCCTCCTAGGAATAACCTCCTCCATTTTAAGAAGGTGCAAGTAATCCTCCCAAGTATTACCTTCTGCTTTAAGGGAGAAGGTACTGTAGTATCTGTTCTGTTCTGTTGTTATTAAACCATCTTCCCAAGGATTACCGTCTCCATTTTTAGGGGTGGGAGACTGTAGTGTTATTTCAGGTTCAGTGAAACCACACTCGCAGGCATTGCCTACTCATTTTATGCATGGATCCTCCCAGGTATTAACCCCTCTATTTTATAGGGGTTATTGTATATTTCTGTGTTCACGATACCATGTACACGGAATCAACCCCTCCTTGGGGGGGGTAGTGTAGTATATGTTCTGTCTATCATGATACCGTTCTCCAAGTCATTACCACCTCCTTTTTGGATGAAGAGGAAGAATCCTACCAGGCCGTATTTCCTCCTCTGGGGGTAGTGGAGTATATTTTTATTCGTCATGATACATTTCTTCAACGAATTACAACCTCTTAGGGGGGATATAGTATATGTTCGTTACTCACGATACCATCCTCCACAGGATTACCTTTTTGGGGGTAGAGGACGGTAGTGTAAAATTTATTCTGTTGTCATGATATCATCCTTCCAAGCATTAATTCATCCTTTTGCGGTCACTGTTCGTTCATCAATATATCATCCTCTCAATCACGACCCCATCCTTTGGGGAACGGCTCAGTGTATGTGTTGCAATACCCGTATCTTTCGGGGGACCCGGTAGCATAAAACAAAACACAACGATAGGGACAAGGGCGTGCTCGAGAAACTCTGTTTCTTTATTCTTCACCACCAGCTGGTGTAAGTTGGACACACACACACACACACACACACACACACACACACATACACACACATATATATATATATATATATATATATATATATATATATATATAATTAAATATTTCTTTGTCAGCAGAAGTCCTTTGGCATTATTTTTCTTTCCCTTGTCTTACGAAGAAACCTCTTGCTTTACCTTGGCGGCGGTTGATGTTCGACTCTACCCAACGTAGGTAGTTACCCAGTCGTTTTTTTTAACAACGTCATACTCCGAAATGAACTCGTCGACCTCACACACCTGGGCTCGTTCAAAGGTCACCGATTCATTTCCGTTGTTCTTTTAGCCTAATTGACAATCTATCTAGTCTTCGGCTTTTCTTTATTACTGCGGGGACATGCCTTTAGCCCCCCCCCCCCCGTGACGTCTGATGCGTTATTACTCAACATGTCTGCATCATTATTTTACATATTTAGTTCGTTCACCATTATATCATTCTTCTAGCTTAGAAAACAGATGGGAGCGAAGGGAGCATCTATTTGCTAGTTTTATGAATAAAAATAGAGACTCTTTTCATATATGGGGGGGGGCGACACACATTGTAAGGGAGAGGACCCCCTCTAGCATTTAGGAAAATGCTTAACGTAGATATTTTAATTAAAACAATACCAAGTAAAAATAATGTATACATTTATGTGAGATAAAATGTCCCTGCAATTCTGGCAAGGTTTCGTAGCATGGTCGTAAAGGCAACGGACTTCAATAACTATACACGGCTTCGAATCTCATTAAATACAGCCACGCTGACGAGCCGTATAACGGCGAAATGCGTCGCTATGGATAATTACATTATATATATATAAAAAAAATATATAGACGCACTGTGTAAAGGAGGTGACTCTCTCAATATAAAAAAATGCATATCTGTAGATATCTGAAATCGTTATTTGTGTTTATTTCCATTTATCTTTCTGAAACATTTCGACCACGTCAGATCGAATGGTTTGGTATAGTGAAATGTATTTCTTTTTTAATAAGGTAGAACTTAAAAAAACAATTTCAGTAAGGTAAATATATACAGATTGGTGGAAAATTAAATATTTGAACAATTGGTGACTGTTATTAGTTGTATTTTTGTTTAATTTTCTATTGTTCACTCGTTGAATATACGACATCGACTGTTCACATCAAGTAAAGAATGGCAGCCATCTTGAATATCGGCGAAAAGAATTGAATCGATAGCGATACAACATCAGAAAAAAACAATGCTAAACAGAAGTTCCAAAACAGACTAGCTACACAGATCGATAGAAGAAGCAATTTGTTTGCGTTGGCAACACTTATTTTCTTTTCACCCCTTTTGTCTTGTTAACTATACTGCACAATTGCCTAAACATAGTTTATATTCCTTAAGCTTAACTACTTTACAGGAATTCTGGTGATTTAATTGTTTACTTCAAAATAATAAATGTGATTGCTTAATATGTAACACAATCTTCCATATCTCTCCTCCAACAAGAAATGCATTGGTTAGACAGATTTTAAAAAGAATCATCAACCGAATTATGTTTTTTTTTAGAATAGAGTAATATATATTTTTAAACATGATCAACTTAAAAATAAAACATTAGTGTAGAAAATGTTAAGAATAACATTGATGCATTCAGGAATAATCGTACAAGAATGGTATTTCATACTTAGGTTTGAAAAATAATTTTATTTCAATAAGACACGGCGTTACCCGGGATTAATTCAGATCGATTTCTGTCCTCTAATTATAACATATATTTTATTTTGTCACTTACGTTTTATAAAATTATTTTTTAGGGTGGAGCCCAACGATACACTCAGCACTGGTCGGGTGAGATAGGGTGTAAGTACAGTGACGTTTATTAAAATAGTTTAAACAATCTTTAACTCCTGGGATGTTTCCCAAGAATAAATAAAAACATCTGTGTATT
This sequence comes from Sepiola atlantica, assembly GCA_963556195.1. Classification (NCBI taxonomy): domain Eukaryota; kingdom Metazoa; phylum Mollusca; class Cephalopoda; order Sepiida; family Sepiolidae; genus Sepiola; species Sepiola atlantica. The sequence goes on along the minus strand of OY744547.1, from coordinate 46,386,418 downwards.
CTTGTCAAAAATTCTGAAGACCATATTATCAGCTCTGTTATTTTTTCATTTCTTTTATTTTTACGTTATAAATCAAATCAAATATTTAAATCGTATATAATGCCGATCCATGATATTATTGTACCGCCTTTGATCAAAATGAAATATACTTATCCAATGGATGAAGTAGTTTAAGCATATATAGGTTTATGAAGGGTCATTCTCCCCCTCTCTTTCTCCCTCCCTTCCTACCCCTCCTCTATCTCTCTCTCTCTCTATATATATATATATATCTATATATATATATACAATAATATTTTTTAAATAAATATTAAATATTTAAATACCTAGAGACATCGATGTTTCATGCTAACGCAATCTTCAGTCTAGGAATTAATTTTCAATGGTCGATGGGCGCGAACCCCAAACACAAATCGCCACTGATTCGTAGTCGGTGATCTTAACCAAAGGGCCATCGTCAATTAATTAGTAAATGCAGAATAACTTTAACTGTAAATATCGACACGTGGCCGTTATTTACCAGGCAGCTCAGAGTGACCTTCGAACCGGTGTTCGGATCTCGTATATAGCTATTAGTACTGCTTGTTATTAAAGCTACTCGAAAGTGGCCAGCCCTTGTGGGAAGGGGGGCTGATAAACAATAATATTTTTAAAATAAATATTAAATATTTAAATACCTAGAGACATCGATGTTTCATGCTAACGCAATCTTCAGTCTAGGAACTAATTTTCAATAGTCGGTGGGCGCGAACCCCGAACACAAATCGCCACTGATTCGTAGTCGGTGATCTTGACCAAAGGGCCATCGTCAATTAATTAGTAAATGCAGAATAACTTTAACTGTAAATATCGACACGTGGCCGTTATTTACCAGGCAGCTCAGAGTGACCTTCGAACCGGTGTTCGGATCTCGCATATAGCTATTAGTACTGCTTGTTATTAAAGCTACTCGAAAGTGCCCAGCCCTTGTATATATATATATATATATATATATATATATATATATATATATATATATATATATATATATATTTATTTATATATATATACTAGCAAAACTATGCTCCCTCTGGTCACATATTTTTGTTAGCCTAGAGGGGTGTTATAATGGTAAACGAACATATACTACACTGACCTTCAAAGAAGGAATTAATGATTGAGAGTATGGTATCATGACGAACGACCCCCCCCCCCCACCTCCGCTAAAAATTACAAAGTGAATGTTTGAGAGGATATCCTGACAACACAACCGATAGTACATTACCCTCCCCCCAAACGGAGAAAATCATGGAAGGATTGTATTATAAGGAACCTTGGTCTCGTAACCATTCGACTATATATATATATATATATATATATATATATATATATATATATATATATATATATATATATATCGCAATTAAGTTATAAAGAGGCTTCTGTGTTTAATCCTTTAGGTCTACGCATTGTTAAAGTAAATACTGAAAATCGATACATAAAATGTTATATATCCTCATAATATTTTATGTTGATACATTAAATACTCATAATAATAATATATATATATATATATATATATATATATATATATATATAGAGAGAGAGAGAGAGAGAGAGAGAGAGAGAGAGAGAGAGAACAGAGAGTGATATCACGCTTATATATGAAATAGCATTTTCCTTGGTCTCTCACGAATTCGCTTAATGAAATCATTTTATTTTGTCTTTTTTATATACTAATGCGTCACTACTTATGAAGGCCAAAAGCTATTTGAGGATAAGGGTTAATTAGATGGAATCATTGTCTCTATTTACTTGCTTCCTCACGAGGGCAGAGTAAGACATACTGTCGGTTTTTAATTTTGGGAAAACCAAGTTCCCAAAAAGGGGCACTCTGGATTGGGACAAAAATACAAATTGCCTGTGTTTAGAAGGATTCCGCCTTCATTGACCGAAGACGTAAAAGATGAAATGTTATTTCAGAAAAGATACACCATTTTGCTCCTAGGTAAACACCAATGATTGACAGTTGAGGGATGAATAACTTTATGAGAGGATTGAAAATAATAGATGGAATACTTGTGAGGGCAGTGCATGACAAAACTCTGTTAATATTGGATTTGAAGACTATGTTTGTAAACTGCAGTGAAGCAGCCCCGTTGTATTGTGTTCCCCGAACGGGAAGCCTTTGCGAAAAATCTCTGTTCGTGGAAATTCCGCCTGACACTAAATACACAGAGGAAGAAAGGAAAGTTGTTATTTCGTTGTTGGGTGAAGACTTGTAATGGCTGTGAATGTCTTACGAGGAGGAACCAGGAATTGAAGCTCAGTCGATCACCTTCAATAAAAATAACGATGTCACGTATGAAAAAGCATTTATTTGTCTGTTACGCTAAAGTGTAAATTAACATTTCCTTGCCAAACTCAGATATTGAATTTGCAGATTTGAAAAAATACCGACCTTGTTTTTCTGTCGGCTTTTTCGAACACAGTTTTTAAACCAGCCGTTCTGCAATACCCTCCCCGGAAAGTCAATCTATTGTTTGAAACCCTACCCAAACCAAGAAGTGCATTTTATTTCATTCATACTTCGCCCCCTCCCTCTGATGCCCCCCTTACACACTGTGTTGCCGCCTACACATCGGACTTTCTTATTGTTGTCAGTTTTTGTTTTGTTTCGTCACTGTGCAATCCATCAAACTGGCCCCTTTTCTCCGCGGCACACTAGGGATTTAGGTATGTAGATCAGTTCCTGCTAGAGACAATTTCCTATTGTCAAAAACGAATTAACAAGAAAAGGAAAAAAAGTACCGTGATAATTTTTGTTGTCTTGTATTTTATTTTGAAAACGTTTCCATTCGTCTTTTTACTGATTAACAAATGTCGAAATCTCATGTGATCACAGCCAACAAGGTGAACAGACTTCTTCAGCATCACCTTCTTCTTCTTCTTCTTCTTCTTCTTCTTCTTCTTCTTCTTCTTCTTCTTTTCTTATCTTCTTCATTATTTGAAAACCCTCCTTCTCCTTCTTCCTATCTTCTTCCTTTTTCGCGTTCTGCTCCCGCTCCTCCTCCTCCTCCTCCCCTTCTTCTTCTTTTTCTTCTTCTTCTTCTTCTTCTTCTTCTTCTTCTTCTTTTCTTATCTTCTTCTTCATTATTTGAAAACCATCCTTCTCCTTCTTCCTATCTTCTTCCTTTTTCGCGTTCTGCTCCCGCGCCTCCTCCTCCTCCTCCTCTTCTTCTTCTTCTTCTTCTTCGTCTTCTTCTTCTTCTTCTTCTTCTTCTTCTTCTTCTTCTTCTTCTTCTTCTTCTTCTTCTTCTTCGTACCAACCGTCTTATTCTTCTCATCATACTCCGTCTTTAAACTTTTCCCATCTTCATTATTCACATTTTTCTCCTTCTCCTTCTCCTTCTCCTTCCCTTCTCCTTCTTCTCTTTCTCTTACTTCTCTTTGTCCTTCTTCTTCTTCTTCTTCTTCTTCTTCTTTTTCACATGTCTTCCAGGCTTTCTAATTCAAATCATTAATTTAAAACCTACTGTGCCCCACCACCCCAGCCTCATTACCTCCAGGTTGATGGAATTGCAAAGTAATTTCCTTTTTTCTCTAATAGATAAATGCATTGTTATAAACATTTTATATTAAATTGAATTTACTCATTCTTTTACAATTTGACCATCACTTTCACTTCAGCAGTCACCACAATACCATATTTACTCTATGGATTACCCAACTTAAAAAGTTGTTCTTGGCCTTTTGGCTAAGATCAAAGTGTAGTATCTGTTCCGATGGATACTATGTATGTATGTATGTATGTATGTGTGTATGTATGTATACAATTTCATTGAAAAATGATGGGCAGTAGGACGATAAAAACATAATCAAAATAGAATGAAAAGAAGAAATCGCATATAAAAACGGGTTAGTAAGACCCTTCCAAGCTTCGCTAAAAATAAATCCCCTACTGTTTTAAAGTTTGTGTAAAACGGAAGGCAAGCAGGTCCCTTTCTAAATGGGAGATAGGCTTATGCGAGAAGAAATGAAATAGGGGTGAAGTTTGGGCGTGGATAGTTCCCTTTCAATATAAAAAAAGCAATTAAAGGGGAGTCACGGTCAGGAGTATCCCTCTTCGAGAATATATACTCCTCCCCATAAAAAGAGATAGACATGACTCATTTTCTCAAGTAGTTAATAGGCAAGTATAACCGGGATGGGGTCCAACTGGACCCAAATCGCCATCGTCAGGCTCACACAGGAAACACGTACTCATATTTGACTCCTCTCATACGCATAAGATAGCAACTTACTCACATTGAATTTTAACCCGAAGCTGATGCCTGAAGAATGAAATAAAATTAAAAGATATTCAAGCAATACAACCCTATCAGACCACTATTTTAGCTCCGGTCAGTATCGGGGGAAAAAAGCGTTCGTTTAATATTGGCCCACGCTAGGTCGACATTGTCAATAACGTACGCAACATTAAGCAGTATCAATTGCTCGGGGTCGAACAGAACAGCTGAAGTTCAAGAAGTAAGGTTCGCTATGTTTGAACAAAAATGTATGCCTTTGAAGCGTAACACAATCACGAGGTCAAAGAGTATTCAGTGTTTCTGAAATACGTCGAACCCGTATTCCTTAAATATAGTTATTGGTGTATTTCTATATCTATGGTTGCTCACAACCGAATAATATGTCGATAACGTTTATATTGTTGTTTATTATTGTATTAGAAAAATGTACATGAGTTTATCTATATTGGCAGTAAAGTTACAAAGAACATTGCACAGAGTATGAATCAAATGTGCGAATCAGGAAAGTCTGGACTGGACTTGACAAGATGAAAGCAATCTGGAAGTGAAATCTTTCTACCAAGATGAAACGAAACTTCTTTGTTACATTAGGTCTCGTGTAGAAGTGGCACCTGCATTTTACCAAAAGTTTGAAGAAAAAACTTCAATATGTAAACACCAGAATTGTAAAAGCGGCCCTTATTATCTCCAGGTAGCCGCACGCCATAACAGACCAACTATGGGCTATTCCTTAGATCTCAACCTCTATCAGAGCGAGAAGAACTAGATTTGTTGGTTACTGAAGGAAGGCTAAGGATGAAAAAGTCAGTGATGTACTTTTGTTGATGCTAAAATAGAGATGTAGTTCAGTTGTGAGATCGCACAGTATTTACGTCAAGCCACTAACATAGACTCATACTTCATCTATGAAGACCTACTTGGTGTGAGTAGGAGAGATGCTGTGGGAGAGTCAAGAGGATATGTGACACTACAACGTCTAAATGATGATAGTGATTGCATTGAAGAAAGAGGGCAAGGTTCTACATGTATAATCGAAGTAAATTATGCATTTGAAATCAATATTGAACATTGCTTGGCAGTTATATACATTTACATTTCAAATTTGAATTATCAGCTGCAGAGGTCTATGGTATGATTAACGGGCAATTATCTTACTTAATTTTATGAGAGATAATTGGTTGGTTATTTTAATCGTGTAATATAGGAAAGCTTTTCAGTTGAGGACAAAATGTTGAAGTTAATAAAATATATTTTAATTTTATATCGTAGGGATGCATAGCTTCCGATGGAGGTTTCCTTATGCTAGTCGATTCTCGAGGTCAGAGCGTACGCTGTTATGCGGACACTTAAGTGTCAATTAAAATTGTTGGGAGTAACATATCTTTTACATTTGTTCACCCCAAACAAAACCTATTGCTACCGAACAGCAGTATTAAGCTGTTTTTTTATGATATTGTTTGCAGAAATAATATTACTAAATAAGCGATTATTTAGTCCACAGAGCTCGAAATAAGCAAAGTATACAACAAAGTAAAAAAATAGACTGGGACGTTTAAACTTTGCGCTATTGTCTAAAATAATCGCTTGTTTAGTAATATTTTCTGCTAAAAAAAAAATAAAAAAATCAGCTTAATACATTTTAAGTATATGTAATATTTTAATAATACCTCATGTACATAAATCTCTAAAAACCGCATGGAGTATTGTTGCCATGTATGGGCTAGTGTACCAACCACTAGTCTCTCGCTCTTGGAGAGTGAACAAAAACGAGTAACTAACTTAATAGGTCCCGTGCTGTCTACCAAACTCCGTCCCTGTTCCATAGCTGCAATGTTGCACCCCTCTGCTTGTTTTACGAGTACGTCATCGGAATGTGTTCCAACGTACTTACTGTACGGGTACCCCTCAACGTGAATAAACTCGACAAACCCAACCAACCCGACTGGCAGCAAAATCCAACCCCTTCACTATAGAAGTCTCCAAATGCCGGAAAACTTTCTACTCTAACAGCTTTTTTCTTCGACTCGATAAACTTTGAAATTTTGCCACTGGTCATGGTTTCCCAACTGTATTAACATGCAGAAATTGTAATGTAATGTACACAAACATCTTTTTGCCAACTCCCATTTAATATTCCCCTTATAAACAGGACCTGTAATCACAGTAGCTCTATACGTTTCAGTTGCAATGTGATTTGTTTGGAGTGAATAAAAGTTTAAACAAAAAACTATTAAAATGAGAAAAAATATAAAGAAATGTTACAAAATATAAAACAGAAATCAAATATCTCAATAATAAAAATAGGGTTGAATCCTCATGTTTTAACTACTTGACTTGAGACCACAATGAAGGATAACTTAAGTAAGACCTTAAAAATAATCAATGAAATTTCCTTTTGGAATGTTAATGAGTTGTTTGTGAAAGCAGTCCCGTTACTTTTCAGACATAGTTAGTGTCTCTCTCCCTCTCTCTGGCTCTCTCTTACGCGTGCACATACTCAAACACACACACACACACACAATATATATATATATATATATATATATATATATATATATATATATATATATAATCCGGGTATGGTATATATCCACAGGGTATAAATCTAGGGTAGTTGAACCGGGTTTATGAGAGTGCTCAATAAAAATATAGAGCAGAAATATAAATATATATGAGATAATTTATTTCATTTTGACTAGAAAATTGATTTTGTTTCACGAGAGCGATTTGAAGCGCTCCCGATCGTCAGGTCATGAAAATTTATTATGCCTGTTAAGATAAGTTCAGAATCACACACAGTTTTATGAAGGTGACAGAAATTTAAAATAAAAATTAAAAATAGAATATGAATAGAAACAAAAATGTAGCTCTTAATATTTCCTTCCTCCTTTTCTTCGTCTTTTTCTTTTTCTTCTAACTTGTATTTCTATTTATGCTTTTTGCTTTTTTTTTGTTTTTGTTTCTATTCATATTCAATTTTTAATTTTTATTTTAAATTTCTGTCACCTTCATAAAATTGTGTGTGATTCTGAACTTATCTTAACAGGCACAATGAATTTTCATGACCTGACGATCGGGAGCGCCTCAAATCGCTCTCGTGAAACAAAATCAATTTTCTAGTCAAAATGAAATAAATTATCTCATATATATTTATATTTCTGCTCTATATTTTTATTGAGCACTCTCATAAACCCGGTTCAATTCCCCTGGATTTATACCCTGTGGATATATACCATACCCGGATTATACTCTGCTCCTTATTTTTTTAGCATTCTTTAAACCGTGGATTATTTTCTGCTCAAATGTTAAAATTAACTTTCATACCTCTCTCAAAAATATTTCCTCTATCAACAAAAGAAACTACCTCACAGTGTTAACGATGAAAATGAAGGAACTACTAAGAAGAATTAAATGGAAAGCCCATTTCTTCCTCAAAGGATCTACACCTAACATCACAATAAATTACTTTGGATTTAAAAACCAAGGCAACGGCCCTCGAGTTGAACAGCTCGACAGTTTTGAAAATGACCTGTTCAACATTGTAAAGGATATATCCTTTAAAAAGAAAAAACACACTTCCACAAAAAGCTGATAAAACTGTAAAAGAAATTAATAACTCAAAACATGTTTTAGTTAAGGCGGACAAAACCCAACATTTTTATAAGCTCACTAAATCTAAATATCAGAATTAAATCAAACAAAAGATCACGAAAAACTATAGAAAATCAAATATTAACTTAATCGATAAAATTAATTCAAACAGTAAAACCATTACGGACAAACTCAAGATTAGTGATAGAGTTGGCAAGTTAAAAGCTAAAGAAGCTTATATTCTATTAATAGATCATAAAACTGACTTCCATACCAAACCCTCAACTAGATTAATTAATCCTACTAGACAAGAAATTGGTAAAATAAGTAAAAACATCCTAGAAAAAATCAATAAACAAATTAAAACCACCTATAACCTAAACCAATGGGTTAATACTGCTGAAACTATCAACTGGTTCAACAATATTAACAACAAAAACAGATGCTCCTTCATCCAATTGGACATTGTCAATTACTACCCCTCAATATCTAGGGAACTTTTTGAGAATGTTATGGAATTCGCCACTCTCCTCTCAAATATATCAGAGGAAGAAATCAATATTATAAGAAAATGCCGCACCACAGTATTAATTAATAATAACGTGCAATGGACAAAAAGTGGTCATATTTCTTCATTTGACATTTCTATGGGCTCTTTGGACTCTGCGGAGGTGACCGACCTGGTTGGCTTATACATATTGTATAACCTGACCAGGGACCTTGAGCCTAATACGGTTGGACTGTACAGAGATGATGGACTTCTCTTCGTTAAAAACGCAAACAGACTTAAATGTGAACGAATTAAGAAAATAATTTTTAAAGAAATGAAAAGATTATACCCAAAAGTTGAAGTTACTTCTAATGTCAAACAAGTAAACTTCCTGGATGTAACTTTTAATCTCACTAAGCAAACCTTTGAACCCTATGCCAAAGATAACTCCTACCCTCTTTATGTCCGCCCTTTATCTAACCACACTAAATCTATAACTAAGCACATCCCTAAATCTATTAGTCGTAGGATTAGCAATACTTCTTCCAATATGAACATTTTAACCAACAGCGCTAAAGAAACGTGGTTATAAAAACACCCAAATAGAATATATCCCACCTACACTAAATAACCCTAGTACTAATAAAAATAGAAATAGAAAAATCATCTGGTTTACACCTATTTTTAATAATATGATTAAGACTAAATTAGGAAAAAAAATTCCTTAACCTAATTAACACTCATTTCAACAATAGCAATGTCCTCCACAAAATTTTTAATAAAAATACGCTTAAACTGAATTACAACTGTGGAGATAACCTTGCAAAAATCATTAAACAACATAATAATAAAATATTAAGTAAATTAACACCCCCTAACCCTAGTAGAACTTGTAACTGCATAAATAAACCTAACTGCCCCCTAAACCAAAAATGCTTGTCAACCCAAGTAGTTTATGAAACATCTATCTCTTCAACTCAAAACCCATCCCAAACTAAATTTTATATTGGAATAGCAGGAAATAATTTAAAAGAACGATTCTATAATCACAACCTCTCTTTCAACAACCCTAACCACCCTGGCCAAACCGAACTATCCTTACATTATCATAAACTTAAAATCAAAAAATGAAACTCCTATAATTAAATGGAAAATCCTAAAAAAATCTAGTACCTGCAAGTCACTCAATACACCATGCCATCTATGCTTAAACGAAAAATTAGAAATTACCCGTTTCAAGGACAAGAATAAACTTTTAAACAGAAAACAGGAGACATCCATCAACTGCCGACACAGTAGAGTTTACCTCCTTAGTAGTCCCCATACCCCACCTTAATCTCTTGTAAATCCCATATAAATCGTTGACACATAAGTATTTCTTATATAATTTTTCTACTTACCCACATAATTTCTTTTTTACCCCCTATTCTCTTCTCTCTCTACTTACACTATCCTAACTCCCCTCCAACAACTTCTACCATCCTTTCTAACACATTATCAACCCCCACTCCTACCCATCTCTCCTCACCTACCCCGTAATCACATCCCCCAGAACAACTATGGGTTAGTAACCATTTATCTACTCTACCTCATTGTTTCTGAATACAACCAGCAATTTTACCCCTACTCTTAAATCCATAAATACTACTTATACTTTCTCTCTTCTATGACAAACTACCCAGAATATAACCCCCATTCTCCTTATTATATATATAAAAAGAAAAAATGACCTATTGACTTTTTGGCAATCTTAATAATTTATGAATACTACATTATCTTAATTGCTACTATGTCGTGCTTTTATCTTGAGTATCCCTTATATATTTCCCTAATACCACCGTTTATAAAATATATATACTGGCATTGCCAAAGATAAATAAGAACCTAAACTTGATCTTTTTAGGACTACTATAAGAAAAGTATCATCTTAATTACCATTATCCCTCTAGTTTTTATTATTATTATTTACTCACTAGGAGTTATCACACTGGTCATCGTCAGTGATCGCCCACTGCCAACAACATGTGGTATTCCCTGGAGTCTGAGTGACAACAAGTCTCCTCAGACTTCCAGTATGCTCCACCTCTTTTCGTTCATCACCGCTGATGACCTTGCGGTATCGCAACAGCCACCTACCACCGATTTCCCGCTGGTAAGGGCCATTGGTCCCCTCTGGGGCCCGAGTGGCAACAAGCCTCCCCAAGGTCCCAGAGCTGTCCGCGCTCTTCCAGTGGAGGTCTGGTTTGCGCTTTCCCTCCTCGACCCTCTGTCCATAATTTTCGTGGCGTCAGCCTATGCTTGCGCCTCTCTCGTGCGGTTGTATTTTCCCCGGTTCTGTTGTTTTGTGCTTCCATGTGTTTGTTCTCCATTCGTTGCTTATGTGGGTTGGTTTCCGCATTATTATTATTATTATTATTATTATTATTATTATTATTATTATTATTATTATCAGTATTATATAAGTATGTATATATATCTGTATATGTATGCATGTATGTATGTGTGTATATATATATATTTATATATATATATATGTATATATATTTGTATGTGTGTGTGTGTATATATGTGTATATATATTTCTCATATTTTTATATTATTAGTATAATTACGATTACATACTTGCTGTATTCATAATTTTATATTTATTTTGACCCGTATATAGACATTCTTAATCCTCAATTCTTTAACTTTTTAATTTTATTATTATTAGCACCTTAAATATTTTGATCCCTCCACCCCCTACTCATCCACCCGCCCTCCATATAGGGTTAATCTCTCCCTCCCCCCTTCATAGACATATTACTAAATTGATAATCGGTTACTTGCCCATTTCTGCAAAAGCAAGACCCAGACAGAGTTTTCTTTTTTGACACGCGTTGACGCTTTCATATTTCGACCAACCGTCACCAAATCACGTCTGCGATCTCTTCGCCTCTTTCTATTTCTTTTCTATGTCCCGTGTAGCTCTTAATATTTCCTTCCTCCTTTTCTTCTTTTTCTTTTTCTTTTTCTTCTTACTTGTATTTCTATTTTAGCTTTTTGCTTTTGTTTTTGTTTTTGTTTCTATTCTTATTCAATTTTTAATTTTTATTTTAAATTTCTGTGATTCTGAACTTATCTTAACAGGTATAATGGATTTTCATGACCTGACGATCGGGAGCGCCTCAAATCGCTCTCGTGAAACAAAATCAATTTCGTAGTCAAAATGAAATAAATTATCTCATATATATTTATATATATATATATATATATATATATATATATATATATATATATATATATATATATATATAGTAGAGAATGGTAGTTTGCTTGAAGCATTGCTGGGTATAGTAGTAGTAAGTTTTTGAAGGGCTGTGGGCAATGCAATTCCGGGTAAGATGCAAGATGAAAGGAAAGGAACAAAAACAATAAAAATAAATCGAATACGATATAAGACTTACTATTTATTTTTCCTTTTTTTCCTTTTTTTTTTTTTTTTCTTACATAACAGCAAGAGTGTTTTAGCTGTCCGGGTGATTAAAAATCACTATTTGATATTTCGGGAAAAGACATCCCTTTTTCAAAAATAATTAGACCAGAAGAAGAATAATATTTTATTCTTCTCCGACTGTGTAGAGAATAATACAAAACAAAAACAAAATGGCTGCCAGATATAGACCGCAGCAAAAAACAGTTTCACAGGGAATATAAATTAAGTTAAGTTTTATTTTAATATTATGTTAAATATATGATTGGTGTTTAGAATATTAGTGTAATGTTGGTTAGGTGTATGGTGTTCGATAAACTGTTATTTTTGATAATATATATATATCATTTTTTTATTTTATTTATTTTTTTTTTTTTTATATTTGAATATTTACTTTGTTTTATCTTCGTATTTTTAATTTGTTTATCTTTCTATCGTAATTTAAGAATTTTAATATAAATTAAAGTAATTAGTCTCATATTTTAAATATTCTAGATCTATCTACTTATCGATTTCGATTATCATCTATTAAAGAAGTGTTATTAATTACTAATTGTGAGTTTCGTCAAATTAGATTAACGAATTAACTTATTAACTTGATATATTTATTATAAGATAAAGGGGAGTAACTCTGGATTTTTTAAAATATTTTTTTTTTTAATTAATTTTTTTTTTTTAATTTTTTTTTAATTTTATAAAATCTTTTTTTTTTGGTGGAGATCTGTATAACAATATTAGTATATATATACAACATATATACACAAATGCATATATACATATATATATACATATCTATGTATTATTGTTTGTTTAATTGTTTATCTATATATATTCATCAATTTCTTTACATATTTGTTTGTTTATGTTTTTTTTGTTTTTTTTTAATTTTTTATAATCTTTTTTTTTTTGGTGGAGATCTGTATAACAATATTAGTATATATATACAACATATATACACAAATGCATATATACATATATATATATACATATCTATGTATTATTGTTTGTTTAATTGTTTATCTATATATATTCATCAATTTCTTTACATATTTGTTTGTTTGTTTGTTTTTTGTTTTTTTTTTGTTTTGTTTTTTTTATTTATTTATTTTTTATTATTATTATTTACTTGTTTAATTTATTTTATGAATTATTTATTTAATATTTGCATGTTATTTGTATACATTCTATATGTGTTTGGATTTATTAATTAATAATGCTAGGTTATGGAGTGACTTATTTTGGTGGGTTAGACGAGTATGCTGAATATGGTTTTTTGGTTTGTGGTTGAAAGTGTGTAAGGATGGAAGTTCATATGGGGAGGGGCCTGTTTGATTGTTTGGGTGTATGGTGAGTTTATTATGGGAGGTGAGTAATGAGTGAAATGGTGGAAACGGACTCTGTTAAGTGTTAGATATGGGGGTTGGTTGGTGGATGGGGGGTAGATATTATAGAATGAAAGGTGAGTAGAGCTCGTGACGTTGATTGAGTGAGGGGTTTAATCTGGAGATGAGGATTGATTCTGTGATTCTAAGGTCACCGATGTTTCTGACAGACGCTAAGATGGAGACGTGAATATCGCGCTGAGTGTTTGAGCAAATCTCTATGTGTTTGTGGAAAGAGGATATACGGGTATTCAAGTGCTCCTTTATGCGCAAGTGTAGCGGTCTTGTAGTGTTGCCGATGTAAAATTTTTTGCATTTATTACACTGTAGTTTGTAAACACAGTTAGTGCGAAGGCACAGACCTGTGTTGGAGATAGGGCAATTGGCCAGGGAGCAGGGTTCGGGTGTGTGGTTAGTGTGTTTATTAGATAGATGTTGGCGTAAGGAGGTGCCAGTATGTGTTAGTTGTATGTTAAGGTTTTCCTTATGTATTGCCTTGCGGATGGAGGTGGTGATCTTATCGCTGAAGAAAGGGAGTTTTAAGAAGCATGTGTTAGCGAGGGTGCGGTGTCTACGTGTTTTGGGCTTATTTAGGTGGGCTATGGTTGGGGCGGGGTAGCCATTATTTTGGAGGGTTTGGTGGAAGTTTGTAGTGTGTGATATTTTGTCAGCAGCAGAAGAGCATTTATTTTGTATTCGGGTAATTTCATTATGGGCATAACTTAATTTGGCTTTTGTGGGCAGGGCAGACTTATAGTGTATGAAAAGGTTTTTGCAGGCAGGTTTCCTATAGAAGTTAGTGTGTATAGAGCCATCTTCGGTGATGTTAAGGTTGAAATCAAGGAGAGAGAGTGAGCCGGACTCGTTTGGGTGTTCTATGGTGAATTGTATGTGGGGGTCGGTGTTGTTGAATGTGTTGAATATTTGTGTGGCTTCGTCTTGAGAGGATGTAAGGATTAGAATGTCATCTATATATCTGGAGAAGAATATATAGGAGAGGCAGGAGTTAAGCACTTAACTCCTGCCTCTCCTATATATTCTTCTCCAGATATATAGATGACATTCTAATCCTTACATCCTCTCAAGACGAAGCCACACAAATATTCAACACATTCAACAACACCGACCCCCACATACAATTCACCATAGAACACCCAAACGAGTCCGGCTCACTCTCTCTCCTTGATTTCAACCTTAACATCACCGAAGATGGCTCTATACACACTAACTTCTATAGGAAACCTGCCTGCAAAAACCTTTTCATACACTATAAGTCTGCCCTGCCCACAAAAGCCAAATTAAGTTATGCCCATAATGAAATTACCCGAATACAAAATAAATGCTCTTCTGCTGCTGACAAAATATCACACACTAAAAACTTCCACCAAACCCTCCAAAATAATGGCTACCCCGCCCCAACCATAGCCCACCTAAATAAGCCCAAAACACGTAGACACCGCACCCTCGCTAACACATGCTTCTTAAAACTCCCTTTCTTCAGCGATAAGATCACCACCTCCATCCGCAAGGCAATACATAAGGAAAACCTTAACATACAACTAACACATACTGGCACCTCCTTACGCCAACATCTATCTAATAAACACACTAACCACACACCCGAACCCTGCTCCCTGGCCAATTGCCCTATCTCCAACACAGGTCTGTGCCTTCGCACTAACTGTGTTTACAAACTACAGTGTAATAAATGCAAAAAATTTTACATCGGCAACACTACAAGACCGCTACACTTGCGCATAAAGGAGCACTTGAATACCCGTATATCCTCTTTCCACAAACACATAGAGATTTGCTCAAACACTCAGCGCGATATTCACGTCTCCATCTTAGCGTCTGTCAGAAACATCGGTGACCTTAGAATCACAGAATCAATCCTCATCTCCAGATTAAACCCCTCACTCAATCAACGTCACGAGCTCTACTCACCTTTCATTCTATAATATCTACCCCCCATCCACCAACCAACCCCCATATCTAACACTTAACAGAGTCCGTTTCCACCATTTCACTCATTACTCACCTCCCATAATAAACTCACCATACACCCAAACAATCAAACAGGCCCCTCCCCATATGAACTTCCATCCTTACACACTTTCAACCACAAACCAAAAAACCATATTCAGCATACTCGTCTAACCCACCAAAATAAGTCACTCCATAACCTAGCATTATTAATTAATAAATCCAAACACATATAGAATGTATACAAATAACATGCAAATATTAAATAAATAATTCATAAAATAAATTAAACAAGTAAATAATAATAATAAAAAATAAATAAATAAAAAAAACAAAAAAAAAAAAAAAAAAAAACAAACAAACAAACAAATATGTAAAGAAATTGATGAATATATATAGATAAACAATTAAACAAACAATAATACATAGATATGTATATATATATATGTATATATGCATTTGTGTATATATGTTGTATATATATACTAATATTGTTATACAGATCTCCACCAAAAAAAAAAGATTATAAAAAATTAAAAAAAAACAAAAAAAACATAAACAAACAAATATGTAAAGAAATTGATGAATATATATAGATAAACAATTAAACAAACAATAATACATAGATATGTATATATATATGTATATATGCATTTGTGTATATATGTTGTATATATATACTAATATTGTTATACAGATCTCCACCAAAAAAAAAGATTTTATAAAATTAAAAAAAAATTTAAAAAAAAAAATTAATTAAAAAAAAAAAATATTTTAAAAAATCCAGAGTTACTCCCCTTTATCTTATAATAAATATATCAAGTTAATAAGTTAATTCGTTAATCTAATTTGACGAAACTCACAATTAGTAATTAATAACACTTCTTTAATAGATGATAATCGAAATCGATAAGTAGATAGATCTAGAATATTTAAAATATGAGACTAATTACTTTAATTTATATTAAAATTCTTAAATTACGATAGAAAGATAAACAAATTAAAAATACGAAGATAAAACAAAGTAAATATTCAAATATAAAAAAAAAAAAATAAATAAAATAAAAAAATGATATATATATATTATCAAAAATAACAGTTTATCGAACACCATACACCTAACCAACATTACACTAATATTCTAAACACCAATCATATATTTAACATAATATTAAAATAAAACTTAACTTAATTTATATTCCCTGTGAAACTGTTTTTTGCTGCGGTCTATATCTGGCAGCCATTTTGTTTTGTATTATTCTCTACACAGTCGGAGAAGAATAAAATATTATTCTTCTTCTGGTCTAATTATTTTTGAAAAAGGGATGTCTTTTCCCGAAATATCAAATAGTGATTTTTAATCACCCGGACAGCTAAAACACTCTTGCTGTTATGTAAGAAAAAAAAAAAAAAAAAAAGGAAAAAAAGGAAAAATAAATAGTAAGTCTTATATCGTATTCGATTTATTTTTATTGTTTTTGTTCCTTTCCTTTCATCTTGCATCTTACCCGGAATTGCATTGCCCACAGCCCTTCAAAAACTTACTAATATATATATATATATATATATATTTCTTAATCCACTTCATAATCCACTTCCTAATCCACTTCACAACTCAAATTCCTTCTCAAGTTTCCAATCTCATTTCTAAAGTCTGAATATATTATTTAGAATAAGTTATCTCCCTTTGACAGTGAATTTAAATTTAGATTTGAAGAGAATAAATGAAAAAAAAAAATAAATAAATAAATAAATAGATAAAGATTGATGAGTCATGTAAAATGAAACATAATAAAACTTAAAAAATTGGTATATTACTAAACTAATGTTTATAATGTTTTAACATTAGTTATATGATTGCTTAATGGAATTTTGACGTTTTCTGCGTTCCTACTGCCAATTGTTTTCCCCTGTATTACGATGATCTGACACCGGTTTTTTTTTCCCGTTTTTCCGACCCTCTCGGTCTTCTATTGTTGTCTTCTGATAATGAAAGTTGTTCTTTCGAAAATTTAAGATTACCCTTTGCCGATCTGTTACTTACCAAAAAAGAAAAATACTATTTGGTATTTAATCAGTTTTCGTGAAATTATTAATAAATCGTTTTGAGTTTCACTTTCTCCCTGCGTTTATTTCTTTTCACTTTTCCATCTCACGGCAACCACATCGCATTGCTATAGCCTTGGACGACTAATTTATATTTATTTATGTTATAAGTGGACGCTTGAGGAGTTGTTTTAGATTTCGGAAGCAGGTTATTGAGAGAGGGAACTTGTTTTTGCCAGCATTGTTTATGTGAGTTTCTTTTTGCATATATTTTAGCATGTAGTTCTTTTCTGTCAAGCCTTGTTAAACACTTCTAATCTTCGTTTTTTCTGTCTTTGGAATGATATGTTTCCATATTACCATCAAATAACCTAGTGCTCTGATGATAAACAATGTTAACTAAAGACTATATATTTCTCTTGACTTTGCTGTGAGACGCGCGTAAGCTATAGAAAAAGTATTGAATTTAGAAAAACTAAATACAAAAAGTATTTGTTCGTGAGGCAAAGAAAAAATATAGGTATTCAGCGAAATATGAAAATATAGAAATTGTAAGAATAAATGAAAAATGATGGTCATTGGAATGCAACTTTAAAGCATATATGCTCTGCAACTTGTAAGACAACTTATATATATATATATATATATATATATATATATATATATATATATATATATATATATATATATATATATATATATTGCTAACTTAGACCAGGATCGATGTTAAGATCTAGCGTTTTCCCCTAGACTATGTACGGTTTTTATCACCTACATATTTAATGTATTTTGATGTCATTGTTTTTGTAGGTGATTGCAGCGTTTTTCACAGCGTCTGTATCACTTAGTAAGGGAACTACTAATTAATTAAGAAAGCCATGATAAAAAAAAAACGCTGCAATTATCTCCAAAAACAATTAGGAAAGGCGTCATAGTTTAGGGATCAAATGCTAGACTATTGTTATAAATATCGAAGGTTCAAACCTTGTCTAAGTTTGCCATGATGATGACGGCTGAAAGTCAGAAACACATGTATATGGATTACTTTTATGTACGTATAAAACGAATAAAAATGTAGATTAACAAAAAATACATCTTATAAAGTTATGGGCAATTAAGAATGTCATCATCTGCATTAATCTCTATCACTCAGGAAGTGAACAACTAATTAATAAAGTAAAGCAAAGTAACAAACACTACAAAAACAGTTATATAAAATACATTATATATATAAAAATACATTATATATATATATATATATATACATATATATATATATATATATATATATATATATATATATATATATATATATATAAATATATATATATATATTTATTTGACAGATACCCATTCCAGAACAGATAACATTAATTGTTCGAATATATATATATTGGAAAAGCGAGATACAAAGAAATGAATAGTGAAATTGCTCTACATAAAATTATAAGTAATATTATGTTAATTAATTTTAACCAGACTGGTGGGCGCGCGTCATCCTCAATAATACGTATGTGCGGGTTAAACTCCTAAACTAATGAACTTATCATCATGAATTATGGGATATGTATTCTAGGTAACACGGTGAGTAACATGGGCATTTTTTTATTTGTAAATTTGCCATATAAAGGTGTTCTCTCCACCCTCCCAAAAAATAAATGAAAAGGAAAAACTGATTAAATACATATTGCGTATGCCCGCCCTGGGACGGGTATTCTTCTAATCTAAAATAAGATTATCTATAAAACATAAAAGATGATCCACAAAGAGGCAAAATAAATAAATACACATCTAAAGCTAGAAACCCCATCTCCCGCAAATAAAGGCTGTACAGCTTATGTACTTTTAAAGTTCGTGATTTATCAAACTCGCTTCTTAATAAATACTCTACGGTAGGACATGGTTGGGGCATCTGCACTAAAAGTTGTTTTTTTATTACGTATAAAAAACATTTCTGGATTCTCCAGTTTCTTCAGACAGTCTTTCTAATCGTTTTAAAGGATTCTCTGTGCACTTTATTATTTTTGGTGTAATTTGGTTTTCTTGTTTTTTTCTTCCTTTTCCAGGGGATTAAACCTCTTTATATTTACTGCTTATTTTATTTTACTAGTCTGCTGAAATAGAATTTTTTTAATGCAATATACTAATTCATGATTTATTTATGTATTTATTTATTTATTTAAATTGCTTTTTCCAGGGTGTTTCCTCGTCGCCATATTTGGTACAGCTTTTCACATATTTAAACATATTATTGTATTCTTCTTCTTCTTCTTCTTCTTCTTCTTCTTCTTCTTCTTCCTCCTCTTTTTTCCTTTTTTCTTCTTTTCGTCTTCTTCTTTTCTATCAGTTCCTGCTTTCACTTTGTCGTTTTAGTTCATGTTATCTCTTGTATATTTTTATACACACACACACACACACACATATATATATATATATATATATATATATATATATATATATATATATATATATATATATATATATATATATATATATATACACGCATATATATGTTTATGCGAACATTGTAACAAATAACAAAATTCGTCTGTTTAATTATACCTTTTTTATTTTTTCAATTTTTCTCATGGTCTTTTTTTGTATTAAAATCAAAATAAATAAATAAATGTTGCATAGGTTTCACAAGCTCCACGAACGTTTTTGATTCTTCGTCGAATCATCCACAATGTTTGCATGAATGAGAAAATGCTGTCTAAATACACACAATAAATATATATATATATATATATATATATATATATATATATTCAGTAAATTGAAATAAATAAAATTAGCACAGTATTGATATCAGTTCTAAGAATTTAAACACAACAAATAATTGGCGTACGATCGTTTCTAAAACGGTTTAGAATATTATATTTTGTATTATACTTTAGATGATTCGAAAAAGGCCTTGATTTAGCGCCCCTCATAATATCACAAATAGAAGTCAAGCAAGAAAAATATCAAATTATAGTAATTTTTCAAAACATATATCTAGTTGTTATAGAAAAGCAGAACCTTTTATTATATACTTTTATACAACTCTATTTATAACATCATCAATCATGATAATAATAGTAATAATGATATATAGTACATAGTAATTTAAAGCAGAATACAAAGACATGTATATATATATATACATATATATATATATATATATATATATATATATATATATATATATACATGTCTTTAATATTTATATAATAAATTATATATACATTTCTATTTCCTATTTTCCTTTTTTAATTTATTCTATTCTATTTTTTACGATTTAATTTGACATTTCAAACTTTATGAAAGTATACATATTTTTATTGGATCTGGTTGTTAACAAATATGGCGTCCATTAAAATGAACGGAAACTTATATTCTTAATTAAAGTTACATATATACATGCTCTGATTATGTGAGTTGTATTATTTATTTATTTCCTGATGCTTTGAACACAATTTTTTAGCCTTCTGTCTGATGAGTCCCACTTATAAAATACAGGATATATAACTCTTTATTTTGGCTGTCTAAGTGATAACAAAACAGCCCATTCAGGAATGATCTCATAGAGAAATAAATAAATATATGCTTACTGCAATTTAACCTTTTATTTTTTTATTTATACTTGCCCTGGATTTAAACAAATTAACATACATTGATCATATCTGTAAAGTCTGACTACACCGTGAACGAATGGATAGAGCTGCCGTCTACAAACTAGATGGTTGCAGGTTCTATCCCTGACTAGACAGAGGTTCTAGTCTAGCCGCATTTACGAGCTGTCATATGGCAAAATAGTCTGTCTGAGGACATATATCAAATTCAGCCTGTGTGTATTTTCCCTATAGAAAGAAAGATTAAAGAATACACGTAAAAAATAAAAGTATATTTATATGTAAAATTTCACAGAGAAGAAAATGAACGTAAGTGTCCCCCCACAAGAAAACTATGCGGACAGAATCCCTCTTTACACTTCAAATATATCTTATTTCAATCACATGTATAATATTTTTAGCTGAAGACAACGGAAGTGGCCCCAAATCACTACGTACTTCTTAATGTGTCAAATCACTATGTGCCTCCTCTAAAGGAGCTATAAGGTTAAAACCCTCTTAAAACTTTAAATACGTATAACCCATTTTTATTAACTTCACCCCATATGTATTAGACACTATAAAGACAGTAATATGGTGTAATGAGCATGGTAAAACAAGATATAGTGTTTCTAATTCAATTTCAAGCAACGTCAATGAATGATGAAAATAAGAATTGGATAAAATACAATATTCATTAGATCATCAATTAATTGAAACAAGAAATATAAAAAGAAACTTTTTTCTTTTCCTTAATCTATGGATTTTCACAAATAAGCGCTTATCATCATTTTTTTTTATTTTCATCATTCATTGTTTTATAGTTAGGTACAATAATTTAACATTTACTTAATAAATATGATCATAAACCTCTTAAAACAAGTTGAGCCCTGTTCGGACAGTTAAAAACAGACTGTCACTTAACTTTAGGCAAGATACCGACAAAATTCATTAAGCCCTCTCGATCGTCTACTCTCTGTTGACCGCTTTTTAAGGTAAAATAGAACTTAATTTTCCTTCTTTGGCCGTGAGGTTAGAGGGATAGCTTGCGGAGTCTAGGCTGATTCTCGATCTTGGTTCAAACCTTCCAACCGTCTAAAATTATAACTACCTACACTGATGTAACAAACGCTTGAAACTCCAGCGTCTGTAGGTAAAAATAATTTAATATTCATTATATATATATATATATATATATATATATATATAGTAACCAATACAAATATATATGGCAATCAAGCTGTCAGTTTTCAGTATTTACTTCAACAGTGCTCGATACGTAAGTAGAGCTAGGTAGTAAGCAATGAAAATATATATGGCAATCAAGCACATAATTATATCTCCTTATAATATTTTATGTGGATACATGAAGTACTAATATATATATATATATATATATATATATATATATATATATATATATATATATATATATATATGTATATATATATATATGTATATATATATATATATATATATATATATATATATATATATATATATAAATATAAATGAAAGAAGAGGGTTAAACATATACGAATGACAAATCTCTTTCAACTTCGATTGTTCAATGCAAGGCGTACTCGGTAAAACATGTTTATTATTCTTTCCATAAGCCAAAGCTTTTCAAAGATTAAAATATTATCATCAGAGGAATTACATAGATAGATAAGTTATTTTATTTTATTATATATATATATATATATATATATATATATATATATATATATATATATACAGTGTCAGGTGCGAGTTTTACGGTTGCGGCTTTTTCTAAGTTGAATTAATGATAATTGGAAAGCATATGCAGCAAGTAGTACCAATCTTTGTTTTAAACCCAAGGTTAATCAAAACACGCTTTTAAAGTTATTTAATTGGAAAGCTACCACCAAATTAGATATTTTTTCGAATATACTAATATGTTCATGAAAACAAAAAAATGTAAAGAAAAGTAGATGCTGTCCCTGCATTATTGTGTTTTTTGATGTAGCAAATGACAATATCCGCATTTTTGTGCTTGATAAATCTTTCTTCTGAGCCCCAAGGCTTTTACATTTGTTTGGTGTCATTTTCTCATAATGTTATCAGTGTATATGGCAACAGAAGGACTCGGCTTATTTTACATAGGAGCCTATAACTGGGATAGTGATTATCTATCTGCTATGTAGAAATAACAGTGCATAATTACATACCTTGTACGTGTTAGAGGGCTACAATGAAATGGTATTAGTATTAGTTTCAATGATGTGTAACTCCGCAATCAAATATAATCCACGTGTTATGCCATCGATTTTCTTAAAACCCTATATATATATATATATATATATATATATATATATATATATATATATATATATAACCGACAGAGAGACAGTTTAACTTTGCCACAGCTCTTCAGTGTAGCTAGACAAACAGTTACTTTAAGCAAAAATCGTAACCCGAACGTGTTGTCTCATCCGCAATGCTATCCAAAGAAGCTACGAATGAAGGAAAATACTAATTCATATTTCAATTTTGGTAAAAGCAGTTGACAATACAAAATGCTAATATTTAGAGTCAACTACTACTGATATTTGCGTCAGCTTGAATATTCAGTGAATGGTGATAACAGATCAAAACCAATTAAATAACCTCAAAGCTAAATAACCTTCCCACAGAAAGAATATACACACATTGGTTAATTTGTATTCTTTCTAAATAAAATAAAACAAATTCAGTTACCTAAGAGTAGACAAAAAGAAAAATCAATCAAAAAGTTTTGAAAATATAACTGTGTTCAATTTTCCTCAGAGGGACATGTTACTTCCCCAACTTTTAAAAATGACTGACGAAAGCTAACGGTTTGCTTACGTTATGTATCATTTTGCTGAGACCTCTACGGCCTGAAACCGATGGTATCATATTGATTCAATATGATCTTCTGTAACACAATTAATAAATATTATGCTCTTATTATTTCATAATTAGGCACTCTGTTGGAGTTCTTTTTGCTACACTGTTGTGATCGTGTAAAGGAGTCGGAAGAGAGACACGAACTCGGAGTTTCGAGAAAACAAGTATATTGAAAAAAAGGTATAGTACAACAGAGAACAAGAGTGATTGTATGTTGAAATGAAATCAATAAAGTGATCGATAGCAAAATGTGAGAGCTAAATTGCGAATTATTTATTTCAGAATTATGTTACATATTTCAGAGCAGAGCAATACACCGGAAGATGTTACCGGCGATCGTTTAAGTCTATTCTTTGATTGGTTTCCATTTCGTGAGTCGCTAATGCTTTGAATGGACTCTAATGACCTTTTCTAAACGGTAACGGGTCAATCCATGTCAATGGGACTATGCAACGCCTCTGAAATTTTCAACAAACACTTTTTAAATATATATATATATATATATATATATATATATATATATATATATATATATATAGCACTGGATGAAGTGAAATAATAAAATAAGGTGCAAATCAAATTTTAATAGAATTCAATGTTTAAGCAAAGTACTTTAAAGTCCTTAACTCATGAGTTTTCAAAGAAAATCTTCTCCTCAAAGGACCATTATCGTAATGACATTACTGTGGGTAGACAAGCAATTACTTCAAGCGGAAATCGTAATCCACAGAAGCTACGAATTAAGGGAAATATTTCATATTTCAATTTTGGTATATATATATATATATATATATATATATATATATATATATATATATATATATATATATATATATATATGACGTGGAATGGCCTTAGACTAAAATAATAAAACTATAAAAGTGTGAAATCGAATTAATATGACATGAATAACATAAAGTCGACTAACAGGTAATAAACATTTATGGTAAGTACTTTCTCATTATATAAATAATGGACGTTTATTCCCCATCATTCATATCTTTTTTATATATACATATATCGAACCATAATATATTATGTTCTAGTACCCACATTTTATATATATATATATATATATATATATATATATATATATATATATATATATATATATATATATATATATATATGCGCGTATATATTACTGTTTTCATATATTATATTTATATTATTAGATAACATATTATGTTTATATTTTTGCTTCAGTATTTATACCAGCCGTGCTCAAAATGTGAATTAAGCTAAATATTAGCATAGAAATGTACAAACCGCATGTAAGCCCTATAAAAGTGTTTGTCTTTTACACTTTACAGAATTTCGTCAGGCTAAGTGTGTCTGATAAACTTCTTGGAAATATCTCAAACGTTACTCTTACTTGCCGTAAGTATATTTTATGATAATAATAATGCTTTTCCCGTAGAAGAAAACATGACAGACTTGTTTACGTAGGAACAGAAAGCAATTTTACTGACTCGAATTTTGCATTTTGTGAAACAGGAATTATATAAAAGAAAGTTCGTTTTAGTACTTGACGTAAATCGATGTTTAGTAAAGAACAAATATTAATGTTTAATTAATGTAGAAACTTTATTTAATATTTTAAACTATGACGTCACTTTAGATATTTATTTTTGCAGAGGTGAAAGGGAAATAACTCATTATATACTATGTTACATTGAATGTATGAGAAAATTCGGCGAGTAAAGACAACATGTTTAAAATGATCACGTGTTTCGGATATGCATTATTCAGAAGTACAAAATAATTAATCATAACATGATGACTTTCCTTTAATGTATAATAGTATTCGGTGAGTATGGGAAATATGTTTCCACTTTAAAAGATTTCTTTTTTGGCAATAGTAGAATATGATGATTCTGAGGCGACTGAGAATATATTTGAGCCAATAACCCAGTGGAGTGAATAGACGAAAAATTAACCAATTCGAATTAAATATCAGTATTTTAGACGGAATTCCAGTTTAGTTTGACTTAAAAGATCCTGCAAGTTGATCTTCTGAAAGTAGGCTGCATAAATACGTTCATTTAAAGGGAAATATAAGGCTAGTTGCAATTAGCCTGATAATTTCCCCTGCAAATGAAACACCTTTCTGTGTATCTATATTTTAATAATACTAATATGCTCTACGCATCTATTAAGTATTGTTTAATAACTACTGAAATAAAAATATATACGTAATATATTATTTTATAATATAAGTATATATACGTGAAATAAGAAAGATACATCTATGCATATATATATATATATATATATATATATATATATATATATATATAGAATAAATATGAAACTAAATGTACACTTTTAGTAGAAAGAACCTATAGTGAAATGGTAAAAGCTCAATATACGAGATAGAGCAATTATAAAGATAGATGGACGAAGAGTGATAAACATGCACGAATGTCCAAATATATATATAAATATATATATATATATATATATATTTATATATATATATATACTTTTGTTTGTAGATGTGTTTTGTATTGGTTTGTTTGTGCTTAATCGTTTGAGCAAGAAAAAAGTTCGAATGCTACACTAATAATCGATCGTTTCAAGATATCACATACAGTCAAAATCTCGGCCCTTTTCTCGATAATTAGTTAGTAACTTTCAGTACTATCACGATGTCATATATGAGGAAACGAACGAGGAAAGAGAAGAGATAGTTGAGGAGAGAGAGAGAGACAGACAGACAGACAGACAGACAGAGACTTACAGAATGACAGAGAAAGAGCGTAGTAATTTCTATGTTTTTAGACTTGAGATTTTTCGCAGTCTTCTAGAGAGTGTTAAACATCACATAATTATAATAGATGAACCATCAGTATTCGCACGTCACCAATTATAGCTGTGATCATTTTTAAATACCATCCCTTAGATCGGTTATATTGTTTTACTAGGTGAATAGTGCAGGGGGCATGCCTGGACAGAATACGTCGCCTGTCAAAATGTATGCATAACCGCAAAAAGTGTTAATGCGAGGAGGGTTATATATGAGACGAACTTTTTATTGAGAAAGCAAGCGTCATATTGGTGTTGAACTTTCAAAATGAGTACCGTCTTTTTTGTATTTTTCCCCATTGATGGTGCTTCAAGCGAAAATCAATGTATGTGGTCCTACGTCTAGTAATCTTCTGTATGAGGGATGTAGTCTGGCAATTTTAAGTAATACTCTGTAACATAATAATAGCGTAGTGCATCTGTTTCGCAAATAGTTATTTATTTTGCGTGAACAATAGGAGAGGTAATATTCTATCTATACATATAAAACTCATTGTCTGTGTATGTGTTTGTGCCCGATAGATAAAAGGTTAGGGAATCTACATAAAATTTAAAAGTGTATTAATATGTAAAATTAATCGGGGAAGATAATAGAAGTATTCACAAATCTTCTAAGGGGGCCTATGGGGCAGATTCCGTCAGAGGGTGGTCGAGTTTTTCAGCCATAATTTAGAGAAAAGAAACATTGTAATTTCAATGTTTTCCTTCCGCTTATTTAACGTTACTTAAACTTCCCTTCGGACTAGGAAGCTAGGTGGCAAGAAACTCGGAAAGGGTGGTGGCAGTAGCACTGTAAACGGGAGCAATGAAGGTAACATTTAAGTTTTTCATTTGCTAATTGCTATATAGTAATCCAAAATTGCTCAACATCCTAGATAAAGCAAGTGTGTTTAAATGCAGCGTTGCCCGGAAGAAAAACCTTCTTTATCTATTGTTAATTTTATCTTGCCGGGAACCATACTAGTAATCATACAGTATTATATTTGGTAAGTGATATAAGTAAATCCAAAGTGCTCAATATCATAGATAAAGCAAGTGTGTGCAATAATACAGTAGTACATATTCAATGTTGTATATGCTTGATGGATAAAGGGAATACAAGAAACTCAGCGTTGTTCCGGAATACACTTAAATAAATATAAGTTTAATTATATTGATAAGGAGGCGGAAGAGATCATGTATATCTTGATATTTTAAAATTATACCCATTGTGAAGAGCGCATAATTATAAAAGAATTATTACATAAGGGTGAGAACATGTATTTTATTTTTTATAGTAACCAATATGGTATTATAACCAACGTAAATGTTAGGAAATAAGGGAATAAAAATCAAATTTAAATGGAATACATAATTTGTATTAACTCTGCACTTAGTTTTGTATTTAAATGAAGTAAATAGATACTCACAATATTAATGAAGTAAATTATGCAATGAAAATAACTTTGAGTTAATTATAGTACTTTATAGATAAACAAGAGGTATCACTTGCTAAAATTGAATAATTACACTTAATTAACATTGCTGGAATACGTTGCGTGATTTATGTTACTTGCTCTGAATTGTCGTTTCATGAATGCGGACCTCTGAGGGTCGCACGTGAGTTCAGAGTTTTAATTCTGAACGTTTGTCTTTCATATCACAATAAGTTTTAAAAGTTTTTTTTCAAATTAAGAACATTTTATGTACTTTTCTGAACAACTTGAGGTGAACAGATCCAATATTGAAATAACAATGTAATTTAGTTTAAGCGAAACGATTCGTAAAATGAATTGCAATTAAATATATCTGTTTTGAAAAATGTTTTGTAAGAAAAGAAATTGGCTTTTGGAATGTAAATGAACTTTGCTTTTGTACCCTGTCAAAGTAAGAAACAGTGCCCCGAGCGGCATGTTTTAAGAAGGTATTGTGTTTCGCCATTACGTAAACCGAAAAGTATTGATACATAATGAAACAGACAAAACAAACGACGAATACATGAAGCATTTAGAGCAGGTAATGCGTGTCAAAAACCGTTGGTTTGACCTAAAACTGACACTGCGCTGGAAAAATAGTTGATTCATGGGGCTATCATGGCTAATTTTAGACCTATTCGAACGCACTCTTCTCTAGTGAGGGATAGCTATGAAAGAGAGGTAATCAAATTGCTCCATGTTTGTTTTAATTGCATTTATTTGCAAGTCCATTTAATGCTATTAATTGAATTAAATTATAAACTAAAGTTGATATAAGCAAATAATAATAATAATAATAATAATAATAATAATAATAATAATAATAATAATAATAATAATAACAATAATAATAATGATTATAAGAAGCTTCCTTTCACTCCAGATCTAAAATGGAAGATGTATATCCAGTCTGTTTAAGATAAAATGGTTCGATTATTCTACCGTTCCAGAAAGCAATTCTCTACCTATATATATATATATATATATATATATATATATATATATATATATATATATACGTCCAAAGATGGAGTAATACTGCCACATCTGGGGAGAGCACTCTTTCCTGTCTTGACAAAGTACAACATTGATTGCTAAAGCTAGTAGGGCGATGTTTTCTCTTCCTTACGACCTCTTTCTCATAGAACTAATATTGTTAGTCTCTTTCTACTCAATTGTTATTTCCATAGAAGGTGCTCGACCGAGATTTAGTTTTTGGTTTCTCCTTCTAAGGCATTCACAGTAAGAACTCGTCTTACTATCACAATGAAATAACACTTTGTTTTTCTCCTTCATGTACCTAGTGTCAGACGGAATTTCTACGGACAGTGCTTCTTTGCAAGGGCTTCCCACCCGTGGAAGACATTGTTGCGGGATTACTACTTTGCTGATTCTTACTTAGTCGTCTTCGAATCCAATGTCAAGAAATTATTGTCATGGACCGCCCCAAAAGTAATCAAACGCATTAATCAATGGGGTGTTCATGCATGTCTCTCCAAACAAGGCATGACACCCCATGGTGTGAGGAGCTAAAAAGAACGAAAAACAGGATATGCCTATTAAGCTTAGTCTTGAAAAAAGTAAGGCTATTGGTTGTAGGAAAACAGTTAACAAAAAAAGAGTTCCACAAGTCTGCAGTTCTGGGATAGAAGCTACTGGAATATGAAGATGTATTACAACGAGGTATCTGACTTTAATGGTTGTTAGTAATCCCATAGTGTTCTGCATTTTTTTGGCTGGTATCCATTCTCGTCTCATTAACCCTTATCCTCGAGTGACTTTGATAAGTTGTGCCCCACTTGTAAAAAACACAAACAAAAACAAAACAATAGGTGGATAATTTATCATTAAAAAAATACATTTCGTGTTTAAATAAGACAAAAAGGGTTGATATGTCGTAAAACAGCACACTAAACCAATAACTGTACCGTTTTAAATAAGTATTGAGTTTCGCCATCTTACATAAATAAAAACCGGTTGATGTATCGTAAAAAAAATAAAAAATATACCGAACTAATAACATAATCGTTTAAAATAATCCCCAAAAGGGTTGATATGCCGCTAACCGACATAACAAAACTTTCTCTTTCTTTCATTATCTTATCATCCACGTAAATCGAGTAACGGCTTCACGCATGCGCGTCTGTGTTTAACTATCCCATCAGCCTCACTTCCCGTTGCACTCTCCCCCCCCCCCTCTTCTACGCCTACACGCATAATTTTTATTTTTAACCTCAACATTTTTATTTTTATCTTCTGGGACCTCCCCGACCGCTGCCCAGACTGCCATCAATTCTCCCTCGTCGTCTCCTCCGCACCATTCGCCATATATTTTTCTTTTTGCAAAAACGGAACACACATAAATGGGCGTTTATGTGTACACGCCAAGAATATATACATTGGATATGTATATGGCGTAATTCTATATACTTAGACCGCTCCCTCGTGTAAGCCGGCTGATAGCGCGACTTCTGTTTTTCCAACGTCAACGACCTCCACTTGGCCGACGTTGACCTTTCCATGAAGAAATACCACCGCGGTTATTACCATCATTATAGCCATAATCACTTATTATTATTATTATTATTATTATTATTATTATTATTATTATTATTATTATTATTATAATAATAATAATACTCACTAGGAGTTTCCACATAAGTCAGTATCAGTGACCGCTCACGAACAATAACCAGTTGTGTTCCTTGGAGTTTGAGTAACCATACATCTCTCAAAATTTCCGAGTAATCCTCGACTCTTTCAATAACCGTTACAAATCATTTTGCGTTATCGCAATATCCGTTTACTATTGACTCTTCTCTGGCAACGACCATTGGTCTTCTGTAGGATTTGAGTGAGAATAAATCTTCCCAATGCCCCAGTTCTCTCCGCACCCTTCCAGTAGAGGTCTCGATGATGCTATCTTTCCTCGGTCTGGCCATCCTCCATAAACCTTCACAACCATTTTCTGTAATACTAGTTGAAGCCTGTGGCACGTTTTTCCTTGTGTGTGGCGGTGGTCGTGGTTTTATTTCATTATATTTCTGACGGTTCCACTTACCTGAGGTGTTGCTGGTAAGATTTCGTAGTTTATGTGGGTAGATTTGTTTCCATATTCGAAAAGGTTCTTTAAGATTTCGGCTGTTTTCATCATCCCTGTTCGTTGTATGGTTTTAATCTTCCCTTTAGTTCTGATTTCTCCCAGTTTTTTCCAGGCTTTCCAGGATTTTTTTCTAGTGCACTTTCTGTTACTGGTATAATTTTGGCTTTCTTCATGTTCCATATTACTTTCAGTTCTCTGGCAATTTCCATGTATTCATTTTTCTGTCTATTTAGCCTTCACTCTGTAAAACTGCTGGGAAAGCGCAATCTATGATTTGGAAGGTGTTTTCCTTCCTAATTACTATTTTCATACCGGGTCTTCTTGCTTGGACGTAGTTGTCGATTTGTGCCTCCGTTTCCCAGATGAATTTGCGATTTTTGTTTTCCAAAACTATCTCCGTTTTGTGCTTATACCATTTGCCTGCGTCTTCGAAATGTAGGTGTTTGCATAATTCCCAGTGGACTGCTTTTTCCACGCAGTCGTGTCTGTATTTTGTATTGCCTTAAAGCTTTTTTCCTGCATTCGCTTATTATATGATTTACAGTTTCGTCTCTTTGCCAAGAGAGTCTACATTAATTGCCGTCTTGGCTTTTGTCAATCTTAGCTTTGTTATCGTTCGTTCTAATTGCGTTGTTCTGTGCCGCTGTCAGTAAAGATTCCATTTCTCTGTTCAAGTGACCTTTTTGTAGCCATGTTCAGGTATTTTCTTTTTCTGTTCTGATAAGTAGTTCATGTAGCTGCTTCTCTTCTCATTTTGCTTTACTGGCTTTTTCATTCCAGTTTCTGTGCTCGTCTTTTTTGTTTTCATTTTAAATGCTCCATATCATTTTTTCGGTGTCACTTGTAGCAATGATCGGTTTTTCTGTGTCCTGTGTTATGCATTTTCCAGTTATTTTTGTGGCATCTTCACAGTCTTACCAGTCCTCTCCTCCTCTCTCTTCTTTTCACATAGAGTCGGCAAATATTATCATGTGGGTTTAGTGCACTGTGCATAGCATTATTGTGTACTCACTAGGACTTCTCGCACATATCACAATCCGTGATTGCTCACTGATAATAACCAGTTGTGTTCCCTGGTGTCTGAGTGCCAACAATCGCATAAGATGTCTAGTACTCTCCACCTCTTTTGATATGATGTGTTGTCTATAAAAGATGAGGGCTTTATTCTTTGTGCTTTGTCTGAAAATTGGTATCCAGCATCACATTCTCTGAGTATGGTTTTAAGTGTGATCATGGCTATGATAAACAGTAGTGGTGATATGGGGTCTCTTTGGAAGATGCCTCTCTGTATTCTTATCTACTGACAGAAGACAACACATGCATGCATGTGTTGTCTTCTGTCAGTTGTTAGCTTTATGTTGTCATTGCTTGTTTAAAAATATTGATAATCTTGTCAGATACTTTGTACACCCTTAAGCATTCAATAATCCATGTTTGATGGATTCTGTCGTACGCTTTCTTGTAGTCAATCTATGCCATGGCTATGTTCTTTTTCCCGATTTTTCCCACTTTCATGATCTTTTCAATCTATGTATAACAGGCTATGCGCCCCTCTTTTTATTTCCTGCATCCTTTATGTCCTCGGGTAGAAGTCGGCGACTAATACGTGAGTCGTAGATCGGTTGTGCCGTTAGGATTTCCTCATTGTTGGTAATCAGGCCATTGGTTTCTAGTTGCTTGGGATAGTTCCTTTTTCGGTGTCTTTTGGTATTAATATGGTTCGCTGTTTTACCATCTATTCTGCTGCGTCTGTTTCGTGGACGCATCTTCTCAGGTTTTGCGTTAGCCTTTCCTGTAGGTTCGTGAACTTATTATTATTAGTATTATCATTATTAGTATTATTATTATTAGTAGTAGTAGTAGTAGTAGCAGTAGCAGTAGTATTAGTAAAACTTTGTAACTACAGGGGGCATAACATTTTTTAGTAAGTATGATATAAATGTTGAGTTTAAAGGAGGTTATGCCTTGGAGGATGGCCTCATGACAACAGAAAACATTCTACATTATCCCCCCCAAACAAAAAGATTAAAAGGGGTTAATGCCTGGAAGGGTGATATCATGCCAACAGAACATATACTACATTACACCGAAAAAAGACAAAAAATGTAATTCCTGGGTTGGAGGGGATGGTTCCTGACAACAGAACAGCTACTACACTACTCTGTCCCCGAATTAATACTCGAACAATTTTACAGTAGTCTGAAATATAGTAAACTGAATTGAACATTAAAAGATAGTACAATTAATAAACGTACTCGTATAGGTTTGGCTTCAGACAGGCAGATACCAAATCGCCATCAGTAATAGATTATTGCCGTTTTTTTTCATTAGATTGACAGTATATCTAAATTCTTATAAATTCCTGTTAAACTGCAAATGATAAAACGTTATATTATCTATCGTGTTTGGGGCCGGGGTTGAAGATGTTCTTTTGGTTCTTTTCTGATCATTTTAACTATATTTATATTTACTTGGTTAATGGTGATCATGAAAGGTCTTAACACTTCATTTCTCAAGACCTTACAACTACTAAGTCCAATCCTTCCTAACAGTGGCAACGTTGTAGACTCACAGCTACCAGACTAACAGGGCTCTGTTGTAAATTCAGGAGAATTTGGCATCAGGATCCGTCGTGTCTGCTTCTGTGCGTTGCAAGCAAAAGCGTGTCAGGCATAGAACCGCGAAGTGCGAATGGCAATATTGCTTCTGTACTATTCTTTTGGGTGTTCTGGGCAAAACCTTCCCCGGTTTCGCATGCAACCGCTTAACCTTGCTCTTCTCGTTTTTTAGATAAACTCCTGCAACTCTGCATGTTAACGAATATCTGCGACCAACGAAGAGGATTCTACACAGACAATATCATCCTGAGGCACGATCTTCGTGAACTTAATGACGAAGTCTGACTGGCCTAACAAACAAACCCAAACAATTGAGACCTTATATGACGTGTAGCTATCCTAAAATACTGGCAACATTTAAATTTAATTCTAGTTTTTCATATATCCCATTGATAAGTGAACTAATTAACTGTCCACCTTTTCTATGCAGACTCAGCGTTATTTTGAGCTCACTTTGTCTTCAAGTCCAATGTCAACCAATTCTTGTCATAAACTTTTTATTTTCCTCTACAATACTTTTCTCACAGAAGATAGTCTTTGTCTACTCTATCCTTATTTCCATGGTAACTGCTCGACTGAGCTCGAATCTCTGGTAATCTCTGTAAAGAAATTGACAGCAAAACCTCGTCTAGCTAAAAACACTGTAAATCATTTTCTTTTCTTCATCTGTGTACCTAAAACTAACCAGAACTTCCATGAACAAAGTTTCTGTCAAAAAGCTTTCCGTCTGTGTAATACAATACCACGGGTCTGCTTCCCAGCGGATTGCAACATGGTAATTTTGAAGTCGGGTGTTTACAAATTCTTGTCGAGACGTCCACTTAAATAATCGAACTGTGACCATTTCACCCATCGTTTCCAAATCGTTCAAGGTATTTATAGCTAAATTACAATCCTATTGACCCTTGTCTTTGAGTGGCCATTGGACATTGATAAGCGGTGACTCATTAGTATAAAACCCCTTATAAGTAATCACATTTTATTTATTCCATTCACTGCGAATTATAAAATACAGTTTAGTTTTATTATTTGTTAAAAATATTTTAGAAATCAAAAAAAGCAATCATACAAAACAGTTTTATTTTATTATTTGTTTTCACTAATTTAACAAATTAGTGAAAACAAATTATTATTTGCTAAAAAAATAAAATGCGGCGTAAAATATAATTTAGGATTTTTAGAGAATTAACAGCGATTCACAATTTCCGATTTAATATACAGCGACTATAATGCAGTGGATAGGTTTTATTTTATTATATATATATATATATATATATATATATATATATATATATATATATATATATATATATGTATGTATATATATATATATATATATATATATGTATATACATATATATATATATATATATATATATGTATATATGTATATATATATATATATATATATATAATATGATGATACATATTTTTAATTTTTATCCACATACATATTTGTTTCATCCTTTTCCGGGAATCATCAGTGTGGAGCATGATTGTTCTGCACGATTCAAATCCCAGATCAAAGTAATCTTTTAACTACTAAGTATGAATCTCTCTATCGATGCGGTCAACCCGACATTATGGTGAAGGAAGAGAATTAAAGTGTATTTGCTTTACAAGCTGTCACAACAGTGTTCAGCAATCCAATTGAACGGAACATCGCATAATACATCGCATAATACTACTGGCAAGCTGACAGTCGGCGCTCTTACCCCTGCGCTATTATATGACACTGACTGAATGTAAGTAATATCTCAATGTAAACATGGTCAAGTGCCGGAGCTCGTTAGTTTTACCCAATGAGTTATGCCTTATATATATATATATATATATATATATATATATATATATATATATATATATATATATATAAATATATATATATGTAAATACAAATTATTTAGATGATATTTAAATTAAAAGTATTTAAATTTATATTTTAATTAAAAGGATTCAAAAGATGTATGTTGTTAAGTTAAAATTATTTAAAATTATATTAAAATTAGAAGCATTTAAAAGCTTTTTTGATTAAAATATTTAAACGGTGTTTTAGATTAAAAGTATTTAACATTATATTTAAATTAAAAGTATTTAAAATTATATTTGAATTAAAAGGTATTTAAAATTATTTTAGAATTAAAAGCATCTAAATTATATTTTTAAATAGCAAATTTAAAAAAAATATTTAAAAAATGTATTTTTTTCAATTTCATTTAAATAAGATTTTTTCAACTTTTCTTTTTAAATTCCAGCTTTTGTCATACCTGCACTTCATCAAGATCAGCCTGCGTATCAGATTAAACAACATAAGCTTCCATTTTTCGAAGCGACTTTTCTCATGAAATCCACGCAAGAAAGGTTTTTCTTTTTACTTTTCTTTAATTTAGCTTAATTTCGCCGCAAATTAAATAAAACTCAACGAGAAACGCCGATGTCAAATCAAGCGGCAATCGCTTCATTTATTTTTCATTTATCTTCTATTTCTTTTTGCATTTAATTCTATTATGTTTATTTCTCTATTTTCAGTATCGATTTGTTCATACAACACACATTGTAGGACGACAATGAACGACTTTCAAATCGACAAGCGTTGACTGAAGCTGCTTCGTCATCTTTGATGTTTTACTTGTCGCTTATTCGATTTAGGTTCCTCTTCGCAATCTCTCCATCAATTGTCTTTCATTAATCATGCAGGTTTCTTTTTCCATCCGATATGATTCGTTCCTTTCTTTTTTTCATCATCCTTTCTTTTTGGTGTATTCTTACCATTGTCTATTATTATTATTATTATTATTATTATTATTATTATTATTATTATTATTATTATTGTTATTATTATTATTATTATTATTGTTGTTGTTGTTGTTATTATTATTATTATTATTATTATTATTATTATTATTATTATTATTATTATTATTATACTAAATGTGAGTTATGTTTCGAAATGTTTTAAATGGTGATTGGTAATTTGTATCATTTAGATTATTCGCACTACTGTGCTCATCTGGGATATTATTCTCAAAACGTTTTCGCCGATGTCATCTTCGACTTTCTTTATATGCATCTTGTCGAACTCAGGAATCTTTACGTCAAACTAGCAAGAACCCGTGGCGCAATGTATATAAGTGCTAAGCAATAATCAGTTCTAAGTCGCAGTCTTCTGGGGGTTGAAAATGCAATCCTCAGCACGGGACATAGCGATACTAAGAATACACTTACAAATCACTTAAGACTTCTAACCGGCCATGGCTGACGGAACGAGAGCATGCGACCCTCGTGGGTTAAATGAAAGATACAATTCAACATTCCTTACAGATTCGCCAATTTAACATAAAGATTCCCAAGTTCGACAAGATGTATCTGAAGAAGGTTGGGGGTTACATCGGCCGAAATGTTGTGAGAATAACATCCAGGTTGTTCTCGATGGCCGTTCATTTAATCAACATGAAATAAATAATTGTTTACCCCAGGGATCTATCCTTGGACCTTTATTGTCCCTGATCTATATAAACGATCTCCCTGATGACATAGAGTCTGAGATTTGTTTATTTGCTGACGACACCACGCTTTACTCTCGCCATGTTGGCAAAACAGAAGCGATCATATCCGAGGCAATGACTGACTCCTTAGAAAAATGACTTCCAGGCTGTAGTGGATTGGGGTCACAAATGGTTGGTAACTTTTAATGCTGCGAAGACAAAGCTCCTTTCCTTCAATAACTACAAGAAACCTTTCCAACCACCGATGGTCATGGCAAATAACACCCTACCTGAGAATTCATCATTCAAACTCCTCGGCCTAACCTTGAAAGGTAACATGAATTGAAACAAATACATTGAAGAAATTGCCAAGGCTGCCGCAAAGAAGGTTGGCTCCCTCTACCGCGCTAGTAAACTCCTCACACCTGACATTATCCTGTATCCATACAAAGCCACCATCCGCCCATGCATCGAGTATTGTTGTCACATCTGGACTGGTGCATCATCTACTAGTGTCTCCCTCCTTGACAAGGCCCCAAAAAGAGTCGCCAACCTAATAGGTCTCACACTGTTAACCAAGCTCCAGTCCCTGTCCCATCGCTGCAATGTGGCATCCTTGTGCTTGTTTTACAAATACTACAATGGATTATGCTCCGATGAATTGGTTACTCTGGTGCCCCCTCGACGTAAATTCACTAGACCAACCAGACAATCAACTAAATCCCATCCATTCACTGTGGAGATTCCCTATGCCGGAGAGCTTTCTACTCAAATAGCTTCTGTCCTCGTGCTGCTGGCCTCTGGAACTCCCTTTCTGCCCCCTGTTTCCCCGACAGTACTGATATGTAGAAATTTAAAACTAATGTAAACAGACATCTCGCTGCGCAGATCCCAATTTAGGTTGACCCCACCCCCAACCGTCTCCTTTTTTTTCTCAGTAGCCCCTTACGTCTACAGTGGCGGCCTGCCTTGTTTGGCGTGCACTATGTTTTACAAAAAGATGAGAGAAGTAGTTTGAATAATCCAAATAATACATAAATGTGAGTAAATCAACTTTTGATTCTATTTTGTCATTTATACTTAGTTTTTGTTTTGTTTTTGTTTGCAGATTATTCTCTCGGAGATTGTCATCATTTTTTTTATTGATGTAAGTGTACCTTGTGTAGTTACTGACTTTTCACCGGACACACAGGGACAGAATTACGATTTTGCTTCATATAATAAATGTGTAAATCGAATGACTATTAAGAAACTCTGACGTTTCAGACAAGGGTGCTGTCGAACTTGAAGCAGCTTGAAACTGTGCCACCATATAGAAAAGGTTGGAAATCACTTAGCAATAGAAATATGTCCAGGGTATTCTATTCGTTTCTCTAATCGCATGACTTTCTTTGGGGTAAAAGAACAATCTACTTGACGACTTCCCTTTACCCTTTACTGGTTATGGACACGTCGTCTGATGTGTACTTCCATCAATGGACTGCTCTCTTGGATAATCTAATAACACAGTCGGTCTGACTATCGATAATCTATTTTTATACTAAGTGTTCGTACCAGTCGGGGATACGTCCCCAACAATCAGTTGTGTTGCTGCCGAACTGCGGCATGGTTCTGTTCAGTTCGAGGAGGTCGAACCGCCCAAGCTTCATCTTCTCTTTGAGAAGGGATTAGTTTAATGCTTAAGCGATAAAGATATATATATATATATATATATATATATATACAGGGTGGGCCAAAATAAGGGTCCTATCTTTAGATTTGAATAACTTGAATTTGAATAACTTCCACAAAATAAAAGTTAAACTCACCAAACTTTATGTGTGTGTAGACTGACCCTTCCGAGATTTTTTGAAATAAACAAAACAAATTTTAGCCGAAAAACACTTCTTAAAACTTACAAAAACTAAAGTATTGTTTTTTACACTGTTTTGAGTTTTTTAAGCAAAAATAATGTTTTCTAAATGAGGGTACGTTCCTTAGGGCTAATACGGCTCATGCTTGCTTCAGAAGGGGTCCTTTACTTATTCTAAAAAAAAATTTTTTTTTAAATCAATAAATAAAAAAGTTATGAATTTTTAAAAATAGGACCCTTATTTTTACCCACCCTGTATATATATATATATATATATATAGAAAGAGATAGAGAGTAATAGAGAGATAGATATATATATATACATAGAGATATAGATATGGATAGGCATATATATATATATATATATATATATATATATATATATATATAGAGAGAGAGAGAGAGAGAGAGAGAGAGAGAGAGAGATAAAAAAAGAAATATAAAGAAAGACATATATATATACATATATATATATATATATACAGAGAGAGAGAGAGAGAGAGAGAGAGAGAGAGAAATATAAATGAGTGATATACATATATATCTATATATCTATATATATATATATATAGCTTAGACATACATAAATGTTATTCATTTTAACAAACACATTATTATTGTTTTTTTTTAATAATAATTTCACGACACAATGGTTTATACTATGTCTATCCATTTCTACGGATATATATATATATATATGTGTGTGTGTGTGTGTGTGTGTGTGTGTGTGTATATATATATTGATTGTTACTCAGGATCAGGAGTAAAATCGTTCAACCGGCATTATAATTATGTAAGCTACACTGATGCTTTTTGGGGAAAAGTAAACATATATATCTGCAAATAATACATATTAATTTATAGAAATAATCATTATTATAGCTCCTTTAAAGTCGAATACATAAGGAGAAAGAAGAAAATGTTCTAATTAAGCAGAATTGCAAGTTCTCTCCCTTGACAGATCGAACACTTTCTGAAACGTACTATGTTCGTAAATAAAATATAAGATTTATTTTATTCATATTTAAAAATGACTGTCACGATGGTCGAGTAGTTGAGCATCTTGGATTAGAGTTATTCGGGTTCAGATTTCAACACGTTTGAAGCCACACTGATGTTTGTTAATGAACATGAAACACATATGTCTGTTTATGACAAACATTTATTTGTAAACAATAATTATTAAATCTTTGTGTGAGTCGTGCATTGTGACATAACTATGAAAATATCATAATTAAGCAATATAGTGAATGTTTTCTGGCTTTAACGATCAAACACTTTCTGAGACGTATTATGTTCGTCAATAAAATATAGGGTGTGTTTCTTTTGTGCTTAAATCAGATGGTTAAGAATAATCGAATAAAGTTAGTCGGGTTTAGTGTTCAACTCGTTTGACCGGCGGTACAGTTATATAAGCCACACTGATCACTGTTAGTGAACATGAAAAATATATATCTGTAGATAATGAATATTTATTTATAAAATAATTTAATTGTTATATATAATGTATTTTAAGAGATTTGACAATGATATCAAGTCTTTGTTTAGAATATTATTTGAAAATGATTTAAATCTTCAAAAATACACACATATCTTCTATATAAAGTTAATACGTTATTTTCCTTGCATCTTTGATGAGAGTAAGAAAATAACCACATGCATCAAAGACTACTAAACCCACCATTATATTAAGCTTATTCACTCGAGCGTCTTATAATAAATGTATGATTAGTTTCTCCACCTAACACTCAATATTACTTTTGGACCACCATCGTGGACTCTCCCCAACACATACCATATAGAGGTGGTAGCAAACGCTTTTCCCTCTTATATTTTACCACTAACACTCTCCCCATCTACACTGGAAACCAATAAATAACGGATACTTTTTAAAAACGTAACCCTTATGATTTTCTAATCATATTGAATAAATTTAATACGTAATACAATGCATTACGCACAAATTCAACAAATTCCGCTTATTTTCGAGAATATCGGATTACATTATTTCTAACCATTACGTATAGACTTATTCTTATTCCAGTTTGTACGGCTTTCACTTAACGAACACAATTACTTATTATTTGACTGTGATTCAAAATCGCGGCTACCATCTCTTCAGCGATTCTACTTTAGACATTTCCCTTATCAGTCTTCGTTTGCCTCAGGTATAATTTCATTTCTTTTACTCAAACACTTAGACAATATCAAACATAACACCTTTAAGGCTTAAAAATCTTTATACAAATACTTACCTAGAAAAACGAACTACAGTGTTCATCTTGACAACATTCAATTGTTGATACAAATTCCATAGAAGCACCTAATAGCAGTTTCTCTACGAACCTTACACTACTTTAACTAACAGACAACACACGTTCATTGTTTCACTTTTGCCAATCCATACGCAACCGGACATTATCCAACATTTGTATTTTCCTTTACATGTTAGGTATTCTTTTTTTTTACATATAACGTTTTCTTTTCTACTTTACATTTCCCTATTAACCTTATATTCTCTCTCACTCGTCCTACCCTCTCTCTCTCTCTCATATATATATATATATATATATATATATATATATATATATATATATATATATATATACTTTTCGTTCGCATCAATTAAAAAAACGTGTTTACATTTTCGCAGCCAATAAACATTACAAAGATACGTACATTTTTATCTGCTCACATACGATTTAAATTAGCATTCGTCGATTTTTTAATTATATTTTTAATGACAAATTCTTTTACTTAACTCACGACAGTTAAAAGGAACACAGACCGGCGTCGCTAAAAATGCTACTGATAATGTGACCTATTTGCGTTCTCTCGGCATTTTAATGATATATATTTTACGCGTGCTTCATACCAAATAATCATTATTTCTTATTTTTACACTCATACTTGCTTCAAACAGTATTTACTGACCAATATTTCAGGATTTTTTAAAAATTTCTAGCTCCTTACGAAATTAGGATTCATGTGATTAAAATAGTAATTAATCAACACGTTAATTTGCGCAATTCAGATAAAAATTATTTCAATTTTTCATTATTACAAAATATATATTTATCTGACGTGACTAAACTAGAATGCACATTCGTTACACGTGGTCCGTTTTCAGTCACATTTGGCTACTCACGAGGGAAGAGTTAGACACAGCGTAAGTTCTGACTCTGTCGAAACTCCACCAACATAAATAAAAATTTAGGCATTCTACAAGGATTTACTTTCAATGACGGGCGTAAGAATAGCTAACAGCCCGGTCCGAAACAAGTAACCTTTTCCATAATCAGTAAGTGATAAACATATCCTTCTACAATGTAGCAATTTCTAGTTTTGTTCAACTCAGAAGTAATCTTTTTTTGTGGGTAAATAATGTCAGATATAACCTATTTGCGGATGTTGACACAATTTGATTCATTCTTTTATGTTTCACCCGGGCAACGCCTGGCGCCGGGTCCAGCTAGTATATTATATTTTTTATAAAATAATTATTTTATAAATAAAATAACATATAGACGTCCCCATATATATAGGGTCCTGAAAACAATCTAATGGGGGTGACTTCCTCATGGCATTTAGGTAAATGATTCACAGTAGATGATTAAACCCATTACATTGTCAAAAAAACAATACCAAAAAATATTAATGAATTATATATATATATATATATATATATATATATATATATATATCTTATTATAAGATGAAATATATAGATATTATCGTCTTTCCAAGTTAATGATACATCTTTGTTGTTGACACAAAAAAGAGTTTCTAATTGATTTAAATTTCTCTCTCTCTCTC
The DNA here is from genome assembly GCA_963556195.1 of Sepiola atlantica. Classification (NCBI taxonomy): domain Eukaryota; kingdom Metazoa; phylum Mollusca; class Cephalopoda; order Sepiida; family Sepiolidae; genus Sepiola; species Sepiola atlantica. The sequence continues at coordinate 46,343,541 of OY744547.1, read as the reverse complement.
TCTCTCTATATATATATATATATATATATATATATATACATATGAGTATCTGACATTCTCTTATGTATATATGTATGCATATACATACATACATACATATATAAATAATATATATATATATATATATATATATATATATATATATATATATATACATGTGTGTGTGTATACAATGTGTGCATGAATGCTAAGTTGTGTAAATGTATTGATCCATTTATATGTGCACTTAACAAAGCCAATCTATCTAATAAAGAAATGTGTAGATATGTAATCTCTTGAAAATAATTATGCTCATTTCGTTAATTTCCGTTTCATTTCGTCAATTGTCTCGCTCGGTTTCTTTTCAAATATTCGCGTTATTACGTCTTTAACTAACGTGTTTTACTTCCATCCTACGAGGCAATGATTTGCGATTAGAGAAAGAAATATACACAATAAAAATAAAATGAGGGAAAACGTCTATCGAGCGAGAAAAATAAAGATGAACCAGAAGGAGGGATAATCGCGGTGATTTCTTAATTTTGTTCATCGTGTTTTGACGTTTATATTGTATTGTGTGAGCCATACATTGTATTAAATAAATTAACCAACAATTGTTCGGTTCGTTTTGTTTTTCTGCATTGATCATGTTTTTCTTTTTAAATTATATGTAAATTGTCGTCTGTGATTCTTTGATTTCTGCATCGATTAATCCACTTTTAGGCACACCCTATTAAATCAACAAGCAAATCTATGAAGAGACTAAGTAAACTCTCACACACACACGCACATACGTACATTATCTCATCATATATAAGTATGGATTTAGGTGTATAATCTAAAACTATATCTATCTATCTATCTATCTATTTATCTCTCTATCTCTCTATCTATGTATCTATATATATCTAAATATAATGAAGTAGAGAACTAAAAGCGAACTTTTAGGAAAGGTAAAACCTATTGTGAAAAGTATACGGCTCAATCTACCGGATAGAGCAGATAAGTAAATAAATCTTGGCTTTTCGCCTACTGATCTATACCAGCAATTTCCTCTGATGTATCATTTTGATCTTTGAAAAGCCTGGCTTGAGGAAAAAATTAATTAAATCAATTGCTTTTTTGCGGAATATACCTTGCATTGAGCAACTGAATTGAAAAAGATCTGCCTCAGTCGTTTTTCTAATTCCTTTTCATCCTTCTATCCACACACACACACACACACACACACACACACATATATATATATATATATATATATGTATATATATATAGCAATAGATAAAGTGAAAGAATAGAATAAGGTCGAATCAAATTTTATTACATTATGTATCTATTGCTATTAATGCTCTATCCAGTATATTGAGCTTTATTTTTATCCGGATGTTCACTAATTAAAGATATTAGTAGCTTCTTATATCTTTTGTTGTATTAACCATATATATATATATATATATATATATATATATATATATATATTTAGATCGATCGATCGATCGATTGATAGATAGATATATATATATATAGATAGATAGATAGATAGATAGATAGATAGATAGATAGATACAGTACGTACAGTAACATGAATCTAACTTAGACCCAAAATGTTATTAAAAATTTATTTCTCTGACTTAAATATTTAGTCGGGCTCATTATTTCACTTTTATCTTAAATATAGAAAGTCGAAAAATGTCACTCACCCCTTGCCACTCATTTCACTGCTATCAGATATTGAGTATATTTGAGATATTTTCTGTTTCACTGATTTAAGTTATTAAGCTTATGGCATTACTAAAATAATTTTAAAAAACTATTTTTAATCTGACTATTAACTTCCGGATAAAATATTACATGCGTTTAAAGAAATATTCAATGTTTATGTTTCCTTTACTTCATATTAAATTGAGCATTTCACCTTCGATGAACTAATTACATGTTTGCTTTCATGCATTAATATAAGCAGCCTTGCTTTTATCATAACACCTTATTTCCTAGATCGCTATCTAATTTCTTCTGTTTTTACGGCGTGTAATCACAAAATACGTTCTTATTTTTGTCTTTATTCTTAAACTGGACCTTTTTAAATCTATATCCGAAACATATCTGCAAATATGTAGCAAACATGTTTATGTGAATAAAAATGTACATATCTATGTAACATATTGTTGTCACATTAAATCTCTTTTTCCAGATTAGAAATACTGCTCTGGTATATGTGATCTACGTCGTAACGTCAACTAATTTGTATATTGATGTGCAAATGAATAGATTCGACTATCGTTTCCAATAATGCAAATACTTCTATAGAAAGGCTTAGTCAGAACAACGACCTCTTCCAATTCAATAGCAACACACACAGAGTACCGTATGGGCGAAAATTCAACCATTTTAATCTTCATTATTTTGTTAAGCATTTATATAAAATATTTAATTAGTTCACCACCTCTCGAAACGTGAAAAAGATTTGGAATCATTGGAATTGTCGAATAGAAAGTTATTTCAACAGGATTTAAAATTCATAGAAACAAACACACGTATTAAACAATAATAGAATTCAATCGTGAGCCTGTCAACGTAAGTCTTATCTTGACCGTACTTCTCCATATTATATGAAGTATTCCCGAAGTGATACTATTGTAACAACAAAAATCAGAGAGCCACAAACTAAATAAACATTTTTTCTGATAAGGCTTACATCTTTCATGGTGGTTAGTGGTATGAAAAATGAATCAGATCCACACATGAAATATAAAAAATTGCAAGTGAAAATTTCGTCAAATTTTTTACTAGGACCGAACTTCTCTTGTTAAAGGTCACCATTCCCGCTAGTATATATATATATATATATATATATATATATATATATATATATATATATATATATATATATATGTGTGTGTGTGTGTATGTGTGTGTGCACGCGCGTGTGTGTGTCCGTTTTTGAATTTTCGAATTGTTGTATAGTAATTATTTAATACAATATATCTTTCATTGTTATTCGAACACACTCTGTTCTTTAAAACCACTCTATTCTCTCTCTCCCTATCCCTCTCTTTATGTATATATATATATATATATATATATAAAGACCTGCACATAATCTACCACACTGGCATGTCGGTGTTATCGATGAACAACAGTTAGAAACATAGATCTCGTCAGGCGAAAATAAAATTGTATCCTTCCCTCACCTCATATTTAATCTAAAGGAAAGATCAGAGTTTCTTTCCACCTGATAATATTTAAGTTTATAACAGCTGTTGATCGATAACACCGACATACCAGTGTCGCGGATTATGTACATGTTAGTATAATAAAATGTTTATATATTATATGTCTATTTTATATCGAGCACTCTTTATGAGACCGGTTTATATTCTTAAGATGTTTATCCTGTGGATGTTTACTTTACCTGGATTACTATATATATATATATATATATATATATATATATATATATATATATATATATATATATATATATATATATATATATTACCGTCGGTTTCAAGCTCAAAAGGACTTAACCATCCGGCTCTCTTCAGCTTATGTTGTCACCTGTTTAAGAAATGTGAATTCACGTGCCACTCTTGTTTTGGTGTGTTATTTGCTTTAGAGTGTTATGTATATATTTTTTAAATTAGTGTTAGTGAGGTTTAATAAAATCTGAAAAAAGGGGCGGTGAAATGTAACAGTTGAGATTTAAAATTGGAAAAAATGTAAAAATATTAAAACATTTTAAAATATCTTTATGCAATTCCTGTGAGTCAAAGTTTATAAGAGCGTATATTTGTCTGTTACTCTTTTGAGGTTTAATTATGCGTCTGCTAGAGAATGTTAAGGAGAGAAAATGGGTTCAAGGGTTATACTTACGAAAAAATAAAAAGGTTAAAAACACACACATTAAATTCAAATTCAAGGCCTGGATTAAAGGACTTTAAATCAATCCAAAAGGAATTTAAACTAAGATTTAACCCGGGTCCGGTCTTGGCAGCTTGTAATCGGTCTAAGCACAGTAACTCTACGAGGTTCTTGAATGATTCTGTATTAGAGGTTTAAAATTATAAACTAAGGTATAGTGAAGGCTTATGGGAGTAATGATATTAGTATACTGATTAAGTCTATTTTGTAAATAATAGCAAGGATTAGGTCGGCAATATTTAATCTGTGTAGGAAATATTCGAGGTTTAACATTTTTAACTAAGATATAGTGGAGACTTATAGGAGTAATAATAATGATTTGAAATGGGGGTGTAACCCTCTAAATGACTGGAAACATTATTATTAGAAAAGTAATCATTTCATATGTACGTGGTACAAATTATTGGTTTAAAAAGTGGTGTGGATATGAGCCGATTAAGGTATGTATTCCTGATTTTTAATTTATATTTATGAGGAGTGATAGTTGGAATAATTTTCCGGAGTGGAAGTCGGTATTTAGTGGGACAATTATGGGGTTATGTATTGCTCAGAGTGGGTAGTTGAGGCCTTTATGTGTATCGATAAGTCCAATTTGCTTGTCTCCTGTGGATGCATCCTTTAAAGCTTTCATCTCTAATGTTCCACCAGATTGTATTTGGGCCAATAATAGGCCTTAACTTATGGTATTGTTCTGCATTACACAGAAGACATCTATTTATGGCTGGAGAAAAAGATGGTCTTCTGTATTACTTTCCATTTGATAGTGGAGGGTGTCTTTTCATCTATAAGTTTCCATATCCGGGTCGCAAGTGCCGTATTGTGCTTGTTTTTGTATCTGAAGATGTTTCTGTGTGCGTACAATCTTTGCTTGAAGCTTCCCTGTGTCATGACTATCTATTTTTCTGCTCTGCCGCTAGTCTAGATAGTGACGGTGGCTTCATATATATATATATATATATATATATATATATATATATATATATATATATATATATATATATAACTTCTTTGTAAAATGGTAGGAAAAATCCCAGCAGAGTGCTCGATTAATTAAGAATTAAGGTTAAAAATTAAGAGCATAATATTTATTTATTCTGGTACAGAAAAATTAGTACAACATTCGTACCGTCGGTTTCAAGCACGGAAGGTCTTACCCATCCGGCTCTCTTCAGCTTCTGTTAAATGACAACAGAATCTGAAGAGAGCCGGATGGGTAAGACCTTCCGTGCTTGAAACTGACGGTACGAATGTTGTACTAATTTTTCTGTACCAGAATAAATAAATAAATATATATATATATATATATATATATATATATATATATATATATCGACGCAAATAAACAAGAACAACCTGAAAATCAGCTAAATCACATCTATTCACTGTGAAAATCCCCAGATGCTGGAGAGCTTTCTACTCTAATATCTTCTTTCCTCGTGCGGCCGGCCTTTGGAACTCCTTTCCCTGCTCCCCGTTTCCCTTACTGTACCGACATGCAGAGGTTTTAAACCAAAAACCTACACCCAAATTATCAGTAGCCCTTTATATTTACAGTGGGGGCCTGCCTTGTTTGGGGTGAGATATCTTAAATAAAATAGTCCCGATTAAAAAAAAACGAAACGTATACGTACATAGATAATAAACAATCACAAATATTTATTATTTGTCGCTCCTCGAAAAAGTAGAGCTCTGTAATGGTAGTATCAACACAGCATGACGTCACTTGCTTTATAATGCATCGTTCCTTCCCTTAAAAAGAAGTAGAATGCTTAGACGTTAAGCCGCCGATAAAGTGTTTAAATTATCATCGTTTATTCGCTGTTTAAAATTGACCGAGCGGTTAAAGACGTCGGATTTGAGTTGAAAAATACTTGTAGTCCGGGGTTTCGAATCGCATGACCGGTAGTGAATAGTCATATCTCTATGCTGGTGTGACCCGATTTAAAAAAGACGAAACGTATACGTACATAGATAATAAACAATAACAAATATTATATATATATATATATATATATATATATATATATATATATATATATATATATATATATATGTGCGTGTATATATTATATATATATACATATATATATGTATATATATATATATATATACATCTGTATATATACATATATATGTATGTATATATATATACATATATGTATGTGTATATTTATATATTTGTTGTTTACAATTTCTTTCTAGCAGCATCTTCAATCGATGGAAAAAACAAGATCTTCAATACAGCGTTAGTTGATATCACTTTCTCCCGATTCGAAAAATGTATCCTACCAAATTCTTAATGCTGCGCCAGTATTGAACAAAACTCAGCATTTGAAAAAGATCAAAAAATGTTAAAATCCGTTGCTACTGCGGCGGATGTTACAGTAATTCCTAGAGAGGCTTACAATGGCTTCCTTAGTTATATTGGCGATATGAGGGCGGACGTTCTCGTAGTTGTGCAGTAAAAGCACTTCATGCTGCTGATTAGCCGTGTTGAGTCGTTCCATCTGTTGAACGTAGACTTTCTGTTCAAGCAATTCGTAATGGATCGTCCGTTCCCAGTCTCAACATAGCACAACATCGTTTTACAAGGATAATGATTTTATTTTACATGCAGTGTCACTTGTTGAACGGGGCTAAACCATTCCTTTCGCTGATTCATAGTGATGTACAAACACCATTTTTCGCGGACAGTAACGATTCGGTAAAAAAAACGCTGTCTGTGTCTATGAGTTGAGCGGTGACGAACAAGAAAACCAGCACAGATTGTGGCTCTCTGATTTTTGTTGTTATCACTTAACGTATGTGGAAGTACAACTCCACAATGTTGAACCTTTCCCATCGATGTAAGATGCTGCTCTCTTGCAGAGTGTGAACATTCCATTTACTCTGTCGTTTGACGAGAATTTCGTGGCTCATTGAACTCGCATGGACGGTCAAGAAAAAATTGCGTCTTTGAGGCCAAAATTTTCAATTTTGAAATTGGCATACGAATGACGAGCGGTTCCTTCTAGCTATGAATCCTCTCACTACACGGTATAAATATCGCGAACCGTTTTGCGGAGCTAGAAACTTTATTAAAAGCAAAAACACAGAGTTATCGGAACTTTATTTTTATTATCTTGAATTCTATTTTAATGATCTGAAAATAAACAAATTAACTTGAAAAAAAAGTAGATTAGAAAATGATTCCAAAATAAAATTCTTTCAACGAAATAGATGGAAAAAAATTGAAACTATAGATTCTAAAATTAAAATAAAAACCGACGCGAACTTGCCAACTCAATATATATATGAACAGATACTTCACTGTACTCTTAGCCAAACTGTATCATACGCTAACTTTCAGCAATAGTCCAAGCGTGCGGTTGCTACCCTAATACATACACATCTTCCGTGTTGTCTCGATTTAAGCTCTTTATATTCGCAATATTAAGTTTTGTTCTAGATATGTTCGGCATTGCCTTCCGTAATCTAACACTGCGTATCCGTTTTTCGCGCCGTTGTCGACCGCCATACCTCGGACTTATATTTGTTCATATCTCGTCGTCATTGCGAACTGACAAGAGACAATATTCGTCTCTCCATGTTTTTGCCCCATTTACTCTCTCCATCCCAGTTTCGCTCATCACTCCGGACTCATACTTTCTCACGGCACGCTTTCCTTTCTCATCCTACCAATCCAACTCATTTAACATCCAACGCGGTAAGTGATGGTGGTTAAGTGGATAACGACACGGACTGAAGACCTGGGTGTTCCAAGTTCGAATCCAGTCGGTTCCACAGTACCACTTTCACTTAGGGATGTTGGCAACCTTCTCGTGGTCCTTCCCGTAAGTACCCGATGTCTTTCCAGAAAGATTTCTTACTAGAAAAACATCGGGGAAAATAATGCTAACACCAGAATCATCTTATTCAAACGAATGAAGAAGAATATCCAACGAGAGACCAACGATGCAGTTTAAGAACACAAGAAAATGTGACGGAAGATACACAACAAAAACCAATTATTTTTAACATATGGCCATTTAATTCGCATGTTTACCTATTAAATGTTCTTTTCAAACTTAAGCGTGACAAACTGACGGACAGACATAGCCTCATGTGGACCTATCTAAAAGTGATATTTTAAACAAGCGAGGCACTGACTGACAGGCCAACGACGAACAGACAAACGGATGGGCATAGATTCAACTAGAGAAGTTTGCCACATCTAAAACTGATATTTCTAACGTAGGTGTGACAGACGGACGAAAATGCTAATTCAAACTTCAGCAGTGACAAAGCTACAGACGAACCGTACGACCATCCTATGGTCAGAGTCTGGACGCATTCAAATGCAATAAAAGCGTGGACGCATAAAAACGTAGTCACAGCATTGACGCGTAAAAATGCCACCTGAATATAAAAACATACTCAGCGCATAAACATGCTTTCTGAGCCAGGATGCATAAAAACGTGGTCAGAGTTTGAACGCGTAAAAAACCCGTTCGAGCCAGTGCACATAAAAATGCAGTTGGCGCGTCGACGAATAAAAACGCGGTAAGAACGTGGATGCATAATAATTCGGGTGGAGTCTGGACGCATACAAGGGTGGTCAGAACTTGGAATGCATAAAAAGGTTTTCAGAGCGTAGATGCATAAAAACGTCTAAACCTGGACGCATAAAAACGGGAGCTGAGACTAGACTCCTAAAAACTCGGTCTGTGACTGACGCATAAAACTGCGGTCTTAGCTTGGACGCATGAAAAATTGGTCAGAGCATAAAAAACATTGTTTGAGCCTAACGCATTAAACACGGACAGACCCATGACGCACAAAACTGTGGTCAGATCGGGGACAGATTAAAAAAATGGCCAGAGCCTGGATGCATAAAATGCGTTTTGAGCCTACGGGCATAAAACGCGTTCTGAGCCTGGACGTATAAGAACGAGACCTGAGCTTGGACGAATAAAAACGCGATCTGAGCCTGGACACATAAAAACGAAGTTTGAGCCTGGATGCATAAAAACGTGGCCTGAGCCTACATCGACGGACACATCGAATAACAAACAGAGAAAGCTTGTTCGCGTTGACGCTTTATAAAACTACTAGACGTATCCATGACCTGTTCCCTTCTAATCTTCTATTCAATCTCTGTTGATTTAGTTGCGACCCCTTCCAGAACGCCCACTTATAATATTTGTCATGCGCGTTTATCGCATCTCGGTTGGGCAATTCTATACCCTTTGCTGTTTCGGGTTACCATCTTTTTATTTCGAGTAGTGCACACTTTTCTTAAATTCCGAATTCAATTCGAATGTCCTTGCCAACTATTCTGATTGTAGTTATGAGATATTCTAACTCTTTTTTGTCTTTTTGCAAATAGCTTAGGTCGTCCATGCGGTGGTCTAATTTTTCTTTTTTGTCTGTAGAATTTGTATCAGGCATTGCACTTCTTCAGTAGTTGGTGTACTAGTATAATTGCTATGACAAACAGTAGCGCTGATAGAGAGTCTCCCTAAAAAAAATTATTTTTTATCTTTTCCATGTGTTGTCCTTCAGCTGACAGTTTCAATCTGCATATTTCCATTGTTTTCGCAATACCGTTGATAATTTTTTCAGATATTATATACATCTTTCAGTATTCAATAACCTATGTATGATGGATAAGGCTTATTTCATCATCATCATCATCATTATTATTATTATTATTATTATTATTATTATTATTATTATTATTATTATTATAATTATTATTATTATTATTATTATTATTATTATTATTATTATTAACAATAATATCCTTCTTCCGGTCAGATATTTGTGCTAGTATGTATAATGTAAGTGTTAAGTTGGTTAATGAACAGTCGATTGTCACCATTTTTTGTTGCCGTAAGCCCCCCCCCCCCCTCCACACACACACACACACACACCAAGGAGGAGGTAATGCCTGAGAAGATCATCCCAGGATAACAGAACAGCTACTACACTACTCCAAGGCAGGAGAAGGTAATGCTTGGGAGAATGATATAACGACGAACAAAAATATATAACACTACTCCCCAAAGGAGAGGGGAATTGTGGAGAGGATGGACTCATGGCAACAGTACATACACCTCACTATCCCCAAAGGAGGAGGTAATGTCTGAGAGGATTATCATATACTACACTATAGTTTAATCTACTATTTCAGACTATGTACTATTTTTCATTGCTCTATTAAAAACAATGGAAGATAGTACATAGTCTGAAATAGTATAGTAAAGTATAGTAAACTG
>OY744547.1:46220881-46330881 GCA_963556195.1 Sepiola atlantica | reverse complement strand
AAAATAAAAATAAAAAATGATTTTTTTTTCTTCTTCATCTTGACTTTTTTATCTAATATTTCGCTTGATATAACAAGCCTCGAAAGAGCTTTAGACAAATAAAAGACATTAACCTTTTTTTCTCGTAATAATCCTTTCTGGTCTTGTAGGTGGCTTCCGATGTTGTAGACTAACGGTGCAAATGTCTCTTTTAAATTGAACTTAAATCGCACATGGTCGCTGGTAGGTAAAATTTGGGAAAGTTTATTTATATATATATATATATATATATATATATATATATATATATATATATATATATATATAATGCATGCCTCAAGGGAGTTCTTCAGTAATGCACTGTTCGCATTGCAAATTTCGTGTTTCGCATCTTATCGGCTCAGGCAGTAAGACTGACCAGACTCAATACGCGCCAGATCGCCATCTTAAAGGAATATATATATATATATATATATATATATATATATATATATATATATATATATATATATATATGTATATATGTGTGTGTGTGTGTGATATTCCAAAACGATGGAAAATAACTTTTAATACTTAACTTCTATTTTACTTTACTATTTAAGGGGCATATAAGTACAACAAAAAATGTACTATTCAACGTATCTTGAGATTAAATGCATGTATTAAACAATAGATGAAATTAACGAAGTTTCACAGCACATTCTCAAAGTGCTTCTCTTTGACGACGCCACCACAACGTTGTTCAACTCCTCATGCGTGAACTTTGCATTCTTCTTCAATTATGCTTTGCAGTTTTCGCGGATTATCGGTCCTTGACAATGAAGGTATCCGAAAACCAGAAGTCCAACGGTGTGAAGGTAAGGGGGAGGGGGATGCGAGTCGGTCAATCGTTTTGTCACCTGAAATAACATTCTCATCTCCGAATGATGTCTCCCAAAACTGACGTGCCACCTTTGTATAATTAGTCTGTTTTCACAAAACGATGCGTGTATAAACCATTAAACACCCGTGGCATTGTCGTCGTCGTCGTCGCCCTCATCGTCGTCGTGAACCAAGGCTCTTGATTTGCTCCGGATACAAAACTACTTGGACGTTGATGTTAGTTTTTAAAAATGTTTATATTAAAAGGAGTAGAACAATCACAGGAAACATCAGAGTGAGAGATTACTTTCATACTTGTTTTGTGTGTGAGAGATAAAGAGAGAGAGAGAGAGCGAGAGAGAGAGAGGGGGAGAGAGAGAAAGACAGACAGATTGAAAGACAGACAGATGACTCGTCCCGTTACACTTAGTTACATTGTGCGCGTCTGCCCCTATTGGTGACGCGATCTAGACACGTATTTAATGCTTAAAATTTCGCCATCCAAGAGACCAAGTAACTATTTTTATAAACGATAGCATCAGCCAAAGAGTGCTCTATTCGTTTTTACGTAGAATTATCATCCTAATTTCACTTTCAATTGTGCTAAACACACAAAAGAATGAGGCTTATATATATAGTCATCCACAGACACACTATTTCGCTGATTACAGTCTTTCAGTATGGCAAATGATTTGAATGCTTCAGCCTGGGATTAAAGTGGTATATATATATATATATATATATATATATATATATATATAGTATATAGTATGTTACAGAAGATCAAATCAACATGCTACCATTTGTTTCAAGCCAGGTACTGCCTCAAGGAACAAAACATCATGCTACTTTCAGTCATGTTTGAAAGTTGAGGAACACCGATGCTATCATGTCGATTTAATATTCTCTAATATAATTAATAAATATGCTCTTATTTGAAATAATCGACAACTCTGTTAGATTTCCTTATACCAAACTAAAATAAGGTTATATATATATATATATATATATATATATATATATATATATATATATATGTATAAATATATTATTTTTGGAATTTTTTATTTATGAAGACAGGTGCAAAAAGCCGCTACACTGGCATGTTTATGTTATCGATGTTTAGTTAATAATAACTAAGATCTCTTGAGACAGAAAAATCTGATCTTTCACTTTTCCGCCTGGAGATATTTGTGTAAAGATCGATAGTATCGAAATACCAGTGTAGCGGTTTTTTTATACCTGGCTGTATTAATATGAATATCCATACCAATAGCTCTATTTATTATTGAGTACTATTGTGTTAAGCTATGTTCGAATTGTTTGGATTCCTTTAGCTGGATTACTACGTATATATCTATATACACACATGATATATATATATATATATATATATATATATATATATATATATATATATATATATACCACTTTAATATTTAATAAATATATATATATATATATATATATATATATATATATATATATATATTAATATATATATTTAATGTTCACAATGAAAAGATAAAAAAATCTCGTTTTAAAAATCAATTAAACTATTTTTATTCAGATATTATTTTGTAGAATGTTCAGTGTGATTAATTAAAAACATGATAAATTCTTAAAATTACAATTTACTGAACAGATCATCTGCGTCTGGTTATAATTACATGAAAAATGCCAGTAAACTGAAATCATATGCCCTTAATAGGGTTAAGATGAAAATTCATATACACTAAATGTACAAAAGCAAGGAAATTCCCAAATTTTTACACTTTTATTGTCATTAAGGGTATGACTACATATCAACCAAGCCATTTCATTATCACATCACTACAGTATAAATCTCTATGCATGAGTGAATGAAGTGTGTGACGTGCGCTGAAGAAAAATTCCTACCAGTAAAATACATAGACCTGTTGTGCTCGCATACCCTTAATGACAATAAAAGTGTAAAAATTTAGGAATTTCCTTGCTTTTGTACATTTAGTGTATATGAATTTTCATCTTAACCCTATTAAGGGCATATGATTTCAGTATACTGGCATTTTTCATGGAATGTCACTACTTTTGTAAAGGATGCCTTAATACAATGCCTTCTCATAACTGATATAGTTGGTAGTTTGACTAATCAAGGTATATGGTAAACTGAAATTAAAATGCCATCAACTAGACACTAGGACCTGTATCTTTGCCAAACATCAGCTGAATCCATCAAATGGTCGATAAGATAAAGAATAAAGTGTATGAATACTGGTCATGTTTAAGTTTTTTTGGAAATTTCTGGAAAACTAAGGTATATGGTGAACTGAAATTACAATGCCATCAACTAGACCCTAGAATCTCTATCTCTGCCAAAAATCAGCTGAATCCATCAAATAGTTGATGAGATACAGAGTGGCAAATACGTACGTACATACACACAGAACATGATTCCATGATTGAACTTTCTGAATCTCTGGGTTGCCTTGACTAATGATGCTGAAATTCTACACATTTATAGAACCTATCAAATATAAATTCTGTGCCAAGTTTTAACTAATTTGGTTTATTGGTTGTTGAGTTATGATTGATCAAAGAAATGAGATTTCCAGCATAAGCCATTCGTGAAGTCTATTAAGGGATAGAGCGCTCTCGCGCTTCCCTTGATTATAAGAGCTTTAAGTAAAAAATATTCTTTTGTTTAAGCAACTACAGTTTGTGGGCTTTTTAAGGAGTGCACATGCACAATTTTATGTGTTTCTAAAACAGCAAATGTAAATTAAAATTTGAATCTTATTTAATTAGAAAAATAATTTACTATTTTTGAAAAAAAGATAATGTTTATACTACACTCATTTTTTATGGATTAGTCAATTAAGGAGAATTTTTTCTAGACATACATTTTTTATTTTTGTCTCAATCCAAAGTGCAACTTTTGAGTAGACTTGATTTCCCAAAATTAAAATCCGATTTTGTTTCGAACGAGACAAGTGAATAGGGACGAATAGTATGTATTTTATTTTAACAAATATAGTGAAATTATCTTTTCGGGGATTTTATTTATTTGTAAATGGATCCTACTATTTTTTGTATTTTTCGCCCATCAAGATATTGTATTTTGGGTTTATAAAAACGGGTCTGAATTTGGTGGGTATAAGGTTATATGATAAAATAATTCATTTTTTCTAGCACATGCCTCCATACAAAAGAAGAAAAAAGAGGTTTACCCCACCCACATTTAGCTACCTCAGAACACGATGCTGATATTAACTTTTCCCTCCTATCGTCCGAGCGTGGCAAGGGTACATGGATGAGCGTTCCATTGATATATATATATACCGGGTTGGTGTAGGAGGCCGTTCTGACCCTCTTCAAAAATGATTTTAATGTCAGCGGAAAATGACAGGAAATAAAAGCTTCGGATCAGCAATCCATTGGTCGTTGGCACTTTAATCGCCATTATGGGGAAGGATAGGATAAAGGGCGTCGGGGATTTCTGCCCTTCATGATGATTTTGTTCCCCTTTATCTATTCCGTTAATCTCTCTCCTCACCCTCTCTCTCTCCTTCTCTCACTCCCTTCTTTCTCTCTCTCTCTCTCTCTCTCTCTCTCTCTCTCTCTCTATATATATATATATATATATATATATATATATATATATATATATATAAATATAGAGGCAAACAAGCCTTCAAAAACCATGTATTAGATGCGAGTAATTAAATCAAAAGAAAAATAAAAATATTTCGAAACATTTAATAAAATATTTCAAAATACCTTCCGTTTTTTTTTTCTTCATCTTGATTTTTTTTTTTAGCTAATATTTCGCTTGACAAAAACAAGCTTCATCAGAGCCAAGACAAATAAAGGTATAACCTTTTTTTTTTTCCATAATTTACTTCCTGGTGTTGGTGAAGTGTCACGTCCGGTGTTGTGGACTATTGTTGAAAATTTCTGTTTTAAATAGAATAGAACTTGAATGCGCATGGTCGCTGCGAGTTATAAATTAGGAAAGTTCATATATATATATATATACAGTAAAGTTGTGTGTATGTGTGTCGTACGCTTACAATTAAACAGTTTATTTAAACACCAAATTAACAGCACATTTGGATACAATACCGTTGATCCGATGTCCTTATCGATGTCAGAAGTTCCTGAACGTTTTTAAAAACTCATCATTAAAATAAAAGAATACGTAAAAATACCTTTAGAAACAAATGTTCCGACGTTTTGAGCGCTTCATTTTAGCCGAGCGATCAACGACTTTTCACGTCAAATCGCAATACGTATTTCAGGTAATGTTTACTTAGATGAAAAAACATTTATCCTTTTTGTATTAAAAATAGATTGATAAATGTTCACTTATATTTTTTACTTTAATAAAAATGTTCATTTTATATTAATGTTGCTTTATGTTTATTTATTTTTTACAATCAAACAATTTCAGATCGATCCTTCTATCGATCCTGAACCAGTTTATGTGAACTTCGCGTCGGCAGCGTTCGGGCTTGCTACGTAAACACCCGAGAGATGACGAGTCGAATAGTGGCAGCCGATAACTTCGATACGTTGCTGCGTCCTATGTTTGTCAGTTTTATTTTCAAGAAAGTTCGCAACAAAATTTTTTTTAAAACGAACAAAATATAGTGAAATTACTGTTGATAAATATTTTTGTTTTGTTTTTGTTTTTGTAACAAAACAATGCTAAGCAACTATTATTAAATAAAGTGTTTGTACTTTTTTTCGCATTTGGGCTTCTTTGAGCTTTAAAAAAATGTTTTTGTAACAAAACAATGCTAAACAACTAGTATTCAATAAAGTGTTTGTACTTTGTTTCGCATTTGGACTTCTTTGAACTTTAAAAAAATGTTTTTGTAACAAAACAATGCTAAACAACTAGTATTCAATAAAGTGTTTGTACTTTGTTTCGCATTTGGGCTTCTTTGAACTTTAAAAAAAAATATTTTGAGGGGTGACATTTTTTTTTACTTTTTAAAGTTTTCTATTTCGTTGAGCGCAGACGACGACGGACAAGCCAAAGAGGAGGAGTTCTTTGAGGCAGTAGAACGAAGCTGGTCAACTGGGTAGGATTCTGCTATCTGCGCTAATATGGAGACGAAGGGGTTGCTTGGAAATTTTGTCTCCACGTGAATTCGCTCAGATAGCTTTCTACAAGTTCCCTGCTGGTGCCACATTCTTATTTTGTCCCTATGCTTGGCTTCCTTCCACATTCTTTCGACCTGGTTTGTAGTTGCCCTCGTCAATGGGTCCACGAAATTTGGACTGTCGTTCACGGTTAGGTGTTTATCCCCCTTCTATTCTAACTTGCTGTACGCCTTCCAGCAGTCTGATATGACCGTGGTCCCAGGCAAGACGAATTTGTTTTACTATTGGAAGAAGGGTTTCGGCATTCTTGTTGGCCACCGTCACAAGGAACCCCTCCTTCTCTGCGGGGTCGTATCCCATGAAGACCCAGAGCGGCTGGAGAACCTTATCAACGTTGTTTTTTCTACGGTTAAACAGAGACTCGTCTATCTAACCTGTATGCCCTGGGCCTCCGATCCGACGCGGATATTGTAACAAATACTCTTCGCAAACCTCCTTCCGAAAACGTTTCCAATCGGCCTGCGTGTTCGGTGATCTGACGCCACATTCCTTCCGCAGATTTTTTGCTGTTGCCATTTCCTTGGACAACAGGTATATCAACTTCAAAATTTATCCAATGTTCATTCTGGATCTGAAAAAATGTGTCACTTCTGAATTCAACGCTCGACATTTCGTGTTTGTACTTGTCCCTGATACCCGTTCTTTCAATAAGGCGGCACATGTAATAGCATTTCGGATATTTTTTTTCTTTTTGCCAACAACTTTTTTTCCTGGCAGTAAGAAATGACTCGTTCGCGAGATTCAACTCTACTACACAGCTCTTCGTAATTCATTTCTTTTCTTTTTTAAATTTAGCATGACATTGCTTCTGCCTTTAATCAATACTGATTAGAAAATATTGTCGTCTGCTTACTGACACCTGATTGGCTAATCGCTCAGCATTTCTCTACCACCATACGCCTCGGCATCTCTCGGGTGTTTACATAGCATGCCAACGCGAAGTTCACGGAAACTGGTTATGGATCGATATAAGTACCTAAATCTCTACGCCAAACTAATTTAAGTAGATTAAAAAGAATAAATATTTTAATCGGTGGCCTCATGGATAAGCGGTCGCCTTCAATTCTAAATTGTATGCCATCTTTCAGGGTTCGAATCTCACACGAGAAAATTGTATTCTTGCTAGAGTGTTCCAGTTATTTCCGAGCCGATATCGATCATCATCGTAAACTGAATATATCTATGATTTAATAAAAAAAAAAACGATGAAAAATATTTAATGTATCTTCTTACTTTCTAATCTTGGCTAAGAAATTCAAGAAAAGTTGAGAAACCCTGCATAGACGGGTATTTGAACTCATTTTCAATAAAGGTTTGTTACAAATGAGTTTTGTATACGAACACATACGATTGACATTTTAAGGCAGCTTTTTTATGAAGAGCTAATGAAAGTAAAAAGATATACAAAACATATTGGCCCCAATTTTTCATTTTGATGTTATTCTTTCGGGGATCAGTGTCGATAATAGAAACAGTGCTGAACATGTTAGATGCAGGGTCAAACTCGTTAATGTCGCGGGTTATGGAAACGGTTATGACAAGTTAAATTATTATACTAAACCCGACTTTCTTTCTCTAGGGCTGTTTCTCTCTATATTTTACTCACACAAAATGCATGCTAAAATATTTCTTTGTTTTAAGATTGAGTTATGTTTGAAAAATCGTTCATTTCAATTGTTCTATTTAGCCATAATTTACTATAAACTGACCCATCTCTTACTCTCTATCACTTTCTTATTGTGTCATTCTATGTTGTTTGAAACCCACCATTATTCTACTTACCACTCTCGCTTCTGTCTCTCTCTCAGATACACACACACCCTCTCTCTTAATTAAGAGCCGAGTGTAATGAAGCAATAGCAAAAAAGAGAGTCGAATAGTCTATTATAAACGATAGAAAATATTACGAAGATATTAATACTGTTTAACACATAGAAGAGAAAGGGATAGATAGATGGATATATATATAGAGAGAAATAAATGGATAGAGAGAGAAAGAGAAAGAGAAAGAGAGAGAAAAAAAGGCGATATTGCTTAACAAAACAATTTGAATTTTATCACTGTATCTTAACAAGTTTAGCTGGCTTTGCAAACTCACTTTTTCTCTGATTCAAATAATTCAATCCGTACTGAATGGGAAACGCAATGGATCACATATTTTATAGGACGCATATATATATATATATATAACTATAACTATATATATATATATATATATATATATATATATATATATATATATATATATATATATATATATATATATATGCACGATCCGAATGCCGTTCGTAGATCACTCTAAACTGTTTGGGTAAATCTAGCCGCCGACTCGCTATTTACATTTAAAATTCCTCGCTATTTACTAACTAATTGCCTACCTCCGATGGGATAAGACCCTCGACTACGAATCGGTGGCGATTTGTGATCGGGGTTCGCGCCCACCAACCGTTGAGAATTAGTTCCTACACTGAAGATTGCGTTAAACATCGATGTCTGTAGGTATTTTAATATTTAATAAATATTTATATATATATATATATATATATATATATATATATATATATATATATATATATATATATGAGAGTTTGAATTACCTACTTAGGACCATCCTCGAGGGTCTTTGGTCTATTTGTACAAGGGTTGGAAGAGTGAGGATACTTCACCCTATCAGTAAACCTGACCAAATATTCAAAATAACATAGTATTTGCAGCACACATAAGATCAATTCAGCACGGCTATGCACTTGCTCATACGAGTAATGGTGCACCTTCTCCTTGTGATGTTATCCCAAGTAACGCCACTTAGCTGGATACTCCACCAGACTAGATCAATTCTTGTCATGGAATTACCTCAATAGACCACAAGCAATATATAATATATCATGTTTAACTGGTCCATTACAGAGAGGGAAATTAATGTTCTTAACTTCTTTACAAACTACACGTTTGCGACATAAAGGAGAACTTTAATAGAATACAGCGATTAAGTGATTTCTGAGAACTTCGACTGAAGTAAGACAAACACGAGAATATATATATATATATATAAATAAATTAATTGATCAAGTTCAAATATGTTATTAAAGTGAATATAAAACCATTTTTTCAAGAGTGCTTAATACCAAGTTGAGCATTTATATATATATATATATATATATATATATATATATATAAACATCCGTTACATTTCTTAAACATTTTACGCATTTCATTTTCCAACTGTTATATTTTTTTTTTTTAAAAATGATCAAAACCACACTTTTTAATTTTCTAACGACTATTTCTTTCGAGTCAATCACCCCGTGGACATCATGACGTAAATATTATTGTTCCTATTTTTTTATTTTCCATTTATATGTTGTGAGGTTATGCGCATATCGATATAGGTGTGTGTGCATATATATATATATATATACATATATATATATAGATATAGATATATATATATATATATATATATATATATATATATATATATATATTTAAATGCATATGTTTATATATGTATGTATATATATATTAAATATTAATACATACCCTTCCCATCGCTTCATCTAGTTCTCGTCCTCTCTTATGCAGCCTCGATTTTTAACCCTCCCGTTCTTTTGCTTCGATACACACTTTATAACTTCAATAAACATAACTCATGTTTCCTCCTTCATGGTTTAAATAACTCCGACCGCTACTAATATTTGGCCTCCACACCTTCCACAGTAATTTATCCCATAGCTACCATATTTATGAGCCCATCACTTATATTTTCATAAGCGACCCTTTTCAGCTTACATCACGCAAGCTTACACACTGCCTAATAGTTTCATAACTCCAATTGCTACCATTTCTTCCTTCACGCCTTCAACTGTTAACTAAACTTCTCCCACTGCTACTATCTATTTGTAGCTCATAATGTATCTTTTCATAAGCGTTTTTTTTTAGGTTTTCTCCTTCTACTACCATTGTTTCAAATATTTTGTACTGTGTGTGTTATTTTCTGTAAACCAAGCATCCTGATTAAGTCTGTAAATAACGACGAAACGTTAGTGAATACATTCATTATATATTTTGGTTTTCCTTTTTTATTTTCAATATTCATATATCATTCCTTTTTTAATTTTCAATATATATATTCACTTAGTCCTTGAGACCACGAGAGATTGTCACGTAATTACGGAGAAATTAAGTAATATTCACACTGAAAGCGACGAGTATAACTATCTAGACATATGATAGAACTCAACGACAGAGTTGGAGTATTGACCTGGGGCTTCCGTTGAATGTCTATTTTTATTTTATTTTATTTTATTTTATTTTTAATCTCTCTGATAGTGCTCTACTTTCAATTTTACTTGAAAGAGGCTTCTCATAATATTAAATTATATATTTTTGTAATAAATAACTTACGTACGTACGACGTCGTTTCGAGCTTACGGTTTTCATCAGTGCAGGGAAATAAAAATGTCAGACCGTCACAGAGCGCAACCCCGGTTCATAGAGACACCATTACTCCTGAAGCGTTCACTTAGTCCTTGAGACAATGACAGATTGTCACGTAATAATGTTATAATATCTGAAATTTATATATATATATATATATATATATATATATATATATACAAGGTGAATCAAAAGTGGTGGACAGTAAAAAAGATTTATTTAGAGATCACTTATACGTACAATTACATGTAATAAAACAATTATATCAATGAAAATTAAATGTTATTTATCAACGCAAGTGTTCAAACTGTTTTCCTTCTTGATTTACACAGCTTTGAAGTCTGCCTCTTACGCTTCGAAAAAGAAATGTTTTTTTACTGTCCCCCTACTTTTGGCTCACCCTGTATATACGAGTATATATAAATATATATATATATATATATATATA
Organism: Sepiola atlantica; assembly: GCA_963556195.1. Classification (NCBI taxonomy): domain Eukaryota; kingdom Metazoa; phylum Mollusca; class Cephalopoda; order Sepiida; family Sepiolidae; genus Sepiola; species Sepiola atlantica. Next base: position 46,320,005 of record OY744547.1, on the reverse strand, counting down.
TATATATATATATATATATATATATATATATATATATACAATTTCAATTACTATAAAATTATTATGTTATGTGTTCTCATGAAGTTATTCCTAATACGATAAATATACGCTCAATACAAGGGATAGAGGAGTAGTATAGTTAAGTGAAAGTGAAAGTGAAAATAAACAAATGTAAAGTTACATAGTTTACAAGTTTATTAATTTCAGATAGTACAACACATACTAGTATAAAATATAGAAAAGTCCTTTAAAGAGACAAATCTTCTCATCAGAAGTAAAAACTAATTATTGACCAACAAAAGCTTTGGTTTAAATATTTATAAATCAGTTATGAAATCTGAAGTCCTTTCTAAATCCAAGTGAAAACGGAGAATAAAATAGGGAATATCTTTGAACAGGGGGTAAAAAGGGGTTTTGCAACAGTAAATCCGTGGATATATTGTGATGTGTCAAGATGTATCATTTACTCGAATATTAAATCAGAACTTTGTCCAAGTTGCGTATATTGAAATCTCTAATATGAGTGAAACGGTCAAAGTCCAATATATGTAAAGATTTTCTGCCTCAAACATCTTCCTTAGCAGAATAAGGAGCATAATGTGATATGTACAAAGTAAAAGCGAGAGAAAAAACATGAGGGGAAATTATCAACATGCGTTGAAAAAACTAGAAAACACAATATCTAGGTTTACACGGCATTGCTATATTTGATACTATTCTTTGTTGTATTCTTGAAATTATTAAACTTGTAAAGAATTCAACTTTACATTTGTGTATTTTTACTTTTTGTTTACTATTAGTCATTATTTTTGTAATAGTATTTATCCTGGCAGACATTTATTATTCTAAAAGAAGTATTATTATAAACAGTAAATTATACATATTGATGTAGAAAGCACCGTAGAATTTCTACGGCGCCCTGCTAGTAATAATAATGTCTGTTTCTTTATTTTAGGGGGAGGGCAGGCGTTGGATGCAAAGTTACTCCAACCTGTAATTGTTTATTGCCCGTGCCATGAGAGGCCAGTCGCGGTTCTCTGAGTATTGATTTACTCCTCTCCAGGAGTTAGGCACAAGGCTAGTTTTTATCATACTCCCACAAGTAAAATGTGACCCAAAGTCGGGTCGGGAAAGTGGGGTTTAAAAATTGCCTGGGCAGCCCCGTCGGCATTCCCCGGTAGAGGCGCCTCAGACAGTAAGCAATAAACTTACTCCTCCCCAAAGAGGGGAGGCAACGCCTGGGAAGGTGAACCTCCCAGAATTGCAGAGGGCAGACCCATTGACCGGCATAAATCAAGACCCGAAGGCCAAGACAACACCAGTATGGGGTGCAGTATCCATCGGAACAGATACTACACTTTGATCATCTCTGAGTAAGGAGTAAGAAAAAAAATGATGTCTGAAGATAAAAAAGGAAATGTCCGACAAAGGAAGGATCGGTGTGTTTTTTTTATAATTATTTGTTGGGAAAAGGAAGGTTTTCGATTAATTGATGCTATTCACAGATAGATAGTCTAGGAATAATTAGATACTCTCTACTTTTTTTTTACATATATATATATATATATATATATATATATATATATATATATATATATATATATACACTACAATATTTTAAAATAAATATTTATCAATATTACCTACAGACATCGATGTTTCATGCTTATGCAATTTTGCAGTGAAGATGTATATTTTTTGCCGGTCGGAGGGCTCGAACCCAGTTGCACGTCACATTTTACCCTTCGGCCATTACCAATTAACATGAAAATGCAGAAAATTTAAAGTCTATAAATGTCGAATCAGCGGACACCCATAGTAAGCGAGTCTTACAGTGTTCAGCAACAAGAGAGAGTTTGGAACACCGCATTACGCCTAGTATAACTGCTTATTATTAAATCCTCTGAGAGACCCAGTCCCTGTTAAAAGGGGTTATAACACTATTTGTTTTGAAATAAATGTGCCCATGTAACTAACCGTGTTACCTGGAGGATCTATTTCAAAATTCATAATGATCAGTTTTTATTGCTTGAGGAAATTACTCTTTACATTCCGCAGAGAAATGGGAAAATACGAAATGGAAACGGTACACTTTTAGAGATTTACTATTTTCTTAACAATAAAAAGGATGCATTTTTTTCTAATTCATACGGCTGTCACATTGGCTGAATTAACAGAAAATTATGAGTTTTGTAATTTAGGAGTAAGGGTTGGTAATGTTGGTTATATTTAGTTTGATTCAGTTTAATACAAAAAGGGCAAAGAGGAGGTGGGTGCCCTTCGTGAAAATTCAGATACCTCAGATTTTTGTGAAATTTTTACAATAAGTATGAAGGAATTTTAGAGGGGTTATAATGTATGCACACTCCCCATTTGTAAAATATGAATATTTCAGATTTGTATTAAACTTGATCCATAGTCATTAGACATCAATTAAGCCACATTCTCTGAATTCAAAGTTCTTCTTAAGACCTCTTAAACTTAAGCCTTAAGTTTTAGGCATTTTCTCGAATTAAAATCATTTAATGGATTGTGATCAACATTGGAATAATAATTCTAGATATAAGGTTTATGGATTGTGTTATGGTTGAAAAATTCCATTGACCCTAATTTGCATTTTACTAATTCTCTCACCAATCTCTTACTAAGTTTCAGTGTATTATTCCCCCTATCTCTCCCTCCCCCTCTCTCCTCTCCCTCCCTCTCCACCACTCTCTCTTACTGTACGGCGTTTGCCATCCCACACTCGTATTTTATGCATCGTCAATTACTCTCGCTACACTTTCTCTTTCTTATTCTGATCATTAGTCAATGGTAATTAAGAAAGGAAAATATGATAAATTGCGATGGTCAATTTTAAACAAAATGTTCTGAACTTCTGTAATAACATCTATCTATCTCTCTCTCTCATATATATATATATATATATATATATATATATATATATATATATATATACAGGGTGATTCATAAGTGACTTAGCTATTTAAAATGATTACCATATGAAGCACAAACATACTATGAACTTTTGATTATTGTTATCTTACTCTCTAATTACTGCTATTTGTTATTTTAAATTTGCCCGTTTATATATTTGTTTCTATATATATTTATTTTTATTTATTTAAATTTGTGTAAATCATCATATGTGCTTTTTTTTCAGGCAGTATGTCATTTACAATTGAAGAGCGAATTTTTGCCAAATTTGATGAATCTCCAACACTTGTTGAAAGGCAATGAAAACGTGATGTGAACAGAAAGCCTCCTTCGCACAACACCATGCGCGCAATTTAAAAAAAAAAATCAAGGAAACTGGAAGCGTCCAAGATGCTCAAAAACCAGGTGCTCCGAAACGTAATGATGCAAAAGAAGAAGAAATCCAAGCCTTGTTTGAAACAAAACCTTCACCATCAATTCACCAGGCTGCGCAAGTGTTATCGACATCATATAGCTGCGTTCAACGAACCCTTCAAGCTATTGGGCTTAAGAATTTTGATGTCCTAACATTTCAAAAATAAATAGCTAAGTTACTTATGACATCATATGTACAACTGGAAAATACAAATACGTTTATGATTATTTAATCTAATTTGCTGTTATCGAACCTTACAAAGATGTCAGATCATTTTGCTCCAACCTGTATACATGTGTGTGTGTGTGTGTGTGTGTGTGCGTGTGTGTGCGTGCGTGCGGGAGTTAGCTGAGTCTTGTAATTACTATGACATGGGTCACTATGATTAATGGTAAATCTACAAGTTATGGCGAAGACTAAAAAGCGAACAAACGAATGGCCAAGCGCAAGAGAAAAAGCAAACACGTAAATAAGTCAAACCACTCATTCCTTCATCCTTTCCTTTAAGAAAAAAAATCATTCAAAGACAGCAAAATGAAGGGCGTTAAGAATACATGAAGTCGGATCAGGGGTAGTTTCGTTTTTTATTTTATCTCATTTTTTAGTGCGACTTCAATTCAACGGACGGAAGTGTTTATAATTCTAGCCACGTCGTGACGCAAGATACAAAACAAAAAAATGGAAGAATATATAAACAAAATGTTTTTATTTTCAGCGGACAAATCGTCCTCTGTTCGCCATGTTTGGAAATACAGGAATGGTCGATGCGATCCCCTGGGGTGACAACGCCGCTTCATAACGCCCCCTTTTTTAGGTGGGAGAGAAAACGAGAAAAAAAACAAGGCCTTTTTTTACATACACGGACGGTAGCTTGTCTGTCTGTATTTATATTGGTCTGTCTGTCTGCTTATCTGTCTCTCTGCTTCGCTTTATCTGACTAACTTTATTCTCCATTCTATGATCAAGACAATTTTTTATATAACTTAGTATACTATATCCGTCTCGTCACCTTAAAGTTAGGAAGTGGAACACGTGCTTTTGTTTTCTAAATTATTTTAAGTAGTAAGAGGCAACGAGAAAGTAAATAGCAAGTTAGACAATCCTCGACGTTTGAAATGAAATCAAATTCAGAAAAAATCAACAGTCTCAATAAATAAATAAATAGTCAATCAGAAATCAATTTAAATTTATAGATAACAAAATATGTAAATCCATGATTTTATATGAATATTAGTGCGAACACTAGTGGAGCATAATTTTCCCTATAATTTTCTACGAAGGGTGTACAGCATATATATATATATATATATATATATATATATATATATATATATATATATATAAGTCAGGTTCATATTATATTCCAATAACCATGTTTTTATTTTATTATTTTTATTTTTATTTTTATTTTTTCAAATTTCAAAAAAACATGACATTTCTGTGAGATATATTTTTACGGTCTGTTGTCACTAATTGACAATCATCGATCTGAATCTTTTAAGGACACTGCAAAGTAAAAAGGCACTGATAGTATATGCTGATACATATATTGTCATAAAAAAAAAAAATATATATATATATATATAAGTTTAGTGGGAGATAATTACAACAGAGTGCTCGATGATTAAGAAAATCAAAAAAATAAGAGCATAATATTTAGTTATATATGTATTACAGAAGATCAGAATAACAGAGGTTGAATAGAGTCCAGTAAAGCAGATCAATTTTAATTTCCTTTGTTTGGATTTGAAACCGACAGTACCAATGTTGTTCTGACCTTCTGTAATATATATATATATATATATATATATATATATATATATATATATATATTTTCTTCGTGGAAGGTAGATTCTTGGATCTTTTCAGCTAGAATCTCATTGGATGTTTTGCTCCACTTTTCAAACTTTGAGTAGTGGTAGCAAAGCAATATCACCTTCTTTTGTGCAACAGTCCATGGTTGGGCTTTTTAGCCTTTTATGTTTCTTTTTTTTGTTGCTGCATTTGATGGAGATAGGGGGGCAGAACCTTTTGTCTCAAGGCCTGATGGCTGACCCTGGTTGGCCTCTGTATTGGCTGGAGCACCATTTCCAGAGGTAGGCAGGTTTACTCCATTGCTTACATCTTCCCGTCTGGTGTATGAACGGGTTGATGTGCCCTTTTTATCCTGGGTGCCGGCCTGCCAGTATTTATTTTTGTTTTTGTTCATATTTTTTATTATTCATTTCCTCATTGTAAACGGCTTCTAATTGTTTATTCGAAGCGGCTCTCTATGAGTAGATGGGTGCCCCCCGCCCCTCCGCAATTCGGGAGACGTGCTGCATGGCTTGAGGAGACAGCACACCATTTGTTTTGAATATTTGGTCAGGGTTTACTTCACGTAAAAAGTATCCTCATGTCGGACTCCCTGACAAACCCCTGTACAGAGAGACCGAAGACACCCGAGGGTGGTCTCTAGTAGGCATTCAAATCCTCCCCTATATATATATATATGTGTGTGTGTACTAGAAAAATGGGACCCGTTCGGTAACTGATTGAACTTCAGTTAGGTTGTTTTAATCAGGTAAAAGCCGACCGGTTAAAACCTAACAACTTTTCTCGAAAGGGGTAATTCCTGGGAGGATGTTCTTCTAGGACGAAACAGAACAATACCCAATTTAAACATAAGGGTCAGTGCTTTTACGTTGCAGACCTTAGAATTAAAATGTGTCCTATGAATTCCCCGGCTGATATTAAAAGCCATTTATTTATGTGCCTTCCACGATAGCAAGATGTGACACAAAGTCATCAGAACCAGATCCTTCAACAGCACATTCTGGAAGAGTGCAAAAATAGTCGCGGACGGCATTAATAATAATAATAATAATAATGATGATAATAATAATAATAATAATAATAATAATAATAATAATAATAATAATAATAATAATAATAATAATAATAAACTACAAAGGATTACCATAAAAATAACATGGAATTTACAACAATAAATTACATCGGCTTTAGCTGACACCACACAAAAATGAACCACTCGACATAAATTGTAAGAAACACCATAAGCTCGTCTTCAGCTCTCCCCTTCTTTTTCCCATTTCTCCCGCCTCCAAAAAAATGGTGCCATCCTAGGCTGACACTACACACAATATTTGTAGAGGGTCAAAGAGGATGAAAAGACCGAGGAGGGACAGCACAAACCAGACCTCCACTGGAAGAGTACTGAAAGTGCTGGGACCTTGGGGAGGCTGATTGCCACCAAAATCCGAGAGAAGACGAATGGTCCTTACCAGCGAGAAATAAATGGTAAGCGGCTGTTGCGATACTGCAAGGTTATTTGCGGTGGTTATCGAAAAGAGGTGGATAATACTGGAAATCTGGGGAGGCATGTTGTCACTCAGACTCCAGGGAATACCACCGGTCGTTGGCGGTGAGCAATCACTGATTTTGATCTGTGTGAGAACTCCTAGTGCGTACAAATAATAATAATAATGATAACAATAATAATAATAATAACAATAACAATAATAATAATAATAATAAAGAAGCATGGAAAAATTGAGGAGGGAGAGCATTAACCAGACCTCAGTTGGAATAGTGGGACCTTGGGAAGGCTTATGACCATTACAATCCTAGCGAAGAACAATGGCCGTGGGCAGCGATAAATCAACGGTAACGATAACGGAAAGTCATTTGCAAAGGTGATCGTAAGAGGCGGAGAGTACTGGTAATCTGGGGAGGTGTGTTGTCACTCAGACTCCAGAGAACACCACTGGTTATTATCAGTGAGTAATCTCTGATGATAACCTGTGTGAGAACTCTTTGTTAGTGCGAATAATAATAATATATATTTGCAAAAACGATATGTACAGTGTACTGTGAAGATGCTTTAGCTGACATAACTGTACGGAATTTGATGTAAGTCTTCCATTTCAGGTCACGAGTGAAGGTCAGTCCCAGAAGCTAATCAGAGCATGGGGCTTCTTATAAAGTTTGGTTAGAGGTTTAAACCGTATGGTAATCTGAGTTTAATATCAAATTATACTGAGATATGTATATATATAACACGTCATATTTCCGACTTGAAAGTAGCAGACACATTCTTATAAGTAGAAGATAAAAAATGTTAACACATACAAGACAATAATTTTATTTCGGTCGTAAAGAGCATCTTTCAGGTGTGGAAAAAATATACAATTTTACATTGTCTTTTTTATTACATATAATTGGGAACCTATCATTAGAGAAAAACTCTCTTCCACGTACTAACATATATATATATATATATATATATATATATATATATATATATATATATATATATATATATATATATATATATATATATATATATATATGAGCAATGAAAAAGAAAAAAAGACAAGAAATATATTTTTATATTCATCAACGTTTTGTCTTTATTGTAAGACTTCCTAAGGATAATAATTTGAAAGTAAAATATCATGCAAGTACATCGAAATTTTGGGTTGACTTGCAGACAGCTCGATTATTAAGATAAATTTAAAAATAAATATTTTTCTCTACGAATTAATCTGTTGTAGTATGTTATTGTAAGTAATAAATAATAAAAAAACAAGCCTCTTTTTATTTTTTATAATAAATATTTTTCTCTACGAATTAATCTGTTGTAGTATGTTATTGTAAGTAATGAATAATAAAAAAACAAGCCTCTTTTTATTTTATATAATAAATATTTTTCTCTACGAATTAATCTGTTGTAGAGTATTATTTTAAGAAATAAATAACAAACACAAGTCTTTTTTTATTTTGTACACATTACTAATGTGGGCATGCTACTCACTGTATGTTATTATAATATATATTCAAAATTTCATAATGATCCGTTCATTAGTATAAGAGATTACCATTTATATATATATATATATAATGAAAAAATACCTTCCAAAATATTATTTATGTATTCATCAACGTTTTGTCTTTATTTTAAGTCTTCCTCAAGATTATCGTCCCAAGAAATAACACGCAAGTACAACTATTTGAAACAGTAGCAGTAAGAGGATAACAACCCCAAAGGCCGGTTATGAAAAGATAAATGCGGAACTACAAATATATGGTAGCATGGGAGAAATGTGGTTTAATGTGAAAAGTGTGTGGGGAATGGTAGCGGTCTGAGTTATTAAAACGATTAAAGAGGGGTGCGTGCGTGATGTAAGCCAAAAATGATCGCTTATGAAAAGATAAATTTTTGGGGTTAAAAAGTTAGTAGTAGTAGGAGGAAATACGTTAACTGTGGAATGTGTGGATGGAAAAATTAGTAGCGGTCGGAGTTATTTAAACCATGACGGAAGAAGAGGAAGCGTGCATCATGTTTACTGAAGTCAGATAGTTGGTTATCGAAGCAGGAGAAAAATAGTGTGTAATATCAAGGTCGCTTAAGGGGAAAGTAATGTATTAATATGTTATACACATATATATATATACATATACATATATATATATATGTATATGTATATATATATATACATATATATATATACATATACATATATATATATATATATATATATATATATATATATATATATGTATATGTATATGTATATATATATATATATATATACATATATATATATACATATACATATATATATATATATATATATATATATATATATATACATATACATATATATATATACATATATATATATATATATACATATATATATATATATATATATATATATATATATATACATATACATATATATATATATATATATATATATATATATATATATATATATATATATATATATATATATATAAATAAAACTCATTGGAAGGGAGATGCAGTCTCCTTAAGAAACACTGCATGCATATAAACATAGAATGTAAAAAGAAAATTAATAATTCAGATTGCTTATTATCAGTGGCAGAGTAATTGCTTGTTATAACTTTAGTAAGAAGGCTAATTTAGAACTTGTCCTAATAGATTAGAAGTTATGAAGACAAAAATTGAACAATTTATTAAAAGTTCAACAGATGGAAAAGTTTGTATTTATAAAAATTAAAAAGATTAAAATTAACAAGTTAGGACTGAATATTAAACCATATAATAAAGATGTAAGGTCAAAACTTAAAACAATTGTGGGAATTCAAAGTCAATTATCTAAAATAGTATATCTGTTAACACCCTTTGGAGAGACAAGACCAGTGATGACTTGTATAGTGACAACGTTTAAAAAACTAATTATAATGGAGATTATGTATATGTCTGTCTAAAGCTGAAACTTTGTTTTTAGTTTTGCTCGCTTTCTTTTCATATCTACTTGAAGCCGAAACTATATTATTTGTTTTGATCGCTCTCTTTTTATATCTACTTGAAGCCGAAACTATATTATTTGTTTTGATCGCTCTCTTTTTATATCTATTTGAAGCCGAAACTATATTATTAGTTTTGATCGCTCTCTTTTTATATCTACTTGAAGCCGAAACTATATTATTAGTTTTGATCGCTCTCTTTTTATATCTACTTATGAGCTCTTATATACCTATTCCAAAACTTTGCCAAACATCACACGTCTTTCAAATTTACATAATTCATTTGTTTTAAAGCTTCTAATGAATTAATATTCGCAATATACTCATGATATCTACTTATCAATTGCTTTATATAACGACTCCAAAGTTTCCCCAAACACCACGTGTCTTTCGAATTTACATAATTAATTTGTTTAAAAACTTCTAATAAATTGATATTCGCAAATATACACTTATGATTGTTTTTTTCCAGATTTCCAGATGTATTTAAAATATTTTCCTCGATAATGATCTTAATAAAAACTAAAAATAGAATTAATTGAATATATTGTTTTTTTTTACTCTATATAATTGAGTTACGTAATTAAATTAGATTGTAATGGAATATGATGGAACAGCCGGCGGCCATTCCAACATATGGTTACCCGCCCTCTGATTATTCGAACACATGTAGTCATTGATGGTAGTAGTTGTAAAAAAACAAACACATTTTACTGAGCAATTAAATAAAATAAATAGCAAAAGTATGCGACCGGGGGGGAGCACACTTTTGCTAGTACTAATTATGAAAAATAAGGCGTAATAATATTATGACGATAACGTAAATCGTGGACACATTTTTAATGATGATACTAATATTAACTATAATCGAATAAAATACCCTATTGTGGAATATTCATTCAATTATAATAGGATCAATAATTCCGACACTCTCCGCCCTGGAAAAAGCCAAAAATCCAATACTCAGAGCTTTAAATCAAAATATTATAATAGAACTGATAATTAGAGGCTTAACAATTAAAAATACAAGGATGAGATAGAATCATTTCACACTTATAACCAAGTGTTACATTTTCAAAAAAAGAAAAGGAACAAAGAGAAAAAACCGATAAAAATGTATATGTCTATTAGAAAAAATAATACATATAAGGCAACTAAATACAAAATAAATAAGAAACATATTTGCGTGTGTTCAAACATAAATATAGCACAGATATACACACATATACAGATAGAAATGTGCACACACCTATATATATATATATATATATATATATATATATATATATATACATGTCCATATAGAGTTATACACAACTACAGACACGAGTGAAACATATAGACTGATAGCAGAGAAGAATTAGTTATGAATAATCATAAACACTCAAATAGCTATGAGACATTTTAGGATATTAGGATAGAATTATTATTCATAATTTATAAATAATTGTCAACTTTTAGATATCGACTGATTAAAATATCGACTGATTTACATACTGTTGGCCTTAACAGAACAGGCTATTTGGGGTCTTTTACACACACACACACACACACACACCCACACACACACCCACACATATATATATATATATATAACGTTTAGTATTTTTATGCCTAGGATTAACTCTTAAACTAAGCTGCGAGGCGTAACGATGGGTATTGTAGGTTATATTTTGTTAAATTTTGTTTTAGGTGAAAATTCAGATTTCTCTGATTTTTTGGTGCAAATTGGTTCTGTGCGGGGATTTTTTTCTTCGTCTAGTATATATATATATATATATATATATATATATATATATATATATATCGATATATATATATATATATATATATATATATATATATATATATATATATATATAATCTCTTGAAAATCGAAGGAAACATAAATGGGTGTCTAATAGGTAAATTAGTCTATGTCTCAAAAGAATGGTGAAATAAATCAACCAGAGAACACCGAACGTTTTTTCAATTGATCAAACTAAGCCGACCGAATAAATGTATTTGAAATCAGACTTTAAATCTTATTTAATTGGTTCTTAAAGAAAGTAACAAAAACTACAAAGGCTATTTCTTATTTGAAATGGGGATCATTTGATGACACTCCAACGTCGTCATGTATATTTCAATTCGACCAAGTCGTGCTGTTACATAATATAATCCGACCTTTGACCACTATTTCGTATTTCATGAACTTCCTCCATTTTTGTGACTGGGACACCGTGATTCAAGCCATTGTGAGAATTTATTTATGAACAACATGGTTTATTTAAAAAAAAATTACGGTTGGCTTTAATAACTTAGACCCCCATAGATTTAGACGGTTCGTCAAGTTGATCACACGACCCTTCGGGTCAGAAGTCTTATAGAGCAAACGTCATGAAGAGTATATCCCCCCTCGCTCTCTAGTATGATGGATGACGTCATCATTTGTAGTGGCCTCTTGTTTGCACGGGTAAACCCCCTGTTTTAATGGATGACGTTACAAAATTGTGGCGTCATCAATTGTGCACGGGGACAAACAAACAAATAAACAAACAAGATCCACTGTTTTAGTAGTATATAGATAATCAGCTACGTTACTCTAGTTTTCCTGGGAACTAGCCCATCCTAATAATACAAGATTACTGTTGAATATCCCTCCGCTACAAGGGGTGTTATAATGTATCGTATGTGACGATCAAATAAAATACACGTTTGTCATCAAATATAAATCAACGAATCATATGAGCACAATTAAATCAGACCTCGCGTTCGCAGCTCGTCACGTGCCTGAGACCCTTCATTCTCGATCGTCTTCGTGAGGTGCGTTCTCGCTGGAATGAAAGCTTCACAAAAACCAAAGAAGAATATTAATTTGGAAAAGGTCATTTATTAAGCTGCTGACGTCGCCTTTTCTTCTGTTTGTGGCGGATGTGGGAGGACATTCCAACGATGCGGACATCTAAGGCCTTAGCCCTTTAATCTATAATCGATTCTTAAGTCATTTATTTTACACGTGCTTTCCGCTTAAAACATCCCAACTACCTCCCTACTTTTCTCGCTCAATATCTCATTGAACCATGTGACGTCACGTCGACTTCTAGAATACAGCAGATTGAAGTGACACTTGCGTGCATACGTTGGCCCACTGACCCCTTGAATCCGATTTCCTGTGTATGTTTCAACATTGCCCTGCGAATTTAAATCATCAGGTGTGTACTAGAAAGCATACGCTTTACTATTTTACATTAGAAGCGAGAATATACATATGCTAATAAGTCACAGCTGATTAACTCCAAAAGAATAAGGGTCAATGCGTTTTTCAGATGAACCATGAAACAACACCTTGAGGATTAGAGACACATGTTGACACTGGGCAGACTTCGATTATTAAAGAGGACGGCAAAGCAAGAGTGTGTTAACATTGGACTTCAAAACGACTATGTTGTATTCAGCTGAGTAGAAACCCGTGTCTTACAAAGATAGGTAGCTTTAACGAAAAAAACTCTGGTCATGGAAGTTCGGTTTAGATTCAGTTACTCAGAGAAAAACGGAAAATTATTTACAGTGGTTGTAGTTAGACGAGTTTTTTCTGTGTATATTTTTACAGAGAAATTGGAGTTCAGTAGAGCACCTATCATGGAAATAACGATAGGTTAGAGAAAGACTAGCAACGTTCGTTCTGTGGAAAAGGGTGTTTACGTAAGAGAATATTACACCCCTCTACCAAGTTGATTTTTTTTACTCTGTGAAGGCAGGAAAACGTGCTCTGAGCGGCATCTTGTATTATTAAATACTGCAACATAACGAAGCCCCAACTGGAACAAGATATTCTTACAACGCTATTCAATCGTTGCTTAGAGGAGACATACTTCTCGTCTCCTTGCAAAACTTCGTCAGTCAACCCAGTATTTAAAGATACTGGAGATCGATCTTTTGTGTCTTTAACAGCTGGGTTGACTGACGAAGATATTCAACGTGACGGGAAGTATTTCTTCTTTAAGCAACGGTTTAATAGCGTTGTAAGAATGAAAGCTTGTTCCAGTTGCAACTTCTTAAGAACTATAATTGGAATGTTGTCAGAACCAGTTGTCTTGCTGGCATAATGGTTCTTGATCAGTTTGGCAACATCCCGGATAGATCTATGGATGTCACTCAGAGTGTTTATAGACATAGGGAAAATTCCAAGCGTGGAATTTTTTGCAGAGTTCAGTAAAACTGTAATTCCTTTATTTCGCATATGATTTGAAAAATGAGAGATAGATACATAGATAGATAGATAGATAGATAGATAGATAGATAGATAGACAGAAAGATAGATTGATAGAATTCGTTTAGGGTTTCTGTCGTTTCGCCAATCTTTATGCTCTACCATACAAACATTAACTATTCTCTTCACGTAAGGTCTTAAAATGCACGGTCAAGATCCATATATTTCAATAGTCTGGCTACTGTCGTTAATGATATCGTTACCATCTCCTGTTAGCGTAATACAAAACTCTTTGAAAATATACAAATAGAGCACTGTTTCGTTGCTGACAATATTTATATAAATCATAGATATATCACTTCACAACAGCGCCTGCATGTAAAATAGATAGTCATAGGTTCGATCCCAGCTTGGAGCAGGTTGTAGTCTAGCCGCAATGAAGAGCTGTGGTACAGCGAGACCTTCTGTCTGTAGATAACTATATAAGCCCTCCTTTCCCGGGTTGAGCACTGTCGTTAGTGATATAGACATAATCTAATATTAGCGCAATGGAAAACTATTTGTAAATAAACAAATGGAGAACTATCTAGTGGCTGGCAATGTTAATACAAAGCGTTAAGATATCACTTGCCAACAGCACCTGTCTCGTAGACATGTAGTTTACAACGCTGGCTGTCAACTAGATGGTTGTAGGTTCAATCCCGGCTTAAGGCGGATGCTAGTCTAGTCGCATTGACGAGCTGTTATACATCGAAACAGTCTGTCTGTGGATGACTAATATATATATATATATATATATATATATATATATATATATATATAATTATTAAAAGGAAAAAAAACTATACACACATTAAGGTTGTATACATTAAAAATTATTTCGACCATTTTATTAGGTCTCCTCAGACGTATAAACAACCACGTCACCAAACCAACGTTGTTGTTTATACAGACCTAATTAAATGGTCGAAATAATTTTTAATGTATACAACCTTAATGTGTGTATAGTTTTTCTCCTTTTAATAATTCTGTTTTGCTCTGTTTAAATGTACATTGAGCTCTTTTATTCGGATTCCCAACGCAATACTGAAATATACACGCTAATATATATATATATATATATATATATATATATATATATATATATATATATATATATATATATATATATAGTATTAATCTCGAAACATATATTTTGTTTGTTCTGTTAAATAGGAATGCATGAGTGGAAAGGCTGGGCATCATTAATGCGATGGTTTTGTTTTAGTGACGACTAGATGGCCCGAGGCAGACTCTCGGCGAATCATTCAACCGGACTGGTCTCATCTTTGTCAAAACTATGTCCATTTCAAGATCTCTCTATATATTAAGAGAATAGCCGCGTTTTTGTTCGCCTCGTTTCTTTCTGATATGGAAGCGAGGCTCATTAGAGAGTCATTGATTGGCTAAAAGCACAAATGGGACCGTCGAGTGGAGACGTCGGTAAAGCAAGCCGGTAAGCAATTGCAGGAAATAGTGAACCAATCTTTGCTGAGCATTCATTTTTGCCAGTTGCCATTTTCTTCTTGATAGTATTTTCTCTCTCTCTGTCTCTCGATTTTGTTTTCTCTCTCTCTTTCTCTCTCTCTCTCTCTCTCTCTCTATCTCTCTCTCTTTACACATTTTCAGACTTATTCAATATCGTCGTAGATTTTTCTTGTTTTCTATTTAGAAGTACTTTCACTATTTTATTATATTATTCTCTCTCTCTTTCTCTCTCTCTCTCTCTCTCTCTCTCTCTCTATATATATATATATATATATATATATATATATATATATATATATATATATATATATGGGGAGTGAAAAAGGAAAAACCAAAAAGATGTTCTTTTATGTATTCATCAACGTTCGTCTTTATTTGTAAGACTTCGTCAGGATGATAATTTTAGGAAAATGTCATACAAGTACATGAAAATATTGGGTTGACATGATGGGTTTATGAGAAGAAGTAGTAGCCACTACTGGGAGCAACATGACCGAGGTCTGGGTTAAAGGAAGTCGGTGGCATGGAATGAAAATAATGTGGATGGCTGTGAGTGAAAAAGTGGAGCGGTGGGGGTGAATGAAATTAATGTGGATGGCTGTGAGTGAAAAAGTAGAGGGGTGGGGAAAGAAAAGTGGAGGGGGGGCTCTGTGTTTTTGGTTTCACTCACAGCCATCCACATTAATTTTATTCACCCCCTCCATTTTTCACTCACAGCCATCAACATTATTTTCATTCCATGCCACCGACTTCCTTTAACCCGGATCTTGGTCCTGTTGCTCCCAGTAGTGGCTACTACTTCTTCTCATTCACCCATCATGTCACCCCAATATTTTTATGTACTTGTATGACATTTTCCTAAAATTATCATCCTGAGAAAGTCTTACAAATAAAGACGAAACGTTGATGAATACATCAAAAAAAATATATTTGTGTTAGATATTCTTTCAGAAACATTTCATAATTTGTGTTAGATATTCTTTCAGAAACATTTCATAATTTGTGTTAGATATTCTTTCAGAAACATTTCATAATTTGTGTTAGATATTCTTTCAGAAACATTTCATAATTTGTGTTAGATATTCTTTCAGAAACATTTCATAATTTGTGTTAGATATTCTTTCAGAAACATTTCATAATTTGTGTTAGATATTCTTTCAGAAACATTTCATAATTTGTGTTAGATATTCTTTCAGAAACATTTCATAATTTGTGTTAGATATTCTTTCAGAAACATTTCATAATTTGTGTTAGATATTCTTTCAGAAACATTTCATAATTTGTGTTAGATATTCTTTCAGAAACATTTCATAATTTGTGTTAGATATTCTTTCAGAAACATTTCATAATTTGTGTTAGATATTCTTTCAGAAACATTTCATAATTTGTGTTAGATATTCTTTCAGAAACATTTCATCATTTGTGTTAGATATTCTTTCAGAAACATTTCATAATTTGTGTTAGATATTCTTTCAGAAACATTTCATAATTTGTGTTAGATATTCTTTCAGAAACATTTCATAATTTGTGTTAGATATTCTTTCAGAAACATTTCATCATTTTTCTTCAGTTTGCATTAAGACCCCTTTAACTTAATACTGAAGTTTTAGACATTTTCCAGAATTAAAATTATGTAATAGATTTTGATCAGAATAAGAATAAGGTGCCTAGGATTAGTATTATTAGATAATAATTAGGAATGTCACCAAGGTAAAATCGAACGTATGAGTTAATTAAGAGCCACGAAAAAAGAATGTAACGTTATACCTATAATAAGTATTTTCAATATAACGCTACACCCTAAAGAAGTGTTGTGAATGTAAGGTGATACCTTTAAGAAGTGAATGTAACGTTACATTTTTTTTTCACGTTATTCACCCCAAACAAGGCACATTGCCACTAAGACGTAAGGGGCTACTGCGAATTAGGGGCCAACTTTATAGGCACATCCTAAGTGCGGAGTTCTACAACGATATCTTTCTTCACGTTACATTTAGATTTCTGCATGTTGATACAGTCAAGGAAACAGGGGGCAGGGAGAGAAATGTCAAAGGCGAGCAGTTCGAAGACAAAAACTATTAGAGTTGAAAGCCTTCCGGTAACCGGGGACCTCTGCAGTGTAGGGATGAGATTTAACTGATTGTAAGGTTGTTCGGTGGTATTTCCATCAAGGGGACACCAGTGCAGCAAGTTCGTCGGAGCATATTCTATTGAAATACATGTAAAACAAGCACAGGGATTTAACATTGCGGAGATGGGACAGGGGCGGAAGCTTGGTGAACAGTGTTATCAGAGACTCTCTTTTGGACCCTGTGTCAGAGGGAGAGACTAGTGGTAAGTGAATCAGCCTAGATGTGACAACAATACTCCATACATGGGCAATTGGTGGCTTTGTAGCGATATAGGATACTGGCAGCTGTAAGAAGTTTCTAGCGCGGTAGAGTGAGTCTATCTTCTTTGCAGCAAGCTTTGCAATATCTTTTATGCATTTGTTTGCTATTCATATAATCTGTGAATGTTAGGTCGAGGATTTCGACTGTTTGACTCTCAAATAGGGTACTATTAGTCATGGCAATCGGTTTGTCTTAGTAACATTACATATTACACTCCATGTATGTATCCAGTTAACTAATGACTGGAGATCAATTTCTAACGATTCAATCATTGCCTTGAATATATGTGCGTTCGTTTTGTCAACATTTCGAGAATAGAGCGTGCTATCATCAGAAAATATGCCCATCTCGGACACAATTGCATCATTGAGGTTGATTATGAACACTAGAAATAATGATGGTCTAACAAACGATACCTGGGACCCCCTCTTATTAATGTCATGTTGTTTAGATGTACAGCCATCTTAGAAGGATCTGATTATATTAAATATTCGTCCAGTAATACCGTACAAATTATGTTTCATGAGAATACGATTCATGCCAGACCCTATTAAAGGCCTTGATATATTAAACTCTACGGTCCTACTTTCACCTGCTTTGTCCAGTGTCTGGTATGCCCTTTCATATATGACCGTTAGGATATCCACAGTAGACTTGTCTTGCCTAAATCCATACTGATATTCAGTGGTCGATTATCGCTAAATTTATTAATGATTCAGATTTAAGTCAAAACGCGGGATGAAGCTGATGGGGCGATAATTTTGCGGGTCAGTTCTTTCACGAGAATTCTTGAACACTGGTATCACAGAAGCAGTTTACCAGCTATCAATGAAGAAATATTAAGTTTAACAGCAAAACAATGAAATGTATTAATTCAGATTACCATCAAAACAATGAAATTTATTAATTCAGTTTAACAGCAAAACAACGACATTTATTAATTCGGATTAACAGCAAAACAATGAAATTTATTAATTCAGTTGAACAGCAAAACAATGAAATGTATTAATTCAATTTAACACTAAACACATGAAATTTATTCAAGTTAATCTGTCCAAAATTGCTTTGTGTCAAACACAGAATTTTGATTACTAATTGCTTGTCTATCTAGCCAGCCACCAGATTGCGCCTCGTCTGCTCAACTGTCCAAATGTAATGTGAATAATATCATTTTAAGCTAACCTTTCAATTGAATTGTCTACGCTCGGATGGCCATCTTGTTGGTCTAAGTCTAAGTCACATCCAGAGTTAGCATCTTCATGTGTTCCCCCTTTGTCCCTACTTGCTCTGTCTTGATTGTGCTCCTTCAAAAACGGGGGTCAGTAATGCATAAAAGAAAGCTAACTAACGATTGCCGCAGGGCGAGAACAAATCGATGTGATAGCCTTTCGCCCTGGATGGCTCCCTTTTATTTGATCTACCTCTCTCCCCCCCCTCTCTCTCACACACATTCTCTTTTGCTCACTGTCTGCCTTCCTCCCCTCTCTCTCTCACACACACACACATTCTCGCCTCTGTTGCCCTCTCTCTCTTCTTATCTCTATCTCTCTTTTACGCACTCATACATATTCTCTTCTCCCCGCTCTCTTTCTTCCCCTCTCTCTATCTCTCTCACACCATCACCCTCATTCTCCTATCTTTCTCTCTCTCTCTCTCTCTCTCTCTCTCTCTCTATATATATATATATATATATATATATATATATATATATATATGTATATGTATATATATATATGTATATATATATACATATGTATATATATATGTATATATATATATATATATATATATATATATATATATATATGTATATATATATATATATACATACAGGGTGACTAAAAAAAAACGGGCCCCGTGTACACTTTATGTGATATATCCTTGATTTATTCACCAATTGACCTTATTTTACAGGACATGGCAGAATGAACGACCGTGAGTACACCAATACCTCAGTGGGAGCTGGGACAAAGACTACACTGTGTTAAATTTTACTACAAGACAGGCTCGTTTAAGAAAACCCAGGACAGTTTCATGCATCAGTTCGGATGTGAAAAGGCTCCACCCAAAAGCAGAATTTAGAACTTGGTGGACCACTTTGAGAAGTATGGGACCGTGGATAACTTCAACGCTGCCAGTGAGAACCGTCCAAGCCATTCGGCACGTCCCAAGAAGCGGACAGCCGAGCTGGTCGAAAGTGTGAGAGAGTCTCTCCAGGAGAGTCCGAAACGCTTTGTGCGTAAGCGAAGTCAGTCTTTCGGTATCTCCCGTGAGACTTGCAGGAGAGTGCTGGTGGACAATATCAGGGCTTACTCATACAGAATACAGACGCTGCAGACCCTTACAGCCTCAGACAAGAAGCAGAGGAGCGCTATCGCAGTCAAGATGCTCGATAAGATCAAGGAGAAACCAGGTTTCCTTAACCTCCTTTGCACCTCAGATGAAGCCCACTTCCATCTTGACGGAAAGGCGGACTCCAAGACAAATGTCTTCCGGGGGTCCTCCAGACCCAATAAAGTAGCCACCAAGCCCCTGCACTCTCCTAATTGCACGGTGTGGGCTGCAATCTCGGTCAGAGGCATCATCGGACCAATCTTCATCGAAGAATCTGGCGCAGCAGTGACAGACACCAAGGAGCGGTATGTGGAGGTCCTCAAAACCTTCAAGAGTGAGCTCCAGACCCTCTACTCGTCGCTCAGGAGCAAGTTCTGGTTCCAGCAAGACGGAGCAAGTTCTCACACCTCAAACCTGTCCTGAGATTGGCTGAAAGAGAACTTCGGAGGCCGAGTGATCAGTCTCAAGACTTATTTTGAGTGGCCACCCCATAGCCCGGATCTAAGCCCCCCAGATTATTTCCTTTGGGGCTATCTTAAAGACAGAATTTACGCAAAGAAACCCAGAACCATCACGGAACTCAAGGAAGCCATCAGGGAGGAGATAAGAGCCATTCCCAATTCAGTCTTTAAGAACGTCATGGACAACTTCGTTCTGCGCCTCAAGAAATGCACGGAGCTAAAAGAAGTCCATCTAGAACACATGCTGTAGAACGGAGAAAAAAAGGGCAAATACCCTAGTGTTTTGATATGATGTTGTGAATATAATAAACTAGTTATGCCCTCAAATTCATTTCATTCGGACGAAACACTAAGAAACGGGGCCTAATTAGATTTGGGGCCCGTTTTTGGGGGGTCACCCTGTATATATATATATATATATATTAGGGTAGGTCGATTTTACACTTTTTTTTAAATATTAAAAAAAGGCACGTTCCGAAAGTTGTATATAGACCTATTAAATACTCATGCAAAAAATTAGATCAAAAACTTCAGCGGTTTTTTGAGCGTTTGGTATCAAAGATCGTAGACAAGAATATACTGAAAATTCCTCGTTTTTGCAAGATTTGCTTGAATATTGGTGTGAAAACCAAATAATTTTAGCATTTAAAAGCAGGGAATGTCCTTTTATTTTATAAAAATGATATGAATTAAAGAAATCTTCAAATTGAAAATTTGCCCCCCCCCCTCATTTTCAGTATCTGCTTTTGTAAACTACCTTTTAACGTTATGAATTAAACAGTAATATTTGAATACCTAAAAAAATGATTTTTTCTGTTATTAGTGAAAATATAACAAGCAAAGAAATAAGGAAAAACCTAACACTATTTTAATGAAGCTTAATATAGAGAGTCAAATTGCTCTATATAAGACCCCTTAGACAAAAATGCTGGTCTCAATTTCTGACTCAAAACTTTGGCTGTAATGTGTTGATGCCTTGCTTCAAAACCATATACAGTTTGTGAAGCTTCTGTTATTAACTTAACTGCCCGTTCCACACCCTGAGAATGTGAGGGCAAATCTGGCAAGTCAAGCTTGGTTCCATTCATCAACGATTCTCGAAGTTCAGATTCAGTAAAATCTTCCGTCATTGGTGGTTCAAAAATGCCGCATAATTTTAAATCTATTAATTGTGTCCAATGTGTGGCATTAAAATTAATAGGTAGTATTCTTTTTAATCTTTTTCTGGTTGACTCCTCACTCCTGAAAGAACAAATTAATTAATTGAATTATTAAAAAATTCCAATCTGTACTGCTTTAATAATTATGGTGAAATTAGATAAAATCTTTAAAAATCATTCTATAAATTGGAATAAATAATTGAGTCAGAGATATATGAATAAATATTACTTACCTAATGGCCAAAATTCTTTTTAAAGCTTCTTCTCTTACTTCAATCTCCTCAGATTTAACCATGGAATATAGAAAGTTTTCAGGCAGTAAACAAAATGTATTACCTTGTATATTTCTAAATGTGATATCTTGGATTTCCTGAGGCTTCTCCTTAATCCTCTGGGTCATATTAAAAATGTGCACTTACTGATTGTGGAATTTACTATTTCTTTTAATTTCAAACCAAAAAGTGGCATACACATTTACAATAAAATTTACTACATAGTGTAGTTTTGTTGTGTGCCTTTGTGGGTATGCACCACGAGTCCATAAACACATAAGCCTGATGGCCAAAGTTAACCATCTTGCTTGGTTTAAAGGACCAATTTTCCAGGAGGCATATCTAGAGTCAACCTTACCTCTAGAAATACTTACTGTGTATTCATAAAGGAGTCTTTGGTCAGAACTAAGATCATGTATTTCATCAATTTTGGAAAATGATATTTGGGGTAAATCATATCAATCATTTGAGCATAATTTCCCCAGAGGGCTACTGAATGTTGTAGGGCCCTTTGCGCAACCATCTATGTTTTTAAAAAGGGCTCTGAAAGGTAGTTCATTATGATGCAAAGAGCAACCAATTGTGTGAAGAGTTTTAAAAAGTTTTTTTTCTAAAATTGCAACCATTCCACCATCGCAACTTGTGTTGGTATTAGTGTTGTCAACAAGTATAGCCTTGATACTGTTCTCACTGTGGAATTCATGCAAAACATCCACCACTTGATCTGCATGAACAGCACCTGTTGCACCACTATTCGGAAGAACTCTATGTGTCAGATATTTACTTTCACATGGTGTTTCTTTTGTAAAAGTTAAATGGTGTTCTGGTCCCTTAGTTTTTTTCATAATTCTCTGTCTATTTTCATCCACAATTTCCTTATACATCAATGTGTCCTTATCCATTCTCCCATCAACTCCAATACATATATTTTAGGTGGGGTAAAAACTCCTGGCTGAAATAGTTTTATTTATCTACCTCCAACAAGGTAAGATGTGACACAAGGTCAGGAAAGTGGGATTAGATAATCCTGCACTATAGAGGTGAGCACTCTGGCCATTAAAAAATTGACTGGGCAGCCCCGTCGGCATTCCCCTGTAGGGGCGCCTCAGACAGTTAGCAATAAACTTACTCCTCCCCAAAGAGGAAAGGCAAAGCCTGGGAGGATGCACCTCCTAGAATTGCACAGGACGGACAAGCCCCAATAGACGGGCGTAAATCCAGACCCAAAGGCCCGGACGATACCGGTTTATTTGGTGGGGTAAAAACCCCTGGCTGAACTAGATTTTATTTATCTACCCCCAACAAGGTAAGATTGACAAAATGGCAGGAAAGTGGGATGAGAAAGCCAGTGCTCGAGAGGTGAGCACTCTGGCCATTTAAAAATTGCCTGGGCAGCTTCGTCGGCATTCCCCGGTAGGGCCGCCTCAGACAGTAAGCAATAAACTTACTCCTCCCCAAAGAGGGAAGGCAAAGCCTGGGAGGATGCACCTCCTAGAACTGCACAGGACGTACAAGCCCCAATAGACGGGCGTAAATCCAGACCCAAAGGCCCGGGCGATACCGGTTTATTTGGTGGGGTAAAACCCCCTGGCTGAACTAGTTTTTATTTATCTAACTCCCACAAGGTAAGGTGTGACAAAAGGTCGGGAAAGTGGGATTAGATAAGCCAGCGCTCGACAATTCAATATATATGTGTGATAATTAAACAGACAATCAACACGGGAAGTCAAATTCGCCCGATGAATTTTCAACCGGTGAATACCATAAAAAATATCCAATAAATAAAACGCCTATGTAAACAAATAATTATTTATATATAACATTAAATATCATAGTGTTTTATTCCTTTTTAATTTGAATATGTACATTTAATTTCTTAAGAAAAATAATAATAAACTTTAAAATATTTATTATTAAGTAATGTATTACTTTTTTTTGTTAAAACCCGGGTTTAATTTAAGGCGATACATCTGCCGGTGAAATCTCGGCAGTGAGAAAAAATCTCGATTTATTTGATCTTAAAGTTGCAATGCTCAAATAAATACAAAATTTTGAAGAAAAATATTTCTTGTGGTAACTTTTGACATTATTTGGCAACTTTCTTCGAGTGCGATAATTTACAGTTTCAAAATCGACCCCCCTAATATATATATATATATATATATATATATATATATATATATATATATATATATATATATATATATATATAATTATTGAAATTCAAATTACCAAAATTCAGAATTGATGATGGCCTTACAGATGTTTCGCAACGTACAATATGCTACAATTAAAGGCAATTAAACGATGCTATTAAGAAACCAAAATAAAAGGCATTTATAAAGATGTTATATCATGCAGAAAGTTCAGAGACAAAAACAGAAAGAAGACACCAGTTTATAATACTAACAAATAATATAGCAACATAGGTCAAATACTCACCTGACGCAAAATAACAACAAAAATTAAATAAATAGATGAAATAAATAAATACATGAATAAATAAATAAACTAAATAAGTAAATAAGTAAATAAATAAAATAAATGAGTAAATAAATAAATAAAAAATATAATAAAGTCTATCAACTAATAATAGTAATAATTTTACCTAATATCAACATATCACCAATTATAATATATTATAATAAATATATTAATAATAATAGATAATAATATAGCAAAATATTGAATGCATAAATAAAAAAAGGAAGAAAAGAAGAAAGAAAAATAAAGTAATTATTAAAACAATGTGACGAATTAATATAAGAAATACTGAGACCACCCACGCGTGAACATTCAATTTACACCATTACCAGTTAATCGACATTAAATGCCGAATAAAAAAGATAAATAATAATAATAATAACAGAAGATTGTGTGGAAGACTCAAAAAAGAGCTGGAGAAATACATAACTCAACACACGGACATCCTTATCACTGCATCAAGAGACACCGTTCCAACGAACAACTCGGGAAGCACCGACATCAGAAACAAAACGACAAGAAAAGAAAGCTGAGAATAAAAACAACTACATGGACGCTTCAGAAGACTGACACGAAGATAAATAAACGAAAATAGCTGGGCATGGCTAAGAAAAGGATACTTGAATAGAGAAACGGAATCTTTACTGATGGCTGTACAGACAATGCAAATAGGACAAACTACATTAAAGCTAAAATAGATAAAACTCAGGAAAACAGTAAATGCAAACTGTGTGGACAAAGAGACGAAACAGTAAATCATATAATAAGTGAATGTAGCAAACTAGCCCAAAAAGAATATAAGAACAGATATGTCTGTGTGGGGAAAGAAGTACACCGGAAACTGTACAAACAATTTAATTTCGAATACGCAGACAAATGGTACACACATAAACCAGAAACAGTACTGGAAAAGGAAAAACAAAAAAACTTCTGAACTATGGATATACAAACAGACAAACTCATACAAGCAAGGATACCGGATGTTATAATAATCAACAAGAACAAAATTCTTGCAAAATCGTGGACTTCGCCGTTTCAGCATGCCACAGAGTGAATATCAAAGAAACGGAAAAAACGAAGCAAATACACGGAACTAGCCAGAGAACTGAAAGGAATATGGAGCATGAAGAAAGTCAGTATAATACCAATAATCGTAGGAGCACTAGGAACAATCCCCAAAAACCTGGAAAAAAGACTGGGAGAAATTGGAATCAAAGGGATCATTTGAACTATACAAAGGACGGCAATGATTAAAACAGCTACAATCTTAAGAAAAATCATTGAATGCTGAAAGCAACCCGCATAAGCTACGAAGGGTCACATGGAATCTACTACAGGAAGAAAACAAAACCACAGAAAGAACACATCACAAACAAAGGAACAGAAAATGCAAGAAACATAACTTTATAAGCTTCACCCCTAATAAATTACACCGGCCTCAACTGAGACGACACAAAAATGAATCAATGAACAGAAATAGAAAGAAACACCATCAGCCCCCCCCCCCCAAACAAAAATGGTACCAGGCTTGGCTGACACCAGACAAAATATTTGCATATGGTCAAGGAGGATGAGAAGACAGCACAAACCAGACCTCCACTGGAAGTGCAGAGACTGCTAGGATCTTGGCAGGCTTATTGCCACCCAAATCCCAGAGAAGACCAATGGTCCTTACCAGCGAGAAATCAATGGTAAACGGCTGTTGTGATACGCAAATTTATTTGCGGTGGCTATCGAAAATAGGTGGAGAATACTGGAAATCTGGGGAGACTTGTTGTCACTCAGACTTGTTGGTGAGCAATCACTGATGATCTGTGTGAGAACTCTTAGTGGGTACATGATAATAATAATAATAATATTAATAATAATAATAATAATAATAATAACAACAACACCAACACCAACACCAACACCAACACCAACAACAACAACAACTACAACCACAACCACAACAACAACAACAACAACAACAACAGCAACAACAGCAGCAGCAGTAAAAGGTGAAAAAATATCGAAACCACTCCGGCGAGAATAATACCGTATAACATTAATTAAAAAAAGAGGATAAAACATTCGTTACATGAGAATAATAATTAACCTATATATATATATATATATATATATATATATATATATATATATATATATATATATATATATATATACGAGATCTGTCTAAAAAGTATCCTACCTTAAACCAGAAAAAATATTTCAAATACCTGACGGGGTTGGGACCCTAACCACCTTTCAAATTAG
This sequence comes from Sepiola atlantica, assembly GCA_963556195.1. Taxonomy (NCBI): domain Eukaryota; kingdom Metazoa; phylum Mollusca; class Cephalopoda; order Sepiida; family Sepiolidae; genus Sepiola; species Sepiola atlantica. The sequence continues at coordinate 46,293,274 of OY744547.1, read as the reverse complement.
GTCCATTGTAATTGCAAACACGCTTTTAGCTCACCGATCCATCCACTGCCGGAAACACCTCTCGAATTTGTCTTTTGGAATGATCTTCATCTCCGCTGTCGCATTTCGCATTATCTCTTCCCTAGTCTCAAAACGGGAACCTCTCAGTGGCGTCTTCAATTATCGAAACAACCAGAAGTCGCAAGGAGCCATGTCTGGAGATTAAGGAGGTTGACGAAAGACTAGAATTCCATGTTTGGCAAATAAATGTTGGATGAATAGGGATTAATGTGTGGGGCGTTGTTGTGATACAGTTGCTAGTTTTTCGCCGTTCACATGTCTGGTCTTTTGCGCCGAAATGCGTCAGGGAGACGCCGGAGAACATCTTGATAGTACTCCTTCGTCACTGTTTGTCCTTCCGGTGTGTATTCGTGATTCACAATTCCACGGATATGAAAAAAGACAGTCAGCATCACCTTGAGTTTGCTTCGCACCAGTCGCGCTTTTTTTTGCCTTGAAACTCGGGATGCTTCCATTGCGACAACTGTCTTTTTATTTCTAGGTCGTACCCGTACACCCATGACTTATCGCTAATTATCACGATGATCAGAAACCCAGGATCAGTGTTAGTAGTTTCCAGAAAGGACTGTGATTTTTTTGTTCCTGCGACAACAACTTGGGCACAAATTTCGCAGCCACTCTGTTCATGTTTAAATCATCACGCAAAATTGCGTGCGCGGAATCTTTATTAACTCCGACTTTTTGGGCAATTTCCCGCACGGTTGAACGACGATCTTTAATCACCAGATTTCGCACCCTGTCAACAAAAGCTGCACTCTGAGCAGTTTGGGACCTGCCATAACACTCGTCACTCATCGCTGATGTGCGACCATTTTTGTATCGGTTGAACCATTCCTTAATTTGTGTTACACCCATCGTATCTTCTTCAAACACTTGCTGAATCTTACGAATTGTTTTGCTTTGAAAATCACCAAGCTTTTGACTAACTTTGATGCAGTACCTTTGCTCAACACGTTCAGTCATCTTGAGAGAATCGGTAATTCGACGAACATGTTGTATAGCTCCTCTCTCAGCGACCGACAGCGATAAAATTCACACATGAAGGTGTCTTCCCTCACTGTATAGAGTGGCACCGTCTTATCGCCTCTATTTTGCATTTATATATATATATATATATATATATATATATATATATATATATATATATATATATATATATATTTACATTCAGAAATAATATTAATTATTTATTACCTACATACATCGCGTCTTCAGTGCAGGAATTTAATTTCCGGTGGTCGGCGGGCGCGAACCCCGATTACAAATTGACACTGCTTCGCAGTCAAGAGTCTTACGCGTTAGCCACCGCAAATTAACTTAGAAATAAGGAGGAATTTAACTTTTTAAATGTTAAGTTCTTGTATTTATTAAAAAATAAAAAAATATGAACCTATCATAGCCACATTTATTATATACTTAGATCTACATAGCCGGTGTTTCCTGAGTGTTTTTTTTTCATTTCATTTTTGTTGCTTTTTTATTATGTCATTTCGTGAGACTTGTGCTGTGATTCCTTTACTATTTGTGGCGTAAAATGACGTTTACTTACAACATAAGATAACTATCTGATGTATTTGTGGACAGCATTTCACATTGTTTCTTTCTGACGCCCGTAATATTTTTGCAATCGACCTCATAGCTTTTCTATGATTACCACCAACGGTGTTCTGTAATTGCCGAATAGATTCAGGTGGTTTACTACTATCAGTATCTCTAGAAAGTTCCAGCCATTTTTAAAAAATGGTTCTATTTCTAAATTGCTATATTCTAAATTCACAGCCACAATAAGTGTGTGCTTCTTCATGTGTAGTGTAATTATAGCGACTGCAATAAATAATTCTGAAATATAGAAAATACAAATCAAATAATATCGTTGCTATATTTAAAATGGCGTATTTATTGCAATATACTACGTAATCTATAGGCAGGTCGAGGAAGATATAGACGATGACAGCATACATCTAGTGGAGGGGGTCAGGCAAAGGAGCAGGGGTAAAAGTGGATTTTAAAATGACGGCAATGTTTGTCCATTGAGGAACGAGAAAAGACAGCCAAGAAAATCGGAGTGAGAGAGAGAGAGTGTGAGAAAAAAGAGAAGATAGCATGAGAGAGAGAGAGAGAGAGAGAGATAGAGAGAGAAATAGAGAGGCAGAGAGAGGCAGGGAGATGCAAAGAGAGAATAGGTGATTGAGACAGAGATAGACAGAGAGACAGAAACAGAGAGACAGAGATCATTGTCCATTGATGAGCGAGGACAGGCATACATGTTAAGAGAGAGAAAGGGAGAAAGAGGGAAAAAGATAATAAAATAATCCAGAGAGAGAGAGAGAGAGAGGGCGATTTAGAGAGAGACAGCGACAGAGATAAGCAGTGATAAATGGGATAGCGGGAAAGCAAGAGAGAGAGAGAGGGTATGACTGTAACGGAAAGTAAGAAAAAGTCAACGTATAATAGCAGTTTTAAAATGGCTTAAATGCCTGTTCATTGACAAGTGATAAACGACTAACAACAACACACCGTGTTTCAGAGAGAGAGAGAGAGAGAGAGAGAGAGAGAGAAAGAGAGAGAGGGGGAGGGAAAGAGAGAGAGAGAGAAAGAGAGATACAGGAAGATGCATATATATATATATAGAGAGATAAACATAGAGAGACACGGAGAGACAGAGAGAAAAGGAGAGTTAGATAGAGACAGTAACAGAGAGGGAGAGACAGAGTGAGAGAAGGTGAGAGATACACAGAGAGAAAGATGGGGAGGAAAACGCCAATAAGAGAGAGAGAAAGAGAGGTGGAAAGAGAGAGAGAGAGGGGGGGGTATTAATGAAGAGAAGAGTGCTGTGAAAAATGGTTAAAGAAGAGCGGATTTTAAAATAATGACTTCAATGTTCGCCCATTAAATTAAAAGACAAAACAAATACGAGCAAGAGAGAGAGAGAGAGAGAGACACACAGACAGAGAGAGAGACAGAGAGAGAGAGAGAGAGAGAGAGAGAGGAGACAGACAGACAGACAGACATCGAGAAAGAAAGTGAACTAGCCAGAGAGAAAAGAGAGATAGATAGAAAGAGAGAGAGTCAGAGAAACAAAGAGAGAGGAGAGGGAGAGAGAAGGAGAGGGAGAAGGAGAGGGAGAGATAAACGTATGAATGTAGGGAAGACTGTTGAGAAGAAAGTCAAGTAAGGGGAGCGATTTTAAAATGATTTAAATCTTCCCCATTGACACGTAAAATTTTATTTAAAAAAACAAAAAAAAACAAATACGGGTAACAAAAGAGAAAGAGAGAGATAAAACGTAAGAAAGAGATAGAGAGAGAGAGATAGGTAGAAAAGAGAGAGATAGAGATAGATCGATCCATAGAGAGAGAGAAGAACAGAGAGGGTGTGAGGGAGAATATGAATCTAGAGGAGAGTGAAGAGCAAAAGGTCAGGGAAGGGGAGCGATTTTCAAATGACTTAAATGTTCGTCCATTGACAAGTAAACTAAAATAAAAAAAAACCGACAAACCGAGTAGGAGAAATGAAAGAGAGGCGTTTCCGAATGGCAAAAGAAGGTCAATTAAAATGTTGAATCATTAATGACTTAATTGGCGAGAGGCTCAAATAAGAGGAAGAAAGGTTGGAAGAAAAAGTAGAAAAGTAAAAAATAAAAAATAATAAAAAAGTAAGAACAATCCGAAAAAAAAGAATGACACTAAATTAAAAAACGAATCATTTCAAAAGAAAATGCAATAGTAGGAATAGAAAAAACAGCGGACTGTACAAGGAAATCAAAAAGAAATCAATCTATATATTAATAAGATTGCATATTGTTTATGCATATGTTGCTCTATACTAGTATGATTCAATGGTAACAATTTAGATATATTAAGAGAGAAGAATATGTCTAGGATCAAAACTAAAGGTGGAGAGATGATATATATATATAAAAATATATATATATATATATATATATATATATATATATATATATATATATATAACAGTTATCTCTATTGAACAGTTATTTCTACACTGATGATTCCGCAAGAATGAAACGTATACGTATGTAGATAATAATTAAAGATTTATTGTTGAATAAGTATATATATATATATATATATATATATATATATATATACATATATATATATTTTCTTTCTACCGAAAAAATATTTTAAAAAATTTTAAAATAATAATAATAATTTAATATTATAACATATATATATATCTATATATATATATATATATATATATATATATATATATATATATATATATATATGTTATAATATTAAATAATTATTATTATATAAAACATTTTTTTAAAATAATAATAATAATTTAATATTATAACATATATATATGTTATAATATTAAATAATTATTACTATATAAATTTAAAAAAAAAATAATAATAATTTAATATTATAACATATATATATATATATATATATAACAAAGTTAAGATGAAGACTATGGATGTCTCTTGATTCTGCTACGAAACGCGCGTAAAATGTAGAAAAAGCATTGGATTTGGAAAAAATACACATCAATACATTTTAAAAAGTACAATATTTACATATTAAAACATTGTGTTTTGTCTGTGAGACAAGAACAGATTTTAGGTATTCGCTTATATATGGAAGTAAACAGATTGAAAGAACAGAAGAAACGTGTGTCTGTTGTAGATCGACAAGGTATGATGATAAAGAAATTGAAAGAACAGATGATAGTTATGGATTTATCGTTTCTTTAATCATTGGAATGTAACTATAATATATATATATATTTACATATATATCTATATATATATTATTGCCATTTAATATTTCAAACGCCCTGCGCCTTTCATCAGGAATTACTAGACTAAAAAAGAAAACAGGAGATGAGGTTGCCCATGTGAGGGGTATTAATGTGCTAAACATTGGATGGGGATATGTTTTTTCGAGGGAAGGGGGGACATGGAGGGAGGGGGTAGTCGACTAAGTGTTGTTTACATGTGTTTAGATACGTATAATAGTTGGGTATAAGGTGTCTGTGGGTCTATAACAACCGCTTTCGCTGTAGTTATGAGTCGTCTCATGTTTGTTTGTAAATAAAAACCAATCACGACGTTATTTTGTATTTGAGAGGTTGTGTTTTGTTAAATTAAAGTAATCTGTATTTTAATTAATATTTTTTTTTTGAGGAAGAAAAAAAAATTTGAAATTGGTGATCATTTTTTTTTTCTTTTACAGTGGCACGTGCTACTGCCGGACCCACAGCACGTGCGCACCTATTATCGTCCATCTTCGGTTGCAGTTATTTCATGTTACCCGATATTAACCAGTAAATAAAGCTATTCTAATGTGTTCGAATAGATTAATTCTATTATTTTTTGGCGAGTGTGCCTGCGGCCGCAGTCTCGTAACGTACTATTTAATATTGACTAGTAATTGAAGCTGTTTATAATGTGTGTTAGTGAATTACTTAGTTATTTATTTAGTCTGCGGGTATATATATATATATATATATATATATATATATATATATATATAAAGGTACGAATCAAATTTTATTAGAATCCAATGTTCAGGCAAAGTACCTTAAAGTCCTTAACTAATGAGTTTTCAAAGAAAATTATTCTCCTCAGAGGACCAATTACCGCAATGACATTACTGCAGGTAATAAAGTTAAACTTTGAAAATATATAAAAAAAATATATAAAAATACATAAAAGTATATAAAACACAAATATATCAGCCAAACCATACTTTTTTGTTAAAGCTTTACAGTTCATCCAAGTCATACAAATTAAAACATATTCAGGAAAGATATCCAAGATGTTGATTGAAAAGTGATCCAGGTGGTGAATGGTAGTCCAAAAACGAAAAAATTATCCAGGCGGGAACCCTGTTTGCAATCGATGCAGTAAAGGACAGTGAAATTTATTTTATTATTTCATTTTATATTATGCTATTAATGCTCTATCCAGTATATTGAGCTTCAGTTTTATCCGGATGTTCACTAATTAAAGATAATAGTTGCCTCTTATATCTTTTGTTGGATTAACTTTATATATATATATATATATATATATATATATATATATATATATATATATATATATATATATATATATATAGTCTTCTATCTTTCTTTGTTATTATCTCTCTGCTAAATTGGATGACTAGAGTGATCCGCAGCGATTTTTTGCAGAACAGTTATGTCTAACTTGAAGTAAACAAAATAAATAATGTAATAGTCATATGATAAATCGATCAAAGAGTGAAATCAATAGCCATAACGGATTAAAACATGTACTTTATTTAATTATATATATATATATATATATATATATATATATATATATAAACTCCTCCACCTTTTTTTCTATTTATCTCCCTTTTTTCTATCTCTTTCTCTCTTTCATAAAAACATACAAAAACAAACAAAAGAAAACAAAATCACTAAAACCTATAAAGTTGATGTTTGTCCTCAGTTTCCTCAAGTTAATAGGGTCATTTCAGACATAAAGTATCTCCCCCTCTCCCTCACCTCTTTGTTGGTCCCTTTCTCTCTTTCTATCTATCACTCTCTGCACTGTTCAAACAAGTCATTATTGAGTCCCTTTATTTTTAACCCGACTTAATAAAATAAAATAAATTCAAACGAAACAAATCCAAAAAATAAGAGAAAATAATTAAAAAAGAAAGAAACTCTCGCTTCTCACTTTCTCAATTAACCGCAATTTTATTTACAATACAATAGATTGAACACAATAAGACGGAAAAAAGTCACAATCAAAAGAATTCGGCCAATTAAAAACATAGAACCAAAAATAACTAACGAACAATTGAATGAGTTGTCCGAAAAAAAAAGAAACGAAATAATACGCTATGTATGCATATATATATTTAACTGGCTCATTTGATGTGATGATCAGAGTGTTTGCTAATGGATCGGTATACAGAGGTTCAATCCTTAGTCGAGCCATACGAAAGCTTAAAAAATAGTACTTGTATTACATTACCTACCCTCTCAGTTGTAACTAAATAAAATACGTGGACGTTCAAACACATACCTCGTGTCTCCTACGTTCAGCTACAGCGATCCTCCGTGACTGATGCAGCCATTCAACGATCGTGAATTTTCGCTGGAATTAAAGTTGAATACTATAACACGCCAACACTTGTTAGTTAGTTCATAAACAAAGGTTTTGCAAGGGACAGAACAGAAACCTGCATACATGCGGCGCGTGTGTGTGTGAGAGAGATGGGGAGGGATGCTAAAATGTTGCATTAGGGTGTTGGGGGTTCAATCTTCAGTCAAGTAATACCAAAGAGTAAATAAAAATGGTACTTGATGCTCCCTTGCTAAACACTCAGTATTAAAAGCTGAAGATCAAGGGTAAGTGGAGTAATTTTATTCAATATACACTAACGGGACCCACGGAAATTCCACAGTCGTATCCTTCATGTGTTGTATATTCCTGCCATGTTTAAAAATATTTCCATTTTGTGGACATCCGGCGCCAACATAGCCCTTACGATATTACTGTATCACCTTTGTTCAAAATGTAACATATTTATCGAAGTGCTGTGGTTAATAGAGTTTCAGAATATATCTTCAAACGCTTGTAGTAGTTTCTGACATATGAACACAACATTAGTGTACCATATTTGTATAGAAAAGATACTACGCCTTGATCCTAGCCCGCAATCCAAGAAAATGTACTTTAGTGCGAGTTTCACGTTTGATACAGCAGAAACATCAGATGAAAAATTTAAAAAAATACTTTTTTTGCATTGAATCTTCAGCAAACAGGCGATTACATCTTTTCAAAAAGTGGTAGAGGTGATAACGTACGTACGAACATGAAATGCCTTACTAGTACTATATAGACCAGTGTACACCGTCCATCAAAAACGATGCCGATAATTATGCTTCGCAAGTGTTCGCACTAATAAATATTCATATAAAATCATAGAATTAAGTCAGTAATTTAAATTTTCTTATAACATCACTGTTATCATTTTTGATGACCTAACAACACCTACAGCTGACTTGTCATTCATAGTAAATGGTTTTCTTACCGAATTCATTTCAGACGGCGGGTTTGTTTGCTATTAGTTTTCCAATGTAAGTCATTCTAATGCTTTTTATTATTACAATATGATCGAACTGAATTATCACGAGTTGATAAAACGCGAGTCATTTCTGATGACCCAAACAAAAAATCACCACCTTGACTTTAATTTTTTCCTTTAATTATTGGATGATAGGTATAAAATAATGACATCGGATGTTAAAAAATATCAAAGACATTCGCGGTTAAAAACAAAATTGAAGGAGACATCATTGCTCACTTAAAGATATAAGAGAGGAAACTAAAACGTCCCAAACTGGGAAGTTTAAACACAGAAAACAGAAAGCAACAAAACGTATAAATCGGTATAAAAAACAGAAAGGAAACAGAAAAAAGTACGATTATGTAAATAAATGTGAGTAGTTACTGTGTCCGACAGACCTTTTTTGATGGGATGAATATATATTTACAAAAAAATAGACATTGTTCTTTATTATAGAAGTGGAGGGTTCTAAAAAGAATTTGCTTCGTTTTGTTCAGCCGCTGAGCTGCGGTTAGATTGGTTGAATCAGGGAAAAGGCGACTGGCACTAAAACAACCCTACTTCAAAAAGAGCAGAGAATGCCTGAGAGGATTACCGATTCAAATAAAAAAAATGGACCTCTTGCAAACGGGACCTTTGAATGAGAATATTCCAAGGATTCCCCGGATGATATGAAGAGAATGACTGAAAATACTTGTATTTACGTCCGTCTCACGGCAGCAAAATGCGACAACCAACTCTCAGAATGGCGCACTCTGTAAGAGTAAGAAAAGCCTTGAACGCACTCGGTAAGGGATCCTCAGGCGATAGGCAATAAACGAATCTTTTCCTGAAAGAAAGAGTAATGCCTGGGAGGGCTTCCACTTAGAACAAGACCGAAATAAATGTCACTGTGGAATACATTACGGAATAGTAGACAGCAATCTGTGTTAGTTTGTTTATGTGGCGGTAGAAATAAAAGGGAAACAATATTTTATGTAAGTACTCAATGACATGAATGGATTCTATCCTCGTCAGTTCGGAAGAAAATGTTTTTGGTACTGGTACAGTTTTTGAATTGGACAAAACCGACTTTTGGCGACGCCGAAATTCATGAACAGTCGGAAAAGGCCGAATCAAAATGAACCGGTGGTAAAATCCAAACAAGGCTGATTTTAAACAAGAAACGAAAAATAATGAAAGAAAAAGACTCGCTGTATGTTTTTTATGACAATTTATTTATTTTTTGACGAAGAAAATCATTTTTTTTGTTGTATTTTATGGAAAGTTTTTTCGATAAATTGTGTTTTATTTTAATTTAATGCAGATTTTTTTGTGTTTTATTTTTTTTGGGTACTGGTACGGTTTTAAAATGGACAACCCCAACTAGGTTAGTGTTTGTTTAGGGTTAGGTTAGGGTTATGTTAGGGCTGGCTTAGGGTTAGGGCTACAGCTATGAAACTCATTTTTGGTGTAATCAATTATCTTCAATTATTACCTGCCTCCGAGGAATGTAAAGATTTATTCATTTTATAGGAAAATTTGTCGTCTGCTTCTTGAGCATTCCGGCTGTTTGTGGCGGGGTTCTTCTACAAAAGATCCTAAACTTAAGCGTGGGAGACCAATGAAAGTGATTCAAATCCAATTCACATGCAAATATTTAGCAAAAATAGAAAAGTCCAACAAGCCATGCAAAAGAGAGTTAAAAGATGTGCACGTCTATATACCGTCTGAATGTCTGTGAAAGGCGACGTTACACCTGAATATGGTAGACATCGTCACTACATCTGGTAGACTGTTCCACGGAAAAGCAACACGGACAGAGAATGCTGCCTTTCTACTAATGAGACGAAAGTACCTATGGTACATTTTTTGCTGGATGAAAACTCTTGGAAAAGTATTTTTAAATTGTGGTTGATGTTTTACGCCAGAAACGCGTCCCCACAAATTCTACGCTGATCAAGTAATTATCCAAAGATCAGCGACCATGAGGAATCTAGTGCTGCCTTGAACTGTGGTATCGTCTGCAGGCTGATATTTCAAATTTGAATTTGACAGATACAAGAGTGTTATTTCAAACTTAAGCGTGACAGGCCAACAAAAGTGCTATTCAAACTTAAGTCGACAGACTAACCGATGGGCAGAAATCAAATAGAAATGTTTGGACGCATCTGAAGTAAGATGTGTTTATTCAATCTGCACGTAGCTATGAGATTATGCTATTTCAAGCTGAGCCGTGGGAGAAAATTTGACGGACATATCTACAAAAGCTAAAAAATGTATCTATATATACTACTAAAACTATGAAGATCTTGCTCGTTTGTCATATTGTTTGATTATTTATTGTCCCCGTGAACACTGGATGGCGTCATTATTGTATGACGTAATCAATTAAAACAAATGGAGATAACCGTGCACAGTTTATATTGACACCTGATGACCTTTGGGGCTAGCTAAAGCACCATCTGGCATGAATATAGCTGATTGGTTAAGATGTGATCATGGGACATATAGATGAATCTAAAGTTGGAAGTCTGAATTTTAGTGAGTACCCTTTTAATCATAAAATAATTAAAAAAACATTATGTAATAAAATAATTAAAATAATGACATCACGTCATAAAAGTAATTAAAATATTAATATAAATCATAAAAATAATTAAATTAATAAGTTAATATCATAAAAAGTAATTAAAATAATGACATCATGTCATAAAAGTAATTAAAATAAAAATATAACATCATAAAAGTAATTAAACTAATAACATAATATCATAAAAGTAATAAAATTCAAACATAAGGTCATAAAACAAATAAAAACAAAGTTACACCATGTAAATATAAATATTAAAAAATTTGAAGCTTAAAAACATTTCATGAAATAACCCGGAATGTATATAATGCCACCAACCAATCTGACCAGAAATAACTTTTGTATTGTATTTATGCACAAAGATATGACAACAGTTAATAGACACACCACAACAAATAATTCATACATGCTTAAAATGTGACGTCTTCTTTCAGCATCTGTCGTCAACGGCCAGCACTCGGAGCTGCACAAAGAAACAACAGTTTGAAGGACAGATATTTTATACTAATTGACAATTCGTTGTTTTGCGAGTATCTATCATCATGACCTCCGTTCTGTCTTGAGAGACAATGGATACCCGCTGTAAGGCTAGCTGCGCATGTAATTGTAAAGCAGAGGTTGCGCAATCTACAACTACACCTCACCCGAATCGGCACTGCTTGATTCTAGTGGCATAGAGAAATCCATGACGACTGGTAACAATTCTGAGATAAGCGGAGAGTACATACAGCACCTGGTAACCCATTTAGTACTGACCAAGCAAAACGTCGCTTAACTTCGGTGATCTAACGGGAATCGGTATCTCAACGTGATTATTCCGTATAACATATATCTATCAAAACTCACCATTTAATTAAGACACACGCTAAAGAAGCATTCAAATTATCAGTTTCAAGTAAAGTGGTCGACAGTAGTCGAGGACGACCCGAAGGCTTCGTTTTCATTAGCTACTATGCCAATTTGTCGCAGAGAGTGTCACTTCTATCCCAGGATTACTCAACTTACCCTTTATCCCCATCTTATAATTCAGAGTGCTCAGCAAGGGGACATCAAGTACCATTTTCTAAGTCTTTGGTATAACTTGTCCAGGAATTGAACTCTGGTCTCCCGGCCCGTTAGCGAACACTCTAACCATTATGCCGAAATTGACTTAATCGGCTACAAACCCCCGCAAATGTCGGGTGTCACTTCCACTGTCAACTGAACGACAAAAATAATGTCATATCGCCTGGGTCGATCAGGACACCTTGATCGCAGATTTGTGTTGTTAATAATAATTAGGGCGTCAATTTACATCAGCCACGTATGTGTATGCGTCTATGTATATACACTGAGTTGGATATATAGTCCGGTAGATAACGACATTAGTGTTGTTGGTCCCTGTCAGACTCACGCAACTTACGAGTTGTAATAGCGGAAGACTCCCATCCTGAGATAGGTCGAAATACATCATCCCATACCCTAGCTTGTTCAGTCAAGCGTACAACATCCCTCCCACTCCCCCGGGCGAACCATTTCCGACCGAAACTTTTCCACGATGAATCTAAGGTTGCCAACAATGGCTTCTCTCGATTACTCTACATCCCTTCCACCTTTTCTTGGCGGGAGGGGGGGGGGGCGTACGGACACTTGATAGGGATAGGGACGCCCGGGGTCCTCCAACCGAAAAGACAAACACGGAAGAAATTAAGTATAACGTCATTAAATAATAAACGAATAGGAATTATGCAGTATACGAGTCGTGGCGCTACAGGACGCCCGAGAGAAAAGGTGACGATTTCTAGCGATATCTCAGTCTGAATTATTTATCCTTTTTTTCCCGCCTTTCATAGAACAAAAAGGCAGACCGATGTCTAACATCTACCGCCATCTTTTTTTTCTTTTTATGTCTTTCATATATATGTTGTTGTTTTTTCTTTAATGCGAACGATTTTTTTTCGTAATTATTTATTAACTTGCTTTCCGGTGCAAAAATATTTTTGAGTTAAAACCTTTTCTTGTTTCCGAACATAATGAATTATTCGATAAAAGAAAACAAACAAACCTTTATTTACATTAAAGGTTAAAATAGTTTTCTTTCAAGTGTATTTATTTACTTCCTCTGCAGGAGGTTAGACACAAGGTCAGTTTAGGTGTTAAAAAGCCAGTGCGCTAAGAGAAGTACACTCTGGCCTACAAAATGCCCTAGCAACCCCTTCAGCATTCCCCTTTAGGAGTGCCTATAGCAATTATTGATTAACTAACCCCTGCCTAAAAAGAGAAAATAAAGCCTCGGAGGACATAGAAACACACCTCGCCCTACAGCAACAAAGCCACTGTCGAACTGATTGTCAAGGACGTATTCTCGACTGGTATGAAAAAATAAAATAAAGTAAACGTGTATGTTAATCGAACGTTCTTCTAGCCGTACTTTAGTGGGGGGCATGTCTTGTAATTATATATATATATATATATATATATATATATATATATATATATATATGTCTACGCTTACATAGAATGACAGGCATACAGTTCTTAGCCATGATGTTTTCTGTAAGAAGTTTTTTCGGACAGGATGTTTTCGGAGAATTTAGTCGTCCCTGAATACTGTTCTGATGTCATATGGATAACACATCCTCTGAATTTTTTCAGACAAAACCTTTACAAACCCCTCTTTCTATCACGTCATTTCCTATTTGACTGCATATCCTCACTTCCGTTGTCACACTCTAAGCCATCTGACCCTTTAACCCTTGTACTTTATTAGACATCTTTTAACCTTAGACGTTGTTAATACAACGAAATTAAAAAGCTCCCAAATTTGTATCATATCAAAAACAGTACTGGGAAAGCTTTAGTAGTTGATAAGGTTAGGAAATTGGGTAAGCATAAAATTATACAAAGCCCTGGAAAAATAGAGTCAGGGTTTGTGGAGTATGATAGGGGCAAACACATTGCCCAACGGTTTCTAGGTCAGTTTAGCCTCCCTCCCGGTAGAAATTCTAGTAATCTGGAGATGTGACCATAACAGGTACTACTACTCCGGGTCTGGCCATTATTGACCTTCTCTGCAGGACACAAGGTTAGATCTCGTGTTGAAAAGCCAACGCACTAGGAGAAGTAACCTGGTCGACATTCTCCGGTAGGGGCACCTCAGGCGATTACCAGTAAACTAACCCCTACCCAGAGATAAGGTAAAGCCTGAGATGGTCAACTTCCTAGGACTCAACAGAACCGTATCTCAGTCAGACAGCAACAAAGTCACTGTCGGACTGATTGTCAAGGTATCACCGACTGATACCTGTGCTTGTGTCAGAGTAAACCTTGAAGTAATGCTTACTAAAAGGAAATTCAATACTCCTAAAAGCGCTTAAATTGGGGTCTCACTATTAGATACACTCGTAAGTCATACTCAGGACAGAAAAGTGAGTGATTATGAAAGAGTACCTATTTATTGCCTACTCACGAACACAAAGTAACACACAAGTTCAGTCTTAAATCTGGAATATATCCCGCTCACAAAAAGGGAGATTTTTGATTCTTAAAAAAAAAAAGGAATAGCACCAGTTGAGGATACCTCTTCCTCTGATCAAGAACAGAACAGATACTACACCTTTAATCAAACCCGTAGGCGGGTAAATTTCCTGTATTCTGGATCAACTCACATTCCGCGCCAAATCCGATTTTTGTGTAAAGTCTGATCCGTCCTGGAGCTACAAATTTCCAGAAATGTCCCCGTTCTAGCTGGAAACACACTAAACACTTTCACACCACTATTTGTAATGAATGCAAAGATAGGTGGTTCAGTCGGTCTCTAGCAAGAACCGAAATCTGTAGCCAAAAAATATGAATATAAATAATAAATATATATATATATATATATATATATATATATATATATATATATATGATGTGTGTTAGTGTGCTTATATATGTGTATGTGTCAGATGTGGACACCTTCCCCACGCCTGATCTTGTTCTCGCCCCCTCCCTCGCCACCTCCGTCCTACACCGTTCTATTACACGACCCTGACTTTTTAACAATCTTGCTCTCTCATCTCAAGACCAATTTTAAAAGGATTCAATAAACATGTCTTATGTCCCCTCCTCCATCTTCATAGTTTATAATTAATTCTAACCGCTACCAAGGTTCGCCTCCACTCCTTCCACAATTGTTAAATGTCTCTACCCCTACCTAATGATCTTATAACTCCAACCGCCACCCTCCCCCACACTCTCTACTGTCAACTTAATTTTCCACTGCCACCATCAATTTGTATCTCATAATTTATTTTTTCATAAGCGGACTCAATGTTAAGCTTACACCCACCACCACATCTGTTTCAAACATTTGGTACTCGTGTTTGTTTTTCTTCACACAATCATCATGAGAACGTCTTGAATTAAAAACAAAACGTTGATAATACATAAATAATATTTTGGTTTATTTTTCTTATTTCAATTTCCATCAGCACGGTCTGATGGAAGCTCCGTACAGTATGATATTTCGGAAAAATTTCCCTTCGTCGGATGTATGTTCAACTCTAGTTCCAACGCCCATATGAAAGTATATATGCATTGTTATATGTCTCAATTTGCGTCAGATTGTGTCTATCCGGTACACCTCTGCATTGTATTGCCTTCTATGAATTACCTTTATATATATATATATATATATATATATATGTATATATATATGTATATATATGTATATATATATGTATATATATATGTATATATATGTATATATATGTTTATATATATATGTATATATATATATGTATATATATGTATATATATGTATATATATATATATATATAAACATATATATACATATATATACATATATATATATATATCGAGTAGCGAAGTACGTTCAGGTAAGTTTGTGTTGTAGGTGAAAAGGGAGGTGTTATACCAAATATAGACTCTCACACCTGTGATTGAAATCGGATCCGACGAGGTTTTACTGGTTCCTGCGGTGTACTTAAAATCAGCTGGTTGCACCTGGAGGAGGCAAAAACGACTGAGGTGAGATTGGAAAGAAAATGGAAGGGCATATAAATAAAGATAAACACAATCCCAAATAAGGGTTATTTGTTTCGAGTACTTTTTTTACATCGGGTTTGTCAACCAAACATTGCTGTCGAAGGTGGAATAGGTGATTTCAATTCAGCTATTTTCTTCTTTTCTTACATCTTTATGTTCATATGCGTCTTTCTTTTTTTCTCTTTCTATCTTTCTTTCTTCTTCTTCTTCTTCTTCTTCTTCTTCTTCGCTTTCTTCTTTTCTTTCATCTACGCCCTTCTTTTTTCTTCTTTGTCTATTTCTACGACATTCTTTCTTCGTTTTTTAATTTATTTTATTCTTGACTCTTTTCTGCATTTTTTTTTTTATTCTGCTCTTCTTCTTCTTTTCCTTTTTCTTCTTCTTCTTCTTCTTCTTCTTCTTCTCTGCTACGCCATGTTTTCTTAATGTTTATTTCTTCCTTTTTCTTCTTTTCTTCTTTTTCTTCTACTTCTTCTTCGTTTTTTTCTCCTTCCCCTACGCCCACCTTCTGCGTGTGCGTCTTTTTCTATGCCATTCTTTCTTCGTTTGTCTTTTATTTCTCACTCTTTTCCTTCTTTCTTTCTGGATCTTACTTTTTTTCTTTTCGGAGAAAGTGAAAGAGAGAGAGAAAAAGACAGAGACAGAGAGAAAGATAGAGAGAGCGAGAAAGAGAGATGGATAAAAAAGATCTTAACACACATTTTACATGTTCTATTTTGTTATCTATGACCCCGGGCAACACTAAGTGGCCCTGCTAGTCATATATAAGTCACCAATTAAGATCGCAAACCATTTCAACTAACAATGATGCAGTTTTCTCTGAAGAAACTCATCGATAATCGATAATTAATATTGAGTTAAGAAAAACTAATCAGTAAAGCTTCTCTACTGACAAACTCGTTTAGTAATTCACAGAAACGATGTAAGAATGATGCGAGCAACAATATTAATACGTCATGAAGCACAACTCTGTGAATACATTTTTTCAAAATGTTTGGATAAAAAAGATAGTTATTATTCTGTACTGAATAGGAATAACGGAAAACAATACTTTTGTTCAGAGATAAAAGAATATGGCACATGTTATGTAAACTTGTTAGTTGTTTCATTCACTTTCGTTTCAAGGCGCTCAAGTAGATACACATTTTAGCCTGTTATGAGAAAAACTGTTTGTAATAAGTCATACAGCATCCTCTATGACTATGTAATCCCCACAGCTACAAAGATAGAGATGTTAAACCTGACATAATCATATGGGACAAGAGGGAGGGAGTAACGATCTTTGTTTAAGTCCGTGTTTCTAATGATGCGGGCTTAACCAGAGCTCAGAGAGAAAATATTACTAAATATCAAGGTCTTATGTACGACATGACATGAAACTGGAATCTGATTTATGAAAGAGAATTTCCAAAACTACTTTGCAAATATATTTGGCGAACAAAGTGCAAGTGTTGGGGTTAGGGTTAGGGTTAGGGTTAGGGTTCGGATTAGGGTTAGGGTTAGGGTTAGGGTTAGTGTTACGATTAGGGTTTGAATAAGGGGTAGGCTTAGCGTTAGGGTTAGGGTTTGGGTTAGGGTTAGAATTAGGGTTAGGTTTAGGGTTAGGATTATGGTTAGGGTTAGGGTTAGGGTTAGGGTTAGGGTTAGGATTAGGGTAAGGGTTAGATTTCTAAAACGATCTCTCAGCGGTTGAATATCTGACATCCGATAGGATTTCTCATCCCCAGCAAAAACAAAAAATAAGAAAATTGAAAAAATAAAGAGAAACTAGCTTAAGTACCCACCTATGCCAGGTTTCTAATATTTTCTGGAATTCTATTATAAACATCAGCAGTTAAGAACATTTGTTAAATATTTTTGATCCATAGAAAATAATATTCAGGTTTATAGTCATAACATGAATAAAATACAAAATGCATGCGTAATATAGATTCTCGAAGATTTGAACTCGGCATATGCGGTTCCATTAGGCCACCCACGAACCCCTTCTTCCCACCTTAAAGTCAAATCAACCGGTAATAAAAATTATGACAATAGAAAATAAATGTGAAAAATATATAAGGTAACACGCGCAGAGAGGCGAGAGTACGTCTCCAGCTGGTAAGACGTACGGAGAAATCTTGTTTTTTTATGAATGAATCGGGGTGGGGCCGTGCGTCGTAGCTTGTAATATTCAAAACCCATACTCTCTCCTCTTATGAATGACGCAAGCTGCTTACACATCCAGAAATGTGTACACGCGCACATAAAAGATTACACACTAAAAAAAATTAAAAAAATAAAAAATAATAACAATAATAATAATAATAATAATAAATAAAAATAATAAACAGTTGCATGTAAAAACAAAAAAAAATAAAATAAAAATCCATAAATAATTATAAAAAGAGAGAGAAAAGAAATCAGTGTTGTATGTTGCCGCAGGTGCTCGGATTAATAAAACCGAAATTATGTCCCGATGAGCAGCAAGTCACCTTTTTGTGGCCCGGGGGCAGCGTTGAAAATGCTCAACGCGATGAAACCGTCGACCTGAATCCCGTGAAATGTGAAGAAAACCTACACAAGATTATATTGAGAGTGTTAGGGAGGATTGAGTCCAAAGGCGGTCGACTTCTGCAGACAGGAAGAAGTTAGGGGGTAGAGGTCAAATACCACTGTAACATATAAACACACACACACACACACACATATATATATATATATATATATATATATATATATATATATATATATATATATATATATATTTGTGTGTGTTCGAGTGTGTGTGTGCGATCAACACATACACACCCCTCGTATGCATACATATAATGTGCAATTTTGTGTTATAAGAGAATTATGAGACTGATCAATTACTTGCGCTAGAGCATTTTTTCAGTTGACACTATGCATTAATTTTATCTTCCATCAATACTGTCAGTTTCACGGAAACATCGACAGAAAAATAGGTTACATTCGGTTTCTTTAGCGCTCCGGGCTGAGTTTCTAATGTCTCCGTGAAACCGAATGTATCGATGGAAGAGCAAACTAATGTATAGTGTGGGTAACATGGGGGTAACAGTTGGAGGTAACCTGGCGTCCGGGTTTCGTGGATGTACTACGTCTAACTACACAAAACAGCTATCTGTGGACTATATATATATATATATATATATATATATATATATATATATAAAGTTAATCAGATATTTTTTTGTATTAGTATATCGTGTATAGCAAAATAAAAATAAATTTGAAGCCGTTTTCGGTAGATGCGTATTTACGTTGATATTGTTTTTTTTAATTATATAAACTCCAAACAACGCACATTGCCACTGAAACGTAAAAGCTCACGTGAATTAGGGGCTAGATTTATAGCGTCATGTCAAGTGCGGGGGGGGGGGGTTGAGCAGGATGGAAAATGGGAGCAAGAAGGGTATTCAAATGGTAAGTAGTTTGAGGGAAACAACTATTAGATTAGAAAGCTTCCCGGCATCTACAGTGAAGGAGTGAATTTTTACTTATTGTCAGGTAGTTCAGGGTTATTTATGTTGAGGGAGCACAAGTAGAGGAAGTTCGTCGGAGCACATTCCATTGAAGCACAAGGATACAACATTGCGGCGATGAGGCAGGCGCTGGAGCTTGCTAGATAGTGTGAGACTTATTAGATTAGAGGCTCTTTTTAGACGCTGTCTAAGAGGGAAAGACTTGTGGTTGTTGTACCAGCCCAGATGTGGCAACAATGCTCCATGCATGGACGAATGATGGTTTTGTAGAGACATAAGATACCGGCAGCTGTGAGAAGTGTTCTAGCCCGGTACAGGAAGTATTTGACAACATAATATATTCGGAGCGATATCATAATTTCGTATACTATTTAATCGGCAACATTATGTAATATACACTTACCTGTTTCAAGTTCTATTCTACTCCACTGTAGGCCATTTGATGCCAGGTTCTCTGCAAAAAATGAGTAAAAAATACAGGGGAAATTTCAGAGTGTTTATTCGTACTCTTACTTAGTGATTTCAATGTAAATAGACCTTGTATATTTCCAATACATTATTTTATAACGTAAAGGTATTCTGACGATATCTGTGAAAAGTGGAATTCTTCAACTAAAGAACTTCAAACATTAGCATAACGTTGTGACAACATCGGGGATAAACGTCTAGTATGCTCATGAGAATAAATGGTCAGTAGGACTCGAAAAAAGAGCGCTCAATTAGGCTAGAAAAAAGAGCGTCAGTAAGGCTTATGAGAATGAGGGCTTAGGTTAGAAAAATGAGCGCTCTGTGAGGCCTAGGAATATGAGTACTTAGTTGGTTAGGAAAAATGAATGCTCAGTCAGGATAAGAAAAATGAGCGTTTAGGCTAGGAAAATAAGAGTTCAGTAAGACCAGAAAAATGAGTCCTCAGTTAGGCTGGAATAATGAACGTTCACTCAGGCTAGTAAATGGCCTCTCAGTTCGGCTAAAAAAATGAGCGCTCAAATAAGCTAAGAAAATGAGCGTTAAGTTAGGCTAGAAAAATGAGCGCTTCGTTCAATTAGGCAAGGAAAATAAGCGTTGAATGTGGTTAGGAAAATGAGCGGTAGGTTTGACTAGGAACATGAGCATTCAGCTAGGTTAGGAGAATTGGCACTCAATTAAGCTAGGAAAATTAGCATTTAGTTCAGCTAGAGAAATGACCGCTCAGTTAGGCTCGAGAAATAAGCGCTCAGTTAAGCTTTGAAAATGAGCGTTCAGTGACTAGGAACCTAAGCATTCAGCTAGATTAGGAGAATTGGCGCTCAATTCAGCTAGGAAAATGAGCATTTAGTTAAGCTTTGAAAATAAGTGTTTAGTTAGGCTATGAAAATGAGTGTCGTGCTAGGCTAGCACAACGAGTGCTCAGTTAGGCTCAGGGGAATTAGCACTCAGCTTGAATCAGAAAACGAACGCACAGTTTAGCTAGAAAAATGAGCTCTATTTAGTCTCAGAAAATAGTTGAATGCAACGTTATAGAAATGTATCATCAACATCAAATATCAACAAACAAAAATATGACGTACTTGCAACTAAAAAAAATACACAGTTCGTGTTAGCTGAAAAATATCTTACTTACATTAGTTATACCATTCTTATTGAGCGTGTGATTAAATTCTCTTCTTTTATCATACTGTCTGTCTCTACGCAGTATATTTCATTTTTAATCTCTATTTCTCTAACGTCTAACTTCTAAAGATTTTCAAATGTAAATGTTACTCTTTAATTTTTATTAGTTTTTTTTTTAAATGAACTGTATGTTATGTTTCAGTATTTTTTTAAGATACAGATTGATAATTTGGATTATTTGGACTACTATTCTCATCTTGGATGTTTTTCTCATAACGTTTCCGTCGATGTAACCATAGACCTTCACGGTTGTTTTAGTCACAATAGACGAAAGGTGGTATACTCTGTCCATGTTTCTACTCCATAGAACAACCAACCAGAGGTGGTTGTGACAATTACTACCATATCAAGGTTTAAAATGGACTTGGAAAAACGTTCAGACTGCGGATGTAAATATGTTCTACCTGTCGCTTTACAAAGCTAGTTGTACTTTGCCTTTTTTGCGAAATAAATTTGATTTGATATTTTCGAACTTGAAAAATGTATGTCGAACTCGGGAATCTATACGGAATTTCAAACTTAACCCTACAGCCGGATGGATTGTTATCGTTTCGTCAGCCATCACCGAGTAAAAGTGTTAAGTATTTTTTTATTCTTCTTATATCATATATATGCACATTTCAACCCAGAAGACTTTTATTTAGAACTGATTATACTTAACGCTTTTATCGGTTGCGCCACATAACATCCAACATGAGAATAGTTGTCACAACAATCCAAATAATACACAAACTACGTAATCGCTTTTTTTACTAACGAGTCAATATTTATCGAGGCAAAAATCACTCGAGGAGAAGAGTTAATAAGATGAACAGATTGACGGCTGAATGAGGATGAATACTCTGAGAGAATTTATACTCTCCACATACCAACTACTCAAAACAACAGCTGACATAAAAGACAGCAATTCTTCCTCCTTTTTCAGAAACATCGCTAATGGAATGTGAGGACGAAAAGACAAAATAAGAGGCAGCGAGGGTTACCAGACTACCGAAAGTAAATCCAAGATTCACTTTTTATTCTCCATAAAATTAGGAATTTTTTGTTATATTGGTGCCTCCTCCCAAGGGCAGGGTTAAACACAAGGTCAATTTTTAATGTGGGAAACATCCAGCTCCCTAAAAAAGGCACTCTAGATTGAGACAAGAATTAAAATTTCCTCAGTTTAGATTGATTTCTCAACTGCCTGAGGACAAAACATATTAAGTGTAGTGGCAGAACAGATACTAGATTTTGCTCATAGGCAAAAAGCCAAGAGTATATTTTGGAGAGGTTTCATTTGTTAAAACAACGTTACAGCGCATTTTAATTATTTAATCGCGAAAAACATTACTTACTGTAAACGATTCATTGTGCACGATTCAACCAACACAAGTTGCTGTTTTAGTCATGCCTTGCTTATTGAAGGTTCATAGCATTCTCAATGGTATCTCTCTATATAAAGCAAAGCTGTCTGTATGTCTGTATGTATGCACGTGTGCCACGGCATCACAGTTAAACGGGTAATCTAAGAGCAAACTGACTGCAAGTTTGGAATCAGCACTTTCAATGCGATGTTCTTATCGATAGCAGAAGTTCTTGAACAATTTTAAAAACACAATATTCAAATTTAAAAGAACGTTGCTGGAAATAAGGGTTAGATCATTCAACCGCCCCAGAAAGTATTTGATTTCTAATGCAATTCTCTATCTGTATTAAAGTGAGATTCGTCCTAAGACGGAGCACTGATGTCATATATGAAGAGGTGCTGCTCGGAGCACTCTTTCTTGTCTTGACACATTGCTAAACCGACTTCGTAATCTGCTGAGGGATGATCTCGTCTCGTCCCTAGAGTCACTTTCACACACGTGCTAGTCTCTCTCTACTCTATCTTATGTTCAGTGGTAGGTACTTGACTGAGCTCTAATCGCTGACCCCCGTCTTCACAGAAAAAAAAATCGTCTGGCTAAAACCAAAGCAACCTTCCTTTCTCTCTCTGTACAAAAAACAAAACAAACAAACGGACTTCCATGAACAAAGTTTCTTTTCTAGAGCATCCCATCTGTGGAACAAGACACCGTGAGTCTGCTTCGCACTCGAGTACAGAATGGTCGTCGTAAAGTCTGATGTAAACAAATACTTGCGGAGCAATCTTCTTGGAAAATAAACTCTTTTTAAGTAATCTTCTGTCTATTCCACTTATTTTTTCCAATCATGTCTTGACGGCGAGTATTGTCCACCTAACAATCTTTTTAAGTCTTATCCATGAGTGCACTCCTGGCCTTGAAAAGCGGTGATCTATCAGTACAAAAAAAAACGTAAACTAACATTAGAAACAAATCTTCCGTCATATTTAGCATCACCTTGCCGGTTTAATTAATTATATTATTAGCTGACCGACCAACATACTTACAATAAGCTTCACTTTTGACTACCAATAAAAAATAAGTCAAGCTAAAGTATTAAATAAAGTAAAAACAACTTTTTATTGTTTTTGTACCCTTTACGTACGAATCGTTTAAACTTTTCACATCAAATAATCGTACGTATTCGACTTATTGAAGAGAAAATATTTATCCTTTTTCAAAATTAAAACTGGGAAAAAAATATTTGATACATATTCACTAATATATTTTTAATTTAATAAGAATCTTTTTTATTTTTTAGGTTTATTTATATTTTAGATATATGAGGAAAGGTAAAAATTAATTTTAAAATGTGTAACTCCACGCTATACTCATAAACACAGTTTCATCGGTGCCCGTGTGGATACAGTTTTCGCCTACAGTTCCAATATTCTATGCTATCTTTCAAGGTTCGAATCTCACACTAGACGATTGTTTTTATAGTTTTTTTTATAGCGTTCCAGTTATTTCCTAGCCAATATCGATTATCGTAATGGATCTGATTTTTTTCTTTTTTATTAAAAATCTATAAATAATATTTAACTTCTAATCTTGGCTATAAAATTAAAAAGAAGTTGAGAAAGCCGACATAGACGAGCAGTTCAGTTAATAAGTGTATAAATGAACAAAATAGATCTGAGAGGAATCGAACTCGGCACAGCCGATTCCATAGTCTGATATCCACTATACTAATCACCGCCACATTTATTGCTGTTAAATTATTTTTGCCGTTACTTTATATTATTATTGTTGCCTTGTTGTATCTTTAAAGTTGTTGAAACAAATGTGGTAATAGCTTTGATAAGCAAACGACGAAGATGAGTACCATGCGTTGCATCCTATTACGGCGGAAACCTGGACATGCAGCGAAGATCGGCACCGATAAGGGGAAGATTGATAAGATACTGTTTAAAGAGTGGAATGCAAGGGAAAGCAGATAGAGGATAAGACTATTAGTTGTCAACACCCACGGAGAATCGGCGAAGATTTAAATGAGCGTTGTGCATATATATGATCACGGCGGCTACTTAATCTCTTATGGGCGTGGCGTAATGTCATGGTTATAAACGCGGAGTGTGGGCTCGGCGTGCTGGGTTCTAGTGCGGTCGTGGCTTCTGCTTTATTTTTACTAAAATCCTTGAGAAATACATGCATCAATATAACTTCCTTCCAGCTATGGAGTAAAAAGGAGAGTAAACTAGATTGTCAAGCCTTGCTTGTGCTACGAGGCAGGTTAAAGAAATATACCGAAATAGTGAGTAAAGAAAATTCGTATGAATCGGCATGGTACAACTTTGTTGACTGCCTTGATTATGTTGTTGGCATTGTTACAGGCGAACCACTTGAAGGTTACTAACATCTATACGTAAAAATTGTACTAAGGAATCGACTGAATACGAATTTGACATATCCGGATCCCCAGTCTGTGTCGTTATCCACTTAACTACTATAACCTCAGGTCAAGCGATGTTTTAAAAAGGCAACGCATTACTAGCAGTGAACGCCGGCCCATCTAGCATACCGATACAGAACTGTCTGGATTTGAACTTGGAACCCAGAGGTCATCAGTAAGCGACTTAACAACTGTCACCTCCCATATAATTAATACCAGCTATACTTTGCTTCTCCCTGCATTGTTTACAGTCATCCTATAATTCTCGCACTGAACTCAAGCAATGTCGTGTGGTTAGGATGGCGCAACCCTTGCTTCATAGAGAGGTATCCATTGTCTCTCGAGACTGAAGGGTAGAATTTATATTTAGTTAGTATCCTAAGGATTCAAACCGCTTAAAAGCCGTATATTAGGATAATAAAGAGTGGAATGCTTCTGTATTGTAAACATTAGGGACAATCTCTGTGAATTGCGTTTCTTGTGGATGGCCTATATTAATTGTTTTTCCTTGCATTATATTATTATTAATGTTTAATACATATATATTGTTGTTCTCTATAAATAAATGACTACATACTTTTCTTGAATATATATTAGATTTAACTCGAATTATGAAAATAGGCAGGGAAAGGGTATATGAGATGTGATTGTTGCATAGTTTTGAGCTAGCGGCCAAAACATTCTGTAGTTGTTGTGATGTTTTCTTCAAGAAAATCATTTATAATAAAGACGAAACGTTGATGAATACATAAATAATATTCTTTGGTTTTCCTTCTTTCAATTTCTGTAGCATATCTATCTATCTATCTATCTATCTATCTATCTATCTCTCTCTCTCTCTCTCTCTCTCTCTCTCTCTCTCTCTCTCTATATATATATATATATATATATATATATATATATATATATATAACATATACTTATATACATCTATAATATAGTCAACTGCGGTGAAGATCCATTAAGCTTAATCCTTATTTTTAGACATTTTCTATAATAAAAATCATGTAATGTATTTTGATTAAAACTAGAATAAAGATATTAGACATCTTTTTAATGGAAATCGCCCCAGACAAGGCTTTAAGATACTTGATATAAGAGGCAAAAAGATACTTGAAGGCTAAAAGCTAGCCAACGATAAGTTTTAGATAGGTAGATAGATTCCGACTCAGAAAACAGCAATTTTTCCCCTGTGTCAGAAACATCGCTCATGGAATGTGAGGACTAAAGGACAAAATAAGAGAAGCAAGAGTTACAAAGCTGTCGAAATCAAATTCAATGTCTAATTTCTACTCTAAGGTTTGTATCATTACGTCTGATTTTTATCTTTTTAATGTGACATAAAGTTGTGCAAAACTGTTCTGCTCGCGGAATTAATTTTACATGTCCTGCGACATATATATATATATATATATATATATATATATATATATATATATATATATATATATATATATAATTATTTATTAAACCAGTATACGTTATATATTCCAGAGATGTACCATGGTTTCATTGACATGAATGTACCTCTTCTGTTTAGAACAGCCCCTTATCAT
The DNA here is from genome assembly GCA_963556195.1 of Sepiola atlantica. Classification (NCBI taxonomy): domain Eukaryota; kingdom Metazoa; phylum Mollusca; class Cephalopoda; order Sepiida; family Sepiolidae; genus Sepiola; species Sepiola atlantica. The sequence goes on along the minus strand of OY744547.1, from coordinate 46,267,058 downwards.
CCATCCTTAATTGTCGGCCAGGGGTGTGTGCTTATGTTTGTGTATAAAACTGTTATTTTAATTGTAGCTTATTATCTTACAGAATGCTTCTTATCTAATGGAGGATGTAATCATGCTCCCCTAAGGGGACGACACCATCTCGTAGCTAATAAACTACAATTAAATTAACAGTTTCATACTCCAAGATAAGCCCCCAACCCTAACCCCCCCCAAAAAAAAGCAAATAAACTAGTCCTTTCATCTAAAGAAAAGAAAACATTATTGCAAGCTTTCGTTTCATTATTAATTTTAAAAACATTATCAATCATTTATTAAATCTGAACATATATGCAATGCACTAAAAAGGGGGGTGAAAGTCTTTGCAATAGTGAACCCCCAGATATATTATGATGTTTTACAGAAATCTATTTGAAGTGTCAGCATACTGACTTTACATTACAAGGGAATTATGTTCGGAAAAAGCGAAATTTTAATAATATAGTTAACGGGAGTGGATAGATAATAATTAAAATTTATCGGCTAGATAATAATATTAGGAATGACGATGATTATGTTACAATGGAATATTCCACAATATTTACAGTATTGGTTATATAAATGTTGCAAGTTAGAATGGTAGAAATTATTGATAGGAAAATAAAATTGAATTGAGATTAATTAAAATAGATTATTGTAAATAATAGATAAAATAGATCAATTAAAAAGTGTTAACTTTATTATTTATTTATCAATTAATGTTTATCTATGTATTGCGGAAATGGAGATACATGTAAACAAACCAAATTTATTGGCTTACGGATGCTTAATAGCGAGATAAAATGAACAATTGTCTTTGTAAAGTTTTGGGGAATAATAAACTGTATAGTTCAAAAGTTTATTAACTTTAAAAATTAATTCATTAATTTATTAATTAGACTAGTTGAAACAAACCTTAGGAATAAGCGTTGATAAGATACTATAGGATTTTTAAAAAGTGGAAAATAACACCGTTAAAAACGGTCTCATAATAAAGAGTGTTGGTAAATAGAGAAGAAACGATACAGAAATTAAGTTTATATTTATATGTTAATAATTATTTATATTTAAGGCAAACATATAATAATCATGCTATAATAAGATTTTAGAAAAACCAAATGCTACTTCTAATTACGGTTAAAACTACTTTATGGATTAGTAAACATACCTATTGCCCGACATTAATAAGAAATAAGTCAAAAAGAAAAAAAATTAAATGAATTTTAATAAAAAAATATTCGCATCTTATACGTGGTTTACAAAGGCATTTTGTCTGTTTTTCAAAGTTTTCAATTTATTAAAAGATGCTTCGAAGTACTTTTGCAGATGTTATTATCCTATAAGCGTCTACGCGCTCCTAAATGTTCACATAAAGATGGTTTTCTTCATTGTACATCGTTCAATAACACCTGACTGTCGCTTCAACATCAGGAAAAAAGGACACTTCCAATTATACTGGTAATAATGGTTTTAATGGTAAAACCTTTAATTTTAGTGTGGAAGAAACTCTCTTTCCCTGAAAATGGACATGCAATTGTCCGAAATTAATAAAAAAAAATCAAGATGAAAAATGATTAATTTGCATCTAAATCGTAGTTTACACAAGTATTTTGTCTATTTTTACAAAGTTTTTAATTTCTTAAAAGATGATTCTAAACAGTTTTGCCAATTTTATTATATACTACTTGACCCGTGCCCCGACGCCGCCCAGCAAAGTCGAATAACTTCAGATATTCCTTGCAAAATCTGTAACTCTTGAATTATTTGGTGTTTATGATTGACCAGCACGAACACAGTACCCACGATGTTTATGTAAAACAGCAGCTGAAACAATTAATGTAATACATGTAGTAATAACTCTCTTGGCATGATTAGTTGTTGCAATCTTGCCATTGAGAGTTATCCTTCTAGACTACGGCAATTTATATTTTAGTCCGAATCCGGAATGTCCCTATTTGGGTAGATGGATTTTTCCCCACATTAAAAACCGACCTTCTGTCTAACTGTGACCTCGTGTGCAGGCAAGTAAGCCCGGTCCGTAAACTGTATGAGTTCAATAAAGAGGCAAATAACGTATTATACTATAATGCAACAGGACCCGTGTCCCGGCGTTGCGCGGGAGAAATATATATAAGTATTAGAGTATTAATTCGTAAGAAATAAGTAGAAAAGATCCTGTAAGTAATTTAGGAGATTAAAACAGGATTTATCAATGTTTCGAATCAAACCAAATAGAGTTTTTTTTCTGTTGTGTGCGACTGCTCCTCGCCCTTTCCCCTACGATTTTGAGTAGCGGTTTGTTTGTAAAAATAAAAACTACTCCCTCTCCCCAAAATATAATTAAATGTAATCCTAAAATATGCGGGAATTTTTCCAATTTCAGTGAAGGAAAAATCTATCCCATTCCGGAATGACCTTTTTGGTTGTAGACATAATTTACCAACCATAAAAAGCAATGTTTGTTTTTAAAGTGCTGAAAATCAATAAGCCGGGGGGGGGGGGGAGGAGGGGGATAAAAATTGTCGCAGTCTAGAAGGATTTCTTCTTCACTGACATAGGAGATAAACGAATAAGTTTAGGACGTCACTCACCGAGCAGAGAAGAGTAACAGATACTACACTGTAAAGTTAATTATATTTTTAAACTACAAAAAAATGTAAAAATAAAGCGAATCAAATAAACGTTTTTGCGTATTGTAGTAAGAAATACATAGTTTTTTTTAAATTCATCTACTGGAGAAAAAAGCAAACATTGACGCAGTCTGGAAGCATTTAGTCTACACTATGAGAAAAGAGTCTTTTGTAATAAGAAAATATATAAAAAGAAGAGAGTGAGACGCAGAGAGTGGATGGTTATACTAAGTAAAAGTTAAAAAGGAAATAAAAAGACGAAATGATTATCAAGTAATTATAATACAAAACACTCTAAGTATCGAATATTCCGAGAATTGTAAAAGAAAAGAATCATATGAAATAATAATAATAATAATAATAATAATAATAATAATAATAATAATAATATTGAACTCCCCAACCTAGAGAAAATGACGGCGAACGACTTAGCTACAAATATCTTGGAGTTCTGGAAGCAGACACCATCAAATCTACAGAAATTAAAGAGAAGATTGGAAAAGAATAGTTACGAAGAACAAGAAAACTCATAGAAACGAAATTATATAGCAGGAATCTAGTAGCAGGAATAAACACCTGTGCAGTAGCACTAATAATATACTCTGGACCATTCATAGGCTGGAACAAAGAGGAACTCAGGCACCTTGACCAGAGTACTAGAAAATTAATGACCATGCACAACGCCCTACATCCAAAAGACGATACGGACAGACTCTACATGAAAAGAAACGAAGGGGGAAGAGGACTGGTAAATATACAAGATTGTGCGGAAGACTAAAAAAAAGAGCTGGACAAATACATAACTCAACACATGGAAATCCTTATCACTGCAGCAAAAGACACCGTTCCAACGAACAACTCGGGAAGAACTGAAACCAGAAACAAAACGAAAAAAAAATGGGGATAAAAACAACTACATGAACGCTTCAGAAGACTGACAAAAGATAAAACCAACGAAAATAGCTGGGTATGGCTAAGAAAAGGACACTTGAACAGAGAAACGGAATCTTTATTGATGGTTTCATAGAACAATGCAATTAGGACAAACTACATTAAAGCTAAAATTGATAAAACCCAGGAAAACAGTAAATGCAGACTGTGTGGACAAAGTGAATGTAGCAAACTAGCCCAAAAAGAATACAAGAACAGACATGACTGCGTGGGGAAAGCAGTACACCGGGAAAAGTTAAAACAATTGAATTTCGAATAAAATAATCAACAAATAGCTGTAACCAAAGTCAAAGTTACTTTTCTACCTACCTGCCTATGTTTTTGTCTTTTATAGTTCTAAAAGCGTTTTTATTGCATTTTAATAATTCATCCAAATCCGATCGCGTTACAGTTCCATTTTCAAGATGACGCATGTGGATATTCCCGAAGTTTGTTTTTCGTCTTTTAACGGGAACAACAAAAAATAGTAAACAAATAACTGTCCCAAACGCCTTACTGCTTAGTTTTCTACCTAATTGAGAGGAAAACATACCAAAAAAATTATTAGAGTTCGTAGACGCTCGGCGAATGACTGTCCGCCATTGTTGTTTTTCTGCATAACGTAATGTACTTGACCGAACTTTTTAATTGAAATAAAAAAAAATGCTTTAAAGTATTTTAAAACTTAAAAATAGGCACTTAAGTAGAAAAGTAACTTTTATTGCTTGTGATAACATTTATTTGTTTAATATTTGTTTTTTGCGCACCTCATCGCTCTATTGGTTATTCTTGGCACATCGCCATATGGGAACGTAAATTGGTTAAATAAAACAATTATATATTCTTAAGTAATTTAAAATGGTTACTTCGTGTTTTTCGCCTTTATTATTACAGACAGAAACATGAAACCAAACTCAATGACGATTTAAAAAAAATATTATTCTATACTTTTTGTAATTGAAAAAGGTGAGAAGACGGAGTTTTATTGTTTTCTTTAATGGCAAATATGATATTTATCTTTATTATCATAATCCTCATCATCAGCAGCAACATCGTCGTCGTCCTTCTCGTAATTGTCGTCAATAACAACAACAACAACAACAACAACAACAAAAACCTAAAGTTATCTTTCGACTTTCAAAATGATCATTTTGAACGTTATACGTTTTTCAATAAATCTTTGTAATTAATATTATTACTAGTAATATTATTAATATTAATATTATTACAATTAATATTATTAATATTAATATTTATATAAATAAACACTTTACATTTATGTCAGAGAACTGATTTACTCCTCTCAAGTAGTTAGGCACAAGGCTCGTTTTTATCTTGCTCCCACAAGTAAGATGAGACCCAAGGTAAGGTCGGGGAAGTGGGGTTTAAAATTGTCAGGGCAGCCCCGTCGGCATTCCCCGGTAGGGGCGCCTCAGGCAGTAAGCAATAAACTTACTCCTCCCCAAAGAGGGGAGGCGAAGCCTGGGAGGGTGGACCTCCTAGAACTGCACAGGACAGACTCATAGACCGGCGTAAATCAAGCCCCGAAGGCCAAGACAATACCAGTATATGGGGTGCAGTATCCATCGGAACAGATACTACACTTTGATCTTAGCCAAAAAGCCAAGAATGTCAGAGAAGCGGAGTACAAAAATAGAAATATATTGTGCACAATATTAATTTATTTGAGAGTGTTTATGAAATTATTTAAATGAAACATCTTAGTGAATGTATTTTGGCTGTATTGTTGTATATATATATAATGTTTGAAAATATTTACATATAAAATTGAATTAAATTAGCATAACTTGGTTTGATATAAATATAGTCGGAGTAAATGCAAAAACTTTCGCATTTACTCAATAAATTAGAAAATTTATGACATATTTAAAATTTTATAATCACGCTCCGAAGATCAACACTTATAAAACTTCATCCATATGTACGCGCGTTTCAAAAATCATTGTATTATCACTGGAAATCCTGAATATATATATATATATATATATATATATATATATATATATGACTTCATCCGAAAGAGAATTAATAAAATATAAGGGAAAAAACATAGATATACTTCAAACCTAATAGCTACGTATTTTTTATGTTGGCTAATGAATAAATAAACATCACGAAGGCCCCTATCTTCAATCTTATATGATATAAGAATTCATCTTTAATCACAGCGTTCTTTACTTAAGATCGGGCTTTTCTTTTGTACTCACAATGTCAACGATGAGAAGAAAAAAAACACGAAAGAAATAAAAAGGAAAGAAAAAAACTAACAATGAAGAAAAAAACAGTGTTCATTTCTGTTCATTTCGTCCCATTTTTGTTGTGGAGTTTTAGCGTTCGCGTTGGTAAGTTTAATCTGGCCGGAGGCGGTATATCATTTTTGCCGGGCGTCCATCTATCCAACCATCCTTGCCACCTTAACGCATGGGTCGCGCCGCTTCGCCCGTCCTCGTGTCTCAGATGACCTGAACCACGACCCTAGAGCAAAGAGGAAAAAAGAAAAGAAAAACAAAAGTATCCCAAAGATCAATAGGGCAACAACAACGATAATGACGACAACAAAATCAACAAAAAGTCTGATGAGCAATCCAACCGGCTGACAATCGCCATTAAAGCGACAGCGTTTGACCAGTGACCAAAAAAGCTAGTCGAGCAAGGAAGGAAGGTATTGCCACGCAGTTAAGGAAATACAATAAAAGAAATAGAAGACACCCACCCACACACACGCGCGCATATATATATATATATATATATATATATATATATATATATATATATATATATATATGAGAAAGGAAGGATGAGGGTAATCCGACGTGTATATATATATATATATATATATATATATATATATATATATATATATATATATATATATATATATATATATATATATATGTATCCTAAATGTCCACTGGACAAATTACTCTTGTAAATATGCGCTCGTATTGCATCGCCGCGGGCCGGACACTCTGAAATGCGCATGACCAGATTGGCTTTCTGTAAAAAAAAAAAAAAAAATGAGAGGGTCTACCGCGGAAGTAAACAGAAGTAAATAATGAACAAAGAAACAACAACAAAATAGGCAAAAAGTGAGTGGTACACAGAACAAAACACTTCTAATATATAAATGATAATAATACATCTTTTGTGTTTGCTGTAAGTGATAATTGCAATAGACATGCGCAGTGGGTCTGAAATAATAAGGAATGAATGATAATTTATGAGCTCGTCAGAGTATGATGTGTCCTGGGTTGGTTTAAAATTTTTCTTTCTTTTTACGGTAACTGTCCGGCCCAGCGCTTGCCCTCGGGTCTGACCAGGCCGTATAAGGCAGGACAAAGCCGAAATCAAAGTTATCATAAGAGAGAGTAAAAAAATGTGTAAATAATAATAATAATAATAACAACAACAACAACAACGGCGACAATGATGCTGATGCTGATGATGATTATGATTCTTGTGCTGCTGCTGCTGCTGCTGCTGCTGCTGATAATAATAATAATAATAATAATAATAATAATAATAATAATAATAATAAACTGCCCCCAATCTTATAAACTGCCCTCCCTCCCAAACAAAAATGATGTCATACGCCTCGGCTGATACCGCACAAAATAGTTGTGAAGGTTCAAGGAGGATGGAAACACCGAGGATGGAGAGTACTAAACAGACCTGCACTGAAAGAGTGGTGAAAGTATTGGAAATTTGGGGAGGCATATTGTCACTCAAATCCCAGATAAGACCTATAGTCGTTGTCAGCGAGAAATCAAAGTAAGCGGCTGTAGCGATAACGAAAAGTCATTTGCAATGGTTATCAAAAGAGCCGGAGAATACTGGAAATCTGGGGAGACTTGTTGTCACTCAGACTTCAGGGAAAATCACCGGTTATTGTCAATGAACAATCACTGATGATGACCTGTGTGAGAACTAGTGAGTTAATAATAATAATAATAATAATAATAATAATAATAATAATAATAATAATAATAATGATAATAATAATAATAATGATAATAATAATAATAATAATAATAATAATAAGAAGAAGAAGAAGAAGAAGAAGAAGAAGAAAGAGAAGAAGAAGAAGAAGAAGCCAATTCCATGATTAAATAAAACGCAGTAGCACCAACAGCGGCTGGTACTACTAAAAACTAAAAAGGATCGTGAATGACCTACGAATACAGAAATACCAAGAAGGGATAGCACCATGCAGACCTACAGTATAAAGACACGGAAAATATTGGAATCCTGGGGAGGTCAGTCAAATTTCAAAGCAAGTCAACGGCCTCTAGCAGCAAAAAATCAATGTTCAATGGCTATTGCAATGTGATTTGTAACGATGATCGAAAGGAGACAGTACTGGCAATCTGGGAAAACGCTTTGTCACTCAGTCTCCAGGAACACCGTGTTTTTGCCAGTAAACGATCACTGGTAATGAATTGTGTGGGAACCCTGAGTGAGTAAATAATAATAATAATCTCTGCAAGCCTTTATTCATGGAAATCAACCATTAAAGATAGAGATGTCCAAAATATCTTGTTATTTTCCTCCATCTCTTTTCAACAATGCCCGACTCTCATAACACTAAACAAGCAGTGACAATGAGAGCATAGGCGTAGAATATAAATTATAGTATCACGTTACATTAAGACAGACGTCAGGTAATACGTGAGATAAAAACAGTTGTTGTTCACACGAAGAGACCAGCAGCAGAAGGAACGAGCATTGCGAAAAGAAAAGAGAGAACAATATTCTGTTACTAAAGGGTTACAATATAGTCTGTTTTCTGTTACAACTTAATGATGAAATGTCTCTATTTCGAGGGAATCAGACAAACATGTCAAGTTCATTGGTGACTTTTATGGTATGTTACCAGTCGGGTTTGGGTTATTTTTATGATGAAACGTTACAAACGACTCATTTGTTTTGTAGGCGTATATTTTTAAAACAGGCTGTAAACAACATATTCTTCTATTCAACCGATAAAAACAACTATCACGAGTACTACATCTTCTCTGGATCAGAGTGGACCTGGAAGTAGTGTTAACTAAAGAGTGGCTTTACACTCCCGAAAGCTCCCGAATTGGGGCTACACCACTGGATGCAGTTTTGTACAATATCCCAGACCATTGGAGAGGAGCTTGAGTAATTGATATGGTTGGAACATAAGGCTGGCAAAAATAGATAGGAAATCCTGGGAATTATGGGTTCGGCGGGTTTTCTCGTCGTATAGTGGCGAACACCTTGCCCAAGGGTGTCTGAGAAAGTTTAGTACCGTGCCTGGGACAAATTCTATTTAACATAGACGGAACGCTGAAGGTACTAATACTTAGGGTCAGAGTCGAACTGAAAGTAGTGGCAACTAAGAATAACCCTACACTCTGTCCAATTACCCAATCAATGCTTCCCCAACAGGTGCACATTAAGATCATACCCAATACTCTATTATTAAGAAGTGTTTAAAAAATGTTCATTTCGTAGCCGAGTGATGTAATGTTTTTACCAAATGGCTCTAGAGCATAATAGGTTGTCCATATATTAATGATGCCAAAACTGTCTTAAAACTGAACACTTATTGCCAGAATGTCTGAAAAAAGAACGATTAAAAATTGAAATAGTAAGATAATGGTATGAGAAGCCTTCTCCTTTTTTTTTTGAATAAGTGAGACACTGGTATTCCTTTAGAATTAGTGAGATGATGGTATGCGGAGCTTTCTTGTCTTGTAATTAGTGAGGCAATGGGATGGGGAGCTTTCTATTGAAATTGGTAGAATAATGGTATGAGGAGCTTTCTCGCTTTGAAATTAGTAGGACAATTGAATTGGGAACTTTGCTTTTTTAAGATTCTGCTAGTATAGGAAGCTTTCTTATCTTGGAATTGGTGGGAGAAAGGTATAGAAAGCTGTCTTTCTTTTAAAATTGGTAGAAATAATGGTATGGAGTGAATAATAGTTTGGGAATGTATTGGATAATGGTTTGAGGAGCTTTAATAGAACCATACACTTATTTGTCGGGATGACGGACTGTCCAGTTGGTTCCCTAGAGGCGCACCTTCCCAGGAATTACATACTCTTGTTTAGAGGTGGTTTATTGACGATCATCTGAGGCACCTCTACCAAGAATGCCAATTGATCAGTTTATGGCTATATGCGTACGCTAGAGGAGTGCTCCTCTCAAAGAACTTTGCGTTTCCCGTCTTCTGGATTTGTGCTACATCTTGCTACAATTTGAAGAAAACCAGTTAACAGTAATTGTATAAGTATAATCTCAATAAAATCAATGAATCGATCGAAAGTTACATTTTCATTGCAAACTGCACCAACTTCTTTTCCCTGGATTCCTCCATTTAACCTAGATCCTCGCTTTATAATGCTGAGTGTTTAGCAATGCGGCAGCAACTACCATATTTTTGTCTTTGGTATAAATCTATCATGGATAGAATCCAGTGTCCGACTCATTAACTTACACTCTAACCATGCGTTACTCAACCAGGTTCCCCAGAACATTACGGTCTTGCAAAAGGTTCCTTAGATTTGTACAAGAACAAGTGAGAAAAATAATACGTTGTTGGCTTTTTATTCAAGTTCATATTCGTAATATTACTAAACACGCAATATATTTGAACTGTTGAAATTGGATTAAGGGCTTTCGTTGCAGCTTCTCTGTATGAGCTCCTAAGCCAGCTTGAAATTTGTCATGGTCTGACGGTTATCTACCCTATTTTGTGACTATACAGACTCTTCTAGAAACCATATATTAAGGTGCCTACGACGAAGGACGGAGCAGTCTCGGAGCAGTCTTTCTGTAACATCCTAGTATGTACTTCTGTAAATACACACTCTTGTAACTATACCACGGTGTTATCATATTTATTCTTGACCTTTCAAGGTCACACCACTGGCGACGAGAACTCAGACCTATTCGGACATAACATAACCCAGATTTATGTTGCTCACAACACTGGCAACGAAAACTAGGATTTATGTCGGATTCAACATAACCATTACAACAACTGGCGATGTTGGATTTCCGAAAAAGCCATAGATGCTGTGTTCAGAATTTCTTATCTACAACAGTAAAAGCGAGAAGTTAAAAGCAATAGCGAAATTTTAAAACATAAGGTTTACCAAATCTGCGGAAGGAAAGTCTCTAACGTCAGAAAATAGGATTTTAAAAAAGTTTTGTTTCTGAGAAAGATTTCAAGTAATTCGCCAACACAAGGTTTTGAAATCTAAACTGTTCGACCAAGAACAACAAGATGTATGTCGATTCTTCTTCGGTTTTGATTGTTTAATCAAGAACACGTAAATAAGTTGAACAAACATACTTATTTTTTTCTACCTAAGAAGTGATGAATTTTGTCGTACAGTGGGAAAAGTTACACCCGTATATATACATATATATATATATACATATATATATATATATATATATATATATATATATATATATATATATATATATATGTATGTATGTATATATATATATATATATGTATATATATATATATATATATATATATATATATATATATATATATATATATATGTATATATATATATATATATATATGTATATATATATATATATATATATATATATATATGTATATATATATATATATATATATATATATATATATATATATTTGCAATAGTTTTGAAAGACGAGCACGGTGAAGTTGAGATAGGTTTGTTGTCATTTGCGACAAAGCAGGTTCCGCACGAGCGTTAAACACTATTGACAACTATAACGCTTTCCCCTGCCTCCCGAGTAAGTGCATTTCAATTTCAATCACCGTATGTGCTGATTGTCGGTAGCCGTGTTGTCCCGAGCGCTTGTCTCGTAATTCTAGCTTGCATTTATGAACTATGTTCGATCCCATGCGACTTGCTACAACCACCATGCTTACACTGATGAGGGGAAAAAGCCCGAAACACAATCGTCTGTAGGTAATAAACACTTTAATATTTAATAAAAGATTCATAGTATATATATATATATATATATATATATATATATATATATATATATATATATATATATGCACCAAGGAGTCGGTAGTTTATTATAAGTGATGATAATGAAGGAATGTAACAGTGCCATTTTCAATATCATTACACAACTGCAACTTAAATTAGAAGAATTCCAAGCTAAATAAAGAGTATAAATGGAATATCAGAAGAAAATAGAAAATAGAAAAGTTTCGCTTAGAAGAAAATTTCAAGAAAAAGAAAGTAAATTTAAAGGAAAACATTTGAAGCACATGAAAGGATTTGAGGCAATGTTTCATAATACCAACAAGAAAAGAAAAAAAAATTATCGAATAGGAGTCACAATTTTTTAGATGAAAGTGCATTTTCACAAATGGATATTTTGAACGTTATCGATAATTCTACTTGCGACCCTGAAAATTAAATTACGTTTTCTTCGTATTTTAGACGATACTAATGTATTTATACTACAGACTGTGAGAACCGGACCGATATTTAAAACAGTTCGTTTGCTATTCAAGAAGGTTGGGTACAGTTGGACATACCAACTTCGTCAATTATATATTGACACAAAAATCCAGCAACCTTACATTTTTTGAAGCGGTGCAATTATTAACTAAATTGTCGGAAATGTATGAATCTCACAAGGAAAGATAAAGAAGACTGCACTCATTTTGCTAGCGTACTTAACAAACACTGCAATTATTTCAAATTGTTGTAGTAGAGCGCTAACAATTTTGAAAGTCTAATCTTTGAACAGGGTTTAGTATCACATGCTGATTCTTAAATGAGACGAACGGTTCTTAATATTATTTACTCCTCTCCAGGAGTTAGGCACAAGGCCAGTTTTATCCTACTCCCACAAGTAAGATGTGACCCAAGGTCGGGTCGGAAAGTGGGGGTTGAAAAGCCAGCGCCCGAGAGGTGAGCACTCTGACCATCAAAAATTGCCTGGGCAGCCCCGTCGGCATTCCCCGGTAGGGGCGCCTCAGGCAGTAAGCAATAAACCTACTCCTCTCCAAAGAGGGGAGGCGAAGCCTGGGAGGGTGGACCTCCTAGAACTGCACAGGACAGACCCATAGACCGGCGTAAATCAAGCCCCGAAGGCCAAGACAATACCAGTCTCTGGGGTGTAGTATCCATCGGAACAGAGAACGGTTCTTAATAAACTAGAGAATAAACCTGGTTTAACGCTTCAAAATATCGCAGAAGACTGGCAACGGTTTTTAGTGTTATCCAAGATTCAATGGACATTGAGCAAAGCGGTGTGTCCCATATTAGAAAAATGCGTAAAAAAAATTAATTCGCAAATTAAATTCGCTCAACTTAAGAAAAATAATTTGCCTCCTAAACCGTGATTTTGGTTTCGAGAAATACCATCAGTACAATGATTGGCATATAAAATGTTCAAAAGTGTTTTAATTTCGGTCGCATGAGACACAAAAGTACACATTGCAGGGTTAGGTCATTTCTAACTCTGCAATGTGTACTTTATTAAAATTGCTAAAATGACGAAGCTGAAAATATTAGTAAATTAGTTCAGGTAAAAATATTTAATAAAATTATTAAATTAACACTTCCTTGATTTCGGCTCAGATTTTTGAGTAATGGATCTCCAAATGTGGAAAAAAATAGAAAACCAATTTAGATAAGAATGAGGAAAATAGCTAAAAGCGTCAATGGTGAACAAATAAAATTTGCACCAGCCATTTTTCAACAAGTAATGGATACAGTTCTTAGCGGACTGGAATTTGCGACAGCGTAACTAGATAACATTCTAGTGTCTAGTAAAAGCACCGAGCAACATAAATTTCATCTTCACAAAATATCTAATAGAATCCAGGACTATGGATTTAAATTGAAGGTAGGGGAATTCCGATATTTTCACGTACATTAAAATATCTTAATACGAAAATTATTTTTGACGTACTACAATCCAGATCTTCAAATCATTGTAGCTACTTATGTTAGTTCGTACGGTATTGGAGCATGCATAATACACAATATGGAAGGTGGATTGCAAAAACTTATCGCCACGCGTCTCGTACGTTACTACACGCAGAAAAAAGTTACTCACTAATCGAAAAGGAAGCATTGGGTATTATTTATGCAGTCACCAAATTTCGTCGTTTTGTTCATGGAAAATATTTAGTGCTGCAAACCGACCATAAGCCAATGCTAACAATTTATGGGTAAAAAAGGGATTACCAACGCATACGGCAACATATTTATTACCGAGATGAGGAACCATTCTCTTCAATTACAATTATAAAATGGAGTATAGTCCATCGTCAAAAATGAATCATGCTTACGGATTAGCAAGACTTATTACAAAATATGCTGGACACATTGAAGACACGGTGATTTGTTCACTACAAACTGAGGTAGTAGTAAATAATTCATTGTGTGATGTTATTAGGGAGCTTCTGGTAACACTCGAAGAAATAAAATATTCTAGTGTTCAGAAAAAAGCATCACACAACACAAATTTCATGTTCACAAAATATTTAAGAGAATACAGGACTATGGATTTAAATTGAAGATAGGAGAATTTACATTTTTTTACATGAAAAATAAAATATCTTGGTCAAATTATGGACAAAGATAGCAGTAGACCAAACCAAGAGAAATCGAGACGATAACTTTTTAAAACATGAAAAATAAACATGAAAAAAAAGATAAACCCAGACGAATCTCAGAAGTTTATTCAATCTGTGATTAAGTAGTTAAGTACGACGATTTAGTTATTATTACTGTAGCATTACAGAAAAGAATACTGAAAGAATTTCATGTCCATCACGCAGAGAATTTTGAAAATAGAAAAGTCTCATGAGGAGCTATATATGGTGGACAAGTATTGACAAAGACAGTGAAAATGTGCTGAAACAATGAAAAGGTTGGGCTTTGGCAGCGAAGTCGACCTCCTATAAAATTCAACTGATCGACAGTGAGCCAGGATCCAGATAGATTTTACTGGCTGACTGGATGCTTTCTATTACCTAATAGTGGTTGACAGTTTCTCAAAATGGCCGGAAATATTAAAGCCAGGCAAGTAACCATTAGTTTTTTACATATATTGTTCGTCCGGTTCAGAATCGTTGATTGTATTGTATCAGACAGCGGAACGAAATTCACGTCTAGTGAAATGAAACTATTGTGTCAAAGTTTTGTAGTGGAGTATAACACGATTGCGCCGTACCATGCGAGAAGCATTTGTAAAAAAGAACGGTTCGTGGATACGTTCGAAAAAGCGCTTAATAAAGCGAGGAATAAGCCTGATAAAAGCCATTCAAGAATTGTTGCAGGTATACAGGATGACCATAAATAACAATATTCCATCCTCCATGATGCCAGCAGGAGCAATGTCTGTAAGGAAAGTTAAAACAGTGTTTGATAGATTATTGCCAACCAATACGAAGCCAGGACGAGAAAGAAATGTCAGGAGGGGACGTTTCAAAGTTTGTGAAAAGGTTTTCTTTAGGATGTTCAAAAACAATAAATCCTACTGAGAAAGATGGATAGTAAATAAACCGATTGGGAACATGACTTATATAGTAAAGGAGCCCAAGTTTACCCACAAAAGACGCATGAACCAGATAAGGAAACGATCTCTATGTGCTGTCGAGAGAAATACTTCAGAAAACGAATTCATGGATGTCGTGTTTAAAACATTTGAGATACCAATCGCGCAAACAGGTACTGAAAAGCAAATATAAAAAAGTAAGATTACGCATTTGATTGTAATAAAATCTAAAGTGAAAAAAAAGTATTGACTCTATACGGAGCAAGGCTAAAAATAGGGATGTTATGATTTGACGGTGATCTATCCTATTTCGTGATTATGTGGACTCTTCTAAACACTATGTACAGAGGAGCCTACGTTGAAGGACGGAGCAGTCTCGGAGCAGTCTTTCTGTAACATACTATTCGGTACTCTCGTAAATATACATCCGCCTTGGCTTATCAGCTTTTCAAGGTGACAATAGAATTAAAGGCCGAAATAGAGGCGTAGCCAGAAAATGCCTCAAAGAGATGATCGAACATTGTGAAATGTGACTCTAGTCAAAGAGAAATATTATATGGTGATATAATAGCAATTAAAAAGTGTCCACTATATAGTTATCTCTGTGAGAAGAAACAATGACTGTTTCGATAAAGACGTTTCACACAACGAAAACGTAAGACGCTCAGCCGTTAAACGTTTTATTTTTTTTTCGCTTTTATTGAATAGTTTTTTTGAGTTGATGATTGGAATGCAGTTCAGATAATGTGGCCTCAGCAAAGGAGGGGGTCAATACGCGTAAAAAAGCCGTCGAGAGGAAGGCCACGAAACGCTGCGTATTCTTTTCTGATGACGCGATATTATCCAGAGACCGAAACAAAATATACCACTTGTTAAAACAGCTGATGAAGCTTGGTTACACACACGCTCACAAAGTAAGCAACAATGTCCCCGGTTACCGGCTTGCTTACTAACAAGTTTCTACTAGTTTCATTCTTGCCTATTGTAATATTTTAAGATCTTATCTAACCTATTATGCGATTAACATATATAACAATCATTGGGAATATATTTAGCGTTATATGTACGGCGCCAGTATGTAACCGCCTACACTAGCCAGTGTCCACTCAGTGGACGAAACCTATACGTGACTAATTCATATATCAAGTTTCTCATTCAGTACAAGACGCCCGCATAGTTGACATCAGTCGACTCTCTGTTCCCGGTGTACCGGCACACTCCCTATTTAGCCAACAATATTCAGTAGATTTATTGTTCCGCATATAGGGATATCAATGAAATCTATCGTTATTTTAATGGCAGGTGCTCGCCTGGGCTACAATCTATGGTCTGCCCTTGTAAAACATTCACGACAAAAACTCGTCTATCTACATCCACTGTTTATAATTTATTTTTCTCTGTGTGTTTCTAAAATTAAACAACACTTCCATGGGCAAAGTTTCTTTCCTTGAACAAACCGTCTGTAGAACCCAATTTCGCGGGGCTGCTTCTGAGCTGACTACAACATAGTCGTTTTCAAGCCCAATGTAAACAGATTCTTGTGAAGCTGTTCTCTTAAATTATCAAATTCTGCCTAATTTCTACCATCGTTACCAATCATAACGGTGTTTTCTCACCATTCACTTGACACGCATAAACATTTATCATCGAATGGGCGTTGGGCCTGTATAAGGGGTGACTCTATTGTAAACAACAAGTTTTATAAACGAACAGTATGAATCTTATTTAGCATTACCGAACATGTTGACAAAAAGTATTCATTTTTATTTAAACCAGAATATATATATATATATATATATATATATATATATTAGTCTAAAGAAGCTTTGAGTCATTAAAAAAAAACGTAAAATGCAGTTTAAATCCCCAGACAAACTAACTAAATCCAAGATATTGCAGACTTAACATTCGTTGGAAAATTAATAAATGAAAAAATATAAGTAAAAAAAAGAACAACAAAAAAAAAGAACAACAAAAAAGAGGGGGGTTAATTATCTAAGAGTGAAACAAAAACAGGAGACCTTAAGCGTCTAATATTAACACGGGGATCATCAGCTGTTTACCATGTATATATATATACCATGATATTTACCATGTGAACTATGATGAGAAAGGTATGGTATATAACTTTGTTTTTGTGCAGGGGATGATGATGATGATGATGATGAT
Organism: Sepiola atlantica; assembly: GCA_963556195.1. Classification (NCBI taxonomy): domain Eukaryota; kingdom Metazoa; phylum Mollusca; class Cephalopoda; order Sepiida; family Sepiolidae; genus Sepiola; species Sepiola atlantica. Next base: position 46,249,776 of record OY744547.1, on the reverse strand, counting down.
TACGCAAATATGAATAAGTTTAGAAACGCTGACCTAGAGGCTGTTCTGAACAATCAGCCATTTCTTTGTCGGATGGAGGTAGGGTCCGGTTCAAAAAGTGTCAATTGTGTTCTTATTTCTGCGAATAGGAACAATAAATGTTTCGATAAGAGCACGCCTTCATGCAACGAAGACATGAGACGCCCATCTCTTAAACGTTTTCTTTGTTTCACTTTTATTGAAGAGTGTATTGAGTCGATGATTTGAATGTCTCAGGAGGTTCACTCCCCCGAGTATTACGTGCTCTTTCTGTTCTAACCTATTTTTGTACTCTTTCATTGTACTTTCTCAGGAGAGCTATACCCCCTGCATCAACCTCTAGTCTATTTCCTTTAGACAGGGTGCAAAATAATGTCTAACCTAATAGGTCCCGCACTGTCTGCCAAAAGCCAGCCCCTGTTGTATCTCCAATGTGTTGCATCCCTGGAAGTAACTTACTGCTTTTGTAACCCCTCAACTAAAATTGCCCCTAAAATTGTCAACGTAGCAGTAAAATTCCACCCTTTTCACTGAAGAGATCCCTATGTTCTGGATAATTTTTCAACTCTGATATCTGTTTTCCTCATACGAATAGACTTTAGAATTCTCTTTCTACTCCATGTTTCCCCGAATGTAGCAACATGCAGAAATATAAATTATCCCTATACATCTGTTCGCTCTCTTACGATTCAGTGGCAATATGCATTGTTTGAGGTGAACAAAAACAACAAAAAACAAACATATTCTGGCCGGAACAAAGTACGGAATTAAATTCAATTGTAAATATTTCGGTTAAAATAAAACACGAAATGTCTGGCAAGATTTCCTTTTTTGTTGTAATGAAGATGCGCCGTGGGAAGCAATTACTAATGAGTGAGAAAACATCTCTGTCGAACAATGTACTACACCGGCAGACATCCTGCCTAAGGAAATCATCACCCGCTAAAAAATGCCATTTCATATTCAAAAAAGGACTTACAAAGTGAACATATTAAATGCTTGTTTTGTATCTTTCTCGCTTATCTTAACTTTTGTTAATCAACCTATAAATATGGCACAGCCTCATTTTTTCCCACCATTTCACTTCTCCAATTCTCATTGTGTGTCTAAACTTGATTCTTTTTTAATTGTTTAAAAAAAAATGCTTTTACTTTCCCGCGCTCTTTTGCACCCTCTACGGGTTGGGGAGGGGCATCTTTAAATTGCCATAACCAGACGTGTACTTCACCAAGTATTTAATACATAAATTCGGCCGAATTAAATAAAAGCGAGGACTGCTTTGATTGAAGTCCGTCGACGCCCACTCTGTAAATACTTAAGCTGTTGTCATTCGACTTTTGCACCAAATATTCAGATTATTATAGATTTTCTGGGAATTAAAGTGGACACATCATGTAGTTTTTTACATTCGTTATTGTAAATAGTAAAAGTGTATTTATGTTTAAAAAATGATCTATTATTCTTACTAGCAAGAATATTCGACCAAAAGAAAAGATAATGCCTGAGAGTAGGGTGGTATTATAACAAAAGAACATAGTCTACATTACCCCCCCCAGGAAGTTAGCATTGGAATATACTATATTAATACAAGAGCAGTTGAGAGAGAGAGAGAGAGAGAGAGAGAGAGAGAGAGAGAGAGGAAAGATAGAGAGAGGCAGTAACAGAAAGATGGAGAGTTTATTATATAAAAAGCGAGTTTCATAAATATTTGAAATTTTAAAAATGTTTTCATAAATATTTAATAGATACATCATCTTTCCCTCTGCCTTTACTCTATTTACCCACTCTCTCTCTCTCTCTCTTCCGCTTTACTCTGGACTTACATATCTTCGTTCTATATATGTCTCTCCCACTCTCTCTTATCTTTCTCTTCTTTATTTTAATTATTAGCCTTCTCTCACCGCTCCTCTCATCATTCGCCCTTTATTTACGTCATTCGTTGTTCCTCTCACAACCTAAAAAAATCTTGTACAGACAAAAAGTGTGCACGGTAACAAGCCAGAGACCAACTTCCTCAGGGTTTTAGTTAGTAGTCCACTACACAAACAATACTCTAGACACTACTTTATTGGACGAATTGTGATCTTTCGCCAAAAAAGACCTTTCCACCCCATCTCTCTCTCTAGTTTGATGGAGGAAGTTAGCATTTTTGAGACGTCATCCACTGTGCACTGCTATCATCCATCTTTTTATTTTAATGGGCGAAGTATTAGCAGTTATATGATACTATCGATTTTCCTTTGCTTTAGTTTACCTTTACTTGCGGAGTGATCATTACTTCATGCATACAGAACGCTTTTGTATGGAAGGAACTTCCGCTGAATTGTTTTATCATATTTTTCCCGCACTTTGAAAAGTAAGTGTTTTCACGTCAAGGTGACGAGACGGTAATGTGCCTGTCTCGTCCTCAAGCCAAAACTGGGTTAGTGCGAGACGAGTGACCACGACTGAACCCATGTTCGGATGTATACGTGTTTTTGTATTTTTGTCTACGTAACTCTTGCAAGCCGCTGCCTGTTTCTTGATGAAACTATATGAATAAAATTGATTTAAATTGTAATGAAGAAGGTTGTCCTACTAACAAAGCTAACGGCAACCCATTTTCTTTCTACAGAATGTTACTATTAATTCTCCTGTATTTTCCTTGCAAAGATCAACATTCTCCTACCTCCCTTCCTCTCTCTTACAACGACCTTCTTTCAATGACGTTAGCTACTATGCACGGTTATCTCCACCTATATTTTAATATATTACGTCACAAAACGATGAAGTAATCTCTGTTCACACTTCACCAGTTATAAAATATATCATACATAACATAAAGAATAAAAAGAAGTCGCTGAAAAATGGTTGGAACTTGCCATCGTCCCAGAAAGTACGTGACTCCTTATGCAATCCTTTACATGTATAAGAGACAGATACGCGCTAAGATGAAGTACTGCAGTCACATCATTGTTGCCTAGATAGGGTTCAAAGTCGACTTGGAAATCAAGTGGGTGATGATCTCTTCTGTTCGTTACAGACCATTTCTCACAGAAGATACGTCGCTAGTCTCTCTCTACTTTATCGTTACTTAAATGTAAGGTGCTCGACTGAGCTCCAATATCTGGCTCCTCCCCGTAAGACATTCACAGCAAGAACGCAATTTGCTAGCACAACGAAAAAAAAAATTCTTCCTCCGTGTTCTTGTCAGGCAAACTTTACACAAACGGAGCTTCTTGGCAATGGCTTCCCGTCTGGCGAACACGTTGCTGCTTAACTGCTTCCCTGCAGATTATAACCGTGTCGTCGTCAAATCCAATGTCAAGAGATTCCCTTCATAAATCGTCGCCATAATTAATCAAACGATTAATCATCCTCTTATGTAAATAGTAATCATTCTATCTCATCAACTCTTATACTTCAATGGCTTTCGGCCTTGGTAAGTAATGATACATTAGTATAAAAAAGAAGACAAAAAATAAGTAGAAGAGAAGGAGAGGACGAAAGATGGGGAGGGGAAGAGGGAGATACAAAAATAGAGGAGGGGGAAGGAGAACTGGGATGCAAGGACGCATAAGATGCGCAAAAATACGCAAAACAAAGCGAAAAAAACACGAAGGAAAGAAAAGATGAAGAACACACGAAGAAGACAAATAAGCAAAATTGAAAAAGCAATAATAAAACCAGAGAAAGAATGGGTATAAAGTGAAACGAAAGAAAAGAAGCCGAAATAGAGAAAAAAAAAACGAAATGAAAACAAGAACCACAAATAAAACAAACGCATTCGATGTGACGAGAGTGCTGACATGTTTGAAAGGTTTGACGCCATCCTCGCCCTTCCCCATCCTCTCGTCGCTTCTCAATCTGATACTCCATGCCTTTATTTAAGTTTGATTAATTTCGCGAATTAATTACTTTACGTCAGACGTCGATTGGATTAGAGTCGGGGATCACCGCACAGCCAGCATCTATCTTGCTTACCATCTTGGCTGCTCGTTTACCTTGCCTCCTCCTTTTTACATTATCGAGTTTAGTCAACTAGTAGGAATTATTACAAGATAAGGAGTCTAACGGGCGTCGGTAAGAAGAGAGGCGCATAAAGAAAGATAAAAGGAGAGATAAACAAAAATAAAGATATATAGAGAGAGATAGAGAGAGAGAGAGAGAGAGAGAGAGGAGGAGAGAGATGAACAAATGGAGAGCAAGGTGACGAGAGAGTGACAGAGAGGGAGAGAGATAAAGAGAGAGAGAGAAAGAGAGAGAGGGGGAAAGAAAGAGAGCGACAGATAGAAATAGATAGAGAGGGAAATGGAGAGAGATGAAAACAGAGAGCAAAGTAGCGCACGTGCGGGAGAGAGAGACCGAGAGAGAGGCCGAGAGACAGATAGAATTAGAGAGAGAGAGAGAGAGAGAGAGAAAGACAGACAGACAAAGCGGCAAAGACATAACCGGAGAGAAGAGATAGACAGAGAGAGAGATAGATAGATAGATAGATAGATAGAGAGAGAGAGAGAGAGAGAGAGAGAGAGAGAGAGAGAGATAAAGAAACAATAGATAAAGAGAGAGAGAGACTAACATCGAGCGGGAGAGATCGAGACAGACAGATAGATAGATGGATACAGAGACAGAGACCGTGAGAGAAACATACTGACAGACAGACAGACAGACATACATACAGACAGACACACATATAGAAAATCACGACAAGAAAGAGCTAAGCTGTCAAAAAATGAAGCAAGAGTAAAGTAAGGTTCATAACAATGTCGAGAGAGAGAAAGAGAAAGATAGAAAGACACAAAAACAGACACAAAAGAGAGACACGCAGATTTAAGGCGCTAGAGTTGGATAAGAGAGAGAAAGAGCAAAGATGCAAACAGAATAGCAATAAGTTCCGCAAGGTTGGGAACAAGGTGAAAAGCAAAGGCCAGACGAGAAGTGGTTTGGTTGCATTTGGTGATAGTGTACAAAAAGTACAAGTAAAACAAAGTGGAACGAGAAGCTGAGAAAAGCGGATTGTTTACGCCGGTGTTTAGGGTTAGAGTTAGGGTTAGGGTTAGTGATGGACACATCGCATCGACTAGAGAGGTAAGAACGGGATGAGGGAAGAAAGGGTAAATATGTAAAATAGAGACAACTTGAATAGTAAATAGATAACGAGGCAGATAGCAAAGGACATACAAGCAACTTTGCGTGTTTGCGATATTTACTATATAAATTATAAAACCGTAAAACAAAGACACAAGGAACGAACTTTGATTAACTCATATTTAGTATAATAAGAGATTAATGTCTGTATTCTTTTGTCTATATTTTATTTATAATCTTTTTTCCTGTACTTCCGACATCACACAAAAACGACTGATAGTATTTTTACCCATGGCCTTTTACCTGCGTTTAACGTGTAGTATCTGTTCTGATAATACGTTACACTGCTCTGTCATCGGTCAGTGAAGATATATCCTTCAAGGCTGAGGCAATTTTAATTTTTGTTCAAATTCAAAGTGCCCTTTTTTTAGCTAGATTTTCCACGAATCAAAATCCCGATATTGTGCCTAAGCCTGCTCCTGCAAATAATTTAAGACTGACGGTATTTATTAGAACAGGAGTTAGACACATTTGTAAATGACAATATAAGAACACAAACGAACATTCTATTTCAAAGTTAAGAGTGACAGAACGAGCGACGGACATGTCAGTGTCCATCTAAAACTAAGATAAGTCCATACACTTTGACCATTCAACAATGAAGAACACATGTAAAGCAAGAGTGACAGATAAACATACGGATAGAGTCTCTCTTCGCGATGCTCGTCCCCAGCGAAAATAAGACGCATCTATAAAATCTGTCCGGTTAATCAGACAGATGCTATTAAAAACTGAAGCGTGACAAACCAACAGAAAGAACCTTTTATAGCTATGCTTGTCTTCATATAAATATTATTTTACAGCGATGCCTGTCTCCATCTAAAAGTTCGCTCTGGTTCGTAACGAAAATGCCATTTAAAACTAACGCTAACTACATACAGGGTCTCTTATAGCGATGATTGCATCCATCTAAAATAAGATGCGTCCAACGAAAAATGCTATTTCAACATGAAGCGTGACTGACCGAAAGAGCCTCTTTTAGCAATGCCTGTATCCATTGAAAATAAGACGGATTCACATAATCTGGCTGGTTAGCAACACAGATGCTATTTAAAACTTAAGTGTGACAGACCAACAGACAAAGTCGTTTAAGGCGATGGCTGTATCTATCGAAAATAAGATACGTCCATCGAATTTGCTAGTTTAGCAATGAACATGGTATTTCACAAATGGAGCATGATAGGGTAACAGACAGACAGAAAGTTTTATAGCGATAATATTTGTAGAACTCTAAAATTAGATGCGTTCACACAATCTTTTTTTTTCGTGATGAAAATTTTATTTAAAAAAGGAGGCTGACAGACTAACCGACAAGCGGTGATTCTATCCATCGAAAGTAAACTGCGTCCACGGAATCTGCTCGTTTAACGATGAAAATGCAATTTAAAAATAAACCGTGCCCGAGAGAAAGACGTTCAGAGGGGTTTTATAGATACGATCAATCTATAACAGGGGCGGACAACCTCCGGTCCGCGGGCCACATCCGGCCCGCGAAGTCTTAGCGTCAGCCCCGCCAACCTGCTATGCTTTATTATTGCAATCCGGCCCGTGGACCTCCCAGTAAAACTCATATCATTTTGCGACATAGACGTAAAAGTAGGTTTCAATTAAGATTTACAGTTGGATAAAAATGTATAAATATCAGCGAGCAATGATGCATGTATATTTCATTTTTCTTTAACTATTAATTTCAAATCCTTGGCCTGAGATAAAAATAGAAAAAGAGAGGCAAAGAGGAAACGAGAGACGAGGAAAGGGCATGAAACAGCGAACTTATGTGAGGCGTGTCAAAACGAATGCTGGATCAACTTGCTACTTCCCCCGTCATTATTTTTTATGACTCCAAAATGGCTCTCCGTCGGCGCCTTTTATAACATTACATACAGAAGTCTCTTGAGAAAAAGTATCAGATTTGTAGAGCGTTCAATGCAATTTTTGTACAATTTATTCATGTAAACAAAATATAGTAATTCTGAGATTTCGTTTTTCACTCCGGCTCGCGACCTTCTTCCAAAAGTCTCATCTGGCCCTCACTCTGAAAAGATTGCCCGCTCCTGATCTAAAAAAAGAAAAAAACATTACAATCTGACCAATGATCAATACAAATACTAGTTGAAACTGAAGCGTGACAGACAAACTAGCTGAGCTTCTCATAGCATAGAAAATGCGTCCATACAATCTGTCTATTTAAAAATAAAAATGGCATTTAAAATAAGCGTGACGGTCAACCGACGGACATAGACACTTATAGCGATAATTGCATCCATCTCAAATAAGTTACGTCCATCGAATCTGCCTAAACATAGCGATAAAAATGCTATTTAAAAGTTAAGTATGGCAGACAGACAAAAATACATATATTTTCATAGCGATAGTTGTATCTATCTCAATTAAGATACGCCCATCAAACCTGCCTGCTCAGCGATGACAATGATATTTCAAACTTAAGTGTGACAGTCCACCCGTCAGACAGGGTCTCGCAAAGCAATAATTATATCTATCTAAAATACGATACGTCATCTATTAGCGATAAAAATGCTGTTTCAAGATGAAGTATGACAGACAGACGGACGGAGCAGCGTATATCTATTTGTGAACGCATGTGAATAAAACATCACATGTAATTGTCAACTAATATTAATTTACTGTAAGTGATTAGGCAGGTTCTTGTTTTCTTCGTATTTCTCATTTAAAAAGAATCGGTTGTCTTTGGTCGATCTCAAAATCGGGCTGTGGCGGTGACAGGTGAAATATTAGAGCTGTTTTCTTTTTTCAGGTTTCCCCGTGTTCATTAAAACAAAAACAAGCAAAACACCAGGAATTCTTCTTTTGTGTCGACGTTAAAGTGACATTGAAAATGGCTTGTCTAAAGACCAAATTCTCCAGCGACGATTAAAGCCGATTATAGCAACCATTTCAATGGATTTCATCACCGCAAACAACGATAACACCAGCACTCCCATCACGACTGCCACACAAGCAACACTCGCCTGTTTCAGCTTTACTCTCTACTTGCCACCTCACTTTGTTTCCCCTTCCTGCATCTGTGCTCTTCCCTATCGCTCGATATCTCTTCTACCAAGCCGATGCGCTACCACAACCGCTACAGCAGAGAAAAGCAAACTTCTGCTTTTCGGAGGTTTACCTTTCATATTGTCCTCCATCTCTCTTCTATGTTCGCGTTTTTGGCACCGTTTCTCTCCATCTTTTCTTCTCCTACGAATAGTGAAAGCAATAGAATAATTATTATAACTTTAATACCAGCAGAAGCGCACTAATATCCATACATACATACATACATACATACATACATACATACATACATACATACATACATACATACATACATACATACATACATACATACATGCATACATACATACATACATACATACACACATACATCTACAGACACACCACCTGTTTCCAAATGGGAGTCTACTGGAAGGATGATAGGAATCGTTACCTCTTGCTTTTAGTAAATACAACCAACCATCTTTTATTTTAGGTCATCATCGATTATAATAATACTACTAATAATACTAATAATAATAATAATAATAATACTAATAATAATACTAATAATAATACTAATAATAATACTAATAAACATCAATCAATTCATTCAGATGATTCTATTGTTGGCATTGGTTTCCCCGATATCTTTCTAGTTAGAATTATTTCTAGAAATACATCGGGTACTTACGGGAGGGACCATATGAAGTTTGCAAACATCCTAAGTGGTCCGAACTGCATTTGAACTTGACACATCCAGGTTGTCAGTCTGTGTCGTTAACCACTTACCACCGTCCCCTCCCTTATAAAATAACAGAAAGTTTTCTCTCACGTGACTATTTTTTTTATTTCAATTCCTTTCAAACCAAAGAAAACTCTAAGGTAATATGTCCTCCCTCCCCCGAAAAGAAATCTCAGAAAGTAGAGATATTAGTTACAATAAAAACGAGAATGAATATAACATTTGTATAGCTACCAAAAGAAGAGTCTTGCACCGGCTCGGTCGTGATATTAAATGCACATCGGCTCTTTATAAAATAACGGAAACTTTTCTTCTCACATTATTTTTTTTTTCAATTCAATTTCAATGTTTATCATTTCAACGCATAAGCTATGAATGGTAACAAGTCACGTAGGAGTTACAACAGCAAGAAAGAAAACTTCTGAAAAAACACCGCGTCACGAACCAATTAAACAGAAACTGCAGAAACATAACTCCCCCCCCCATAAAAAATAGAACCGTCTCGGCTGAAAGCATACAAAATAGTCGTAGAGGGTCAAGGAGGATGGGAACACCGATGAGGCATTGCACAAACCAGACCCTCACTGGAATAGTGCTAAAAGTGCTGGGACGTTGGGAGGCTCATTACCACTCACATCTTAGGGGAGACCAATGGTGGTTGCCAGCAAGAAATCAATGGTAGGTGGCTGTTGCTATACCGCAATGTCATTTGCGGTGGTGATTGAATAGAGGTGGAGAGTAATGGAACTCTGGGAAGGCTTGTTGTCACTCAAACTCAACGGAACGCAACCGATTGTTGTCGGTGAGCAATTACTGACGATAACTTGTGTGAGATCTCCCAGTGACTACTACTACTACTACTAATAATAATAATGATTAAAGTTGCAAGACAGAGGGTTAAAATAATCTGGAAAGAAACTACACAGTGTATTCAATAAGAATACTGCATTTAGCGATAACGACAGTTAGAATTGGTTGGTCAGGGGTGATCTCAAAATATTTGCTTAGAGCACTTTAATGGGAGTCCAGAAACAAGCCACTCACACTAGGTCCATCAACGTTACATTGACAAAACTGCAGAATCACCGATTTGCAGTTTGTGTAATGCACGGGACGAAACCTTAGAACATATTGTATCTGAATGTCATATGCTAGCACAACATCAATATACAAAATTGAGACACGACAAAATTGCTCAGGTACTACACTGGAGTATATGCAAACTTTATGAATTGGACCACAATTAGAAGTAGTATGAGCACAGTATGTGGCACAGGAGAACGACAATGCCAAACTTCTTTGGGCATGCGCATACAAACTGATAAAGAAAAATCCAATTAAAAGCATCCAAAAGTTGAGACTACTATGAAATGATGATGATGATGATGATGATGATGATGATTACGTAATTTGGATTATTCGGACTACTGTTCCCATCTTGGATGTTATTCTCACAACGTTTAAGCCGATGTAAACTCCGAATTTTTCTAGATGCGTCTCGTGGAACTCTAAACTCTTTCTGTCGAACTCGGAAATTTGAACGGAATTTAGAACGTGGCCCTTTATTTAATCCGCGGTAATGGCTTGCTCTTGTTCAGGTTGACGTCTTAAGAAATTTATAATTGTATTCTTAGGACCGTCCGTAATGAGGATTGAACTTTTAACCTCCAGAAGACTATCACTTAGAACTGAATATTATTCGAAATAATATACATTAGTTTTATCGGCCATTGATACCGACGGTTTCTCGGATATACTAGAAATTTAGTGAGTTGCGTGACAGTTTTTCTGTGTGACAGGTTTAAAGTGGCATTTTAATATATAATATACGCACTTACATACGTATTTAAACCCTCTGGTCATTTGTCTTTTACAAAACACAGCATTTTACTATATATATATATATATATATATATATATATATATATATATATATATATATATATATATATATATATAAAGTTAGGTATGTGTATATGTTAATAAATATATATATATATATATATATATATATATATATATATTGAGAGAGAGAGAGAAGGAGAGAGAGGGAGCGAGCGTTAGAGAAAATAATTGCTCTACATAAAAATATGTTAATATCATTTTCTTTTTTCATGGAATTATCTCCAGCCAAGTCATGAAGCCACTTGATATAAGGAGCTAAAACAGTGTGAGATAGATTCCGACCGAAGAAACAGCAATTTCAGAAACACCTGTCATGGTATGTGAGAACTAAAGGACAAAATAAGGGAATCGAGAGTTACGAGGCTGCCAAAAGCAAACACGAGTTCCACTTTCTACACTCTACAAAGTATTCCAATTTTGAATAGTTAATGCTCGATATACGAGATAGAGCAATAGTATAAGTAGATAAGTGATGAAAATAAAAATTGGATGAAATATAAGATGTTTTGCTTGAACAACTGATGATTTAATAAATATTGCATTTGATCAAATTTTTATTCTCATCACTTATCTACTTATATATAATATAATATATGTATATATATATATATATATATATATATATATATATATATATATATATATATATATCACTTTTATTTTCGCTAGAAATTTTGTTTGTATACCATACTATCTAAAATCTAAAAAGAAACTGCAAGTTACTTCACAGATTATCTAAACAACTTCACGACTTGTACGGACATTTTCTGCTTTATTTTCTTTCATTAGATCGATTTTTTCCGCTGTTACTCACCGTCGATGACCGTCTGATATAAAAAAAGGTAAATAACAAAATAATAATACTAAAAATAATGATCTGATAATTTCAAGTCGCCAAATTCTAGCGGGGGAAACAGAGAAGTATCGCTTGATGTAAGCAATTGACTCATTGATAATGTCCAGCGCGCTTATGACAGAGCAACGGCTTCGCTTTAAATCACAGTGTTCGGACGTTCGAAAAGAAGTCGTTTTCAAAAGTAAATTATAGTCTTGCAGAGTTTGTATTTCTTTCCTTACCGACGAGACGACATTATGTCTAATATAATATATATGCTAACAGCTTTGATATGTGTAGCCATTCACATATTTAAGCGGTTCTTACATTTATACCTATCTAATTACGGACATACCTACGTTCATACAAACTCGCCTCTTCTATACTTATCAATATTCTTCTCATAGCAAAGATATATACTATATATATATATATATATATATATATATATATATATTGTATTACAGAGGTTTAGAACAACACTTCCCACTGATCTTACCAAGATATATATATATATATATATATATATATATATATATATATATATATATATTATTAAAAATAACCGACAATTCGTGTCTAGATATTTTTGTATGAATCCCTTCCATTTTCCGGAGTAAAGTCCTAATCTCGGATGAGAATTGGCTGATGAATCTGCCGTAATTTTCTTTTAAGTCCAAAGTATATTCTGACCACTATGGGTCCATCTTCAGTGGGAATAATGTCAATCAGGTAAATACCTGGAGTGAGTTTATAGTTAATTTTGGCGGGAAAATTTAAATACAAAAGTGTATTTATTTAGTATTATACACATTTAGGTATATTAGTACTAGTGTTAAAATTAATCCTGTTAATAACCGTTTTTTTTGTTTTGATGTGTAAATACTAAAAGTATATGGAGTTTTTGTATATTAGTATTGTGTTCTAGGATTTTAGTGTTGTCTACAAGATGCTTTCGGATTTGCGAGCGGGGACAGGAATGTTCGTTAGTGAGGTGTCTGACTATGGCAGTATTATCCGATAGATGCATGGTCAACCTCCTGGACAAAGTCGTGGTAGTCGAGCCAATGCACACGTTTTGTTTCTTGGTTGTCAGAGACACAGTCTCCCAATGGACATTTAAACTCGTATACCAGGCCCGTTATATCCAAAACTCTAATCAAGGGTGAAGAGTTATTTGTAATTATAAGATTAGTTGTTTTAGTTTTATTGTAGTAAATTATTAGTTTAACTTTTTTATTTGGGTCGGTGGGGAATACGTTTTTATTAATAATATTTTTTAGAACCTGTTCATCTGTTTTATAATTATGGTGAAATTGGTTGCGGTAAAATAGTTTAATAATCTTGTTGAGTGAAGAATTAGATTCATTGTTGTTGTTGTTATCATCATCATCATCATCATCATCATTACTAGCATTATTTTTAAATAGTTGAATGTGTTGGTCAATGATATAATTAGGGAAACCATTATTTACTAGGATTTGTTTTATATTTTTAAGTTCATTTTGAAAGAGAGTTGGGGAGGAGGAGATTAATTTAGCTCGCGTTAGCAGGTGTTTAATAATGGCTATTTTATATTTAAAAGGGCATTCACTAACGAAGTTAAGAGTGCATGAGTTTTTGTTAGTAGGTTTTTTATATGTTACAAAATCATTATGATTAGTATCTATTAAGACGTCTAAGAAAGGGAGTTTTTTTATCACTGTTTAGTTCATAAGTGAAATCCAAAACGGAGTTATTTTTTAAAGTATCTTGTAATATATTAATCTCGTTTATATTATTTGTTAGTATTAGAATATCATCTACGTATCTTAAATATATTGGTGGTTTATTAATAATGTTAAACACTTTAGTTTCCAAGTTGGACATGTAAAAGTTTTCAAATGTTGGACCTAGCGCAGACCCCATAGCGACACGATCTTTTTGTATGTATATATGGCCGCGATGACTGTAAAAGGGAACTTCAGTCGTACAAGCCAACAAGATTTTTCGTAAAGTGTTAGGGTTAATTTTAAGTGGGCGGTTATTAGGATCATTATAAATATTATTAATTATTATGTTGATAGTTTCTTCGACCGGAACATTAGTAAACAGATTAACCACATCTAGGGAGGCAATCACACCTTGTTCAGGTTTTTTCTCCTTAGAGTTTGTATAAGTTGGTGTGTAGATTTAATGCTATATTGGGTAGGGATATAGGGGGATGTTAATTCATTAATAGTTTTAGATAACTTGTAAGTGGGTGTGGGTATTTGGGAAATAATTGGACGAAGGAGATAGTTCTGCTTATATGTTTTAATTGTTCCATAAATATAGCCGGGTTTTAAATCGCCTATAATTTTGGGAAGTTTTTCATTGTTAATGGCGGCGTTATTGGCAGTAATTAATTTGTTAATTTTAGTTTTAAGGAGGGGGGATCGGATTAATCTGTTGCTATCTTCGAGGAAGGTTTCTAATTTGGAGTAATAATCAGATGTGTTAAGTAAGACATACATGTTGCATTTATCAGCTTTTTTTATAATGATGTCGAGATGATTTCTCAGTTGGTGAGCAGCTAGTTTTAATTTATTTGTTAATAAAGATGTATTACTTTTTATGTTAAATCTATTTTTAGTAGCTTCGGCTTTTAGTAAATCACGGAGTTCAGGTTTACTATTAAGTTCATTGTCTTCAAGTTTTAGTATATTTTGATGTAATAGTTCGATTTCTGTTTTTTTGTGTAGGTTTTGATATCTTGGGAATAAATAGCAATTAGGACCTAGGTTTAGAAAATCTTTTCGTAGTTGAGTTATTTGAAAATCAGAAAGGTTAATGAATTTATCCTCCTAATTTGCCAGTTGTAGGGAACCTTTGTAAATGTTGTTTAGTTTTCTTTGGAGTTTAAGTTTGTGTTGTGCTTCTTTTTTAGTGTTGATTGTTGAGAGACGGAGTTCGACTTCTTGTAGTTTTTCTGGAGTAAGGAAGTTTTTTTTAGTTGTGTACGCGTCTTTTGCGCTTCAAAATGGAGATAGTTGATGTGGTCTTTGCTGATTGTTATCTGTCTCTTCACGAGACCGCATCTGCATTGCCAAGTTGTGGTCTCTTGGTGAGCTGCAGGATCATGTAGTTTAAAATGTGTGTATCGTGGCAGCATTTTTGCTCTAAGACACGTATTATTCAAAATAACTGAAAACTCGTGTCTGGATATTTTTGTATGAATCCCTTCCATTTTCCGGATTAGAGTCCTAATCTCGGATGAGAATTGGCTGATGAATCTGCCGTAATTTTCTTTTAAGTCCAAAGTACTTTCTGACCCATCTGGGTCCATCTTCAGTGGGAATAATGTCAATCAGGTAAAGACCTGGAGTGAGTTTATAGTTAATTTTGGCGGGAAAATTTAAATACGAAACTATATTTATTTAGTATTATAAACATTTTAGTATATTAGTACTAGTGTTAATATTAATCCTGTTAATAACCGTTTTTTTTTGTTTTGATGTGTAAAGCTTCCAGTATATGGAGTTTTTTTATATTAGTATTGTGTTTTAGGATTTTAGTGTTGTCTACAAGAAGTTTCGGGTTTGCGAGCTGGGACAGGAATGTTCGTTAATGATGTGTCTGGCTATTATATATATATATATATATATATATATATATATATATATATATATATATATATATGTATATATATATATATATATATATATATATATATATATATGTATATATATATATATATATATATATATATATATATGTATATATATATATATATATATATATATATGTATATATATATATATATATATATATGTATATATATATATATATATATATATGTATATATATATATATATATATATATATATATATATATGTATATATATATGTATATATATATATATATATATGTATATATATATATATATATATATATGTATATATATATATATATATATATATATATATATGTATATATATATATATATATATATGTATATATATATATGTATATATATATATATATGTATATATATATATATATATATATATATGTATATATATATATATATATATATATTATGCCTGCGTGCGTGTACATACATATGCACTTATGCACTTATATGTATATATATATATATATATATATATATATATATATATATATATATATATATATATATATATATATTTTGATTTTATTCCATTAGTTGCGACAAAACAGGTTTTGTTTCATTGGTGCGGATAGCTACCAATTCATCGGGCCGGCGAAAGGAATTCAAATGGCATAACATTTTAAGTTCACTTTAACGGGAGATTGAAAATTGAAAATACATTGGAGGGGGAGGGGGATAGAGTTGGGGCTTTGTCTATAACGGCGACATGGGACATGAGAGGGGAGGGGGGAGGACCCCATATATATATATATATATATTATGCCTGCGTGCGTGTACATACATATGCACTTATGAAACAATTATATAGTTATGTAATCGAAATATGTCATATCTATGATCTACATCCCAAAACTCATTGCCGTTGTATTGATTCAATTTACATCTTTCCTAATTAAAGATGGGCAGCGAAGTAATTGCAATCAATCTAACTAAACTGCAAGGTACTAACATGAATGACATCTCCAACCCATATTGAAAGAATAGAACATTTCACCCTTTAATATTCATATAATAACATTTTTGGTTTCAAATCATATTTATCAATTACGAGCCTATAAAATGTATGAATAAATTCATTCCCCTTTGACATGGGTAGACTATCATTTTTTTTCTCAATTAATCTTAGACAATAAATTATTTCTAAGAATCATTAAGTAAAAGCACATTTGTCCACTATAGTCGGGGGCGACTCGAAGGCTTCATCTTAATTAGCTGCGACACCGATCCTCTTTTAATGCCGTGTGTTTAGCAACAGAGTACGAAGTACTATTTTAAAAAGTATTTCGTCTGACTCAACTGAGGATTGAACACCGGTCTCTCGGTCCATTATGTAACATCCTCACCATTATGCCAATTCGTCATTAAATAACCTGAACATCTTCATATCTTTTAAAAACACCAAAATGAAACAAATGAATGAAGTATGTTTTATAGTTATGGTATTTTACAGTAAATACCGCCACTCACGGAATAATCACGTTAATAAAACGAATTCATTGAAGTTAAGCGACGTTGAACATGGTCAGTACCAGATGGGTGACCATTTGGGAATACCAGGCGCTGTATGTAGGAGGAGAGCGACACCGCCCCGCCAAAAAGTAACGTCGTCAATATTTGACCGGGATATTCCTGCGATTGAACACTGCTTGTAAAGTTAACAATACCTAGGTGCATGGTCCTTGACAGAGGAAGCAGATCAACCTGCTCAAAGAAAAATACCGTACCAGGATAGTGGAACAGAAAAGGGTGTATATGCCGTTAATTAAACAATTTAAACTAATTAATGAGTTATTTCTAATCATTAATTTATTTCGGCATTAAATAACCCAAAATAGTGAATATTGAGGCACATCAAACAACAGCAATCCGAGTTGAAGTCAGTGTGCTTAAATAATTCTGGCTTAAACAGAGCTGGAAGAGAAAAGATGCGTAAATACCAAGGTCTTATGTACGACATGAAAAGAAATTAGAATCTCAGGACGATCTTTTTTATGTAAGTAATCATAGGAGCTACTGAGCTCATGAAAAACAATTTCAGAATCTATCTGCAGAGTATACCAAGTGAACCAAGTGCAAGAGAGATCCAAACAATTGCACTTAAGGGGACGGTTAGAATTTTAAAACGATCTATCAGTTGTAGTCTCTAAAGTAGAGAGTGAATGTCTGGCATTTGATAGGATGCCCGATCCCGAGCAAAAACAAAGATAAAAAACCTTTTTAAAAAATCAAGCCACAATTGTAAGCATGAGAAGTATATCAAAAGCTCCACACCTATAAAAATGTGAATGCTGAAAGATTATCACGAAAACAAAGAGAAAAGAATATACGAAGAAATATTGCAATAACATAAGAGACCAGGAAAGTTCTTTGAGGAGCTTAACCAAGAGTACATAGACAAGGAGGCTTCACCCACTTCCATTTGATGATGAAAGAGCTATTATAGACGGACAAGACCAAGATTTACTTAGCAATGGATAAAAATGCCTGATCTACAAACAAATGGTCAGAGCATGTTTTTCCAATCAGCGATTGAAAGGCCGAACCATCTGATGTCTGGATGTCAGATTCTATTAGCAGCTGACCACTACACTACCCTCGATAACAAAATATGCAGTTTCCTCACTGGAAAATCTGTGGAGAGCTGCAACTTGACAGATTGCAGAATATATGAGAGCACGAACCACCACGCATAACAGCAAACAGAAAAGTAACTGTATTATATGGCAAATTTATACAGACAGCCAGATACATAAAAGAAAAAACCGTCAAATCAGACATTGTTATATGGAACAAAAATGAAAAGTCTGCTTGATTATTGACATTGTTGTCTCGAACGACTACGGACAAAATAGCCGAACGTGAAAAATAACCAATTACCGAAACCTAAAAATGACCTGAAAACAACGTGGTCGTTAAAATAAATATCGTAACAGTTGTTGAAGGGGCAAATGGATTGGTCAAACACAACCTGAAAAATATTTTGTATCAATACTTAGTAAGCCAAGCTCCTGCGAAATTCAAATAACAGCTATGAGAGGCACAGCACAATGTTGAAAAGAGCCCTCAGATACAGATACAACGCTTAACAATGGAATCATCTTATAACCCCAGGTAAAGGCCCCTTGATATATAAAAATCGACTAAAATAAAATGTACAAAAAACTAAATACGAAGGTCTTATGACGAAATGAAAAGAAACTGGTATCTTAGGAATATTTCAAACATTTCAGTAATCATAATAGCCGCTGGGTTCATGAAAATTAATTTTTTAAACACCATGGCGAATATTCCCGGTGAACCAATTACAAGAAGGGTGCAAACAATTGCACTGAAACGGACGGTTCGAATCCTATCATTATCTCTGAGTTGACGTTTCTGAAATAGCGGGTGAATGTCTGGCATCTAGTAGGATGCTCCATCCCCAGCAAAAACAAAGAGAAAAGAAAAATGAAAAAAAAAAGAGAAATCATGTCAATGAAGTACTAGCTGAAGTACTAAGCGCCTCAACTTTTCTTGAATTTTATACATAAGATTAGAAGTTAAGAACATCTATTAAATATTGTTTTATTAATTTTTCATTAAAAATATTCAGGTTTATGATGATAATTATTATCGTCTAGGAAATAACGGGAACGCTATAGCAGAAAATGTCTAGTGTAAGATTCGAACCCACCATGATATAAAATATTAGAACTGAAGGCGAACTTTCATCCACACTGCCACCAAGGAACATAATCAGCATGGCGTAGAGATATACAAGTTAACTCGGTTTTTACCACTCCACAGGAATAAAAAAAAATAGGTCGATTGTCTAAAATAAAGAAAGAAACATGAAAAAAAAATATTAGTTAACATTTATCAAATATTTCTTTGTCTATTTATAATTGAAAAAAAATATGTTTTATCTTTAAAGTAAAAAATATGCCAAATACGTAAAATGATTTGACATGGAAATTGCAAAATATTGTTATAAGTGTCTTATTTGGCCGACTAATAATTAAAAAAATATTAACCGCGAAATGTCGGAACATTTGTTTCTAATATTATTTTACGTAGATTTTATTTTGAATAATGAGTTTTAAAACCAGTTCAGGAACTTCTGACATCAACAAGGGCATCAAGACGAATGTATTAATTTCTAAATCTGCGATGAGTTTTGCTCTTAGATCAACTGTTCATCTTCGATGCCGCGACACACATACGCACATATAGACAGCTTTGTTTTATATATATATATATATATATATATATATATATATATATATATATATATATATATATATATATATATATATATATTAGTAGAATGTTTTTAAAAGGCTTTAGGCAATGCAAATAATAAACACCAGAGGAAAACTCCGTCTGTACAGAGAATCTGCCAAAAAAGGGAAGTTTCTTTTCCCGAAATATTAAATAAATGATTTTTATAATCATCCGGAAATCACACAAACAGCTAACACCACATTTGCTGTTATGTAAGATTAAAAAAAAATAGTAAGTCACATTTTGTATTCGATTTATTATTTTTGTTCCTTCCAGCTTACATCTTATTCGGAATTTGCATTGCCCACTGCCTTTTAAAAACATACTACTACTATTTCCATCAATGCTTCAAGTAAATTACCATTCTCTATTATATATATATATATATATATATATATATATATATATATATATATATATATATATGGTGTTTGGGCATGAGAATATTAGATAATGGGTGATATGTCTTTATATAGAAGAAACAAAGCAAGAATCATGTTTCAGAGGTATTTTGTTCCGGCATTATAAAATTAATTATATTGACCGTAGTCGAAGGCGACTCGAAAGCCCCCTTTTTATTGTCTACTCGCTGAGATGTTGTGAAGGGGCCACTCTTTTCCCCTGGACTGATCCACTCACCCTTGATCCTGACACTGTAATTCTGATTATTTAGCAAGGAGGTAGTAAATAACATTTTTAAAATGTTAGGTTCTCTACCTAAGACAGATTTCCTTTTTCAAACCGAACGACATGTCCTCTGTACATAATTCTGATCCGACCCATTCTGACGCACATCATCCAAGCAACACATTCTTATCTTCAAAAAGATAGCATACACCTGGACCGTTTGCAATGGTTGGCAACAAGGATGGTGGCGAGACTATAAACGTTTACCTACAAAGAGCGTTTCCAAAAACTAAATCTCTACTCATTGCGAGTGGAGAATGCGAGGAAACTTGATTCTAATGTACAACATCATTAACGAGAATTTAGATCTACCTTTTAAAAAGTTTTTACGCTAGCTTCACGGTGGACGCAGTCTATGCGAATACTGCCGTTTTCGTCTCAATAGAAGAAAGGCAACACATTTTGTCCGTGTCTCAGCTCTCTGTAACAACCTACATACAAGTCGTGACTATATACGGTATTGGCCAAATATTCATACAATATATAGATGTTAATATATTGTTTTAATTTTTTTACATGGCTTGTACCATCATCTCTTTGGTTTCCATAAACATAAGACAGCGTTCTCTGTCCGTGTTTCTAATCCGTGGAACAGCTGCCAGAGGAGGTTGTGGCAATGCCTACCATATCCAGGTTTATAGTAGCCTTGAGCAGACATTCGAACTGTATATGGATGTAAATATCTTCTACCTGTTTTTGACATGACTTGTTGCACTTTGCTATTTTTGATAAATAAATTTGATTTGATTTGGTGACTCGATCGAAGATTGAACCCCGGTATCCGTGCCCATTAGCAAACAATCTACGCATTATGTCGATGTGGATGACATTTAATAAAAGAAAAAAGGTTGATATGCAACTAAACAGATCAACTAAGCAAAACAAGTAATTGTCCACAAAAAGTGTTGAATTTTTACATAAAAAAAACAATGCGCTCATTTGCAGTCACAGCGAACCAACTATGGATTCGTTGACAATAAGCACTGTGTTTGGATATCAACTAACCCCAAAAATGGTTGATATGCCACCCAACTAATAAAACTAATCTAAACCAAACGTAAATAGACTAGTATTATGATCATGTGGTGTAGATGGTGTTTTTTTGGAAAAGATCGACGCCAGGCACATACCTGAGTACAAGAAAGAACTGTGTATATCTATAAGTAAATGTTGACTATGATTAGACAATTGGTATGTCGGTATCGTTCTATTGCGACAGGTGCGTATTGACCAATACGTTCGTGAGTCTGTTGTTTGCACTCAAATAAACATGATTTAAATATATGCTTGTTCGGTTGGTATTAACAGATCACTGTTTCTACGTAGACACGGTAACCAACTCCTAAATATCCCCTTCGAGAATTGGACACTTGTCCACCTAACCTTTTATGATCAGAAACAACAGACACACGCACACAGGAAGAGGACTATATATATATATATATATATATATATATATATATATATATATATATTGTGTGTGTGTGTAATCAGGCAGCATGTTTTTATTTCAGCCAACATTGTTAAAACAACTGAATTCGCTGCTTAATAATACCTTTTTTTATTTTTTCAATTATTTAATGATTTTTATGCATTAAATTTAAAAACATTAAAAATTAAAAATATTTATGTTACATATATATTACGAACGTTTTCGATTCTTCGTTGAATCATAATCAGGGGAAAAAAACCGAATGAATAAAATAGCTGGAGACTACAAAAAGATAGCGAAGAAACGGGCACGTGAAGTCAGTTAGACGGCAATAGAACGTTCTCACACAGTTACAAGTAAGGCGTTCGCAATTTAAATTCAGCGACTTCAGAATTAGTACCACAGGATAAAATTGTACTACGTTAAACATTTCTCTCTCTCTCTCTCCCTCTCTCTCTCCCTCTCTTTCTCTCTCCCTCTCTCTCTTTCAATCTATCTATCTATCTATCTATCTATCTATCTATCTATCTATCTATCTCTCTCTACATATATATATATATATATATATATATATATATATATATATATATATATATATATACTTCACCTCATCAGCTGACATTTACCAACTCGACAGACGCCATATCTTTTTTACACGAACTTTTTACTCTCCATTACTTAATATTTTTTCAAATTTTGAATTTTGGCTTTTCCACTGACAAGTTATCTATCTATGTAATGAGAGTTGTTAATTTTTGAAAAGCCTTGGTTTAAGGAAAGAATAATAAACATAATTATATTACCGAGTATACCTTGCATTGAACAATCGAAGTTTAAATAAATTTGTCATTCGTACATGTTTATCCCTCTTCTTTCACCTCTCTCTCTCTCTCTCTATATATATATATATATATGAATATATATATATATATATATATATATATATATATATATATATATAGAGAGAGAGAGAGAGAGAGAGAGAGAGAGAGAGGGGTAGATAACTATTTCATGTATCCACATACAATTTTATAGCGAGATATAATTTTTTATGTATCAGTTTTCAGTATTTACTTCAACAGTGCTCGATACGTAAGTAGAGCTAGGTAGTAGGTTATGGATATATATTTATTGCAATTAAGCTACACAGCCACTTCGTCCCGGGCACGACGTTTAGTTGTTTCAGACACCCTTGGGCAAGGTGTTCCCTACTATCTAGAAAGCAACTTTCACAGCTCTTTTCAACCATTTTTCAATGCGATGTTTCTCAAACCTATCAACTACACACGCCCCCAACTGCCATGATTATGGCACAAAACTCAGTTGAGAGGGACCCTAAGTGTACAGATTTTAGGAATAGGCACACACCGATTAGTTACCACTACTCCCAGGGCCAGTCTGACCCGGATGAGTGGTAGTACCTGCGAGCGCCTCATCCATGAGAGTAATAGAACTTATTCGTTACAGACTACATTTAAAAAATATACATCGGTAAAACAAATTAAACTACAAACCAATCGCATACAAAATATATGTACCATTTCGACATAAATGCCCGAACAATGGCTGACATGCCGTAAAATCTAACAACCTACGAACCACTCTTCCTCACTCTTTATCTATCTTTCATTTTGCGCACTTCTTTCTCTCTCTCTCTCCCCTCTCTCTCTCTCTCTCTCTCTCTCTCTCTCTCTCTATATATATATATATCATACATACCCTCTCCCCCTCTCTCTCTCTCTCTCTCTCTCTCATACACATCCTCTCCCTATTTCGTTTTTCTTACTCTGTCTCTCTCTTGTCAATCGCCAATCATCTCATATCAACTTCTCTCTGATTTGTCTTTTTTTTTCTCCTTGCTTTCCATACGTATGTCTTCCCTCCACACTCCCTCCTATTCCTTCTAGTGTTTCACATCTCTCTCTCCAGTTCTCTTTTTTTCTCTTTTTTTCCATTTGCCTTTCTCTCACGATGTATAACTGACTGTCTTACTCTCTTTCTCTCCGTCTTTCCTTTCCCTCTGTCTCTTCTTTTTGTTTCTCTATATTTTTCTTTTTTCTTTGCCATAATCGCTTCTTTCGCCTGTTCCTGTTTCTTTTTATTTCTTTTCATCTTTCTTTTTCCGCCTTGGAAAATTACACACTTGTTACACCCAGTAATCAGTAATTATTGGAGGAGACATCTCGCGACCTATTCAGTGGAAAAAGTACACATCCAACCCCCACCCCTTCCCCCCCCCACACACACACATTTATATATATATATATATATATATATATATATATATATATATATATATATATATATATATATATATATATGCAGGAAAAAAGAAGGACAATGGCCGGAACATTCTAATTAATTATGTCTTCATGTCTCTGTTGGACTCTCATTCCTCGTCAACCATGATCTCGCACTTGTTTACCTGTTGAGCTGTTGGAAGAATTTCTTAGATTCTTCATTCTTTTATGGTCACGTGTCATAAGCCTCTCTCCCCACACACAACACATAAATATTTTCTATCGATCTCAGTCCAATTTAAAATTGAGGAATTTTGATTAGTTGTTTTCTCGACATGCCAAACATATATTCCATATTATACAACTATTAGAAGAATACCCGTCCCAGGACAAGTAACATTGATTCCACGAAAAGAACTGTTTTCCGCTATTTTCTACTCCTTTACGATGATTAAAATCAAGATATAATAATAGTAAATCCTATGTCTAGAATACTTTTCATAATTTTCATTAAACTCCATTACATAATTTTGATTCTACAAAATATCTATAAGTAAATACTTTTTTCTTTTAACATAGTTGACCCCAAACAATGCAGGCCGCCACTGTAGACGTAAAAAAAGAGAAAAAAAAAGGGAGAAGGTAAGGGGGTCAACCTAAATTGGAATCTGCACAGCGAGATGTCTGTTTACATTAGTTTTAAATTTCTGCGTGCAAGTACTGTCGGGGAAACAGGGGGCAGGGAGGGAGTTCCAGAGGCCAGCAGCACGAGGAAAGAAGCTATTTGAGTAGAAATCTCTCCGGCATCTGGGAACCTCCACAGTGAATGGATGGCATTTAGTTGATTGTCGAGTTGGTCTAGTGAATTTACGTCGAGGGGGCACCAGAGTAGCCAATTCATCGGAGCATAATCCATTGAAGTATTTGTAAAACAAGCACAAGGATGCCACATTGCGGCGATGGAACAAGGACTGGAGCTTGGTTGACAGTGAGGGACCTATTAGGTTGGCGACTCTTTTTTGGACTTTGTCGAGGAGGGAGAGACTAGTAGATGATGCACCAGCCCAGATGTTGCAACAATACTCCATGCACGGGCGGGTGGTGGCTTTGTACAGATACAGGATAATGCTAGGTGTGAGGAGTTTACTAGCACGGTAGAGGGAGCCAACCTTCTTTGAGGCAGCCTTGGCAATGTCTTCAATGTACTTATTCCAATTCATGTTACCTGTGAAGGTTAGGCTGAGGAGTGTGAATGAGTAACTCTCAGGTAGGGTGTTATTCGCCATGAAAATCAGTGGTTGGGGAGGTTTTTTGTAGTTATTGAAGGAAAGGAGCTTTGTCTGAGCGGCATTAAAAGTTACCAAATATTTATGACCCCAATCCACTACAGCCTGGGGGTCATTTTCTAAGGATTCAGCCATTGCTTCGGATATGAACTGTTTTGCCAACATGGCGAGAGTAAAACGTGGTGTCGTCAGCAAATAAGCCAATCTCAGACTCTATGTCATCAGGGAGATCGTTTATATAGATCAGTCACAATAAAGTTCCAAGGATAGATCTCTGTGGTACACCAGCATTTATGTCATGTTGCTTAGATGAACGGCCATCGAGGACAACCTGGATTTTTCTTTTGGTTAGGAAGGATCTAATCATATTAAGTAATTGCCCAGTAATACCGTATGAGCGTATTTTCAGGAGAAGCCCTTTATGCTATACCTTTTCAAAGGTCTTGGATATATCAAGCGCTACTGCCCTAGCTGCTCCTGCTTTGTCGAGTTTAAGATACATGCGTTCAGAGATTACCGTTAGGATGTCTGCAGTAGATCGTGCTTGTCTAAATCCGTACTGGCGGTCAGAAAGAAGTTTAGCATTAACTAAGTGCCGTACTATCGCTAGATTGATTAAGGATTCAAACATTTTAGCAAAGATCGGGAGTAGACTAATTGGGCGGTAGTTCTGAGGATCTTTTCTATTCCCAGTATTCTTGTAGACTGGTACCACAGAGGTAATTTTCCAGCTATCGGGGAAGCAAGATTCAGCTAGGCATTTATAGTAGAGTTTGGAGAGGACATGAGCCAGTTCAGCAGACCATTTCTTCATTACTATTACAGGTATAAGATCAGGCCCACAAGCTTTGCAGGTGTCAAGGTTTTTATCATATCTCTGAGTTTGGATGGGGTGATGACCAGGTTATCAAGTATGGCTTCGGTCCGCAATGGGAATTTGGGAAGTGGTGGTTATCTGAGTCCAAAGTAGAGTTCGAAGTGAAACGCTGAGCAAATAGTTCAGCCTTATCAGTGGCCGTGCAAACGACATCATTGTGGGTTGATAGTTGGGGAATAGTTGATTGACCATTGTTCACTACAAAATTGTAAATTTTCCAGAATTCACGAGTACCTCATTTCTGTGACTGAATGCGTTTTTTTGTTAACTCATTATATATTCTCTTCGCTTCGCCTATCACAACCTTAGAATTATTTCTTGACTCTATAAATGTATGTCTATTAGAAGCTGACTTACGGAATGTTTGTTGCCTGTTAGCCATGGCAGCTGTACATTCCGAGGTGAACCGTAGTTCCTCGTTATTTTGAGCACCAGTTCATCAAAGGGATATTTGGTTGTAATTGAAATTCAGGGAATCTTTCTTAAATGATGTCACATGACTATAAATGTAATTTAATTCAAATCTGCAATATTTGAATTTCAAATTAGAGGTTATTGTAATATGTGTCCCTTAATATCTTTTAAAAATACAAAAAGAAACTGACATTTGGAGTATATTTATTAATTAATGTCTAATTCCTATTTTTGTAATTTCACAAAAATCGCAGTTATCTGAATTCTCACGGATAGCTTGGACCCCCTTTTTCCCCTTTTGCATAAAACTTAATATATCCAACATTACGATCCTTACGCCGAGAAGCTGTGTTCCAAAATTCATAATGATCAGTTACTTGAGTTAGAAGTGAATCCTATATATATATATATATATATATATATATATATATATATATACATATACATAAATACATACACATACCTAATTCTACTGGTGATACCAGATCAGGCTGCCCTGTGGCTCCCTGAGACGAAATTCACCTACATTGACGTTTTTTTTTTTTTTGTAAAACTTAATTATGTTCTACAAAACCAAAAACAAAAACAACAGCCCCTCTCCCTTTCTCCCTCCCCTTTTTTATTTTATTTTTAGAACTTGAAGCATAAATCTTTTACTATAATGACCGGATCCGGCATTGAATAGCCCGAAAAGGGTTGATATGCCGTAAAACAAAACTACCAAACCAAAAACGATGATTAAACATTTGAAGATATAAAAAACTTGAAGCATAAAAACTTTTACTATAATGACCAGATTCGGCATTAAATAACCCAAAAAGGGTTGATATGCCGTAAAACAAATCTACCAAACTACCAAACTTAATTCTATATTGATAGAGATTTAGTATTAACATAGTTTTTCTTAATTAAGTGTATAATTATTCGACAAATACATACGGTTACTTGTTTATGACTGATAGTGTTTGACCTCATGTTCACCCATTGCTTCACAATAGAATAGATAGGAGATGGATGTGTACTATCATGATACACGTTGTGCAAATTGCGGTTAATGATTTAATAAGTAAACCAGGTAATAACAGATCTTGTTTGATCGAGACCTTCTTAAGATAGTCAGGAGATACCGTAAGTTTAGCTATTTTTAGATGGGGCTGTGTTTTAAACGGTGTTTTCCACATAAGGTTTAATTAAGAAAAGGAACGAATACTTCCATTTGAAGTCAGAGGCAAAGAATATGACGTCACAGACAGAAAGTCCGAAACGAGACGTGGTGAAGAAAGTATCAAAGTTTTTCAATTTTTCCCGTTAATTAGGAGGGCGTTCGTCGCCTATTTCGGAAATATATCTTCATCAGCCATTCCGGGTAACAGGCGATAGGAATATGACATTTTTCAGTGCAGTAATTATAATAAAACATTGAAGAGCATGTGGCCATTAAGAAAATATATTGTTGGATTTTTATATCCATTCTAACAAATACCAAGAAAAGAAAGGATCTTTTAGAGGAGCATAGTTTTGCCACAAAAATCAATTTGAAAATTCGAATATTTCAGATTTGCATTACATTTACTTCTTAGTTATTAGACACACATTCCCTGAATTTCAATTTCTTCTGAATACCCCTTAAGTACAAGCATGAAATGTTAGACAATCTCGCGAATTTCTCGAATCAAAATCATGTAACTGATTTTGTTCAAAATTAGAATAAACTTTCGGGTCTTCAGTGGAAGATAATATGATATAGCTCTGAAGGTCCTTATTTCGGCCATCTCTAGCGTTTTTGATCTTCGGTTCTTTTTAAAGAACTTGTTCTTGTGTTTTTTTTATTTTGTGATTTTTATTATTTCCTTTAAAGATTTCGGTAGGAAGAAGAACAATACTAACAAAATTACAAATCGCGAAAATTCCGGGTTATTTAACAAGACTTGCAGAAATAATGACTCGCCCCCCCCCACACACACACATATATATATATATATATATATATATATATATATATATATATATATATATGGTATGTAAAATATATATTTCTGTTTATATTTTTTATAAATGTCACAAAATATTCATGGTAAAAGTTCGGTAATATATATAAATGACTCTACACTTTAAAACATCGTTGTTATTTTAATAAAAATTTAGACTTTTTTGAAAGCCAAACAACAATAAAATTATGATTTATTTTAAAAACTTGAGACTTTTGTTCTCAAAAGTATATGATTTTTCTTTCTCTTTTTAGTCTTTCATGTCAGAGACATACAATCCATTGAGACGATAGGAGTCCATTTTTATAGATAACACAATTGCAATGATTGAAGTTTGAATGTCGACGCGTCGTATGAGATAATAAAAAAATCAAACTTTTAAAAATTGTTAGTATTTGAATAAAAATTTA
>OY744547.1:46183381-46213381 GCA_963556195.1 Sepiola atlantica | reverse complement strand
TGAAAATTAAGCTGCGTAAGATTGACATTAAATTTGATCTATAGTCCTTAGACATAAATTTGGTAAGATTCCCTGAATTTCACTTTCTTCCGAAGACTCCTTAAGCTTAAACTGTAGAAATGTGTTGCAGCTACTCCTGCCTAGACCGAGGCAGTACGCGTTTCGTATACTCCGTGTGTAGAGGGTTGGTCGTGTCGTCCAGTGATGGTCGTCCCAGTTCAATGAATTCTTTCTTCTCTGCTGTTGTCTGTTGTCTGCAATAAAAGCCATGCCGCCCCCGAAGACCAACTCTGCTTTTAAATTTAATTCATTTATTCAAGCGTTGTTTTTTCATCTGGGGTAAATTCACCACGCCGAGAGAGATGGTAAAGAGCAAATCCTACTTTATCGTAGTTAGTTATTAATGTTTTCTTAACTATTCCTAGAGAGGGGTGGGAAAGGATTCTCGCGCTTGTTTTCCCTGAAGGGAAATATTCTGTATCTTTACATTGTGAATCGCATGTCCTCTCAGTTCGCTCTCTGAATCAGACTGACTAAAAACTCGCTTCTCACGAGAACGAGTAACGTCACAGACCCATTTGTTTCCCACGCAGGGCCCGCGAAGTCACAGAGCCTCTCGCAGGTGTAGACTGACACTTGATCTGAGGTCTCGTCACACGTAACCTTTTCACGTCTGCCAGCTTCGACTGTGAGAACAAGCCCTGTTCTGCACTCGACTCCCCGCATTAATTCGCGCAAGTCAAACTTTTCTGGTCGAGGATGAGTATACTTCAAGTATATATATATATATATATATATATATATATATATATATATATATATATATATATATATATATATATATATATAAGTTACGTAGTTTGTTATTGTTTAACTGGCGAGAGAAACAGCGTTGTTTTTTTTTTGTATTTTTCAACTTCCTAAGCGGTAAAGTATATGCAGAATGATGCATTGAGTTGCCCTTAATCGAACGTGCCATGATTTCTTATTATTTATATATATATATATATATATATATATATATATATATACTTATTAATTTTTACGTACATAAAAGTAATCCATGGACACGTGTATTTACTCTTATACTTGAGTGGTGTTTAAATTTGATAAGCGGTGATCCTTTTATTAATAAAAAAACGAAAAAGAACACGGAGGAAATCTGGGGAGTCTTTCGTCACTTAGATTCCATAGAATGTCATCAGTTTTTCAAATATATATATATATATATATATATATATATATATATTTATATATATTAACACGCAGCTGTTTCGCTGTTTCACGATTTATCAGAACGACTAGAAATAACGAGCGCATGCCCCCAAAGATGCAACACTTGAACGGCAGGCCATTACTAACTGTGACCAACTGACATCGGAAATCTTTCGATCAAAGTTAACGAGCGCCTACTGTGAATTGAATTTATTCAATTGTTCACAAATACTGGTAGCTGATCGGACTCGATACTTTTTACGGAAGAGTATTGAATTAGGCAAAGCGGAAAGCATCATCCATAAGAATGGTCCACCCTTAGGTAAACGTTTATGTATAGATCTCTCCAAAAAAAGCAACAACCCTTCCCATTGTATTATTGTTACACACTTGTATTCTAATAAATATTTGTTATTGCTGACTGTGAGATGGGCTTGTTGTTCGATTGCCGACGAAACCGACCACTTACCCAAGTTACTGACTAAGCTGCGTCAACACTAAAGTTGTGCGGATCTTTAAACACAGCGTGGACGTAGAGCAGTCGATAGAGGACTAGTCAGAACGTACGTCATTCTTCGTGGTACCGGACTACATTTAGTGCCGAGTCACTCAGACTGCGACAGCGAGTGTCTCCTCTGGCCACGATTGTTTCACAGGAGGAACCCCGCGTATTCTTCGGCAATTAATGAGGACCTCTGTGTACTCCTGCATTGACCCATGAATCCTGTATTATCATTGTTATTCTTATATTTTAATTTATATAATGTCCAATTCAAGGCTTTCTTGTGAATAACATTATGTAAAATTGTGTATTTGCTGTTTAAGCATCACTATATAATTGTGAACACCTCTAATACACAATGAATATCACGTCCTCATAACATTTGATCTTGGTATAAAGCTTTGTTTTCAATTGTATTCTCGGACATAGAGATCCACAAAAAAAACAGATGCAACATATGTATGTAAGGTGTCCTTTCAAAATACAACTCATATAATGATTAAAAAATTGCCTGATCCATTCTACAATCAAACCATATGTTGTACATATAAATTCCAGTCCATGTCTGACGGGTTCAACCAGTTTCAGTCATGAATGTCTAACAGCCTTTAATTTATTGCGCTTCAAAAATATATTTTCTTGTTGTGGGGCGCCTCTTCAGTCTAGGAATAGTTTGAGGGTTGTTTTGCTAGAATCACCTTTGAAATAAACCCAGAAATAACATGTGGGAGGTTAAAGTCCGGTGAGTGTGAATCCCATTCAAAATCACACCTAAACATTCATTGAACATCGATAAAGTAAAGACTGTTGGGTATTCATTATTTAAACTTGATGGAGAAGTTAGACTTAAATTTATTTGCCCTAAATGTGGTAAGGTTATGGGGATTATTCTGAATTTTATTAACGATTACATTGATGTCATTTTTTTGTGGGGGGGGGTCATCATGTAATATATATTTTTCTTTACTTTTTGACAATACATTGTGTTATGATTTCAGATACTATTATTGTTGATCCTATTGTTTGTCCAGATAATATTACTAAAAAAGTCATTATTTAGTCCGCGGGGATGGAAATAAGCAAATAAATAAAAATCGCTTTGGTAAAATTATCTGCGCAAACATCAACAACAAAAGAAGCTTAAGTATGTACACTGTCAGAAATACATTTTAAATATTAAAAGAATATTTAATAAATATCGATGATATCTCCTATCGAATATTTATATAAATAATTATTATATAGAAAATATAAGAATTTAATTTCAAAAAGCACCTGATGATAGATTGGTTAGTCGAAACATGATTGGCTGTGCACTTGTCGAGGTTTTAACTCCTGTAATTAGTGACCTATGATATCGCCCAATGCGCTGTCCAAATGACCAGTTACTTTAAAAGGCAAAGAGCAGCATAAACCAGACATTTGGAGTTGGTGCTTGATAGTTATTAAAACGAAAAGTCAAAAGTGTTTCAGTAAAAAAGGACTGGTGGGGAGGCGGGGTTTGGCTAGGGTTGTCGCAACTCACCCCCAACTCCACGGATGTGTTTCAAAAATGTACAAGAGAACGAATCAGCTTGTCGTTACTGCTTTTAATTACCTGTAATGGACCAAGGACACTGATTTCTTTTTACATTTTCAGGCAAAAAACACGAGTTTCTGTAATTTCTCAGAGTGTTTTTAGGTGCGTCCAAGAATTACAATAAGAGGCGCTGTCCGTTGCTTAGTCGATGCTCTTTACGGTAGATCATATATTGGAAGAGCACTGCTCAGTCTGTCTACCAGACCAAAGTTTAAAACAGCATTTTCCACAGTCTGTCGTGCTTAAGTTTTAAAAGCAATTTATATTGGTCCGCTATGCTTAAATTTGAAATATCATTTTAGAATGTTCGTCTCCAACGTTTAAGCTTGACGTAGTGTCGTCTTCGGTCTGAAAAGTTTTACATAGCATTTCCATAGATCCGTTAAGCTTCTATTCTAAATAGAATTTTCATAAATCCGTCAATCTTTACTTTGAAATATCATTTGAGTCTTTTTTTACGTTTGAGTTAAAATAGAATTTTCGGCTGTCCTTTTAGCTTTATTTTGAAATACCAATTTAGTCGGTTAATAACGCCTATGTTTGAAATATCATTTTTATCTGTACTCCATGATTTGGCTTAAAATAGCATTTTCGTTAGTCTGACATGCTTGATTTGACATAGCATTTATATCTGTATGTTATGCTTAAATTTGAAATTTTATTTTCGTTGGTGTATCATATTTAAACTTGAAATAGAATTTTAGTCATGAGACCATTCGCCCTGGGTTGTGGATAGCGTACGCCAACAAGAAATGATCACAATCGACTGTTCACTAGAAAACTCAACGTTGCATTCAGTTTTATATAGAATTTACGTCAATCTGGCAGGATTAAGTTTGAAATAAAATTTTTGTCAATCTGTAATTCTTAAGCTTGAAATAGCATTTCCATCGATCCGTTCTTCTTAAATTTGAAATAGAATTTTCTCCGGTCTGTTATATTTAATTTTCCCATAAAAGTTTAATAAGTCTGTCACAGTTAAGTTTAAAATAGGATATTCGTAAGTTTGTCACGAAACTGTATTCACAATTATCATACTGCAATTTCAAATAGCATTTTCCTCAGTCCGTCACGAAATAGAATGTCCACCTGTCCGTTATGTTAATTGTCTGTCATGCGTAACTTTGAAATAGAATTTTCTTTCGATCCATTTAAAATACAAATCTTGTTGGTTAGTTACGCTTATGTTTCAAATAGCATTTTCCTCGGTCCGTAACGCTTAACTTCGAAATAAAATGTTAGTAGGTTTGTCCCACTTCACAATAAATAAAATGTTCGTACGTTTGTCCCACTTCACAATAAATAAAATGTTCGTAGGTTTGTCCCACTTCACAATAAATAAAATGTTAGTAGGTTTGTCCCACTTCACAATAAATAAAATGTGCGTCGTCTGTAACGGTTAACTTTGAAATAGAATTTTCGTCCGTCAATCACACTTTTTTAAAAATAACAATTCACTCGTTTCATTACGCTTATATTTGAAATGCGATTTTGGTCTGTCCGTTACGCTTAATTTTGAAATAACAATTTTTGCTAAGTTTGTTTTGCTTTACCGCATATCAATCCTTATGAGCCATTAAATGCCGAAATCGTTTTTTCTCTCTTTTTTTAAATTTTTCTTTTCATTCATTTGCTGGGGACGGGGCATTCTTCCAAATGCCATACGATCACCCGCTATTTACAGACTCCAACCGAGAGCTCTTTTCAGGATTCTGGCCGTTCCTTTGAGTGCAGTTTTTTGGATTTCTCTTGCATTTGGTTCACCAGGTATACTTGCTAAATACTTTTTCAAGTTCTTCTTCATGAGTCCAGTGGCTCCTATGATAACTGGAATGATAGAGATCTCTTTGAGGTTCCAGTTTCTTTTCATATCATACATTAGACCCTGATATTTTGTTATTTTCTCCCTTTCAGCTCTATTTAGGCCCCCATCGTTAGGGACACTGACCTCAACCAAAGTTGCCACTCTCTCTCTCTTGTTCCATATTACAATGTCAGGTTTGACAGCTGCGTTTTCCAGATAGGTAGCTGTGGGGATTTCATGGTCATAATGAATGGTGTATGTCTCATTCCCCACAGTTCTCTCAGATATATGTTCCCAGTGCCTGCTGCTACATCTGATATTCAGTTTCTTACAGATGGTCCAGTGGAGGTACCTGCACACTCCATTATGTCGTGTTGTATAGGAGCCATCTGCCAACATGATTTTGCAACTCGATATCAGGTGGCTCACACTCTCCACTTCAGTGTGGCAAAACCTGCACTTGTTGTCCTGACTGAGACCAGCCATCTTTTTAAACGCATTTGTCATCAGGCCCTGGTCTTGTGCGGCCATTATAAGCCTCTCCTGGTCGTAGTGGAGGGCTCCCCTTCTTAGCCAGTCCAAGGACCCTTCCTTATCAATATAGTCCTTGGATAGTTCATCGAGGAAGTATGTGGCACGTTTCTGTCCTGACCACTCATCAATGCACCTGTTCTTAAAAGTCTGGGTGTATCTCTTGCGGCTCTTTTGGGCTATCTCTGTGGCAGGATTGTTTGATGTTTCTGCCTCATCTATATGACAGCCTTGTCCAAAATGCTTGGCCAACTTTGTGATGGAATTTGTTTTGCTGGCTCTTGAATCTTGGTGTTCACGTACCATTGCTAGGCTGGGGTTTAAGGAGCTTCTTAGGTACTGGCCAATGCTGACAATAGTGGCTCTGTGCTGGTGGTTTATCTCTGATAGACCCAATCCTCCCTCTCTTCTGGGCAAGTACAGTCTTGGCAGACACTGATTTCTATAGATGACCCTATGAAGGGTTAACATTTTTCGAGTCTTTACATCTAGCCTGTTGATGGTTTGTTGAGGCCAATCAATGATGCCAAAGCTGTACGTAATTACTGGCATAGCAAGTTGGTTAATGGCAGTTATTTTATTTTTATGTGTACATGTGTGTGTGTTTAAGTAGATTATAATCAAAATAATTGATACGTGTTTGTGGTGAGTACAGATACACGTTTGTAAATTAAATGACAACGCCGAAAAAAGAATCACTTTTTCTCTAAATGCAAACAGAGACATTAAAATAGTGGATATCAATTGAATCAATATAGAATAAGATGACCAAGAGAAATGTATAGATACCTGAGTTAAATTGATAATAAATTACGACTAACAATTAAAACATAATTATTTGAAAACATAACCCAATGCAAGAATGAAGATAACTTTGTGCTATTAAAGTATATAGGAACAAGACTTATAGAAGTAAACGTTGATTGATTCACATTTACTATAATAACAGATATATAACTTATACAAGGAGATCCTAAATACAGGCCTGTATTGCGTACGCATTCATTATCTGACTGAGGGCGAGAGTTTTTTGACATTCTGTCAGTCCTAGTCAAAGCTGACATGGTTAGATATCTGTTTCGTTTTCCAACCAATTTCAGTGGAAACGTCGGGTGTGCTTGGCCCCGAGACTGTTAACTTTGGACATTGGACGGAGAATTTCAACATCTAGGAACGAGCCCCGTGAGTCAGCCTGGTTGTTCCAACGCATCTCCCTGGCTATCGTTCGTGGCAACGCTATGTCAGTAACGGCGGCGTCACTTCCGTTCTACTCACCATCTGTTGACTCTCTCTTTCTTTCTCTCACCCTCTCTATCTACCTATGTCTGTATCTGTCTCTTTGCTTCTCTTTCTCTCACATTATTGTTTTATAAATAACTTGACTTGTTTTAGTGTGTATTTACAATGGCAGCCATGATTGTTTATTTATTGTTGGTTTGAAATTGTATTTCTTGTCCTGGAATACAATTTTGTACTTTCGTCTAAAAAAAAAATCAAATTGAATCTTTTAAAAATATATGTTTAACTTTTTACCAACGGAATTCTTCTAATAAACAAAATTGAAGCGATTATAAATAATAATAAATTATCATTTATAATCGCTTCAAATTCATGCGAATTCATATAAATATGAATTTGCACTATTTTATCTTCAGTGTAAAATGTATAAACAACATTTTTTAAGATTTAATAGATTTGTCACAAAAAGATTGTTCGTAACAACGAATATCTTTATTAGAAAAATAACTTGTGTTTTCTTTTAATGCCGGTTTTAAAAAGGTGTACTTTGTAATAGAGAATATATTCTCTATTACAAAGTACACCTCAAAATAGAATATATTCTCTATTACAAAGTACACCTCAAAATAGAATATATTCTCTATTACAAAGTACACCTCAAAATAGAATATATTCTCTATTACAAAGTACACCTCCAATTGGAGGATAAGTTATGTTGGATTTTGCTTGATATTCGTCTAAATGTGGGATAAAATAGATCCTTCGTTTAAACGACACATTTCGTCCTGTCATTATTTTATAACGTATATAAAATTGAACTTTTATGTCAAATTCTGACTCATCTTTTAAAAGAAAATGGTAGCGTTTTTGTTATTAAAGAAATATCGACCTATGTTTTAACTTCTTTATTGTTGCTTAAATTACGTAAAAATTGTTTCAATTTTTTTTGTAAAAAGTATGCAAAAAGTTTGGTATAGTGTCTAATAAGATTTTAAAACATTTAAAATATTTTGGGTCCAAGAAATTAAGTACACCTTATAAACTAAATTACAATTTTAGGGCATGGTTTTTAAGAAACAGAAACAAACAGCGGAATGCAATGTTTTTAATTGTTAGAACAATGCTACTACTACCACTACTACTACTAATACTACAACTACTACTACTACTACTAATAATAATAATAATTAAAAAAAAAAAAATTAAAAAAAAATAATAATAATAATAATAATAATAATAATAATAATAATAATAATAATAATAATAATAATGAAAAATGCAATTTATTAACGATGTAATTTTAATTCAGTTACATTGCTTTGGACACGTTCAACTTATTCCAAAATTGAACATGTTTTCTTAATCAATATTTTATCTTTTTACACTTTTTCAAAAATTGATTTTGGTAATTTTTTTATAAAAATGTCCATCTATATTCCTCTGATGATAAGATTTCGATTCTTTGAAAAAACATGGTTTTAGGAAAAATAAATATCTTGTTTTGAACAACTGAAGATGTATTAGATTTTGTATTTTTACAACTGTTATTGTCATCCTTAAATTTGCATATATATATATATATATATATATATATATATATATATATATATATATATATATATATATGAATTCAATTACAATTTTTGTTATTAATTTGTAAATAAGACGGGAAATTTATTTTCTATTCGTTAATGGAGTATGTTTTACCAAGATGGCGATTGAAACATAAATAAATAAAGTTAAATAAAATAAATTAGCTTTCCTCTCTTCTTTTCATTGCCTTACCGAATGACTTATCATGAAGCCGCCTTTCTGCGCACTGTAATTAGATCATATCAAGGCGAGCAGAAAAATAAAGATCCTTCACTCGGACAGTAAAAACAATTAAGTGCTAATTTGTAATACAAAACAAAGACAGAAAAAATAAACGGCATTGAAGAAGAAAATAAGTAAAAATAGTTCCAATACTTATCAACTTCTCTTATTCATCGTCACTTGTAAAAACGGCGAAGAAATTACGTGACTGTTTCTGACCATAGATTATGGCGGTGCTGTTTTTGAAAATCCAAAAATGCCTAAAAATTTTAACTTTTATAACTTTTAATCGACTAGATGAATATGTTATGAAACAAAAAGATTTAACAATCTTATAAGAAAATTATAAAAAGTGTAAATATATATTTCATTGTTTCTTCTTCGCTGTAATGTATATGGATACTAATGAGTCAGCACTTTTTATGAAAGCCACGTGATTGACACTATACTATTCCTGTTATGTTAGTTCCACAGTGGTGGATTTAAAAACATACAATCAAATCGAATCAAATATAGGGTTTAGGGTAAAAACAACCAATGTGTCATTTACATAATAGTTGGATGATAGAATAATACCATGGAAGGATTGAAAACGATAAATAGAATTACCAAATATTGATTAGGAAATTTCACAAATATTTGTTCACAATGGACTTGAAGACGACTATGTTGTATTCTGTGGGAAAGCAACCTCGCGCTAATGCGTAGTTCTTTGAAATTTTATGTTTAAACTTTAAGAATCTCATTTCTAGAATGTTTTAGTTCAATATTAACGTTGTCTTCTTCTTCTTTTCTTTTTCTTCTTCTTCTTCTTTTCTTTTTCTTCTTCTTCTTCTTTTTCTTATCATTTCTCTCCTCCTCCTCCTCCCACTGCCCTTCTTCCTCCTTATTTCGAGTTCGCATATCACTGATCAGTTCCCCCACTGTTTACGTATATCCATAATTTCTTCAATTCTTTCAGTAGTCAATCCTGTTTCATGTCTCAACCGGCATGCATAAGTAACAGCTAGTCTCCCTCTTATCTTTTCCAGGTTTGGTTCTCAAAAGAGCATCTGGTGTATCATCTACCCCTTCACCCTCTACATGAACTTCAACCTTCTTACTTTAAATACTCATGTTTTGCTACTTAGTTAACTATGTAGCTCCTTCTTTGTTACTCCACCCTTGTTCGTATGACAAAAGATTGCTCTCAACATTCGAGTGTAAGTCTCATCCAACCTGCTTCTCACGACGCTTGTACGTGCCCAGCCGTGGATCTAAAAATACAATTGGATTTTAAGCTTTCGTCTTAAGTTTACTTTTGAAATCCAAATTATTCAGTGTCTTCAGCTGCAAAGCAATTCAAACTTTCCATATCTTTTTTTCTGTTTGGTATTTATGAACTCATCCTGGCTTTACGGTATCCTCCTCGTGATGCTACTGACCTAGATCCAAGAATTGAGCTGCTGACTATGAAGCAATGAAGTGTTCGATATTTTTTATACCCCCACTCTTTTAGCCCTGTATCGTCATGGTTTTACATCATATATTCTGTCTTGGTTAATATGTAACTCGATGGCGTGTGCTGTTAATGCTTTAGAAAGTTAAGATATCATCATTTTTTTAATAAAACGGTCAAACGAAACAAATTAGTCAAATATTTTTTTTATCTATATTAATAAAATTATGAGAGAACCTTACGCGCCCACCCGTGTGTATTTAATTTAATGTTACTTGGATCCTTGGCTTTTTGGCTAGGAAAAAGTGTAGTATCTGTTCTGATGCTACCTTTTGTCTGTTCTGTCTTCTGTAAGTGAATGAGAAGTCTTTCAAGACTGAGACAATTTTTCTTTTTGTTCCAATCCAGAGTGCCCTATTTTTGAAGGCTGGATTTTTCCCCACACTAAAAATTAACCTTGTGTCTAACTATTCCTCGTGAGGATATTAATAAATAAGAATTACACATTGGATTATTACATTTTATTTATTATTTAATAATCGAATATTCATGAAGAAAGTGAAATTAGTTCAGGAAGATGTAATTTCGTAATTAAATTATTTTTAATTGTTTTTTAAGATTTCGTATACTTTTACGTTATTGAATTTTTAATTTCAATAAATTACTCTCTTAAACTGAAGTTTCAAATAGCATTCTTATCGCTAGTCATGCTTATTGTATGAGAATATATTTGAGAATATATATAATACTAATACTATTCGCATGGTTTTTTATATTTATCAAAAGTTAAATAGTTATACAAACTCTAACTTTTTTCTTTTTTTTCTTTTCACGTATTCCAAAAATGGTTTTAATTTCACATTTTCTTTCCAAAATATTATTATATTCAAACTATTTTGATTTATTTTTTAATTTATATTTTCTTTTCTTCGTTTCATTCAACCTTCGTCGCCAGGCGATTTTATTTCTATACGCCCTTAACAATGTTTATTATGCGTATTCTTAAATAATAGACCCAGTCTCAGGAGGTATTCATGTCAGAAATCATCTTCCTCATTGTGCCTAAGAGAGACGGGGAGAATTGATTGCATGTACTCTGATATGCCATCGTTTGAGGGAATGCCGAGGAGACTATGATCATTTTTTACCTGAACAAGAAGGCCGATTAGACGTTGTCTCCGTAAAAAGCTATCTTGATACATATCCTGCCCCCGTGGGGAGGGAAATGAATCAGAATAATATTGTATTTACATTCTTAAAGATATTTTACTTCATTTAAAGTCTATATTCGAGTTTTCTTGTTTCTATGAAGTTACACTCACTAATAATCATCGATAGACACTGTTTTCCTCGTTATCAGAATTTAACAAATCCTTATCTCCGAAAAGATATCGTACATCCGGAGCATGCTCTAATAGTTGGCACCCAGGATGGTGACGAGACGCTGTACATTTACCTTCAAAGAGTGGCTCTAAATGATCCTCATTTGTTGGAATATGCCTTCCACGACAGGTAGTTAATACGAAAAAAAATCGTTAAACTCTGTACCAAATCCAAATGGACTGGCGCCCACATATTTCAAAGCAAACAAAACATATATGAAAGAAACTTGGATAATAGAGTTTAAAGAGTCAACAGAATACACAATACTATTATAGCATGACAAGAGAAAATTCTTCGATTCCTACATGTGTTATAGAATGCCGGTTCGTCAGCCAAGCAGCTGATATCTTGTTGACACGTCGTGGGTAGTCAGCATAAGCAATGGTGACGTTTCTATCGCTATAATAAACAAAGTATAATCTCGATGCTGTTGTTCGTAGTTAAAGTTGCGAAATAAGAAAATCGATTTGGAATAACATTCCAAATCGAATTTGTTATTCCACAACCGCGGTTCCAAATATTTCACAAGTTCTTTCAAATCTTCTTCGTCTTCTTTTCTTTTAGATTTTTTCGGCAGAGGATAACACGTTAGTAATAACACTCCATTGCCGGGAGAATCGGAATAGTTCTCCGAAAACATGTCCATGCCTGTTGTATCTCAAATGGCAAAAACGAATGATATCACTCTCTTATAGACTATGTATCACTAAAGACTTCCTGTCAATGACGCAACTTCCTGAACACGTCAATTTAATCTCTAACTTAACTAGATTCCTTTTCTCATGTAATCTTACTTTACGAGGTAAATTCCGTTTGTAAAAAAAGACACTTGAAACTTAACTGAGTTGAAAAGCTCTGCCCAACATGTTGACAGTAGAGACTACGTTGGTTAGGTCATGTCCATCGTATGCCAGTTATCCGCATCTCTAACGATTTATTATATGAATAACTAGCCTTTAGGAGGATAACCCAGCGGAAGGGCTCAACTCTTGTATTGCAATGTCGTGAAGCGCGATATTGAGGCTGTGGGTATCAGCAGACAGTCCTGGGAGAGGCTGGTAGCTAACCGTTCGAAATGAAGAGGAACCCTGTAAAAACACATCAAGTTATAGGAAGAGAAGCTTACCCAATTCGCCACAGAGAGAGAGAGGGAATTGCAGGACGCAACGCGTCGGCTCCAGTGAACCAGGGGTAGAACATATGTACGACTTTTTCTGCAAAAATGATCATTTCCACATCAGACTCTACAGGCAGAGACAACTAGGATAATACTCATGGTCAACCCTGACCGATGGATGCCTACTGTTGCAATGCTTTCACAAGTTATTCCAAATCTTCTTCGTTCTATTTTTTTTGATTTCCTCTCTAGAAAATTTCTCATTATTAATAATACGTCCCAAAAAACACGTCCACGCGTGTCGTATCCCAAAGAGAATACGAATGATTTTACTTTCTTATTCGCTAAGTGTCAGTCGGGACTTTTTGGTGATAACGCAACTTTCTTAACACGTCAGTTGTATTTCTAACTTAACTGGATTCCTCTTTGAATTCAATCTAACTTTACCTGGGAAATTTCGTTTTTAATTCAAACTTTAGCTTATTGAAAATAATAAGAATAGTTTGAATTATTTCGTTTCGTTTGTTGTACTTTACGGCTTTTTTTAGATTCATTTTGTAGTAATTGGCAAGCTTCTGGGAATTTGAAACTGTACTGTTTACTCAAAAGTTGTAAACTATTTCTGTTGTATAGAGGTGTCTACCTCCCCTACTAACCATACAAGAATGGTGGCGTCTTTCTTATAAATTAGGTGTCAGACAGGCCGTGCGACAGTATGTCTATGAACCCCTTAATTGAATAAATATACTATTATCAAACTATTTGACTGGCTCTTATTCGATATTATTACATATCTCTTACTTCTTTTTATGTGCGTCATTGGCCACCTGTACGGCAACATCAAAAATTTCCATTCATTATAAATGTAAAATCTGGTGCGTAATCGATAATAATCCGAATATTAAAAAAAAGATGTTGAATAGCGGAGGATGCGAAAAGATGAGATGTTGGTGTAAAAAATCTCCACCGACAATTTAAAACTACATTTCGATGAGTTTTCTACCCCACCCCTAAGTCGTGGTCTCTCCGGTACCCAGCAGAAGATGTACCGTAAGGGCTTTCGTCTCATTAGTAGAAGAGCAGCATTCTGCGTTTCTGCTCTGTGGAAAAGCCTATCACAGATATTGACGATGTCATTTAACTACGAACAACAGCACCGACACTATACTTTGTTTATTATATCCAAGTATAAACTCGCCTTACTAAAACATCCAGACAGTTTATAGACGTACACATATTCTAACTGCCCTTTTATATGGCTTATTGCACTTTGCTATTTTTTGCCAATAAATTTGACTTGATTTCATTTGAACAAACATATTAAAGCTAAAAATATGTAAAATGTGTCTATGTCACAATTTTTCTTCGATCATTCATTTAGAAAAATACGGAAAACATAAACACCTGTAATGAATAATTCGACAAATCTTCTGAAAAATAGCCCCGTTTAATAATATAAAACCAGCAACGGCAATACCATATAAATATACTCCGCTTCGTCCCTTCTTCTGTTGACTTTTTTAAAACAGTAACTGTTTCGCTGTCTCACATATTTATGGTCTTAGCGCTACTCACATACATCTATATTATATATTCTACGTCTATACACTCACTGTTACTGCTATTGGTTCCTTTCTGCCTTACGCGCGTTTCACAGCCCGTTAATAAAATATAGTATTTTATTTAACAAGCTGATCTTCAGAGACAATGATTCAATAAAAAATAGCATACAATTCCAAAACAAGTAGAAAGAAATATGAAAAGGATTGCAAGTAAAAAAACACGAAAAAAAAAACACTTTAAAGATGAGAATCAGAGAACATCCTCTCAAACATCTGAAAAAGTGTAAGTTAACCTTCAAGCCATATTTAGCTGTATCATAGCCTATCAGTGTGGCTAGAAAAGCAAGTGTTTCAGTCTGAGATGAAACCGTATCGTTTATTTCCACAGTCCGGGCTTCCCTTCACTGGACGCAACACAAGCCATGATGTTGGGAAACCTTACTCTTCATAAAATGTAAGATTTCCCTGCATGATAGCGTGTGTGGATATCACAAAATAATTGACAGTCGTAACGTCAGAGGAAGATGTCACAACGAAAGCAAGTTAGAAAATCAAACAAAACACTTCAAAGCTGTTAGAATTTGTTTAAATACCATAAACAATTGAATTAATATAACAGAATATCTTGATTACAGCAATGTACCAAAACAAATATTTTATTCAATCGGTTTGGGTTAGGGTTCATACCTTTTATTAACCTTTAAAAAATTAAAATTCGACAGTTAACCTTTCTGTTATACGCAGACATCATAATGACATTATCTTATTTTTCCAGTTTATTTTTTATGTTATTATGTGACGTTTCTTTTCCTGTGGCGATTTTTCTTTGATTATTACGTATGATTTTTTGTCTGTGACTATGTTCCTGTGACATTATTCCTATGACATTTTACATGTGATTTTGTCCGTGATTATGTTCCTGTGATTTTTAACCTTGTGCATTTGTTACTGATTTTCTGCAACATTTTCTGTAAAATGTTTACATGTGACTTTCGTCCGTTACCATTTCCTGTGACTTTTTCCTTTGAAATGTTTACATTTAATTATTGTCCATGACTTTTTTCTATGAAATTTCACATGCGACTTTTGTCCGTTGCTCTTCTGTG
Source organism: Sepiola atlantica (assembly GCA_963556195.1). Classification (NCBI taxonomy): domain Eukaryota; kingdom Metazoa; phylum Mollusca; class Cephalopoda; order Sepiida; family Sepiolidae; genus Sepiola; species Sepiola atlantica. The sequence goes on along the minus strand of OY744547.1, from coordinate 46,198,090 downwards.
AAATTATTACATTTGACTTTTGTCCGTGACTATTTTCCTCTGACATAGTATTTTTCTTCTAACATTTTCCGCTATGACATTTGTTCTTGATTTTTCTCTGACATTTTTCCAATTACTTTTTACCTGGATTCAAACTAAAATCCGCCATGCATTTAATTCTTTAAAAAAACATCCACCATTGATAAATAAAACCTTGAAATCATTTGGCCTTTTATGTCTTTCAAATTGACAATAAGAATGAAATGTCGCTATCATAATTTACCGCCAATTCTTTTCTTTCTTTTTACACACTCTTCCTTCTACTCTAACTAATCTCACTCCACCCTTCTCTATCATGCTTTATTTTTGTCTTTCCTTCCCCTTCACCTTCACAACGTCATGGTGTGAGACTAATAACATATGTATTTACAATACTTACTTACTTAATTGCATCGAGGATGCGGTTACTAAGTTAATTGGTCTCTTGTTTTTGTGCTTTTCCTTCTGTCGTGATTGACTCTAAAACGTCTGTGTCGACCATTTTGGGAATAAAAGTTAAAAGAAAACAAAAAAATTGTAAAAATAAAACAATTAAGAAGAAAAAAGGCCAACTAAAATGTCTGCGATTTAAATTATACATTTTCTTCTGTATTTAAAGAAATATTTTTGTTCTTTGCATTGACCAGGGTGGGCATGAATGAATGTATTAGGTTCATCCTATCTTGATAATTCACCGACTTGATATCTGTCTGTCCGTTTGTCTGACTGTTTGACCGTATAACTAATTTTTTGCCAATTTGCAATCACATTTTCAGGAAATTTTCAGATCATTGTTTTTAAAACTATCAAGAAAAAAGATTGTAAATTTTTAAAGAAAATTCAAAATCAGATTTAGACGTCCATGTTGAACCGTGACGACACATATTAGCCATCAGTTCCGAGTGAGGGGTTCAATTCTTGTTGCAATCGCTAATAACTAAGAATATAAAAAAACATAACCACGTCCACCTGGTCATGACTGACGCTACGAGAACAATCTGCTGATGCATAACTGATTGATACGGTACAGAGACCAAGCACATACTTTAGTGTGAGATCTAACACCGTTCATGATGATTTTAAAAGGCTTAGTAAAGTGCAATTATTTCAATTAATTAATTCGATTAAATCGAACGGTCATAGTCCTTGTATTTCAGTGACAACACCGCATCGGTTGAAAATACATTGATTGAATAGTAATTTTAAAAAAGTGTATCGTTGCAGAAAGTAATAAGAATTCATCCAAGCCGAATAATTAAAATAAAACACAATAATTCATGTTTTAATTGTTAGTAATAACATTTTGTAAAAGAAAGCATGTTTATGACAATAAAGATTTGAATTAATTAATTTTATTTTAAATTAGCATTCTAAAGGCTTTCAATAGAATAGCACAATATTTTATATTGTGTGCCTTTTATTCATTTTTAACATCAGACACTACTAGTGTATTCGGAATAGGAGATGTTATTTTCCGTTCATATAGCTAATGTGAGGTGGCTGTGATGAGTTGATAACTACACAGACTTATAATTTAGGGGTATCAAGTTTTAATACATTCGCACTATAAACGTTCGCAACCTTCACGTGGTCACTCCTGTGAATAACAGACTCGAGAAAAAATCACTTGCAAGCGACGCGAGAACTCTGCTATCTGAATCATTACGCTACATACAAGAAAGTCTAAATAACGTCTACACTTTCTTCGCATGAGAACGGTCGCATGCGAGACAACTCCCAAGTGTTATATTATTTTAAGATGTAAAAAATAAATTATATATATGTTATGGTGTAGTTAATCTACCCTATTTAGGGTGTAGATGGACTCTACCAGTAACTATGAACATATTGATGACTAAGTGGCGGGCAGTTATGGCGGCAGTTATTGCTGGCCGCCATAGCCACAGTATCGTACGCAGACTTTCTGTAATACACTCTCGTAAATATACCACCGTGTTGTCTTAATTATTATCGACTCGTCAACGTTACAAGAAAATGTTTATTAAAAAGAAAAGCTTTTCTTTTTCCCTCTCTCTCTTTAAGTAATACAAATATGTTTATTTTTCTCTTCTTTCTCTCCTTATATCTGTTCCCTTTCTAAACGTTGGATTCAACAAGCGCATCGGTTAGTAAAATGAAAGAAAAATGTTATGTGGATGATCGAATTAAAGCGCGTCTCACTAAGAAAATAGTATTCATAGAGAAAACAGATTATTAAAGTTGCACTTTCAAGAGAGAAACATAGAATAATGACGGTGTTTCAAAAGTTTTTGTCTTAGAAAAAAGTGTTCCCGATGTACATGAGTGACAATGGTATAGACTGACTGTGTAAGTGACAATAATTCCGATTTCCTTGATGTATGAATATTTAAAAAATAATAGCGAACAGAACGAATTATTAAAGTCGGAGAAAGCGATCAAAATAAATTTTTGTTTTCAAACAACATAGACACCAATTCGGGGCATATAACTTACTGAAAATATTTATCTATGGGGTGTATTAGCAAATATATCGACCACCCATGTAGAAAGGAAACTGGATTCATATATATATATATATATATATATATATATATATATATATATATATATATATATATATATATATATATATATATATATATATATATTGAGGAGATAAGCTACAATCACATAACAGCTAAGGTATTGCCTTACATTTGATCCAGTTTCTCTTTTTCTGAAGATATTTTTTTTATCATTCAAAATTAATAAGAAAAGAATAAAAAAAAGAAACATTTAAAAGATTTTTAATAAAATATTACATCTCAAAACGTGGTCTCCAAACGCATTTATTTGTTTATTTTCAATTATCTTAACTTCTTAAGATACTTTCCAGAACTTTTAGTGCATTACTTTCTAGCTGCACTTGTCCCCTGGCGTTGGCTGGGAGAAATATTAGAGAATGAATTAAAATTTGTCAACATCCAACCGAACGCAAATATGTCACATTTTGGAATTGTTGCAGGGTAAAGGGAGGAAGAAAAGAATGACGGAAAGAAGGAGACGCGGTCAGAAGACTAGGATCGAACGCTAAACTTCCCGGTGTTAGATCTACGCTGCTATCGTGTCGGCCACAAAAGCGAGTAGAAAATCGAAGGTAAAATAGGTCATGTAAACGAAGCCAGCCGTTAGCTGGCATGCATTTTATGTTACGATCCGCCATAAGGCGGTCAATTCTAGGAGCTACCGGTCGCACGTTTTGGATTATTTCTAAACCAAGAAAGCGCTGTTTTTTTTTTTAATTTTTAGATCATATGCGTGTGAAAGGTGTAGGGTTCAGGAAATGTCAACTTCATGACTACAGTCGAGTATTTTGGCGTATATAAACCTAATTCACCAGTTGAGTCGCTGAAGAAATTGTATCGGATTGTTGAATGATGAAATACGACAAGAAACTATGTTCGTTAATTGCATTCCTTAAAAACCGGAATGAGTATAAATGTATACGTAATAGAGCACTCTTAATTGACTCGAATGCCCAGATACATGTATTTGGGAATTTTAATGCCCACGCCCGCGACTGGTTGGGATTCTCCAGCCTTACTGATACAGCCAGCAACTCTACGTGTAATTTCTCCTTAGCTCACTCCCTGTCTCAGACTGTCGATTTTCCGACCCGCATCCCCGATCGAGTAGACCAACAAGCCTCACTTCTAGACCTTTTCTTGACCTCAATGCCTGAGGCTTGTGTGACGAAAGCTCATAGCCCACTTGGGAATGCTGATCACATTGTGCTAATGATACATATCACCCTCAAAAGTCGTCCAAAAGCTGATGAACCGTTGCTCAAAACAACAAGATACTACGAGCAGGCTGATTTTGAGTCAATCAGAGATCACATCAGTGACGCCCCATTGAGGGACACCTTCTCACTCCCTGCCGACCAGTGTGCAAACGAATTAACTGAATGAGTCAAAGCAGGCATTGAAACCTATGTCTCCATGCGAAAATTCTTTAGCAAGCCTCACTCTCCTCAATGGTTCACCTCGGAATGTGCAGCTGCCATTTCTGAGAGGCAACAAGCATTCCGTAAATTCGGCCGCCATAAGTCAGCTACTAATAGACACAAATTTATAGAGTCAAAAAATAATTGCAAGGTCGTGATAGATGAAGCGAACAGAAGGTATAATGAGTTAACAAAAAAACGCATCCAGTCACAGAAACTAGGTACTCGTGATTTCTGGAAAATCTACAATAGTGTAGTGAATAATGGTCAATCAACGATTTCCCCACTATCAAACCACAATGATGTCGTTTGCACGGCCACTGATAAGGCTGAACTACTTGCCCAGCGCTTCTAACTTTACTTTGAACTCAGATAACCACCCCCTCCCCAAATTCCGTTTGCGGACCGAAGCCACACTTGATAACCTGGTCATCACCCCATCTCAGGTCAGAGACATCATAAAAAACCTTGACCCCTCCAAGGATTGTGGGGCTGATCTTATACCTGTAATAGTAATAAAGAAATGCACTGCTGAACTGGCGCCTGTTCTCTCCAAACTCTACAATAAATGTGTAGCTAAATCTTGCTTCCCCGATAGCTGGAAAATTGACCCTGTCGTACCAGTCTACAAGAGTTCTGGGAATAGAACTGATCCCTAGAACTATCGCCCAATCAGTCTGCGTCCGATCTTTGCTAAAATCTTTGAATCCTTAATCAATCTAGCAATAGTACGGCACTTAGTTAATGCTAAACTTCGTTCTGATCGCCAGTATGGATTTAGACAAGCACGATCTACTGCAGACATCCCAACGGTCATCTCTGAATACATGTATCATACACTCGACAGGCAGTAGCGCTTGATATATCCAAGACCTTTGACAAGGTGTGGCATAAAGGGCTTCTCCTTAAAATACGCTCATACGGTATTACTGGGCAATTAATATAATTAGATCCTTCCTAACCAAAAGAAAAATCCAGGTTGTCTTCGATGGCCGTTCATCTAAGCAACATGACATGAATGCTGGTGTACCCCAGGGAGCTATCATTGGACCCTTGTTCCTGATCTATATAAACGATCTCCCTGATGACATAGAGTCTGAGATTGGTTTATTTGCTGACAACACCACCCTTTACTCTCGCCATGTTCGCAAAACCGACGCGATCATATCCGAGGCAATGGCTAAATCTTTAGAAAATGACCTCCAGGCTGTAGTGGATTGGAGTCATAAATGGTTGGTAACTTTTAATGCCGCTAAAACAAAACTCCTTTCCTTCAATAACTACAAGGAACCTTTTCAACCACCGATAGTCATGGCAAATAACACCCTACCTGAGAGTTAATCATTAAAACTCCTCGGCCTAACCGTCACAGGCAACATGAAATGGAACAAATACATTGAAGACATTGCCAAGGCTGCCGCAAAGGTGGGCTTTCCTCTACCGTGCTAGTAAACTCATCACACCTGACATTTTCCTGTATCTCTACAAAGCCACCAACCGCCTATGCATGGAGTATTGTTGTCACATCTGGGCTGGTGAATCATCTACTAGTCTCTCCCTCCTTGACAAGGTCCAAAAAAGAATCGCCAACCTAATAGGTCCCTCACTGTCAACCAAGCTCCAGTCCTTGTCCCATCGCCGCAATGTAGCATCCGTGTGTTTGTTTTACAAGTATTTCAATGGATTATGCTCCGATGAATTGGCTACTCTGGTGCCCCCTCGACGTAAATTCACTAGACTAACTCAACAATCAACTAAATCTCATTCATTCACTGTGGACGTCCCCATATGTTGGAGAGCCTTCTACTCAAATAGCTTATTTCCTCGTGCTGCTGGCCTCTGTTACTCCCCCCTGTTCCCTGTTTTCCCGACAGTACAGACATGCAGAAATTTAAAACTAATGTAAACAGACATCTCGCTGCGCAGATCCCAATTTCGGTTGACCCCCTACCTTTTCCCCTTTTCTTTTTTCTCAGTAGCCCCTTACGTCTACAGTGGCGGCCTGCCTTGTTTGGAGTGAACTATGTTAAACAAAAAAGTAGAAGGTACGTAATCCGATATTCTCGAAAATCAACGGACTTAGCGGAAGCGTCCATTCAATGTGTGGATAAAGTTCTGTATAATGTAGTAAATTTGTAGCAGACAACCAAAAAATAATAACGGACACTGTTTTGAAAAGTAGACGTTGTTTATTACTTTCCGGTGTCGATGGGAAGGGTCTGTGTACTAAAGTATCAATGGAGAAAAGTGTTTTCTACCACCTATATGGAGTGTGTTTTGAGGAGAGTCAACGATGGTGGGCCAACTTTAATATTTAGGGTTAGCTGGAGAAAATTAATAACAAATTTACTAAAACACGCTCGAGTGTATAAAGGTAATATAATGGTGAGTTTAGTAGCCTGTGATGTATGTGGCTATTTTCCTAAGCTACCAGGGAAAATCATCTTACCTTAAAAACCTAATTAACAGGGTTAAAGGAAGCGAATTAAGGTTTATTCATGTCTTTACATGCGAATATGCCTAGAAAACTGCTATAAACCACCCGGTTGTACAGAACTTCACATTTCGCCTAAAAATTGACAATCTAATTATAATTCTCTGAAAGGATCCGTCATGGCACTAAGGGGGCTATCAACAATACAATGATAAGATTTGTTTCAATGTTGTACACATACACACATATACATACACACACACACACACACACACACACATATATATATATATATATATATATATATATATATATATATATTTATTCCGAAATTAATAAGATTAAGGTAAAAAAAAAATCTTGCATTGATAATGGCTTATATTTTTAATTTATAATACTGACCCAGCTATTCTTTTAAATTGAACGACCATTTTATTTTATTTAACTAAGAGCACGCCAATGCTCTCTTCGTTCGACAACCAGAATTTGAAATTATAACCGCCAACGACATCGGCGTGGATACATCATAACAAGGATATTCCATCAGAAAAACAGAAGAATAAGAGTTTGTTTTTGTGTTTTTTGATGAAAAAACTGAACGCCCCATTTTATATATATATATATATATATATATATATATATATATATATATATATATATATCAGAAGAATCCGCGCCACAGAACGAAAATCTAAAATAGATTCTCTAAACAAAACAGTTTTACACCAATTTATGTTCCCTTGCAAAGATTAAACTCAATATATAATTCTACTGAACTTTATGTCTACAATCCTTATTCCAATGTTGATCAAAATCTATTACAGGATTTTTATTTTAGAAAATGTTTTAAATTTACGAGACTTAAGTGTAAAATTAAATTCTTAATCTCGCTTATTTAGTTTCTACTGACTATGAAAAAAAATAATGCAAATCTGAAATAGTTCAATTCTTATATGGGAGGTTGTGCACATGTTATGCTCCCTAAACAACTTAAATACTCAAATAAAATTAAATTTAGGGAATGTTAATTAGGGAACATTAATTGATGTTTTCTTCTTTTTTTTTTAAATTTTATTACTAATATTCACCCTAAACAAGGCACATTGCTACTGAAACGTAAGGGGCTACTGAGAATTCGGGGCAAGATTTAGATGGGGAGTATGCAGTGACATGTTTGTTCACATAATTTTTGCATGTTGGTATAGTCGAGGAAACAGGTAGCAAGTAGGGAATTCCAATGCCGAGCAATTCGAGAAAAGATGTTGTAAGAGTAGAAAGCTTTCCAGCATCTCAGATCTTTACAGTGATGGGGGTTTTGCTGATTGTCTGTTTGGTCGGGGATTTTTTTTGTTGAGAAGGCACAGGTGCACCAAGTGTGCAAGAGCACATTGCATTGGAGTACACGTATGCAACATGGCGGTGATGGGACATGATAGATTAGAGGCTATATTTTTAACCCTGTATAAGAAAGAGAAACTAGAGGTTTGTGCACCAGCCTAGACGTGTCAAATTTACTCCATGCATAGGCAACTGGTGGCTTTGTATAGATATAAGATATTGGCACGTATGAGAAGTTTTCTAGCTCGACAGAGCGAGTCCATTTTCTATGTGTTTGCTCAAATTCATGTTACCTGTGAATGTATGGTCAAAGTGTTTACATGTTGAACTATCGGGTAAGATGTTATTACCCATCGCAATCGGTAATTAGAAACTTTTCTTATAATTGTTAAAGGAAAAGAGGTATGTCTAAGTTGCATAAAATGTAACCATTCATTTTGACTCCATTCCACTTTCTAAGGGTGCAGCCATTGCCTTGAATATATGTGTGCTCGTTTTGCATACATGTCGAGAATAGAGCGTTATATTATCAGCAAATATATCAATCTTAGACGAAATTGCATCAGGGAGGTAAGTTATGAAGCTCATAAATTATAAAGGTCTAATGATCGAGCCCTGGGGTAGAACTACGTTAATGTGATGTTGTTTCCGATGTACGGCCATTGAAGACGACCTGGATCTTTCTTTCGGCTGAGAAGTATCAGTACTTACTTTTATTTGCAGCTATTGTGAAAATTTCACCAATATCGGAAGTATCTTGATTTTTCAGAATAAAATCACACACCCTTTTCCCCCTTTGCATAAAACTAAATTAAACTGATATGACAGATCGCTATCATACGTGCGACTTTCACAATGTCGCTAAACATGCGAATGTAACTGATGTTTAGCTTGACGACCTCGGGTAAGAAGTAAGGTGGCATAAACTCACTTTGACGGCTGACGACACCAACCACCACAGTTGTAACTGGAAAATGGTTTGCATGACTCTTGCATGTCTTGTGGTGAGGCGGTGAGCCATCTGTTGTTCTACGATTTTAGATTCTAGTCTCGCCACAAGAATCAGCATGCGTGGCTTTAGTGATTATTTCGACTTCTTGATCAGCTACTATGCGTGCTCCAAACGCTATTTTTGCAGTCTTTGGCGTTAATTGTATGAAGCACTGTTGACAAATTTCAGTTGGTCCATCTCTGTCCCATTTGAGGGTTTTGGTAAGATTTAGCAGAGTATCTGTAATTAGGTTAGTCACATTTTTTCTTCTCATCTGCACCCTCTCTCTCTCACTCAAACATGGTTGCTAGTCTCAGTCTTGTCTATAAATACTATTATGGCACGTGTTCTTCGGAATTGTCTGATTTATTCCCTGCTTCCTTTGTTCCAACTCCTTTGACTCTGTGCTCTAGTGGTCTTTAACAATTCGCTGTTTTGATACCTCGAAATAACCCACTTCCTATCCCAGTAGCTTAATTCCAAGAACGGCAGGCTTGTTGAAATCTACTCCTGTTGACTGTTTTGCTCCATCTACAGCTTTTGTCTTTTTAAGTCTAAGGTCAATAAACATCTTCTATTTTTGCGACAATTATCTTCCATTCTTTTTAGGTACTTATATCAAGTAGTTTCATATGTTGTCTGGAGCGACTTCCATTCATAAAATTGTCCTTTCCTCATCCTGTATTCAACGTAGCAGGTGCACTTATTCACCACAAGCCTAATGAGCTTATCATCTCCGCTTCTCCCTTTTGCAACTGGACGCAATGACTTTCTGGTTACATTATCGATGATCTCATGAAGTTCAGAGACGAACTGCGCTCTTCTGACGCCCTCAGATCGATAATCACGTATTTCCGTTTCTGATGTCGGCTCGTAGTTGAATCCTTAATCTTGCAATTCGTTTCTTACCATCTTTCATTTGACGCTGAGGAAGTCTGAAATCTTTTTATTTGTACTTGCGGTGGGGATACCAAGGAGAAGTCCGTGTCTCCACCACAAATATGTGTGTTCAATATAATTCAGAATCAATTATTTTGCACAAAACATATGGAAACATAATCACTATTTTCAAGAAGGCATGACGGACAAGGAAAATTTTTAAAAATCTGTACAATATTAGCAGTTATATCCTCCACTTTATTATGAAGATCAATGTCTATATATTTATATATTTATATATAAATACATATAATATATCAGTCCCGTCACAGAAGAGTTAGCTAGTGAAAATGATGCCCTTTTCTAGCTTAAAAAAAAACGTTTTAAATGGTGAACGGGGAGAGCGAGAAAGCAAATAGCAAGTCTGAAATGTATTAGAAACAATCCTACATAGCTAAGACGACGTTGAGATTGTACAACCGATACCTAGCAAACTTAGGAATGGAACCTTCCGTTTACCTGCCGCTCTGAAAAATACATAGGGTCTTCCATCGCGGAGAATTTGATTAAAACCCGACGTGTGCAATGAATTTCAGCATTAACCTATTCACCATCTTCAGTCGTGCTCACTTAAAGTCTTGGAGATGATCTATGTTCGTTCCAAACAGCTTTTCTATAGTAAACAGCAGGAGTCTTTACTTGAAATAAGCGTAATCAGTTTCTACCCCCCCTCCCCCATTTAATATATAACATAACGAATTTTTACTAAAAATGTATACAGTTTTGCCCTTTTCATATCCCTTGATTCAGGTATGTAGAGTGAGAGCGAAACCGGTTAGAATGCTTTTTTCTCACTTATAATCATGAATAGACAAAATATAGTTGCAGTAATATATATATACATATATATATATATATATATATATATATATATATATATAGAGAGAGAGAGAGAGAGAGAGAGAGAGTGAGAGAAGGAGAGAAAGAGATATTAGACAGAAATAGAGCTATTATAGTAGGGGCTTATTAGGATGCGAGTACCTGTATAAAGATTGTGTCATAAGCAAAGAAATCGGTTCGATCAGAAACTTCGTGTGTACGCCATTAATTGGATATAATTGGCGAGGGAAAGAGATTTTTCCTTCTCTACACAACTCGCCAATCATTCTCGGAATTTTTCTTTCTATCTTTCTTGATTTGTTTTATTTGATTTAATTTCTTTTGTAGAGAGAAAATCTGTAATCGCAAAGGGTGGACGGAAAATAACGAACAAGCAGCAATTTACTTATATATCCTCAGGTATTCAAACGAATGTCTCTTTCTTTTGGCTCTGGTCAGGTGTGGTGACCCACTAATCATATATTTCCGACGATGACCTCGAACGAGTTGGGCGGGCGAAAAACGACTGATGAAACACACGCTGAGAATATTCAAGTAATGTGGACTCAAAAAAGAGGGAAAAACTCGCAATTTTGACCTGAGACAAACGATACCCCGCCACCCCTCATAAAATTGAAGTAGAGAAATAAACAAAACACTTAATTAAGCTTTCTCACCTGCCAAAACTTTTACTTACCGTATTTACTATTTAAATACCAGGCATAATGTGACAAAAAGACTAATCTTTATAATGGGTTAGTGAGTGTCTGTTTTTCGCTCTTTCTTACATTCTCGTCGTGATTTTTTTTAATATGTTAGATAGCTCCGAATTAAATTAACGACAAGTAATTTGAAATATTAAAAAATACACTATGATTTTCCAAAATTATCAAAAATAAGAGAATTATTCAATCTCAACTCAATTTTAAGAACTTATTAATTAATTAATTAATTGCTTTCATAACAAGTATATATATATATATGTATATATATATATATATATATATATATATATATATATATATATATATATATATATGATAACTTTGAATAATACTAATCCTATTACATAATATATATGTAATCATGTTCCAAAAATTCAACGTCAACTGAAATATATGTGTACATATGTTTCAGAAATGTTAAATAAAATTTCTTCTCCAAAATAAGAAAATGAAAACTCCCTATCATGTTGTTAGAATCCAGGTAAATAATTGAATTGCTAAATGACTACAAACACATAAAACAAAAAGACCCATTAACATTCAGAAACGATAGTTTCTTATTTTATGATCTTTTTATTTTCATAGCTGGTTATTAAACATGTAGGTTCAGAGTTAGATATTATTCATGAAAAACTACAAAAAAAGCAAAAATATTTACTAAAAGTACTTACACAGCGCATGTTTGATAAGTTCTATCAAATATTATGTTTTAATAAATCATGGATATTTTTTTCTGAAAATGAATTAGCAATTAACTCTCAGCCTCGAGTTGTTTTGGGCCTTGATCAGCAGTGACTCATTAGTAAAAACCATAACAATACTGTAAATATTTAATATTAGAGAATAATGCCCACTACGTACATCATTATTGTTTGTGTATGCTCAGATGTGACAAATGCAAGAAAGCTACACAACCGTAATTGTAGCAGCAGCAGGTTCAAAAGCAGTAAATCCAGGAAAGATTGGTGTCTAAAAATGATAAAATTTTGCCTGAATTTACCATTTTTGAACTTACTGCTACAATTTTCATGACTCCTTCAACGGTGAACTTTTTCATATATTTTCATGTCATTCTCTCTACATGTGTATTTATTTTATATAATATTTATCTGTTCAAATTATGACTTTTAGTAATTCCTCTACCAACTTATTTCTCTGTATTCCTCTTATGATGATATTTCATTCTTTGAAAAGCCATGGCTTAAGGAAGGAAAAATAAATCTCTTTCATTTGAAATACTTTGTTTTGAGCAACTGAAGACGTAATAGATATTGTATTTTTACAATTTTTATTCTCATCTTTTACTTCTCTATCTGCCTCTCTGTCTCTTTATATATATATATATATATATATATATATATATATATATATATATAACATGATACATCCGGAATTCTTTTAGTTGGTTCTCTTTGAAAAATAAAATAAGTGAAATAAAGGGGAAAAACAGGTTTGATGTTGCCGGTTTTAATTTTGCATTTTTCTGGGTTTAATTTGATTGCGATAAAAGTTTACTAAGGAACTCTTTTCAAAAAATATATTTTGTATTTATTAATTATTCGACAATTTTACATGAATAAATCTTATTATGGGCAGGTAAAATTTCCTTATAGGCCAGTAACGACTCATCTCAACGAATCATGGACTGTTTTAAATATATCTATTCATATATGAAAACTATTAATTAGTGAGCTCATATAAAAATGTTTTTATTCTCCAACAAGTACGGACGTCCACCCAGTAGTGGCCATTATTTTATTTTATTTTTCCTCCCAATATGTCTACCCTACATGTATTTGTACTTGCATGACATTTTTTCTCTATTTTATCATCCTGATGAAGTCTTATAAATAAAGACGAAACGTTGATGTACACATAAAAAGCATCCATTTTTTGGTGTTTCCTTTTCCATTTTCCCATCACGTCGGATTACCTTCATCCTTCTCTTCCCATATATATATATATATATATATATATATATATATATATATATATATATATGTATGACATTGGCATTCACCACTTATAAGATAACAAATATTTTAGCTTATCAACATGAATAATTCCTAATACACACACACACACATATATATATATATATATATATATATATATATATATATGTATGACATTGGCATTCACCACTTATAAGATAACAAATATTTTAACTTATCAACATGAATAATTCCTAATACACACACACACACACACACACACACACACACACACATATATATATATATATATATATATATATATATAATTATTAATGACAATATATGTATTAGAATATACTATCAGTTCCTCTTACTCTTAAAAAGATTCAACTCGATAATTGTCAATTATTGATAACAGAGAAAATATAAGTCAGTTCATATTATATTCCAATAATCATGATTTTATTTCATTATTTTTATGTTTTTCACAGAAATGTTATGTTTTTTGGAAATGTGAAAAAACAAAAATAATAAAATAAAGCCATGGTTATTGGAATATAATATGAACTGACCTATGAATATATATCTATCTATCTATCTATCTATCTATCTATATATATATATATATGTATATATATGTATATATATGTATATATATATATATATATATATATATATATATATATATATATATATACACATATATATAATTATTTCCACAGTCAGATAACATCCGCAGTGGTCATATGCCTGAGACTCTAGTTTAGCCCTCCGTTGGGCTTATCAGTAGGACACATCCGAACTCATCATTCGAAACCCATGTAGTAGCATTCGAGTACTCTGCCACATAAACCATCAGACGACATACAAAAAAGTCTATAACTAACACAGATCATGCAAACCGCGGCGAGGGCCGACTGTGGGGTGTACCTACTCTTATTATGTTTGATGGTGTTGTCCTAGCGAGTGTAAAATTCTACTTGTCAGACATTGGCCTGGATTCTTTGTAGTTGAATGACAACATCCCTTGTTGAAAAGAGTAGGTACATCTCATAGTCGACAACTCATTAACGAATTGGAAATGTAAACGCTTTAAAAGGATTTCAAAGATGTCAGATTCGGATGTTCATAGAAAAATCGTTTGCGCAACGAAAACGGCTCATTAGGTAGACTCTTAAAAGTCAATACAAGATTCAGTAATATTAAATGAGAAGATATATGAAATATAAACTCCAACATTTGACATTCGAAAACCGATATTTTCTTCTATTTTCAGAGTTTTGAAATCAACACGTTTGTACACTGAGTTGAATTTTGCCCTGGAATTTGATTTTTATGGGAATCAATAAATACTATATAAGAAAATTGTTGTTTGTACAATCACACACACGCTACATACACACACACACACACACATATATATATATATATATATTATATAATTTTATTTAATACGCACATAGAATCCATGGACACGTGTTTCTGGCTTACATCATCAGCATGGCTAACTTACACAGAGATCGAACCCTCGATGTTGATGT
>OY744547.1:46105881-46178381 GCA_963556195.1 Sepiola atlantica | reverse complement strand
CATTAGCTTCTCTCATCGGACCGCTTACCATCGAACGTCCCTTTTCTGCTACCTGTTTCCCAGACCGTACCAACATTCAAAAATGTAACTGTCATGCGGAGAGAACTCTTGCTGTTCAACTCCCCACCGAGTTTGCCCCATATATATCTGGCTTTAGTGGCAATCTGCAGTTCTAGATTTAGAACTGATGTAATATATTAGAAAAACCTGATGTAGTTTTGGTTGCAGACTGACGCATTTTTACATAATAGACGGCGTACTTTATCTTTATCGTTAATTCCATGGAAGGTGTTCAACTGAGCTCTAATCTTTTGTCCTCACTGTACTACATTCACAGCAAGAACTCGTTTTATTATCACAACGGCAAATAACGAAATTTCCATAGACAGAGTTTATTCCCAATAATTCTCACATGTAAAACACATTCCCACGAGATTACCTCCCTACAGACGACAACATGGTCGCCTTTTAGTCCAATGTCAAGAAATAATTGCCAGCCGTCCTTTTAATAATTCAAATGTTGTCTATGTCCTTAGTTTTAAAGCTTTTTATAATATTCTTCATCAGTCAAGTGGCAATTTCAATAGCCTTATACTCGAGTGGCTTTTAACCTTTATAAGTGGTGACTCATTATTCTGAAAAATGTAAGAGTTCAGACGCAGGTTATTTCTTCTCAACCAGTGTTAGACTCAAGCTCGGTTTTTAATTTGGGGGAAATCCAGCTCCCCAAAAAGGGGCCCTCTAGATTGGAACAAAAATTAAAATTGCCTCAATCTAGAAGGATTTGTCCCTCACTGACTGAGGACTGAATAGACTAAGTGTAGAATCAGAACACATACTATAATTGTTCCTAGCCAATCAGTTTTACCAACGTCTTTTTAGCGATGATATTTTGCTGTATTTGTATTGTTTATGTAAAGAACTTAAATGGAAACAACTGAGATGGTATGCCAATAGTATTAATGGCATGGTTAGCGGAACCAGTGGAAATTCCACAGTTATATCCTATATCTATTGTATATTGCTGCCGTGCCGTCCAACGCGAATGCTGACCCCAATATATTATTGTACCACCTTTGTTTAAACTGAGACATACTTATCTAAGTACTGTGGTTAATGCAGTTTCAGAATATATCTATCCATGGCGATCTATTTCCAATCCCCTGTAGAGGTTTATGACATATCCCCATTTTATCAACGTTTGGCGGAACGTATACCCTAGAACATTATTTTACCATTTTTGGACAAAATAGATATTCACTTTGATCATAGGTTGAAGGCCAAAAAAGTGGGTTTTACTTCGAGTTTCACGTTCAGAACAATGGTGACGTCAGATGAAATTTAAAAAAAGAAAGACTTTTTTGTATTACGATCCCTTCTTCAAAAACAGGTACGGAGGGTGATAACGTACGTACAAAAATGAAATCGCCTTAGCGTATAATTATATAGATATTTAAAATCAATATCGCTCTTTTTGGATTGTTTTTTACCGTTGTTTTCATCTTGTTATGACGTTTAATTGTATGACTTTCATCTTCGACTTTCTGACTCCATTGGTCGCAAACACCTTTTTCGTTGCTCTCCCACATCTTTACAGAGTTGTAAAGGAAGACACAGCCGAAACCCCTTAAAAATAATGAAAATAATCTTTCTTATTTACCCAAAGGAATATTTGCTACCCCCGCCCACCTACGACATTTCATTTCCGGGTAACATCCGCTCGTCTTCGGAGCGAGCCATCGATTGGCCTGTGAAGTCTGATGAGAAAAGGGGAAAAGGCAAATCTTTTTCCCGCCCGAAACTTCTCCTTGGCGTTCCCGCGCCTTTCCCGTACCTCGATATCCGGCGCCAGGGTCCTCACTTAACTAACCAAGTGATGTATTAGTCACGAACACACGCGAAATTATACCCCCGAAGATATGTCGTCGCGCAGAGTTGAGAGCAGGGAGTAAGAAAGGGGGGGGGGCACTTATAATGCTGGGTTCGCAATAGTAGCGCGTACAGATTACCGGGCCGATCGCATTTCAACCTCGGACAGATCAATAAGAAATAATTGATAAAATTTCCTATAACATTTCAGCACACATGAATCAATACATATATATGCACACACAAATACTCAGTGGGACGTGTATTCACATTTTTTTACAACACAAAGGAAAATGTTGGATTACATTGGCCAACACGTTGTTAGAATTAGAACAAAGATGAGAATAGTAGCCCGAATAATCTAAATAATGCAAATACATATAGAGAAGCCTCTAATATTTTTACGAACAGGATGCAAAAGAACAAATAAATGTTGAGTTTTTGTTTATTTTTGTTTTCTTCATCAAGATTTAGACGTTGCAGGACGATGTCATAATGGATATGTCGTTGCCTCGTATGATAGCTGGTGAGATGCGCTGCGACATCCAAGCAATCTATGGGAATTCGTTCCTCTAATTGGATATCAACCGTCCAATGTATCGGAGTATAGCTAGGGAGATGTGTTGGTAAATAACTGTCGTCCTTATGTACTTGCCTCTCACTGTAACAGAGTTAGACACAGTGCAAGTTGTAAATGTGGGAGAAAATCCAGCTTCCTAAAACGAGTCACTTTGGATTGGGACAGAAAATGGACTTAGTTACGATAGATTTCTCCTTCACTGACCGAGGACAGAAAAGAGAAAGTGTAGTATCAGAACAGATACTACACGTTGCTCGTAGCCAATAATCTACTTTTTGTATTTTTGTACATAGTTTTGTTTACATCTCTTTATTTTCGGTTCAGAAGTTTAGAGTGTGAGTCACCGCACATCCAGTTGTAAGGTTCTGCTGGGAGATAGCTACTATACAATGCGAGACTACGGAGTGTGCAAATACCTTGACTGGAACATCTTCAAAAAGTTGAATGTCCAGTGTAGCAGCAAGTCCTGGGAACATATACCAGAAAGAACAGTTGGAAATAAGTCATACACTATCCACTATCGCTATGCAATCTCTACAGCTACATATCTGAGAACGAAGCTAACATAGTGATATGGGACAAAAGCGAGAAAGTAGCAACCCTAGTTAAAGTCAGGGGTTCTAATAATGCTGGCTTAAACACAGCTGAAAGGTAAAAATTACAAAATACAAAAGTCTCATGTACGACATGAAAAGAAACTGGAATCTCAGGAAGCTCTCCATCATTCCAGTAGTTATAGGAACAACCGGACTAATGAAAAAGGATTTCAAAACTACCTTGCGAATATACCCGGTGAATCAAGTGCAAGAGAGATACAAACAATTGCACTTAAACCACAGTTATAATCTTTAAAACATCTCTCGGCTGGGATGTCTTAAATAGCGGGTGAATGTCTGGAATGCGGTAGGATGTCCCATCCCAGCAAAAACTAAAAGATAATAAAATGTAATATATATATATAATGTAGCTTTATAGCAATAATAATGTATGTGTGTTGTATTTTTAAGTATATAAACTATGCGACATTTATATTAATATATTTCAAATTTGAACTGTGTGGATTTTTAAGAACAGAATAGAACAGTTAATGTTCAAGTTCAACGTTGCAAGAGACGATATATTCCTATTTAATTGTGTGGATGCAACCAAGGAAACATGACGTAATATAATTCACATTTTTTAGATGAGGATTGATAATATATATTTGGATTATTTGGACTACTATTCTCATCACGGGTGTTATATTAACAAGGTTTTACCGATGTAATCTCCGACCTTTTTAAGGTGCAGCTTTTCAAACTTAAGAACCTTTTATTGGAACTATTGATGTATAACCCTTTATTTAATTCACGGGGGTAGATTGTTCTCATCCTGTCTACCATGACAGGGTAGAAATATCAATTCATCTTATTGTTAGTTTGTAGTGCCTGTAGTAAGTATTGAACCTTAAAATAAGATTAATATGAGACAAGAAAGGATTTTTCAAAATTATCTCTGTTTTTTGTGCTCTCAGAGACAGAAAGACAAACTCTATGAACTCATTTGAAACGTGTGAATATGAACATATATTATTGACATACGCTCATTTAATCTGCGACTCTAAGGATGAACATGTTATTTAAAACATAAACATGCCAGATTGACGAAAATACCATGTTTAATTAAATCATGACAGACCAAAAAATGCTATTTCAAACTATAATTTTACGAGACTAACAAAAATGCTATTTTAAAATTAAGCATAACAAACCAACGGAAATAGTATTTCAAACATAAACGCAACAGACCATATAAAATGCTAATTCAAACTTAAGCTAAACAGACACACGAAAATGCTATTTCAAACTTAAGCATGACAAACCAACAAAAATGCTATTTAAAACATAGACGCGACAGATTTACGAAAATGCTATTTAAAACTTCAGCTTGACAGATTGACGAAAATTCTATTTCAAACTAAAGCTTAACAGACAAACGAAAATGCTATTTTAATCTTCAGCGTGACAGACTGATAAAAATACTATTTCAAATTTAAGTATGCCAGATGGACCGACCGACAAAACCTCATATAATGGTTCGTTGACGCATCTAAAAGCGAGTATCTAAATTAATTTTCCAAAATAATCATTAGGTTCATTGTATGTAACTGTGTGTGCTTACGATAGCCAGAACCTTCTGTCACCAGACTTCTACTCTGGCTTGGTTTTTCATTAACAAATGCTTTAACCGTTTCCGGAAATGCTATCAAAATTTAAACATCGGTCAGTTTTTACGAGTATAGTTTTTACAATGTTTACTTCCGGTCAAAAACAAACAACAAGGGTAACAAAATTATACAGAAAAAGAGAAAAAACGAAATGCCAAAAAAAAAAACACAAAAATATCACAAATAAAACAACAACAAAAAAAGGCTGATAAAAATTCCAGTTCCTAATCTCCGATAAAATCCCTGACCTTTGTGAAGATTTTCAGACAATCATGAAAAAATTGGATTTTAGCATGCGATAAGCAAACATTCAATTTCCGGATATTTGTACGTGTCTTTTGGCAGGGGGTGTTAGGAAAAAGATACGGCGTTGTTTAAAAAAGGATGATATTTAGACTCCTTCGGGGTTAGAGCTCATGAGCTGGTATCTAGTCTTGTTGACGGTGTGTAACACTATAAAACAGTGTGACCCAAACGAAATGCTCCCATTAAATTGTTTACGTTTTTACCTTTAGATAATCCTACTAAATCCTTCCATATTCTTTAGAATTTTATTTTGAAAATTAAAAGTCTACATTTTGATTTTGAAACCTGTTCTAAATTTATATATGAGGTTAGGGCTGATTCCTTTTAAAAACATGAATCAGCCCTAACCTCATATATACATTAAGAAAAAGAATACCCGTTCTAGGACAGATACAATTAATTTCTTGAACAGAACAATTTTGCGCCACTTTTATGTTGACTTACAAAGATTACAACTAAGATATAATTCTAAACTTTATGTCAAAAATCCTGATTTCAATTTTGATAAAAATCCATTACCTGATTTTGATTCTAGAAATGTCTAAAATGTAAGGCTTAAGCTTAAGAGGCCTTAGGAAGAAGTTGAATATATACATTTATATACATGCTCCTTCTAAATGTTAAAGTTTACAAAAAATAATGTGCCCATGTTACTCACCGTGTTGTCTTGAATATATATTCTAAAATTCATAATGATCCGTTCATTAGTTTAGGAGAATATCCTGCACATATAAATATATAAATATATACACGTACATAACTTTATATATAGAGAGCAGATACACCGGTTCCCGTTAAATCACTGAAGTTAAGCGACTTTAAGCCTGGTCAGTATTAAATAAGAGACCATTTAAGAATACAAAGTGTTGTACGTGTTCTCCACTTATCTCGTCCTGGACTTCCCCATGCCGCTGGAATCAAGCAGTGCCAATTCAGGATACATGTTGTTAGACATTGCACGACCTTTGCTTCACAATTACGCGCGCAGCTATCCTGAACGTGCAATTGTGAAGATGAAAGTAAACAGCTGGAAACAACATCGTCTGTAAGTAAATATAATTTCATATTCATTTATTAATATCATTATTAAGCCACTTTAAAAAATTAAAGTTGAGCACTGTTCGGAGGTATTTGATTAGACATTCATTTAGCTACTAAGACCTACTCTGGATAAGTTCGTTAAGTCTTCTAGTCTGTCTCGATGTTTACACTGTAATCGACATAAATATAACTTAATTTCTCCGTATCACATGGTAATCCCCTATTGTCGTGAAGATAGAGTAAAAGCGTGTGGAGCCAAGCGTGACTCTGTGAACCGAGTTCGTGCCGCATGACCGTCTAAAATTATCACTTCTCTTAAACTAATCAGAGTAGAAACTCGAAACGACGTCGTCTGTAGGTAAATATAATTTAATATTTACTTATATATATATATATATATATATATATATATATATATATATATATATATATATATATATATATATATATATCATGATTTGGGGGAGGGGAATTTTCTCGTTCATTATTAAAAGTTAAACATACAAAAAGCCAGCTGACAGGTTTCGCCCTCCATTAACAAAGGCTCTAAGATGGACTTAAAAAAGGCCGGTGAGAAGAGATAACAGTATTTATTTAAAATAAAACAGAGTTATTGTATATGTACAATGAGGGATGTATCTTAGACACTGATCTAGTCTAATCATAATAGACACTCCCTTTTTTACAAAGGGAAAGACGTTTTAGACACACTTGAATCGTCTCCAAGATTTTTAAATGATATAGTGAGTGAACATAACTCAGGATGGTAAAGAGTCAATGCTGGAATTCCTCGTACACGGCGGTTTTTTAAGCAAATGGTAATTGAAGACCCATATCTTTTATTTAGAATGTCCGTTGAACGGAAAGGTTACATTCCTAATTTTACTAAGTACGTGTTATTTGACTCTACTATCCAATCTTAACGTCGTGCTACCCATGTAGTTGGCATGAATAATTAAATTCTCTAAGCACTTTGTTTTGTGAATTGTAAACAAACGTGAATACTATACATTTCTTACTCTGTAGAGATTCCACGGCTTCTGACTAAACATTCGGGATTTTAATCTCACCTTGAAAAACTCGCCACGTCTAGCCACATTTAAGAGTCGTGATACGATGCAACTGCTGTTTGTGGCTTGCAATACATATATATATATATATTAATTTACATATATATTATATATATATGTATATAAGATTTCGAAGTTATACATATATATATATATATATATATATATATATAATATATATATATAAAACTTCGAAGTTATATATATATATATATATATATATGGGAATAGAAGGATGAAGGTAATCCGACGTTTTTCATTTTACCATATATATATATATATATATATATATATATATATATATATATATATATATATATATATATATAATTTCGAAATCTGGTTAATTTTGTCGAGCAATTATCCCGTGCTCCCAAATCCTTAATCCTTCTTCCATGGGTGTTCATCTCTTTCTTACTCTCTTCCACCTCCATAATTGTCCACTTAACCTGGTCTCCACCCCTTCCTCTAATCATATCCTCGTCCTTCGCTCTTGGCCAAAACATCTTCCGCCTCTTCCTCATTATTTTAATCAGTCCACAGAGACAGTTGACCATTACCCATTGTGCTGACTCCTCCGCGTACGCTGACCGGAAGTTTCGAGATGATCTTTGGTTTTCACCGGACGAAAAACTGCCCCTCGATAGCGCTTCATCCTTTTGCGACTCGTTTTAATTCTTACCTCCCTTCTTTTTTTTTGTTTCACTTCTTTCTTTTTTTGTTTCACTTCTTTCTTTCTATTTTACTAATTCTGTCGTTCAATCTTCATACTATTTTTTTCTTCCGTTCTTTCTTTTTCTGATTTTTCTACATTAAACACGTTCTCCTCCCCTCACTCTTTTTCTTTCTTTTTCACTTCTTTCTTTTATTTTGCCTTATTATATCATTCAATTTTCAGACTCATTTCTACTTTTTTTTTCTTCTTCTTTACTTATTCTATCATCTAACGCGTTCGTTCTTTCTTTTACATTCTGTCTTTCCTCTTTCATTCCTTGTTCGTTAGTCATTCTTCCACTTTAATACTCTCTTGTTCTTTCGGTTTTTCTTGTTTAGTTATCGTATTATTTGCCATGTTCTCTCTCTTTTTTCTTTCCTTTCTTTTTTACTTCTTTCTCTCTTTAGTTTTTCATCATTCAATTATTCTATTTTCAGAGTCTTTTTTCTTCATTTCTTCATTTCTTCATAACTTTGATTTTTCTATTATTAGACAAGTTTTCTCTTTCTCTTTTTTCACGTTTTTTTTTAATTCTTATATTCACTTTTTTCTTCTTTTCTTTCTTTTTTTAAAACTATTTCATTATTTGCTTTCTTTCTGTTTTATTATTTTCTTTCTATTATCCGATTGTTATACTTTTTTATTCCATATTTGATTTTCATATCATTTAATACATTCTATTTTTCTTTCTTTCGTTTTCACTTTCTTCTTTTCATACTCTTATTTCATTTGTTCTTCTTTAGTTTTTCTATTATTTAACACATTTTATTCATATTTATCTTTTATTTTTCCTTTTTATTTTTTATCATTCGTTTACGTTCTTATTTTTCTTTAAACATATTTCGTTCTTCTGTTTTAGTCTTTCTTTACTTTTTTTTATTTCGCATTTTATAACCCCTTTTTCTTTCTTTCCCTTTTTCAGTTCTATTGTTCTTTTCTTACTTTTTCTTTCTTTCTTTTATAATTATTTTACATCGTTTTTCTTTTCTTCCTTTCTTTCGTGTCTAGTTAATCTGCTTTGCCTCTTTCATTCTTCCATTCTCATTACATCACTGTTCTATTATTCATATTTCGTTTATCCTAAGCTATAACATTAAAGTTCCTTTTTCGTTATTCACTTTCTTTCTGCTTCGTTCTTTCTTCCATTTTGTTTCTGCCCTATTCTGTCTTCTTTTCTACTCCTCCTTTACTCTTTTCATTTCTTTCTTTATTGATTTTTATACCCCGTTTCTTTCTTTTTCTCTTTCTTTCAGTTTTACTTAATTCTTTTTTTCTTCCTTCCCTTCCTTCATTCTTACTTTCCTTCTTTTTTACTTATTTGTTATATTTCCTTCTTCTTTCTTTTTTTCTTTCATAATATTTGCATCTTATACTTTTGGTTCTCTCCCCTATTTCTCCTTTTCTTCATTTCTCTCCATCTACTAAGTTGATTTTCTCTTTCTTTCTGTCTTACATTGTCTTTTTTTCTTTGTTCTCTCCCTCCCTTCATTCTTCCTCTCTTTCTATCTGAGTGTTTGCTATTTCTATCATTCTCTGCGTATTTATTTGCTTAATTTATTTTATTATTTCCTTTTTTCTTCAGTCCTTTCTCCTCCTCCTACTGATATACCTTATACATAAACACACTCACGCAGACACATATATGTATGTCTTACTCTGTCTTTTCCTTTCCTTTCTTTGATTCTATTTCACCTTTTTCTATCATTCTATCCGTCTTCATTTTCCTAATTTTCCTCATTTCCCCGCTCTTCTTTGCTTTTCCAATTGTTTTCTTTTTTCTTTCTTGCTCTCTTCTTTCTTTCTTTCCTTCTTTCTTTAATCAGTTTCATTAGTTTTGTAATCGTATGTAATTATCATAGTTTCAAGTTGCTTGATAAAACCAGATGACGATCTTTCCTTTAATTGCTGGTCGCATCTTTTCCAACTCATTTCATTCTTTTGCAGTGATTTAAGCTCTGCAACGATCACCTCACGCACACTTTTTGCTTTCTCTCTTTAAATCAACCTTTGCTCTTATTATAAATGATGCCACACACACACACACGCGCGCACACACACGCGCGCGCACACACACACATACACACACATATATATATATATATATATATATATATATATATAGATAGATATAGATATAGATATATATATATATATAGAGAGAGAGAGAGAGAGAGATTGTCAGGTTGTATATGAAAAGAAATCAAATAAAGTGCTCGATCATATAAGAGAGAAAATATAATTTATTTAGATACTGTATATTACATATTTCAGCAATGTACAGCGGTTTCATCCAAAAGAGCAGATTTAGACATCTTTAGTACAGATGTCTAAATCTGCCCTTTTGGATGAAACCGCGGTACATTGCTGAAATATGTAATATACAGTATCTAAATAAATTATATATATATATATATATATATATATATATATATATATATATATATTAGTACTTTATGTATCCACATAAAATATTATAAGGAGATATAATTTTTTATGTGTCAGTTTTCAGTATTTACTTCAACAGTGCTCGATACGTAAGTAGAGCTAGTATTGCTTACTATATATATATATATATATATATATATATATATATATATATATATATATATATATAAAGAGGTGTACTAAAAGCGAACTTTTAGGAAAGGTAAAACCCTATTGTGAAGAGTATACAGCTCAATATCCAGGATAGAGCAGGTAGAAATGAAGGAGAATGGAAAGGAATATACCTTGCTTTGAACTTTTGAATTGAATTTTGATTTGGCTTTTGCTTTCTCTAATTCCTTTCCATTCTCCTTCATTTCTATATATATATATATATATATATATATATATATATCGTAATCAACACACACATATGTATGTAGATATTTAAAAATAAGTATTATATATATATATATATATAATATGATACCATATGTTTCAAACCTAAAGCGGGCCACGACACGAAATTAATTTTTCATTGGGTTTAATCATTTTCATAAACAAACCACTCTGGCTATCATTAACTATATTTTAATTTAATAAATATTAAAAAACCAACGTAACATTTATGAGTTTGAGACTTGAAAACTATGGTACTATGTTCATTTGACCTGGTCTTTTGTAACATTATATATATATATATATATATATATATATATATATATATATATATATATATATATATATATATGTATTGTGCACGCAAACATTAATTTGTAATATATATATATATATATATATATATATATATATATATATAGTATGGTACATGTATCATAATTGTTTGAAACTTCAGTGTTTATAGAAAGTGCTCAATAACAAGTAGAGCTGTTTTTAGTATATATGTTTATTGATACAAACATTATTGGGTACATATGTGCATACATGTTTCAGTTACCTCTCCAATAGAGTCAACTTCTTCAGACCGAAATAGAAATTCAAATTTAAATTCCTCCTTCGGCTAGAAGAAGTTGACTCTATATTGGAAAGGACAACTGTAACATGTACACACATATGTAACCAATAATGTGTGTATAAATGATATATATATATATATATATATATATATATATATATATATATATATATATATATAATCATCCGCAGACATACTGTTTGGCGATAACAGCTCTTCAGTGCGACTAGACTAGCACCTTTCCCTAGCCAGGAATCGAACCTTCAACCATTTAGTTCATAGTCGCCAGCTCCATCCACTAGGGCAACAGGAAAAGCCCTCGTAAATGATATCTATATATACACGGTGTTAGATAACCACATTTCAAACTATACGACTGAACGACGCATATATTTGTGATTCTTTAATCCAACAAGCAGGATTTAAACTGTTCGTGGAAAACCGCAGTCATCGATGACCAGTCGAATTAATGTTGTAATAAATATATTATACTTGCACAGATAATTGCACATTCTAGTCGTCTTACTCTCCATATACAGAGTATTATACTATACATCTCTCTCTCTCTCTCTCTCTCTCTCTCTCTCTCTCTATATATATATATATATATATATATATATATATATATATATATATATATATATATATATATATATATATATATGATTATTTTTATTTACACAGACATGTACAAAATCTGCAACACTGGCATGTCGATGTTATCGATCAACAACTATACTGAGATCTCATCAGGCAGAGTTAAAATCCGATCTTAAGCTTAAGACCGGCAGAATAGTTACATCTAGCCGAACTGATAATACTGGGTAAAGGTGAAACATAACCGCGGCGACAAAAGATTTCGATAGGAGTTAAAGCTTACTCAAGTCCAGAGTTCGAATCGTGCGAGAGGCAGAACAGTTATATCTAACCACAGGCGATTCTTGGTAAAGATAAAACATATACGTGTGCGGATATGAAGAACTTTATTATTAAAATAATTATATATATATATATATATATATATATATATATATATATTCGTAAATAAATAGAGCACTATAAATCGTCGATGATGTAAATATAAAAAGGCATTACGTTATTGCTTACAGGCGGCGGTGCCTGATAACCCATTAGTAACGGTTCTTTACTGCCTATAATGCAATCAGGTTTGAAATCAAAGTTTAAAGCTCCTACTTGTTTCTAGCCACATTGACAAGCCGTGATATTGCGAAAAGTCCGTCTATTAAAAAAAAAGTTCAAATTCAAAATTAATAATATATGATATTTGACATACACAGAAAGTTGTTTCGTCAGGATTACGACTCATCAGCTTGTCTTAGGCGTAGCCAGCATATAAACTTTGAGATTCGACACGGTAACTACGAGTATGGTGTAAACTGCCTAATAATAGGATGAATAATAACGCCTTAAAACATATTTCCCTTTGATCATATTCTACGTTAGTGATACACTTACGTAGAAAACCCGGAAACCTACCAAAATGCATGATTTATTAGTAGAGATCTGATGCATATATAAGATATATTATCCACAGATAACTGTTTCGTCGTAGTTACAACTCATTGATTCAGCTTAGACAAAACTAGCATATAAATTATGAGATTTTAAACTGTAGTCAATAGTATCGCAATCCGACATGTTTTATTCACGCAAACGAACCGAGTATTTAGTGGTAAGAGAAAGAATAACGCATTTAAGCATTTTTTGGTTTAATTCTACGCTCATGATTAGCCTACTGTACGTGACAACCCTCACCAGAGTTATTTATCTACAACTAGAGAGCATATAATAAAGATTACGTGTCTGCCTGTAACCAAAACTACGTTATCAATTACATCACGACCTACGTGACGATGTTTGTTCACTTTGATTTCAGATAATGCTATTTCTAAATTTTAATCATCAATGAATTATTTACTCTGTTGACCTATTTATTTAAATTAAATACCCAATTAACCTCATGTATACAGGGTGGCTATAAAGTCTCTACAATTCCAACAAATCATTACGAAGTCAGTTGATGATGGACGGTGATACAACTTGGTAATCATACTTAAAACTGGGCAGAATTTGATTATTCAAGAAGACAGTTCAACAAGAATGTAACATTTGACGCGAAACCAAATATGTTGTAGTCCGCTGGAAAACAGCCCTGTGGTATTGTGTTCTACAGACGGTAGTTTTCTGAAAGAAACTTTGCCCATGGAAGTTCCGTTTACTTTAAGCTACACAGAGGAATAAAAGAAAACTATTTGCAGTGGTTGTAGCTAGACGAGTTTTTGTGGTGACGGTTTTACAGGGGGGGGCATGGATTGAAGCTCACTCGAGCACTTATAATGAAAATAACAATAGAGCAGAGAAAGACCAGTGACCACTCTTCTGTTAGAAAATCGGATGTAGGGAAGCGAATATGAGACATCCATTAGATTTTGAAGTCGGATTTTCACTTTATCAAGGCAGAAAAGAGTGTTCTGAGCAATACCTCCCCAGATGTGGCAAAAGTATTCCATCTGAGGCCGTATTTGACTCTTACACATGTAGAGGATTCCGTGGTAGCAGGATCCAACCATTTTTCTGGCGATCTTAGCAACAGAGTTTATGTAAGACTTCCAT
This sequence comes from Sepiola atlantica, assembly GCA_963556195.1. Lineage (NCBI taxonomy): Eukaryota > Metazoa > Mollusca > Cephalopoda > Sepiida > Sepiolidae > Sepiola > Sepiola atlantica. Next base: position 46,164,560 of record OY744547.1, on the reverse strand, counting down.
TTCAGGTCTAGAGTTAAGGTCAGTCATAGAAACTTATCAAAGCAGAGTGCTTCTTCAAGATAGAACAATTGGATTTCAGTTGTGGCAAAGTGAGGATCTGAGCATTGGTGATGAAAGGAGATAAACTTATTTATTTTGATAAATTTACTTTTGATTAGGATATTTCGATTTTTAGTGTATGTATAAACTTAATGAATATTTAATCAGCATCAATGTTCATAAACAAAGCTTGACAGAAATGTACGGCACTTTCCCTTAATTATGAATGTTTTTTTGTTAGTTGTGTATTACTTCTTCAAAATACTATCGATTAAAGTACCAGAGGTTGACCTTCAGGAATATAACATTTTTATTACTGAAATGTTCAATGCTATTCAACATTCTTGGCTGGAGTAATTTCGTTTCAGCTATTTGTCGTGTTATCTTGTCTTTTTATACCGATGCCAAGTCAATGTTGTACCCAATGTTAACTCGTTAAGAACTCCCATTCGTCCCAGATATTTAGAATACTTTCATAGCCGATATAATCGTTTATTCCTATTTATTCATTGTAATCATGTTCGCATTGAATGACTGTAAAATAAGCTATTACATTTCTGCAAAAGATTGGTATTTTTTACAATATTCTTTGCCAATAAATTATTTTTCAAAACATTCGTTACAGTGTTCTAACCTGATCCTAAACAGAATTTAACTAAATAAAGCTCACATAAGGCAGCCCTGTGCCTAGCAACTGTTTACCAAACTCCGTTAAGATCAGTTAATTAGTTTAGCAGTGAATCCTGTATATAAATATCTATCAACACATACCAAACTTTTTATGGATAAAGATAGAGATAGATGGGTGTGTAGGTAGGTAGATAGATAGATTGATAGAGAAAGAACGAGAGAGATGAAGAGAGAGAGAGAGAGAGAGAGAGATGAAGAGAAAGAGGTGGACGAAGTATTGTGTATATTTTTTCATTAAACAGCGGTTATATATGAAAACGAAGGTCCTTATGAGCATCGGTTTATTTAAGGGTCGTTCTGCAAGTGTTGCAACTGAACATTCCTTGCACTGGATTCGCTACTCGTTATCGGTTCAACAAGGCATCTACCGACCAAATTATTCGCTTCGAATTATAGTTTGCTTCCGTCGTAATTTGGTCAGTCGATTACGAAAGGGGGCAGGTGAAAAAGGGTTTCAACCTATAATCCGGGTGCTTGGCGAAAATTGCCTCGTTGAATCCGCTTTACGTCCGCTCAGAGTCAGTACTTTACGGCCCTGCCCCTCCACATCATCGAACGGTTCGATCCCTTCTACGAATTCGTTGAGCCTTTGCAATTATTACGAGTAAAGACCAAGAGTGGTTTGAAGCGGATATGCGTGAGGTGGGGTCCGCTTACCCTCTAATATTAATCAGTCCCTAGAAAAGGAGTAGATTCCGCATGGATTTTGTAATTCAACCATTTGAAATGACGTTGAATAATCGCTTCTAATTTGCAATTTGTCCTACGAATTAATTCAAATTAAAGATATGTACAATGAATCACGTACAAACACCAACACATGTATGTAGATACACGTATAGTATGATATATTATTACATAAAGCACACACGTACACATTATATATATATATTCATTCGTTAAAAGTAATGAAATAATAAGAAACAGCGGTTGTTTTAATGCTAATCAAATTGATTAACTAATTAAATAATTTTTTACTAATTCAAGTAATTATATTCGTTTTCTGATGTTAATAATTGAAGGTTTGGGATGGGGTAAAAACAACTGTGTTCTATCTTTAGTATAAATAATTGTTATGATCCGTTATAATAATAAATGCATATACTTAACGAAACACATGTCCATGGATTATTTACGTACGTAAAATTAAATAATAAATATATAGAAATTTTCTTTTAAATAACACGTCCGATTCATGGTGACTGATAGCAATATTCTGCATATTATTAATCACTTACTAAATACTAAAAACACAATACAGTTGTATCGATAGTGAGAGCTATAAAAATAACTGTATATATATATATATATATATATATTGTGAGAGGGAGAGGGGAGATAGAAAAGCGAAATTAAACAACTATATCTTTGTTTTCTTGAAAAGTTATCCCTTTTTACGGCCGTTTTGACATTATCTAGACAATAAAGGTTTTTTTTAAGCATATACGAAATTTTCTAGAACAATGATTCGTCAGAAAAAAGAAAACATACAAAACCCAAATAAACTAATTTAAGAAAAAATTTTAGATCGATTTTCTTTAAAAAAAAAACCCTATACATGTTTTAAAACCAGCACCAGTTATTTTTAAGCAGAGTGATTTAAAATACGTTTATGTATACACTAGTATATATATATATATATATATATATATATATATATATATATATATATATATATATATATATATATAAAAATATTTGTTAGTTTAAAAAGCCAGAAACAACGCAGAAATATTTTTAAATAAATATTCATTTATATAAAATTAGTAAATTTTCGACAGCAAGAGAATTCTCGTCAGACAAAGCAACAATTTGAGTTCTTTTTAGATTTTTTCTCATTTTGTTGTTGTTGTTCGCTAGTGTACACCCTCAGTCGGGAATAATTATGCTTCGTAATTGTCGCACCTAACCCTAACCTCACCAGAACAAAAATCTCAGCCCCGTTTTCATCTCTCCCACCCTAAGGCAAATTCACTCATATTTTCACTCCTCCCTATTTCACTGCTGCCTTTATGGTACCCACTCAAAGATTTCCATATTCACTTCATTCTTCGTCACCACTGAATTTTCGCAGCCTGGACTCTCCTCCAGCGTTCACAGTAGACACGGCTAATACTTTTCCTTTATCACTCTATCATGTCAACCCAAAATTTCGATGTATTTGCATGACATTTTTCTTCAAATTATCATCCTGAGGAAGTCTTACAATAAAGACAAAACGTTGATGAATATATTTAAAAAGAATACCTCTTGTTTTCATTTCCTTTTTCATTTTCCATTACGTCGGATTACCCTTATCCTTCCTTTCTCATATATATATATATATATATATATATATATATATATATATATATATATATATATATATATATATATATATATATATATATATATATATATATATTGTGTATTATAATATTCATCTGTATATATATATTCTAATAAATTTCTGACAAGCTCGATGATTGTTTACATTACCAACAGAGCATATATAAGTAAACAATAGTACGCTTAATTCAAGTGATCACGACCTTATTCATGAGTACTAAATTAATAAAGGCGTGGTCACTGGAATTTAGCATACTATTAGATACATATACCTTATATATATATATATATATATATATATATATATATATATATATATATATATATATATATATATATATATTTGGTGTAAAAATAAAAATGGTAAGACGAGTGTATCCAAAACTGGTCTGATAATGCTTATAAGTCACCTTATAAAAGAGAGTTACTTTCAAATAGGGAATAAATTATTGATCCAAACAATAGGTATTCCAATGGGTTTGGATCCGTCTCCATTTTGGGCAGATCTATATTTACATAGACTGGAATATATATATATGTCATCACTAATAAAAAATGATATATCTAGAGCGTATAGTTATCATGGATGTAGGCGATATATTGACGACCTTGTTTGCATTAATGATAGCGAAGAGTTTGCAAATACTAAAAATTTAATATATCCTAAAGAGTTAAAATTAAATTGTGAACATAAGGGAACACAAGCTACTTTTCTTGATTTGGATATAAAAATTGAAGATAAAATATTTATCTATAAACTGTTTGATAAAAGAAATTCATTCCCTTTTCGTATCGTGCGAATGCCATATAAAAATAGTACTAGCCCTGTGTATATATTTTACGGGAGTATTATGTCTGAATTTCTGAGAATTGCTCGTGTTACCTTAAAATTAGTAGATTTCATGCCCCCAATTTCTGATCTAATAATAAGAATGATTAACCAAGGTGGCGATCAAAATAAAATATTTGGACAATTAAATAAGGCAATTACTCGCCATCCTGATGCTTTTAAATCTTATCAAATTAATCAAAATAAACTGATAGAACAAATCATAGTATATATAAATAGAAATTATATAATATGAATAAACGTATATATAACACATCTGCTAATTATAATAAGAAAAACAATAAAAATACAGTAGAAAGAAAGAAAGAAATGTTAAAAAAGAAGAAGAAGAAGAAGAAGAAGAAAACCGTTCATAACTATGAACGCTGATTTTTAAACACCGGGAGTTGGTAAATAAGAAGAAGAAAAAGAGAACAAATTAACGGTTAACTTACAGACGCAGATTTGAAACAATGAGAAAAGAAAAAAGCCGACAGTTGTGAACGCAGATTAGAAAAACTATAGTGAACAAGGAAGATTAATATTTATTTGCGGCTGACAACAACGGGGAGATGGACAACAAAGTAGGACGAGGGAGAAAAATAGGAACTAAAGGTATATATATGTATGTGTGTATGTAATATATATATATATATATATATATATATATATATATATATATATATATATATGTATATACATATTTATTTATTTATCTTTTATTTTTTGATGTGTTGATGTTTTTTTATATTTATAATATAAAACTAAAAATAATACATTAATCACTTAAATAATAGTGTCATGGATTCGTCCAAACACTTTAAAATGCAACAACATTTTGTGAGTAACGGATAAATTTTATTAGACAGACGAACAGCGCAGGTAAAAAAAAAATATTTTTTATTTTATTTATTTATTTTTTTTTTGGATGTCTTAAATAAGTAAACATAGCAAAACATTTATATGGAACAAAACGTAGATTTAGTATAAGGAACGTTTATGTTTTTGTCTTTTAAGGGAAGTGGGGTCTGATCAACTCTGCTGGGAAGCCATGAAATTAAATACTGTCTTGTTTTTAAATTCCCGAAACAGTTTTTCATGGTAAACAACTGATGATCCCTTAAAATAGTGTTAGAAAATAACTGTAAAAAATAAATTGACTTACATGAGTGATTTTCCACTGGAAGACTTGAGACTATAAGTTTTTTTTGTTTGTTTGTTTTTTTTTTTGTTTTTTTTTTTATATAGTTTTAATGGTTGAGAAACTTCCGAGACTATATATATATATATATATATATATATATATATATATATATATATATATATATATACAATAATTTAGTATATAGTTTAAACAATAGTAGTTAGAATTTTGCACGCTGTTTGGAATACTTATCCAAACTCGGATGGGGACGGATTTTGAACTTATTTAAACAATAATAACGCCGAATTTTGAAATTCCATTGAGTTTCTTAATGGTCACTCTCCAGCTCGATTAATTTCACTTTGAAATGGAAGCGATATATTGAGATAAGACTGTAATAATCTTGTAATGATATTCTCTGGTCATAACCGCTTAATAATTGTCTGTTGTAATAGACTCTTTTTAACGTTTTTAATCTATGTATGAGTGGCTTTCGTTTTCTGTTTTATTCTGATTAGTTCCTGATGAGTTTGCTTTCATTTTCTTTGTTCTGTTTTTATATTTTTTCCATGTAAATATAAAAAAAAACTTATGTATGAAAATATGAAAATAATTGATGTGTCTTCTATATCAAAGAGCTTTGTTTATATATATATATATATATATATATATATATATATATATATATATATATATATGTATATATAAACTGTCAATGTGTATGTCAGTACTTTTTAAAATTATTATTTTTATTATTATTTTATCTAATTAATATTTTTCTTATTAGCATTTTTTAATTATTTTTTTCAAATTGTTATTTTTTCTAGCTATTATATTTATTATAATTTGTCTTAATATTAAAATTGAATTTCTCTCTCTATTTTTATTTTCATTTTTTCTATTTCTTTTAATTGTTCTTAAATACTTCTCTTTGTATTCATCTAATATGATTTTTTTAATTGTAAATTTGAATTTTTTGTTCGCTCTGTTTTTTATATAAGTTTATTCATCTATTAATCATCATCATCATCATTATTTTACATTTTTCTAATAATAATAATAATACCTTTCCCCAAAAGTAGAATTATATTTTCGAGTTATATCTTTATTTCTCGATATATCCCAATTTACTCTATTATTGACTATATATCTTCCAATTATATTTATTTTTTTATTAATTTAAACTATACTCTAAATATTGTTCTAATTAAAATAACATACATTATGTTTTATCTTATTTATTTATTTTATTCTTATTTATTTTTCATTATTTTATTTATCAATTTTATTTACTCATTTATCTCATTTTTTTTCATTTTATTTTTAGAACATTGTTATTATTATCAGTATTTTTGTTATCATCATTAATATTGCTTAATGTTACCATTTTTGATACTTTTATTTTTTATTTCATGTATTTCTTTGCTCTCATGTTATTTCTTCCTCTTGATTAAACCCAAATAGTGAATTCTTTGAATGTTTTAAATGTTTGAATTGTTATTTAATTTGCTGTATGTATGTTTACTATTTCTGAAGTCTTTTAACAGGTGTTATTTTTTAAATACTGAAATCTGATGTTTTTTCAAGTGTATGTGATATCATAAAGTATTTCCGAAAAGTCTTGGAAATATAAATATAATAGTTGGTTTTGAATTCTGTGAACAATGTGATAAATGTTGCTGATCTAAATTAATTTTATATATATATATATATATATATATATATATATATATATATATATATATATATATATGTATATATATTGTTGAATATAAGAGATAACTTATGTCTGGATATCCTTTGGTAGATCCTTTCAATAGTCCGATTCATGATCTTAGTTTCAGAGGGGGAATTGGCTGATGAATTTTCCATAGTGTTGATTTGAGTCCCAAGTACTTTCAGACCCATCAGGGTCCATCTTCAGGGGAATGAGGATAATCAGTTACAGACCATATGTTTGTATTATAGATGATTTAGTTGGGAATTATGTAATAAGTACGAAACTATAGTTAGAATTATAGACATTTTAGTATATTATTATTGATATTAAAGTTAATTCTGTTAATTAGGGTTTTTTGTTTTAATATATAGGGCTTCTAATATATGAAGTTTTTCATTTTTAGTACTATATTCAAAGATTTTGGTATTTTCTACTAGGAGTTTTCTGAATTCCGATCGGGGGATACGAATGGTCGTTAGTTAAGTGTTGGGTTATGGCGCTAGTATCAGACAAATGCATCGTCAATCTTCTCGACAAAGTCGTGGTAGTCAAACCTATGTATATGTTTTTTTCTTGGTTGTCGGAGACACAGTCTCCCAAAGGACATTTAAACTTATAAACAAGGTTTGTCTCATCCAAAACTCTAATCGAGGGGGAAGAATTATTTGTGATAATAAGGTTGGTGGGTTTTACTTTATTGTGAAAATGATCAGTTTAACTTTTATATTTGTGTCGGTAGGGAGTACGTTCTTAATAATATTTCTTAGAACTTGTTCATCTATTTTGTAATTGTGATGAAGCTGGTTGCGATAAAATAGTTTGGGAAGTCATTATTAACTAGAGTTTTTTTGTATATTGTTAAGTTCATGTTGGACGATAGTAGGGGAGGAGACAATTAGTTTTGGGTCTCAAATCAAAACTTTGGCCAATTCCTCCTCCGAAACTAACATCCTGATTCAGACTATTGAAAGGATCTACCAAAGAATATCCAGACATAAGTTTTCTCTTATATTCAACAATACTTGCTTGCAAGAGAAGATGCTATATATATATATATATATATATATATATATATATATATATATATATCAATTCTGTTTACATACTTTTTCCCTGATCCGTTCTAATTTCCTAATGAATTGTCTTGTTTCTGGCTGTACTAGCCGATGTATCCGCCATAATTGCTATTTACCCAAGTGCTTTCTGACCCGTCAAGATATATAATCAAAGGTGATACCACTAACGGCCTCAGGACCGGCGGGACAGTTATAAAAGTGTGTGGGGGGGGGTCTCTCCTTAAAAAGTGGGGGGCCCGGTTAAACACATGCATATATAACTTCATTATTGATGACCGTAAAGTGTGGGGGGGGGCTAAGTCATATGTATATATATATAAATACTCTTTATTATTGAGTGTAGAGCATGTAAGTCCAGTTCTTGAAATCCTAACCGAACCGAATCTAGTCAACAGGCCTTGAACACCGGGATGACTGAATTTACTATCAAATAGAGCTTGATAACAGTAAACAAAATAATAGAAGTAGTTTACCTTTATATTTTACTGCAGTTTCATGGATATAATCCGGTCTATTAATGAAATCACTAACGCCTTACGCACCTGAACAGGAATGCGTTCTGCTTACCTCCTACCTACGAGGACAAAGTTAGACACAACGTTGCGTTTTATTGCGTGTGATGGAGATATATCTATCTCCCAAAATAACGGCACTCTGAATAGGACAAAGATAAAACTTGTCCCAGTGACCGAGGAAAGAACAGATACTACACTAGAATGTTCTTCTTCTTTTTTCTACTTCTCGTTCTTTATCTTCTCTTTCTTCTTATTTTTCTCTTTCTTCTTATTTTTCTCTTTCTTCTCTCCATTCTTCTCCTTCTTCTTCTTTATTTCCTTATCTATAATACTCCAAACTTCATCTCAATTTCCCCCCTCCTGCCCCGCGTACTAGAACCCTTGCACAATGCCATATTTCTCCCCCCCCCCACCCCCGCCCTAAAATAAAATGGCAACTTCCTCATTCTAAAGACCCCCTTTTCTGAGATCCCTTATCTAAACTTTTATATTCTGGCAAAAGACGGGCCGGATTTTTTTAAAGCTCGTAACAAATTAAAGCTCTGTTTTTATTGTTTTTGTCTTAATTTGAATAGATGCGTCCTTTAGTGTCTTGGAGAGGTTTTGTCCGTATGTCGGTCAGTCGATCGGTATGGCTGTCTTTTGCGCTGAAGTTTGTCATTGTTTTTATTGTGTTTTCCTCAACCAAGGCATATTGCCGCTGAGACGTAAGAGGCTGATGTGATTAAGGGCCAGATTTATGAGGGTTATTCTAAGTGGGGGTTGTGTAGCAAAATATTTGTTCGCATTACATTTAAAGTCCTGCATATTGGTACAGACGGGGGAAACAGAACAAGGAGGGAATTACAAGCGAAAGCGGTCTGAGGAAAGAAGCTATAAGTGTACACTTTTTTCGGCATCTGAGAACCTCAACAGTTACGGATGGGATCTTGTTGCTAGTTAGGTTGATAGAGTTTATTTACGTTGAAGGAGTAGAAGTGCAGCAAGTTCATCGGAGCACAATCTGTTGAAGTACTTGTAAGTAATATAATTTATCTGCCGAAAAATCCGTTTATGACGGGTTTCTAAACTTTTCTTAAATGTTATCGCCATTATTAGAAGTTAATGAATATCTATTAAATATTTTTCACCCATTTTTCATTCAAAATATTATTTCAATTCATGATGATCGATATCGATTCGCTATAACAACAAAACAAACAGAAAAAAAACAATTATCCACACGGTTTCCAATCATATTTGGCTTTTTACCTTAATTAAATGAGTTCGGCGTATGGATACACATTTTAAATTCTGTTTTACCTATCCGCATAGTTCGTTTGTCTAAAATTTAAAAAAAGAAATATCAAAGTAGAATTCTCCGCGGGCATCACTAGAAACTATTTCACCGCCGATTGCGATTGATCCAGGGTGAGGAGGTCGCTTTCTCAATCAGAATTCCTTGACCTTGGAATATATTTTCAGAAGATGTAGTAAATGTGCCAACGACGCAGCAATTGGAGACAAAACTGTTCAGGTGCTGTCCAACTGTATTCTCTTCTATGTAAATTCATGCCTCCTTTCCCTGCATTGCGACTGAAGCAGCTCTTTTTAATTTTTGCCAAATTTATTGAATTGAATTGAAATGAACATAGATATAAATAACGTGAACTTTTATCGATTATTTTTTTTTTTTAAATAAGAAATATTTTCAAAATAAGAAATATTTTCAAAATAAGAAATATTTTCAAAATAAGAAATATTTTCAAAATAAGAAATATTTTCAAAATAAGAAATTTTTTCAAAATAAGAAATATTTTCAAAATAAGAAATTTTTTCAAAATAAGAAATTTTTTCAAAATAAGAAATATGTCAAATACGGACATGAAAAATATAAACGATTATTAAAAGTATGTTGTTCGGTCGGATAATAATAGAAATTATTAAACTGGAAAGAAAACTCTAAAAATGTAGGAACATTTGTTTCTTATGTCACTTTTACTTCCTTTTTAAACTTGAATAAATATTTCTGACATTGATAAGGACATCGAACTAAGGATGCTGGTTCCAAATATGTGGTTAGTGTTGCCCTTAGTTACACAGTTATCTATGATGCCGCGACACACATACAGACATATACGCATACACACATCTTTGCTTTATTTATATATATATATATATATATATATATATATATATATATATATATATATATATATATATATATATATATATATAGGCAGCATCTTCTCTTGCAGGCAAGTATTATTGAATATAAGATACACCTCATGTCTATAAATCTTTTGGTAGATCCTTTCAATAGTCCGAGTCAGGATCTTAGTTTCGGAGGAGAATTGGCTGATGAATTTGCCATAGTTTAGATTTGTGTCCAAAGTACTTTCAGACCCATCCGGGTCCATCTTCAGGGGAATGAGGTTAATCAGGTACAGACCATGTGTTAGTATTATTGAAGGTTTTGGCGGGAATTATGTAATAAGTACGAAACCATGGCAAATTCGTCAGCCAATTCCCCTCCGAAACTAAGATCCTGATTCGGACTATTGAAAGAATCTACCAAAGGATTTCTAGACATGAGTTGTCTCTTATATTCAATATATATATATATCTATCTATATATATATATATATATATATATATATATATATATATATATAGAGAGAGAGAGAGAGAGAGAGAGAGAGAAAGAGAGAGAGAGAGAGGGGGATACATCACTTAATTTGTAGATTGAATGGAAGCATCTTATTTTAGATATAACAGTATGTGTCCGTCAGTCGATCTGTCACTCTCGAGTTGTGAATAGCATTTTTGTTTGTCTGTCACGATTTGTAATAGCATGTTCTATAGTCTGTTTCGCTAAAGTTGTAAATAGGATTTCAGTCGGTCTGTCAGGCTTGTTTCAAATACGATTGCCTTTGGTCTATCACGTTTAAGTATAACAGCATTTTCGTTGGTCTGGCAGACTTTCTAAATAAGATTTGACCTTATTTGAAATAGCATTTTCGTCGGTTTGTCACGCTTAATTGTAAATAGCATTTTCATTGGTCTGTAGCAATAACGTCTGAAATGTTATTTTCGCTTGTCTGACATGATTAAGTTTTATTTTTTATTAGTCTATAAAGTTTAAATTATAAATAGCATTTAACTTTGTCTCTAACACTTACGTTTAAATCGCATTTTCGTAAGTCTTCAACGCTTAAGTATAAAACATCATGTTCGTTGGTCTGTCACACTAGAGGTGTAAAGAAGATTTCAGTTGGTCTGTAAAAGTTAATTTTGAAATAGCATTTTTATTGTTCTGTCACGTTTAAGTTGTAAATATCATTTTAGTTCTTCTGTAACACTTCAGTCTTAAATAGCATTTTCGTTGGTCGATCACACGTTTAAAATAGCATTTTCTATCGGTGTGTAAGTTTTAAATTTCAAATAGCATTTTTGTTGGTCTGTAACGATTATGTGTGAAATACCATTTACGTTTATCTGTCACGCTAAAGTTATAAATAGAATGTCAGGTGGTTTGTCAGGCTATGGTTGTAAATAGAATTTCAGGTAGTCTGTCAGGCTAAGGTTGTAAATAGAATTTCAGGTAGTCTGTCAGGCTATGGTTGTAAATAGAATTTCAGGTAGTCTGTCAGGCTAAGGTTGTAAATAGAATTTCAGGTAGTCTGTCAGGCTATGGTTGTAAATAGAATTTCAGGTAGTCTGTCAGGCTAAGGTTGTAAATAGAATTTCAGGTAGTCTGTCAGGCTATGGTTGTAAATAGAATTTCAGGTAGTCTGTCAGGCTAAGGTTGTAAAAAGAATTTCAGGTAGTCTGTCAGGCTAAGGTTGTAAATAGAATTTCAGGTAGTCTGTTAGGCTAAGGTTGCAAATAGAATTTCAGGTAGTCTGTCAGGCTATGGTTGCAAATAGAATTTCAGGTGGTTTATAAGGCTAAGTTTGTAGATATCAATTAAGTTAACCTGTACCGGTTAAGTTTTGAATAGCATTTTTGATCACGATTTAGTTTGAAATTATATTTTCTTTGCTTTGTGAGGCTTAAATTGTAAATATCATTTTATTTGGTCTGTAACGATAAAGTTTTACATAACATTGTTGTTGGTCTGTCACGATAAAGATATAAAAAGCATTTTAATTCTCTTGTAACTCTTGTTTGGCAGCATTTTCGATCGAGCAATACGCACATATTTCAAATAGCATTGCCATTGGTCTGTCACTTTTGAGTTTCATATAACACTTTCATCGCTAAACGCACAGTTTAAATGGACGCATTTTTAAAACGCCGTCCTCTGTTTTATACTCCTTTATTTATGAGTGGTCGTCGAATAGACATCGGCAAGGTGCTCTGTGCCACTGGCGCTCAATTCTATCATCAGGGGTGACGTCGATGCCTGTCGGGCGGGAAGGGGTGTTTCTTGTCTATGGGGTCGGAGTGACAAATATTTGGCACTGGCAGATAAGCTATGGGCATTTAAAAATATATTTTTTATTTTTATTTCTAAGCTTTTATTTTCTTGTTAATTCAAGGTTGACTTGTATCATTCGCAGACCATCATCCCGAGCGGCCCCCGTTAAATACAGTGTCAGTGTAGAATTGAGTGAATTATGGCTCACGGGCCTACTAAACAATAAAAAATAAAGAGATAAGCTAAATGCCGATTGGAGGCTGAATAAAAAAGAAGATTTAAGATAGATAGAGATGATGGATGAAGATAGGCGAATTTCTTTATAGTTCCGTGGTCACTTTTTGTTGAGTGATGCTTAGCTCTTTTGTATAAATGACTATTAGAATGGGAGGCCCCTTGGGACTGGTGACCCTTTTTAAAAGCACAAGGCGCGCAGTTGTGCGCTAGTGTTCATATCAGGTGAGGTTTGCCATGGAATCATTCTGGCACTAATGTAAAGAAAATATATTTAATCTATATAATAATAATAATACGCTAAGGTCATTCCAGGTTCGTACGTATGTTATCACACGATAACGCCGAAGATGCAATGCAAAAAAGTATTTTTTAATTGAAATTTGTGTAATTTATTTATTTTTAAAAGAATATTTAGCTGGCAATTATTTTACGCTAAGAAAGATAGAGACTATTTATTTTGAAACGATTTTAATTGTATCAATCGATAAATAAAATAAAAAGGTTAAAACAAAATATTTAGTTGACAATTATTTTTAACGGTACGAAGAAGGGGAATATATATTGTTCTAAAAGTATATAACTTTTTACAATTTACAATAAATATAGAAGAGACGTATTCATTTTATTTAAGTAAATACTATTTAATTGAAAATAACATTGTTTTTACGGAAAGAAAGATACACGTTTTGCTTAATATTAGTAAACTTTAGATAATTGCATTATTTCAAACGAAATAGAATTACAAATAAATTATGCAGATATACGATAAAAGCGCCGTGGAATTTCTTGCTAGTAAACTTATACTTTTTTTTTAACATAGTTCACCCCAAACAAGGCAGGCTGCCACTGTAGACGGAAGGGGCTACTGAGAAGAAAGGGAGAATGTTTGGGGAGGGGTCAACTTAAATTAAGAGCTGCGCAGCGAGATGTCTGTTTACATTAGTTTTAAATTTCTGCATGTAAGTACCGTCGGGGTAACCGGGGACAGGGAGGGAGTTTCAGCAGCCAGCAGCACGAGGAAAGAAGCTATTTGAGTAGAAAGCTCTCCGGCATCTGGGGGCCTCCACAGTGAATGGATGGGAGTTAGCTAATTGTTGAGTTTGTCTAGTGAATTTACGTCGAGGGGGCACCGGAGTAGCCAGTTCATCGGAGCATAATCCATTGAAGTATTTGTAAAACAAGCACAAGGATACTACATTGAGACAGGGACTGGAGCTTGGTTGACAGTGAGGGGCCTATTAGGTTGGCGACTCTTTAAACAACAAATAAATATTAGATTTAAATGTAAAAGTTTATGAAAATCTTTTTCAACCACAAAATTTAAAACGCCTATATTCGCGACATCAGCAAGTTTCAGTGGATGTTCTGCTGGCTTTGCAGACCGAGAGTCGGCTAAAGTCATTCCCTCGAATAATGGTGATGGGGAGACGCTCGTAGAACCAAGTCTACATGACTTTCCCCTGCGTGACGCGTAGTTAATAGACCAAGAATGTCAAGCAAATCGTCTTCACAGTGATCGGTTGGAATACAGATTTGTCGCGAAGACCGACGTATTTTGATCGTTTGCGGTCCTCCGCTGACCCTGTAACATGTCAAGGGTATTTCGCCGATTCTGTTACTGACGAGGGCGCGAAAGTCCGGCTTATTTGTCGAAATTAGGTATGGTCCGACTCGGTCCTAGGTTTTTCACCTTCTCAAGCAAAGCCTTTTTAGAGGCAGTTGGTTTCACCCCGATTACCTGGGGCTCCCCTACCAGGGAATGTTGACGGGTCTGTCCGAGACAATGTATATGTCCGTCCAGAGTGCCTCCTCGTCGGAACGGATTTGTCCACCTTCCCCTTGTAGCACATTTTGCTGCAATAAACAAGCGAATTCTTGTTGAACGTTGTCAGTTATAAACCCAATCAATCTCCGTGTCTCTGTAGTAGTGGCAGCGATGACCATGTCAGTATTTTACTTGCTTTCATAGAAATATAGTTATATAAGAAGAATATTGTAGTTTGCTTGAAACATTTTGCGTAATGTGTAAGAAGTTTTGTTTGAAGCCAATGAAGTTAGGTAGAAAAAACACCGTTGGATACGATACAAGGTAAAGAGAACAAATAGTTTTTATTAATGAACGTTATGTGTCGAACTAGGATGATATCAGTGGTGTTATATTCTTTGAATTATGAACGTAAACCCTATCTTCAGAAAGAAAAGGTGTATTACCACTCAGTTGAAGTGTGTTTTTGCGGAATCCGGAAATTATGGTATGTCTGTTGCAATAGAATCGCAGAAAAAGGATTAAGTTATTGTGAAGTGTGAGCTGGTATTCTGTGTTTAATGTTATAAAATTATTGTTATAATATTTTACAAGTAATAATTATATTATCATTATGACGTGTTTCTACTTACATGTAATTCTAATCGATTTATTATTTTCTTAGCCATTTGCGTTTTATATAATTCGTGTAAGCTCGTATCTAAGGGAAATAACTCGATGTAACTAAGTAGATAGAGTCGGAGTTACTTCCATTGAGAAGGAAGCAATTAGATTTGTTAAATTTCCTTAAATTAGTTACTCTTTATTCTTATTTATCTTTTTTAGCATATTGTTTTTTTTGTATATAAATAGTTAAGCGAAAATTATTAAATCTTTTGAATAGTTATTTATTTTGTTTGCCTTGTCTTGTATCCAATGGTGTTTTTCTACAATAATGCATTGTCATAGACTTAATACAACTACTTAGATTCTTTTATATTTTTGATGATATAAAAAGGAAAATCTATGAAGAGGATGAACCGATGATAAGTTGGTCAAATATTATCTCATGATCGCACTTTTTACACAATACACAAAACAAGTAAAATTTAAATTAAAAACGTGAGAGTAGTTTTTCTGTTGAATCACCACTTATCAAAGCCAAAAGCTAGTAGAGGATAAGAGTTAATAACATGGAACGATTGTCAGCCAGAAGATGAAGAACGCTATAGGAGTACAATACATGGATCACTAGAATGAAGTAAGTGTGATTACTCATGGAGCTGTTTATGAAAAATGTTTGTTGACATAAGATTTGAAGACGCCTATATGTAATGTGCAGGGAAACAGTCTCGCAGTAACGTGCTCCACAGGCGGGAATCTCTTTCAAGAAACGCTGTCCATGCAATTGAGATGAATAAATTAATTTAGCTTCATTGAGCGAAATTTTACAGTTTTAACTGTAATCTATTGTAAGGCATATTTAATTAATGTATGTACACATTTATTCAATAAATAACAACAAATAATAGTTAATTAATTTTTTTAAAATTAATATGCACATATCAGAAAGTTACATTGGATGGCTTGCTAACTTGGCAGGCTGAGAGCAGGCTCAATGCGTTTACAAGGCGTTTATCGCCCCCTCGTTTTCCACAGCGATCGGTTGGGACACAAATCTGTCGACACTTGTATTGACACAAATTGCATCCCATTTAAGCAACTTCGTAAAGGAAAACAGCCTTGGACCATTGGGCATTTGCCATTCCCTTTGTCGAGGACAACTGGTTCGAGGATCAGCGGGAAGCCAGCTATATCTAGGGCCAGTCGGACGATATCGTAGAGAGGGCTGTGTCTAGGGAATCTGCCGGCGTTTTTTCTACATGAACGAGTGTGAGGTCCATATACGTCGATCGCGTGACTACTGCACACTTGAACTTAAAATTAATTAAAATGTTATTGAAAGTTAGGATAGATTTGAAAAATTACAATCTTTATTTAAAGTTATTTACAAAGAGAATAATTTTAAATTGAAAACTGAAAATGATTTCATTGTTAATTTCACTATTTCACATTTGTTGGACAACACGTCTGCCGACCGAAGTGAACCGATCAACTTATCTCATAGGTTCCGTCCGGATTTTAATTTCCTGAAATTGAATAGTGCGCCGTACCCCTCACATATATCACTCGTGGAGTTGTTAATAAAATCCACAATCCTTTCTTCAATACTATCATACTTTATAAAAATAAACTTCAGTCTATGCATTACTTGTTCACCAAATTTCAGTCATAAATATCCAACAATTTTTGTTTTATTGCGATTCAGTTATATGGATAAAACAATTTTGTGATCGTTTGATCAGTAGATGCCATGATAGTGAATTGCCTTCACACTCACCGGACCTTAACTCCAAGACTTTTTTATCTTTGAAATAATTACTTTCCAAGCTATGTTTCCAACCATTCTTGAAATAGGCAAAATCGGAGCAATGCCAACACAGGTGTATGTCAAAGTTATTGGCAATTTTTCATGTCGTACCCAGGTGTGCTCATCATTATTAACGATTTCATGGGTCGCATTTCATGGGGACGAGGTGGGGTCACCATGTATTACGGAATTTGGCGTTATTTCTCGGAATACGATCGATTAAGAAACACCTCGACTTTTGGTGTTTCTTTCTCAAGCAGTAAGTCGCTTATATAATATTCGACCTCTGGCGACACTTTTGCGCCCTCGTCACTAACGGAATCGGCGCAAACCCTGAACATGTTGCAGCGTCAGCGGAGGATCGCAACCGATCAAAATATGTTAGTCTATTCGAAAGATTTTTGTTACGACCGATCGCCGTGGAGACGAGTGAAGCAGTTGGTTCCGTCACGCGGGACTTTCTCAACCGCCTGGGTTTATCAATATCTCGTTACACCGGGAACCATCGGAGTTGACATCGCCATTATCCGAGGGAACGCTCCCGGAAAGCTCTCGGCCTGTTAACTCAGCAAGATATCCGATCAAACTTCCTGATGTTTCGGATATATCCACAAAGGCATTTTTAAATTTGCCAGTTAAAACAGATTATTTAGAATATGACGTCAACAAAGTAAATGTTGACATTAATTTTTTTAATTTAATTTTTATGTCAATAATTTGTTTACGCATTGCCGACATTTTATCTATACTTTATTATTCTTAAATTATTGACAAGTATGTTTTACTGTTTTAATCTTTAAATGTTTGAATTTGTTAAATTCTGGTATGGAATAAGTTCATATTTCTGGCTTTCAATAAAAAAAGGAAACATTTAAGAGAGTTAAAGATAAATTATGAAAACAACGAATGCTTCTATAGTTCTCGGTTTGCTTATTTGTAGAATGGTCCTAAGCGATGTTTAAGTCTTTAGTATACGCTAGAAAGTTTCGCTGGCTTGATATCGATTCGCAATTTAATTTTTATTCGTTACTTGAAATCATTGAAACGAAACTAATCGATAAGAAAAAGAAGACAAAACTTCGTCTCTCTTTCTTTTGTCTCTCTTTCTTTTGTCTCTCTTTCTTTTGTCTCTCTTCCGATAATAAACGAAGACAGAACTAATCGATAAGAATACAAACTAATCGATAAGTAAAATAAGATAAAACTAATCGATAAGTAGTCAAGCCTAATTGATAAGATAAAGAAGACAAAACTATTTGTCTATTCTCTTGTTTTGTTTTTATTATAATAATAAGTGAATTTTTTTGTCCTCATTAAAAGTGAAAATAACACTTTCCCGTTTTTAATTATTATCAAATATTATAGAGATTACCCGTCTTCCCTTTTTCCCATAACGTTTTATAGTTTCTGGGTTGCTTTTTTAAGGAATGACACTTAACGATGCTTACTGCTTTCGTTTACGTCACTATTAGAAAGGAGTGATAACCTCTTCCAGGGAAACTACAATACTATTTTAGGATAGTATAAGTAATTTATTATATATTCTGATACGATAACAATGGCATCCTATCTCTATTTATAAACCAAGTTATCTGCATGTGTATCGCGGAATTACAGGTAAACTAACCGCATATTTTGAATCAGCATCTTCGATCCGGTGTCTTAATTAATAAAATGTATGTGCGGGGTAAGCACTTAAACTAATGAACTTATCTTTATGAACTATGGGATACGTATTCTATACAAGACGGTGAGTAACGTGGGGCACATTATTATTATTTTTGTAAACTTTACAATTTATAGGGGTACCCCCAAAACTGCAACTTAGCTCCCATCCTCTAAGTAACATGAGCGAGATAGGATGTCCTACCAAATAAATAACATTTCGTTACTTATAAATTACATTTCGTCACTTACGGGATGGAAAATGATATATGCCCCATTTGGCAGAATGGTTAAAAGGTTCGCTAACAGCCGTAAGACTGGGATCGAACCCTCTTTCCAATCATGTAAAAGATTTTTTTTTAAAGGTATTCGATGCTTCCTTGCAAAACACTCAGCCTTATAAGGTGAGGATCAAGTGCAAGTGGAGCAACCCCCAAAAAAGTATGACGTCCTCCCCTACATATCGGTGTGGTAGCCAATATAAAGGAAGCTTTCACGTCGTCCTCGACTACGACTGAATAAAAGAGAAAACTTTCTCAACGATATATATTAGTGATGAAACATAGACACGATCGGATTTGTAATCGATATGGCCAATTTAATAGTCTGTCACACTATCTCTTTGGCAAAGCACGCACACAAATATACAAATACACATAAAAGCAAATACGGATGGACATACAGACAGGCAGACACATATCTCTCAAATTAGTATATATATATGCATTCCTTTCTGATAATAGGTTCTACATTCCAATGTTAAAAGTCAAACACTTCCGTATCATTTGGCTGCGGGGGCGGATATGTCTTCGTGGGGTTGGACGTGGTACCGTTTTTTTTGTTGTTTTTTTTTATTTAATATCGGAATGTGTCCGTTGTCCACCAATGGACGGGACGGTATTATCAAAATCGACCCCGACAGATTGAAGTAACCCTTTCCTTTTTATTTGACTGACAGCTTAACAGCTACGGCCAACCGTTTCGCCCCCTTTTTTATTTTTTGGTTTTTAACCTTCAAACGCGATTACTCTCATTTGGAATATTTGGTCCAGTTTGCTATCGACTAGATTCGCTTAATTTCATTTCCATAAAACGTTAGTGTTATTCAGATGCGTCCAATCATCTGTTTAAGAAGCGCTGTCCGTCACACTGACACTCTTCA
The DNA here is from genome assembly GCA_963556195.1 of Sepiola atlantica. NCBI lineage: Eukaryota > Metazoa > Mollusca > Cephalopoda > Sepiida > Sepiolidae > Sepiola > Sepiola atlantica. The sequence continues at coordinate 46,144,578 of OY744547.1, read as the reverse complement.
CTTTGCAATAGCATTTTCATCGCTAACTGCACATATTAAACGGTACATCACATTTTTTGATGTGTCCAACAATCGCTCTATGTATAAAGTTAAGTATGAGTGTATGTTTATATATATATATATATATATATATATATATATATATATATATATATATATATATATATATATTAAGCGATGTTGAGCCTGATCAGTACTGGATGGGTGAAAATTTGGGAGTACCAGGCGCCGTATGTAAACACTTAGCAATGTACAAATAACTTCTCAACCTGCAATGCCTTGCGTGGCGACTATTGCAACAAAAAACCTGAATAATAAGGTAGACGAAAATATATGTATTCCTTAACGTTTCATCTTTATTTAAAGACTCCCTTAGGATGATTGGTCTGAAGAAATAACAGACAAGTACAAATATTTGAAACAGTAGCAATAAGGGGAGGAAACTGAAAAAAGCGGCTCATGAAAATCAAAAATGTTGAACTACAAATAGATGGTAGCAGTTATATTGTTAACACTTATTTGGCTATATATATATATATATATATATATATATATATATATATATATATATATATATATATATATATATGGAAAATGAAAAATGAAAAAAGAAAACCAAAAAAATATTATTGATGTATTCATCAACGTTTCGTCTTCATTTCAAGACTTTCTCAGGATGATTGTCTGAAGAAAATAACACAGAAGTACAACATATTTGAAAGAATGGTGATAGTTGCAGCAGATCTTAAAAAGCCGCCGATGAAAAGATAAATTATGGACTACAAAAGGACGGTTGCAGTGCGAAATTGAGTTAACAGTAAAACGTGTTGGGGGAATGGTAGCGGTTGGACAATCTCGTACATTTAGAGGAGATCGAAACCTGACCGTTTTCCTGACGGTCGAAGTGTCTTACCCCTATGCTATCACAGGTAGCTTCAAAGAAAAGCCATTTTAATGGCTTTATGATTTATATACACAGTATCAGTTGCCTAGTGCTCTATTTATTTCTCTGTCATCTACTTTTCCCCTTATTACTTTTAATTTTTCTTTTTGTGGCATTGTGACTTTTCATCATAACTTATACTGTTTCTGTCTATTTTATTCACTGCATTCTATTTCCATAACAAATGCGTTTTACGAACAAATACTGACTGAAAGATTTGCAATTGAGTTACAAACATGCGCACGTACGCACCTATATATAAATACCGGACACATGATTTTATCCAATCCATATCAAGCGTCAGTTTTCCATCGCCCCTTCAACCGTCGGTGTTATTTTAACATTTTGCCCAACTTCTCCGTAGCAGAGAGGGGGGGGGGGGCAACTCGAATGATTTCTTTCATTTGATCGAAGACTAACAGAAGCATTTATTATGTCCATCTATTGACCAGGGTGGTGGCATCGAAGAGGATTGGTTGGATGTTAGATAGACATGGAGACGGGGGGAAACACAGCAAAGGGCAGAAATAGAGAGGAAGCGGGGGAGAGGAAAGAAAAAGGGGACAGGAAGATAGGGACAGAGAACGAAATAGAGAGGGAGGCGGGAGATAGAGGCGACATAGAGAAAAAGAGACTGAGAGACAAAGAGTCAGAGCATGACAGAGACAGAGAGAGATACAAGATAGAGGCAGAGAGAAGGATACAGAGAGATGCAATGAGAGACATAGAGAGACAGAGAGAGAGAGAGAGAGAGAGAGACATAGAGAGACTAGAGATACACAGGGAAAGAGAGAAGGAAAGATAAAGAAAGAGACAGGTAGACAGAAGAGAATTGGAAAAAGAGATCGGACTAGATCGGAAACAAGAGATGTATAAGAGAAAAAGGGGAAGGAGGGAAGAGGGAAAGAGATAAGGGAAGGAAAGAAAGTTGTGATAAAACTAAAGAGAAAGAGCAGAGAGCAAGAACAGTAATGAAATAAAGTGAAAGAAAGGGAGAAAGACGGACAAGAAAAAAACGAGTAAAAGAGAAAAGAGAGATATAGAAAATAGGAACGATATATATAAATATGTATATACATGTATATATATATATATATATATATATATATATATAGAGAGAGAGAGAGAGAGAGAGTAAGAGAGAGAGAGAGAGAGAAAGAGAGAGAGAGAGAGAGAGAGAAAGAGAGAGGGAGAGATAGAGATAGAGAGAGATAGAGAGAGAGAGAGACTGAGATAGAGACTGACATAGAACGTAAAGAACGAGAGCAGGATAACAAGAGTACGAGCTAGAGAGACATTGAGAGAGGATGAAAAAGAGAAAACGGAAGAGTAGATACAGAAAGGATAGAAGAAGATGGCATCATTGGTCAGTTGAATTATGGGTTTCGAGATATTTGTACAAGAGATACAAAAAGATAGGAAAAGGAGAAAACTAAGAAGATAATGAAAAGAAATAGAGAGACGAACGTCAATGAATGAATGAGCAGAGTGTGCAAGTGGGGGGGGGTAGACAATTGCGAAATGTGAATGCGGATTGACTGAAATAGATATCTTTATCACGTAGGTAATATAGATTTCAACGGGTAGATGGAAGTTCTGGACATATTAACTGGAAATCGATCTTTCATCCGTTCCGAAAGAGAACGAATGTATTTTGAGAATTTACTTTGGTCGTTGTCCTGCCTTTTTACTCGTGTGATCGCCCTCTTTCAAATGAAGTGCTCTATATCAGTCATCCCGAACTAGTGAGCCCGTGTTTAACTTACGCTCACAGATTACTTAGATCTGATCGTACAGCTTAGAAAGAAATGTTATATCGTAGCTGATCTACTCGTACTTCGACGGATCCTCAACTTTACCTTTCTGTGTGGTTTAAAGTCAACTGTAGATATTTGATGGGTACCAGGTTCGAGGTCGGTCTGTGATACCTCATCACGTTCACTAATATCATTGGAAAAGGTATGAATCCTTATATCCTCTCTTCATCTATTGAGAAAATAGCAGGTTAGACTAGACTCTCAACCATAGGTAGTGCAACTAGCCGTGTAGAAATCCTGAAAGCAAAACAGGAAAGAGCTCGCCGAATCGATTCAGAAGAAGTCTGTAAAAATAAAGTCATTTCCGGTAGAAGAACTGAAAAATAAGGATTGTGTCATCAGGTATGGTTGACGTCATGATGTTTACGGTCAGCTGTGACTCCATATACCGGAAGTAGATATTATTGTTTAGTTTTACTATGAGTCATGAAAAGTTTTGGAAGTCGTGTAGTCAGTTCCTATTTATTTGCCTCCCCACTAAGGCAAAGTTAAACACAAGGTCGGGTTTTAATGTAGGGAACATCCAGCTCTCCCAAAAGGGGCACTCTGAATTTGAACAACAATTAAAATTACCTCAGTCTATAAGGACCTTTCCCTTCACTGAACGAGGACAGCATGGACTTAGTGTAGCATCAGAACATATACTACACTTTGTTCCTAGCCAACATGTGCCAGTTGCTGAGAGTACATATACAGTGGGAGAGCGCAGTGGTTAAGTAGATAATGACGCGGAGTGACCACCTGAGTGTACCAAGTTCGAATCCAACCGATTCCATAGGACCACTTTCACTTATAGATGTGAACAACCTTCACGTGATCCCTGCTGTGAATACCTTATTCTAGAAAGAATCCGAGAAACCAATACCAACGACAGAATGAAGCTGGTCAAATATATCCCTATTTAGTTGCCCCCCCCACATGTTAAACAAAAATTAGGTTTTTAATGTGGAGAAAATGAAGCTACCCCAAAAGGGGCACTCTGGAGTAGGACAACACATTAAATTGCTGCAGTCTAAAAGGAGTTTTCCTTCACTGAGCTAGATCAGAATATACGAAATATAGTATTAGAACTGATACTACACTTTCATGCAAGCTAAAACGCTGTAGAATGCTGATTCAAAAAAATTAGTTTTCATAAAGAGTTCGAATAGATAGGGGTGTTTAAATTACCTGTATTCTTGCTCCGCCAGAAACAACTATTAAGTAAAATTCATATCCATGTGCAGGGTGCGACATTGATATATCCAAAGTTTTGATTGTACGGGTGCAGTGGCGGTAGATGGATATTGATTTACTCCTCTCCAGGAGTTAGGCACAAGGCCAGTTTTTATCTTACTCCCACAAGTAAGATGTGACCCAAGGTCGAGTCGGAAAAGTGTGGTTTAAAAATTGCCTGGGCAGCCCCGTCGGCATTCCCCGGTAGGGGCGCCTCATGCAGTAAGCAATAAACTCACTTCTCCCCAAAGAGGGGAAGCGAAGCCTGGGAGGGTGGACCTCCTTGAACTACACAGGACAGACCCATAGACCGGCGTAAATCAAGCCCCGAAGGCCAAGACAACACTAGTATGGGGTGCAGTATCCATCGGAACAGATACTACACTTTGATCTTAGCTAAAAGGCCAAACGGTAGATGGATAGAGACGGTCTCAATCGCTACGCTAGGATCTATAACTTTCACTTGCTTTAGCAATTATTATAAGAATTTCTCTAACATTGAAATTGTATTAAAATAATAGCGGGGGGGGGGGTGCAGTCAGACAGCATGCAATGAGAGAAGGTGAGATTCTTAGCTAGAAACTTAGTAAGAGATTGGTCTGTTAGTGTGTTAATTGCAAATTGCAGCTAATTAGAACCATTACTATGTAAGTTTTTCAAACGTACTAAAATTGAGAAATACTCTCTCATTATTGTGATTAAAATATATAAGACAAAAGCCTCAGGGAAACAAACTAATAATAAATATGTGAGATATGTGCGTGTCTATATGAAACTACTACTAATATTAATACTACTACTACTACTACTAATAATAATAATAATACTAATAATATTAATTATAATAATAACATACAAACAAACGCTTACCCGCCATAGATAAATGAAAAGGAGCACATATGCGTTGGCACAAGCATGGGCTGATACCACACAAAATTATGTGAAACTTTAAGAATGATGGCAAAACCTAGGAGGTAGAGCACCAACCAGACCTCCACTGGAAGGGTACGAGAGTACTGGAACTTTGAAGGCTTATTGTCACTCAAAGGGAGAAGAAGACCAACGGTCGTTGCTAATCGAGAAACCAATGGTAAACGGTTGTTGCAATAACGCAAAATAATTTGAAAAGGTTATCGAAAAGAGTGGAGAGCGCTGGAAATCTGAGGATACTTGTTGTCACTCAGATTCCAGGGGAATACCAGTAGTTATTGTTAGTGATAATGAATTGTGTGAAAACTCCTACTGAGTAAAACGACGACGCCGACGATGACGACGATGATGATGTTGATTATTATTATTATTATTATTATTATTATTATTATTATTATTATTATTATTATTATTATTAAAATCTTTCATATTGAGTTGGTAAAAGAACTGTGTCACTTTTATCATCATTTGGAAAGCGAAAAGATAGGGAAAAGGTGTGTGGCCGTTGTCCGTGAAAATAACTCGTCGTCCCGTGCGATTAAAGCATCCGTCAATTTTTCTGGAAGTTTCTCGCTCTGGACTGGAAACATTTCGTCACCTTGACACAACATCCTCCGATTTTTCAAAGCTGCTTTTAAATCGGGTTCGGACAGCTCATTCTTTTTCTTTTTCTTCATGCCATGTCCAGTTAAATAACGTGACGTCCGGTTTGCTTATTCGTTTTGTCTTTCGCCAATGATTCTTTGGCGGCCCAAATAATCATTCTCATTCGGCCTTCTCCGCCGGAAGCGGAAGTAGATGTCAGCACCGGCGGTATGCCCGTTCATCTTGTCATGTATCTTTGATAAGAAAAAGAAGTTAAATAAATCTACTGTGGTCAGTAAAATTGTTTCGTTATCAATTTTTTTTATTCGTCTTTTTGTCTCAGTTTTCTTTTCTCTTTTCCTATTTTTCTGTAAGTTTTTGCTGGACATACTTAGCTACTTCACATCGTCCATATTTTCTTTGCTATGTAAATGTGCATGTGAGTGTGTGTGTTTTGTTTGGGGTGTGTGCGTGTTTGTGCATTTGTGTGTCTGTTATGAGTGTATTTATTTGTGTGTGCGTCTGTCAGTTGATTGTGTGTGTCCGCTTTTTCAGCACTATGTATTTTTCTTCATGCGTGTGTACGTTTCTTGTGTGTGTGTGTGTGTGTGTATTTGCTGATCGTGTGTGTTTTTCGTGGACATGCTCTAAGATTATGGTGTGTATTGGGTTGGCCAAAAAGTTCTTTCGTTGTTTTTTTAGGAAGGAGAACCTCAGACATCAAGTTTAGAAACATAACCGAGTTTATGTAATTAATTTTCCACGCTAATCTTGTTCAATTATAGCTTTCACTTGGTCAGTAGCGATCATCTGGGACCGGCCAGAGCAAGGAGCATCTCTCACTGAACAATCTCTTTTTCGGAATCGGGCAAACTATATCTGGAACACCGATTTTGAAACAGCAGTCTCCCTATACACATGGCATATCTGTTTGCAGGTTTCTGTAGCGTGTTTCCTTTTCCGTAGTAAACACGCATCAGATGTCGGTAGTGCTCTGCTTGATAGTCCATTTAAATAGCATGGAATACAAGTAAACATGTAAGAACTCCTCTGCTAGAAAGCTTATTACACTCTGACGTCTACATACTCGCTACAGCAAATACAGAATTTGAAGAATAGGGATATAAACCGGAACGATAGCATGAAAAAACGAACTTTCTGGATAACTCAAGATATTGTTTGTATTTACGTTGCGTGTTTATGTATATGATTTTGTTTTTTGTACGTCTGCGTACACTTGTTTTTTGTATGTGTGTATATTTCCTTTCTGTATCTGTGTTTTTGTTGCGTGTTGTGTATGCATTTTTTTGTGTAAGTGTCTGTGCATATGCATGTGTCTTTAAGTATCAACACATTCACTAATATTTCAGATGAAATATTAATGCGGTTATGTTTATTAGTAGATAAATTAGCTAGTATATATTGCTGAGATGTATGTAGAGGTTATGTTAGTAAATAGAAAATGTTTCAGACAGGGGTCACATACGCGTCAAGCATTGAGTCTGCTGAATTGTGAGAACCGGAAGTCGATGAAGCAGGCGTACATCACGTCACCTGTTATAATGCTGAGGGAAATATTCCAAAATATTTTCTCCAAACAAAGGTATCGCAGTCTGGATCGATAGTTTTCTGGAGTACCATTAAAAACCTGCAATGCATGATTGCCTAGAAAAGATGTCTATAAGGATTTTACGAATCCGTATTTTACTTTAATAAAAACAATCTTTGTTTTTTTATAATTACCCCTTATTTAAAAGTCGATTGAAACAAGATCAGTTAGAATCAGATATCTTATATAATTGCTCTAAGATGTGATTGCGTTCCAACGGTTTTAAATAAAATATCGGTGAAAAAAAATAACTGTTTCATTAAAAATCAATATAAATTAATATTTAAACGAGTTTTTAAAATCTATATCATTCGAAAAGAATTCGTTGAAATCTGAGATTTATTCGAGGTTCTATCTTTACTAACTAATTAGACTGACGAAACTTCTTTCAAAATGTGCGGTTAATCTTTGATTACTATATTACTAACAATGTAACAATATCTCATTCCTTAATCAGCGGCGAAATACGATGAACGTTTGATATGTTTTTAGTATTTGTAATTTATTTCTGACAATGTATAGCATGCTATTATTAAGCAACCATTTCGGTGATGCTATTGTTCGCGGGGATGATACTTGTGCTATACTCTGTTTCTTACAAGCTCTCGGATTAAATAATTGCTTGTTTAGTAATATTATCCGCGCAAAGAATAGCACCAAAAAAGCAGCTTCATATATATATATATATATATATATATATAATAGAAATTGGTAGTTTGCTGTAAGCATTGCTGGGAGTAATAATAAGAGTTTTTAAAAAGGTTTAAGGCAATGCGAAGATCCGGGTTGCTGGAAGCTGTGAAGAACAAAAACAGAACAAAACCGAAATAAGTCGGATATAGATCGAAAGGTTTGTTTATTTTTCTAGACAGCAAGGGTGTTAGTTTGTAATGTCCGGATTGTCAAGAATCAATTTGATATTTCGAGAGATTTTTTTTTTTTTTTTCTTCCTCTCCTTGTCAAAAATAAATAAAAGAAAAATCCCGGGTACCGAGAAAATGCCAGGAGCGCTGGGGGGTTAAACCGGAAGTGTTCAGAGTAAACAGAATCACTAATGCCATCCGCAGTGCAATACATAAAGAAAAACTAGACATTCAACTCACCCACACCGGCACCACCTTACGCCAACACCTTTCCAAAAAACGCACTACACGCACCCAAGAACCATGCTCACTAGCCAATTGTCCCATTCCTACCACTGGACTATGCCACCGCACTAACTGTGTATACAATATATCATGCACTATTTGTAACCACTCCTATATTGGATATACTACAAGACAATTACACCAACGTATAAAAGAACACATGAATACAAATATATCTTCCTTCTTCAAACATACTTCCTCATGCAATACTACACAGCAAGACATAAAAGTTTCCATTTTAGCCTCGACCAGGAACCTAGGCGACCTAAGACTGATGGAAGCTATTCTCATTTCCAAACTTAGCCCATTTTTGAATCAAAGACATGAATTAAATTCTACCTTCATCATATAACCTACCCCCCCCCCGAACCCATCCCCAGATAATAACCCCCCCCCCCATAATAAACACTATTCGCACAAATCATATCCGTTATACTAAGAATTGACCATTACTTTAGTTAAATAAATTCAACATACAAAGCCAATTAACAGAATAACAGAATACTAAAAATAAGAGATTTGTCTCCCCTTAACCAGCAAACTTTCCATAACTAAAACAATAGGCATTTAAGAGATAAATTAAAACCAATAAATAAGGATTAAACTTAACCAGACATAACTAAATTTAATATACTGCACCGACAACAAATAATTAGCTATCAACACACATTTAAAATCTAATGCCGGAATCAGCCTGTTGACAAAAATATATACTATAAGTAATAACTACGTTTTATATACGGAAAAAAAAAAAAAAAACAAAAAAAAAAAAAAAAAAAAAAAAACAAATAACAATAATAGTAAACATATATAAAAAAAAATAAAATTAAATAAATAGAAACAACAGACAATTACATATATATATGGGTGTATATATATATATATATATTTAAAAAAAAAAAAATAAATAAATAAATAAATAAAATGAATCTATTTAGTTTTCCTCTGAATACTTTACTCTGAACACTTCCGGTTTAACCCCCCAGCGCTCCTGGCATTTTCTCGGTACCCGGGATTTTTCTTTTATTTATTTTTGACAAGGAGAGGAAGAAGAAAAAAAAAAAAAATCTCTCGAAATATCAAATTGATTCTTGACAATCCGGACATTACAAACTAACACCCTTGCTGTCTAGAAAAATAAACAAACCTTTCGATCTATATCCGACTTATTTCGGTTTTGTTCTGTTTTTGTTCTTCACAGCTTCCAGCAACCCGGATCTTCGCATTGCCTTAAACCTTTTTAAAAACTCTTATTATATATATATATATATATATATATATATATATATATATATATATATATATATATATATATATATATATATAGGATCAAAATAAACCAAAGTGAAAACTTTTAGTAGATGTAACCTATAGTGAAAAGGATTAGCTCAATATACGAGATAGAGCAATAGTAGAGATAGAAGGAAAAAGAGTGATAAATATGAGACGATTTTCCAGATTTATTTCACATTTGAAATAAATCTGGACAATCGTCTTATATTCATCACTCTTTTTTCTTCTATCTCTCTCTCTCTCTATATATATATATGTATATATATATATATATATATATATATATATATATATATATATTAGTGTTTATAAAGTCCGTGTGCACTTTAAAAAGATTTGTAACTTTATTTGTATTAGCGATAGAAATAAGCTGTATATAAGATTATAAAGAAGAAAATCTATCTTTTAGTAAAGTTTTTATTAAAATTGTATTTAAGTTTCCACATGTCCTCCATCATTAGCAATGCAACGGGTTATACAAACGCATTTGCCAACTGATTTAAAGAAATGCCTGAAATCACATTAGTTATTATAGCTTTCAAATCCTCTAATGAACTACGTTCGGTTGCATACGCAATTGTTTTCACATGTCCTCATAAAAGAATCTAATGGAATAAAATCTGGCGAACGCGGAGGGCAATAAAATAGGCCTTCCTTTCCGATCCATCTGTTAAAAAATTCCTGATTAAGAAATATTCTTTATTTATCTAAAAATTGTTGGAAATTTTGTGATGAAGAATTATAAGTATATTGAAAACTAGGTACATGAAACCTTCTGAGTATCGGAAATACAAATATAGATATAATTCTTTTAAATAGCAGACGGACTTTTTGGATACCATATATATATATATATATATATATATATATATATATATATATATATATATATATATATATATATATATATATAACATTGTAAAATAACAGAATATATATATATATATATATATATATATATATTCTGTTATTTTTAATATTTTTTGCTTATATATATATATATATATATATATATATACGGCAACATTGTTACAAATAACATAATTCTTCGGCTTAATTATAGGTTTTTGATTTTGTCAGTTTTTAATGAAATTTTTGTATCAAGTCAAATGAACATACATGTTCCATATGTATGACAACGTTATCGATTCTTCGTGGAAGCATCTCTTCAGGGAACAAAAACGAATCAACAAAAAAGCTGGAGAAAATTAGAGAATTTCAAAAGATAGCCGAGAACGCGCATGTGAAGTCAGTTAGACAGCAAACGAACGAACTCGCACACATCTAGGAAAGACGTTAACAATCTAAATTATAGGACGCCAGAATTAGCGACACAGAATACAATTGTATTGCGTTTAACATTTTAAACTGATCTTACTGGTGTCATACGTTATGTTATAAATTGTGGGCTGCCGGGTTTTAACAAAGATAGCTTAGAGTATTTTTAATAAAAACAAAATCGGTTTAGGAGAGAAATCAATTCTAATTACGAATTTGCGCTAAGTGAAAAAGATCACTTTTTCAAGCCGGGAGAATATCTAGTAATCAACAGACAGTTCTTTCGCCGTATCACAAATCCTCACTGAAGCAAGATGACTGTTTCAAGCTAGGATTACATGTCTATCAAGAGATTCTATATTATTGTACGTGTAATTTTGTGATGGGGTCTGGCCAGGTCACTTCATAACGGAAAGGGACAAGTGTTGTAACAAAAGATGATAATTATTTGCGCCAAAATTGACTCTCTTCCTATTTATTCTAGTTGACATATTTCTCTTCTCTCCTGTCAGCTGACTCAGCCGATAAAGTTTGTCTTGTACACGTTTATGAGGCGGTACTTACGCTATTTTACTATATATATATATATATATATATATATATATATATATATATATATATATATAATATTGGTCGTTCAATTTTCTTTTTGTTATAAGCATCGAAAGATTAGTATTATAAATTAAGAATAAAAGCCATTTTTAATGCAAGATATATTCTATTCTTTTCTTTCTTTGACATATTGAAAAGGGCATTTATTCTCAATTTATAATATATATATATATATATATATATATATATATATATATATATATATAAAGTGGTGTACTAAAAGCGAACTTTTAGGAAAAGTGAAACCTATTGTGAAGAGTATATAGCTCAATATCCAGGATAGAGCAGGTAGAATGAAGAAGAATGGAAAGGAATTAGAGAAGCAAAAGTCAAATCATAATTCAATTCAATTACTCAGAGCAAGGTATATTCCGCAAAAAAGGCAATTTATTCAAGTTAAATTTTCCTTAAGCCAGGCTTTTCAAAGATCAAAATCTTATCATCAGAGGAAGTCGCTGGGATAGATAAGTTGGCAAAGGCCAAGATTTAAAATTTGAAAAAATAAAATAAAAGATGTAGGGGAAGAAACACAGGGCAAAATTCTGCCCGAATGCAAGCAAATGTCCGATTGCTAAAAAAAGCCTGGCTTAAGGAAAATTTAACTTGAATAAATTGCCTTTTTTGCGGAATATACCTTGCTCTGAGCAATTGAATTGAATTATGATTTGACTTTTGCTTCTCTAATTTCTTTCCATTCTTCTTCATTATATATATATATATATATATATATATATATATATATATATATATATATATACACGGTGAGTGCCACTTCTTTACAGAAAAAGGCTATTCCTACAAGATTAAAATGTCTGCGTGTGAGCACGCAGACCCCGCAGCAGGTACGACCAATTTGTACAAGTATAGCTACAGATATAGCATACCAGTCTACTTGTTTCCGCCTGTTCATAGCTATATACACTGTTTACTACTTGCTTAGTTTGATTCTACAATTGGATCTCATGTAGAAATATCTGTACATATAGATGACCATGCTGTGCGCTTGTACGATACACACAGCAGGCTCTCGTTCTACAAAGTCTTGTTTTAGTGACAATCCGACGCAAGTCGACTGAAAAACGATGTAGAGCGCAGGTTTTATATCAGAGTTTCCGTCTCCTAGTAAATGGATGACTTAACAAAATCTACGGGTCCATCTCACCGAGTTGGTTAGCATCGCTGCTGAGTACTATGCAATGTTTTTCTACGCCTCCATTGATTAAGAAAAAACATGATTTTGTAGGTGCGAGTAGAACTATTAAGCGAATGACATTTAGAATAGCAAATACAATTTTAAAAGACAGATTAAACTATAAAAATATCATAACATATTTTCACGTCAAATTACGGCATTAAAAATAGATAAAAATAGCTTTCTAAAATCCTATTCAAGATTTTGGTTTGCAAAAGGACGTATAATTATTTCACTATTAGTTCTTATTGTTTTCTAATTTAATTATAGTCTTCAGTATATTATATGACATAGTTCTATTACGCATATTTTGTATATCGCTTATAGAAAATTAGCATTTTGAATAAGAAGCTCCTTTCGAAACTTTTCGATTTATTTCTGGGCGTGCGATTCGGTTCTACATTTTAAATTAAAAACAAGCCCCACCCCCTAAAACACACACACACACACATCGCGGCCAAACAAACATGTCAATAGGAATCAGCCCATACATTAATTCCGTTACAAAATTCACAAAAGTCACAACCATTTTATTATTTTGCTGAATTTTAACTTAAAATATAAAGCCCGAATCGCAAGCCAACCGTGACCAAGCAAATAGTTAGTGAATATGCCTCAGACACACAAAAAAGTATTTCAGTGCGAAATTTAATTCCACCATTATGCATTTTAGTTCATTTGGACAAAAGTCAGACATATTATTTAGTTAAATTGAAAGTACTCCCCTGAAAACACACACCGCGACAAAGCAAACCAGTCAGTGATTATCGTACCGTCCTCAATCGAATTACTTTTTATAAATACGTTTTATATGGTGGATAAATGCGCAGCATTGTCGGTGAAAAGTGTATTTCTAGTCCTTTCCGATCAATTGTAGTGTGTGTCTGTGTGTAATCTTACAGTCAAGAATCATGTTCCTATATATATATATATATATATATATATATATATATATATATAGCCTGACGATTTCTCGCGGAAATAAAACACAAACATGTCTGCGTAGCTTACTTGCCATAATTATGTTTGTATGTACTATAGCTCTTTTTTCTTCATCAAGAGACCTCTTCAAGAACCATGGCAAATAACGCCCTACCTTAAGGTCCAACGTTCAAACCCCTCGACCTATTATTCCATGGTAGCATGAATTGGAACAAATACATAGATGACATTGCCAAGGCTGCTGCAAAAAATGTGGGCTTCCTCTATCGTGCTACAAAACTGTTCACACCCGACAGTATCATATATCTCTACAAAGCCACCATCCGTCCATGCTGTAGTGTTGCCACATCTGGGCTGGTGCACCATTCACTAGTTTCGCCCTATTAGATGAGGACACAAAAAGAGTTGCTAATCTAATAGGTCTCTCACTATCCACCAAACTTCAACCACTTTCCTATCAACGCAATGTGGTATCATTGTTCTTGTTTTACAAGTACTTCACTGGAATGTGCTCCGATTAACTTGCTGCCCTGGTGCCCCCTCGACGTAAATGCACTCGACCAACCCGACAATCAGCTAAATCCCATACATGCACCATGGAGAACCCCTGATGCCGGAGAGCCTTCTACTCAAATAGCATATTTCCTCGTTCTGCTGGCCTTTGGAACTCCCTCTCTGCTCCCTGTTTCAGGACTGTATAGCTATTAAGAAAGTTAAAAAGACCTCCCTGAAAATTTAGATATCTTCGATGTTTGTGAAATTTTGACAATTGGTATTATACATCAATTAATAAATATTCTCCAAATTTCAGTTTCTTTGGAGTATTTTACAGCGTTTTAGAGGGGCATTACATGGACATGACCTTTCATTTAAAAATTGAAATTATTTAGACTTGCTGTAGATTTGATGCCCAGTAATGAAACACCAATGAAGCAAGATTCTATGCATTTCAATTGCTTTTTACCACCTATTCAGCTTAAGTATTACATTTTAGACATTTTCTAGAATTAAATTCATGTAATGGATTTTGATCAAAATTAAAATGGTGATTTGATATCATTATATCTTGATTTCAATTTTCGTGAGAAGACATAAACGTGGTGCTGATAGAATGACTCATCTGCGTTTCTTTTTTTGTGTCGATATAATGGGTGACTCTATTTGAACACGTGCTTGCTTATATTTCTTTTTTAGGTTTTAGGCTTTTAGTTTATAGGTTTTAGTTCAGTTTTATTTATTTATTTATTTATTTACTTATTATGTATTGTTAACCAAAGGTAAATTCTATTCTGTGCGGGCAGTTGTTTGCTATTTCACTTCTTCAGTTTAATAGATTTTTGGTGTCTTTAAAGTTTAGGATTTCAAATTCCTCATTCAGACATAATCTACACGGTTCGTCTATATTTCTACATGTACTGGCCTGTCGTATCATTTTCCATTTAATTATTGGCGAGCGTCCGTTTTCTTTGAGCTTCCAATAATGGTTTGCTAGTGCTGTTTTAATTCGGCGTTTGTTGTTTTTAAAGCTCTACTCACGTATCAAGCACTGTTGAAGTAAATCCTGAAAATTGATACATAAAATAAATTATATCCCCTAATAACATGTTATGTGGATACATGAAATAATAATAACATATATATATATATATATATATATATATATATATATATATATATATATGATTGTTTTTATTTACACAGACATGTACAAAGTCTGTGTAAATAAACATAATCACATCTAAAAGCTCTATTTGATATTGAGCACTTTTTATAAACCCGCTGCAAAATCTTGGGATTACTACCCTGTGGGTGTTTTAACTGGATTATTATATATATATATATATATATATATATATATATATATATATATATATATATATACATATATATATATATATATACATGTATACATGTATATATATAGGTATATATACGTATATATTTTCCCTGTATACAATATATCATCTTGATGATGATGATGATGATCATCATCATCATCATCATCATTTATATCTCTTATATATATATATGTGTGTATAAGATATATGTGTGCATATGCATGAATGTGTATGTGTGCAGGTGACGATGTATCAAGGTATTTTAATCGCAGTGTTAATGTCTCCAACAGTAAAAACGACTTATCTCTTATCTTTTTCTATATGTCTGTCAAAAGTTCAACAATAATTATCTTAATAACATGTCTTGTCATCGTTAAAATTTTCTTTCACAGATTCTAATCTAAAGAAAACATTCAGGGGAATCTCATTTTGAACTTTTACCCTTTTTGAAGAACATGGGTAACAGGGAGTTGGGTGCTTAGGGATATCTTTTGAAAGTGAAAAGGAACAAACAAAACAAAACAAAACTATCACTAAACCACATAAGCGGCACCGGGAAAATATGTGATCCTTATCAATTCTTTATCCGGAAAATAAGCATAATATAGTAAGTTTCGTTGACTTCACAAATAATGGACGCACACCTCGCCATAAAGCACTGAATTCACTTCATTGCACCTTACCACTAACTAGTAAACTGTTTGAGAAGTGAGGAACGCTCCAAAAGACGGTGTTCTGATTGCTAGAACGAATCGTGCAATAATGAGAGTAAGGGTGCTTTTAAATAATCGGTTTAATTAAGAAAAAGTTTTTTTTGATTTTGTTAACATGCGCAATGTTGCATATTTAGTGGGATGTATGTATGTATGCTTTCGATCTGCAGCTGATAAGAACATAGTTGGCTCTGAGCTAGATCATTCAGGAAATTGACTCGGCTTTATGACAATCTGATTCCCTATTTTGAACAGAGATTCATTCTGTTAGATCAGACCAGTCTAAATCTTACAGAATTAATCTTCACTTCAGATTAGAAAGTCGCCTGGTTTTTATGTCCAGTAATAAAACAGCCAGTAAGTTTGTAGTAGGCTGGCTGTGTGGTCTATCTCAAATGAAACCAATATCTATTTTATATATATATATATATATATATATATATATATATATATATATATATATTCTAGAAAGACGGGCAGAAAGAGTCAGTTGGATATTTTCTGGTCTTATTCATGTTGTGAGATCAAACCAGTCTAAATCTTACACATTTCTGTGCCTTAAGCTGAAGGACTGGTTGTGTTCTATTGGATTTCTCTTTGGATTCGGTCAATAAAACACATATCACTATAACTTCCCAAATAAAACCTCGTTACCGGTTTTAAACTGTAGTTGGGGTTTTGTTCGGAAGGAAAATCCTTTTGTTATAACAGTGAAAGAGGCCACATCAATTACATACACCCAGTGTCAGAATCAAACACCGAATTCGGACGAACCAACGATTGGACAATCAATTAATGTTAGAAAACGCAGGTTCCCAGTTTAGTTTTACGATATATCAAACATAATAAGTTAATTTAATCCCAGAAGAAAATACCCACTGAATACGATCCATTGAATACATGTAGCTATTTCACTCATAATTGTAAGGGCTTTTTCATGCATTTCTCAATGGTATTGCAATATACGTGGATGTGATTGATCCAAATAGATGTAAACTCGGTTTAGTCGATCACACAACCCTGAGTTTTGCATTGAAGTTGATCCATATTCATTAGACACCAATTAAATAAGATTCACACAATGTAAATTTCTTCTTAAACCTCTTAAGCTTAAGCCTTTACTTTTAGACAATAATCTCTATTAACCATATTATGTAATGGATGTTGATCAAAATTAGAATAAGGAATCTAGATATACCCCCATTCCATTACACCGTATAACATTTTTTATTCTTATATTTTATATTTTATGATATTAAATTTAAGGGGTTAAATTTAAGGAGTTATTCTGCATTGTCGTATGTGCGTGAAATACGCCTGTTTTTGACAGTTAAGTACTGTTGGAAACCGAAAACAATAAGATACAATGAGAGTTCAATATAACATATTGTGGGATACTTGAGTATATGCTGCTTGCTACCATTGCCCTTTTAAAAAACTAGATGATGACACAGCGGACATTGTCAACATCCTGGACTAAAGAAGAACACAGACAGTGGACTAGAAAATGAATGACCATGCCCAACGCATTACATCCAAAAAACGATACAGACAGACTTTGCATTGAAAAAAACGAAGGGGGGGGGACTGGTAAATATAGAAGATTGTGTGGAAGACACCTAAAACTGGAGAAATATGCACATGTGTAGAGGCAATCTTACGCAAAACCAAACACAAAGTAAAATTATGAAGCCACTTGCGCGCGCCCCACTCCCTAACGTTTTAAATAGCATTTAGTGATTCTCTTATTACAGTCACATTAAGAGAAACTGTCTCGATGTATTACAGCTATTCAGTGTGCCTAGAATAGCAAGAGATTAAAGATGAGATCGAAACCCAACGGGATGTTCAAGTCACAGAGTTACTATCAGCTGTCTAATCGCCAGAGTGCTTAACACATTACTAATCCAATTTGTTTTATTTATTATTCATTTATTATAGTTACAAAGAATTTTGTGAAAGGATATCGACCCCTTTCTGTCTGTACGGTGTGCTGTCTTGATTCGGCTCGGTTCTGATTTCGACAAGTGTTATATTCTCATTTTTTTTCGTGCGTTTTATTGGTTAGTTCATTTTATTTGTTTTTTTTGGGGAGAAGGGGTGTTGTGTTCTATAATTCATTCTATATATAAAGAAATATGTGATATGATGAGGGCGGATGAAACGATGTTATACATCTCTCTCTATCTCTCTCTCTCTCTCTCTCTCTATCTCTCTCTCTCTCTCTCTCTCTCTCTATATATATATATATATATATATATATATATATATATATATACAGGGTGGTGCAAAAGTCGCGCATTGGTTTGTTTAGGTGATAGTAACTACAACATTTAAAGTAATTTACTAGGCTTTTCTGATAAATAATACATTTACTTGGATTTTTTGTTGCAGTAGCTTGTTCACATATACCCTTTCCTTAAGGTAACCCCAAAGGAAAAAGTCAGGGGCTGTTAAATCCGGTGAACGTGAAGGCCAGTTAAAATCAGAAAATCTGCTAATTAAGCGCTCGCCAAACAATCCCCTTAAGAGCGCCATACTTTGTCGGGCAGTGTGGGCAGTAGCACCATCTTGTTGGAACCACATTTCTGGGTTGTCCTGAACAGCTGGCCTTAAAAAATGTTCAATCATTTGTTGATATCGCTGTGCAGTTATCGTCACCGCGACACTTTCTTCGTCTTCAAAAGTATATATGGACTGATCACTCTTTCTGAGGTAACACCACACCATACGGTACATTTTAGTGGATGTAAGTCACGCTGATGAACGGTTCTTAGATTTCCAATGGCCCATATTCTGCAGTTTTGCTTATTTACGAACCCGTTCAGATGAAAATGGGCTTCGTCGCTCATTATCAGCTTATGGATGAACTCATTGTGTTCTCTTGCTAATTGCTGAATGTGAACAGCATAAACTACGCGTGATTGCAAATCTGTGGGTTGTAATGCCTGTACCAATTAAATTTTGTATGGAAACAGATGCAATACACGCAACATTCTTTGAATTGACCTTCTGGACATCCCAATCTGAGTGGCTCGTCTTCGAGTTGAGGTGTCTGGATTTTCAGCAATGCAATCCTCAACGAGTGCTACATTTTCCGCTGTCCGTACTGAACGTGGTCTGCCAGATCGTAGAAGATCACTCACTGAACCCTGCTGCCGAAATCGGACCACAAGACGATAAATTGTGGTCTGACTGGGAGATTGTCTGACATTATAATGCCGACGATAGGCTTTTTGGGTTAAGATTATTGAACGATGGTTTTCTAAGTAAAGTTCAATAATTTTGGTTCGTTGTTCAGTGCTATATTTTTCCATGATAAATTATCAATGTTTATATCTTTAATATTCTTAAAAATAAGGAGAAAATTTTATAAAATGTGAAAGTTGTTACTGGTTCAAACTAATGCGTGACTTTTGCGCCACCCTGTATATATATATATATATATATATATATATATATATATATATATATATATATATATATATATATATATATATATATATGCCTTTTATAATCATTTAAAAATTGTCTACACAAACCGAATCATGTTTCGGTGCTGCAGGACACACACGACGGGGGCCACAGTTTATACTGAAATCAAGACGTAAAAAACACGACAAAATCAGATACTGATGATGCAGACTGAGGAAACAAGTAAAATCAGCAGCATTTTCTAAAATTGCATTTATTTACTAACAGTGAGAGGGCGAAAATTGGCAAAAGTAACATGCGATATTCTACTTAATTATAACATTAAAAATTAAGGACACTCCCTTCTCTACCATACCACCCTAAATTCTTAAACATTAGAGCGGTAACATAGACAAAAGTAACACAGATGCACAACAGAATATAAAGTTGTACACACAATTCTTAATACTAACGCGAACAAGCAAATCATATTTAACAATTAAATATCATCACATATATACGCAATTTGATCAGATGACATATTTAACAAAAAACTTATTAGTGGATATTAACATTTAGACGCACACATGTGACACTGATTATCTCCTATATTCTCTATAGTACACACACATAAATACTTTACAAGCGAATAGACGTACATAAGTAACCGATATGAACGGATATAACAACAACAATTATTACACTTGTAACACACATTCTCAATTAGAAAATATAAAACAATAGCAGATATTTCAGCATTAAAACCATGAATTTTAAATTGACAAAATGGTTCTTTGTATGCTAAAATATAATTACTCCCTAACTATATTATATTAATTTATTTATTGCAATAAATTGACTTCTTTAAACTGTATTTAATGTTACATTTATCAAGTATATCTATTTTACTCGTTAACTAATATTTATTATATAAAAAATCTGATAATAACAAATATATTACTGTCAACAATATATATATATATATAATATACATATATATACATATATATACATATATATAAATATATATATATGTATATATGTATATATGTATATATACATATATATATGTATATATACATATATATATATATGTATATCTATGTATATATGTGTGTATATATATATATATGTCTGTATATATATGTGTATGTGTGTAAGTATACGTATATACATGTGTATATATATGTATATATACATATGTATATATGCATATATATACATATGTATATATGTATGTATATATATATACATACGTATATATATATACATACATATATACATATGTATATATATATGTAAATATATATATATACATACGTATATATATACACATGTATATATATATATATAAATATATATATATATATATACATATATATATATATATATATATATTGTGATTTGATATATATTTTCATCGTTTCAACTGACTCATACACCACTTTTTCTTGGCAGGAAAATGTATGAGTCGTTATATATATTTGCAGTTACTAGATTTTCTGAGTGCTCTATTCTTTTGCGAATAGCTATGTATTGAAGTTTTATTTACTCTTCCCCAGGAGTTAGGCACAAGGCCAGTTTTATCTTACTCCCACAAGTAAGATGTGACCCAAGATCGGGTCGAGAAAGTGGGGTTTGAAAAGCCAGCGCTCGAGAGGTGAGCACTCTGGCCATTTAAAAATTGCCTGGGCAGCCCTGTCGGCATTCCCCGGTAGGGGCGCCTCAGACAGTAAGCAATAAACTTACTCCTCCCCAAAGAGGGGAGGCTAAGCCTGGGAGGGTGGACCTCCTAAAACTGCACAGGACAGGCATGCAGTATCCATCGGAACAGATACTACACTTTGATCTTAGCCAAAAGGCCAAGAAGCATAGCCATCCCTACTACTAGCTATGTATTGAAGTTAAGTGGGATTGACTCTTCTTTCGTAACAGAAAGCTCACACCCCGAAGTGTGGGAGGTTTATGTATTTACTTGATCTACAGATAGCCATTTCGCCTTATATCGGCTCTTTATTGTGGCGGGTTATTCTAACTGCAGTTTAAAATCCGAATGCATCTTTAGCAGCCATATATATATATATATATATATATATATATATATATATATATATATATATCAATTATAATATTCTAGTTTTACTCGTGGACATTCCACAGTTCTATCAATAATCTGTCTATACTGCTGATGTGTTTAAAAATATTTCCATCTGATTGACGTCCGGCGAAAAGTACTCTTGTAAATGTTGTTTCAGATAATATTTGGTTATGGTGAACAATCTCAAAAAAGTAAATAAAAATAAATAAATAATTAAAATCTTATTTACATTTTAATATGTTAGACCATTTGAATTATTTTTAAGAGTTTATCATGTGTTCAGTTCCAGAAAGTAATTTTGTCTCATTCTACTGAATGCAGCCGCAAAGAATAGGCGTGAGCCCAAGACGTCTGGCTATCAATGGCTCTGCCCGAAATACGTTTACATGGCTGATAACTTGGAATGTAAAATGTAAATCCATCTTTTAAGCTTGGCATATTTATTTGGGAATGAATTACAAATATATTTGTGTAGTCTACTTGTCATAAGTATATTTTTATGCCACTAAATATACTGGAAGAAAAAATGCATGTATTTATCTATCTAAATATATACGAGAAGAATATCAGTTTCGAGACGGGTAAACTTAATTCACCGAACAGTTTTGAACTACGTTTAAGTCCCCTTACGAAGATTAAAATCCAGATATAATAATACTTATCCTTTAGATTAACAGCTTTATTCCAATTTTGATCCAAATGAGTTTGATTCTAGAAAATGTCAACAATTTAAGGCTTAAGTGTATGGCGACTTAATAAGAAATTGAAATTCAGGGAATCTTGCTATATTGGTGTCTAATGACTATGGATCAATTTCAAGGCAACTCTGAAATATGTGAATTTTAAAATGGTACATTGTGCCCATATTAATTCCACTAAAAAACTTTAAAATACTCAAAAGAAACTAAAATTTAGGGAATCTATATAAATTCATATTTAATAGCTATTCTTAAACTTTCACGAAAATCGAAGTAATGTGATTTTTTATGGAGGGATTTCGCCCTTATTTTGACTGTTATCAAACTATATCTAAATTAGACTAAATATAACCCACATTACCCACCCTTACTTCTAGCAGCTGTGTTAAAAACTCATAATGACCGATTAATTAGTTTAGGAATTAATCTTGTACATACAAATAAATAAACATATACACATACCTAACATTATATAAATATATATGAAGAGTTCGAATGCAAAACGTGATAAATCCAATTCGTTTGAATTGATACATGAAACAATAAAATGGCGAATATATAAAATCGAGCCTTTGACTAAAAGCTTGTTTTAATTGAAAACAAGACGTAATGATGCCAGTATCATATTATGTAAAAAATGATTTTGGGGTGTGGTCGAGTGTTGAAATCCAACGCCTTTTGTAGTGGTAGTTCCTTAATTTTTAAAATGGCGTTTATCGCGTTTTGCATGCAAACTCTTTATATATATATATATATATATATATATATATATATATATATATATATATATATATATGTGTGTGTGTGTGTGTGTGTGTGTGTTGCATATCCTTATGCGTAATCTTGTTATCATTTTTCTGGTGTGACGTCTTCAGCTTCAATTTATTTTGACGTTCATTGAAATAAAACCACTGAGTGACAGACCTGATTACCTATCCCCAAGGCCAATAATAATGACGATGGTACATGAAATACAAGAAGAACAAAAATTGCTTCAGTTTCTTGCTGTCAAAATCCGAAGTATAGCGGTCATAAGGCCAGTATTTATAAAGTCAATTTTTCTTGACCTCCGGAACTGCCCAGTCAATCAAAAACAAAGACCGTTGCTATCTCATACGGCAGTAAGATACTTAATAAAGTTATTAACCCTCTGTGCGATTGCCTGATACGTTTTGCCTACTGCATATATACATATTCAAGTATAGGATACAATTCTTTATATATTTCATAAAACGATTTGACAAATTTAAAATAAAGAATGAACAAGTTAACATATTAGTCAATAATTTCAGAATTAGAAATCAGCAAAAACAAAATGGCCGTAATATGTAAAAAAATAAATATATGTTTTAATTATGGTCTCTAACTTGAGTGCTCTTTTGGGGGGAGCTGGTTTTTCCCACATTTAAAAAAACACCTTATGTCTAACTCATATCTTTTGGGGAAGGCAAGTAAATAAGGAAACAATAGAAAATAATGAATGCTCCAGATTAAAATATTTAAGCTGTGTTTAATATGAAGCCAGAAACATTTCGAAGATGGGCACACTATTTGGCTCTAAGACTCAACCACTGTTCGCTAATATTACACCAACGTTGTTAAAAAATTCTAATAGTTTAATGTGTAAACGAGTTTCTGTAAAAATACATAATGTGAGATAAGTAGGATATGCAATATAGATTGGCGATTGTGAGTTATGTGAGTAGTGGTGTAGCGAACAGAGACTCGTTCTCCGGAAGTGACGTAGTTGACGTTGAAATAGAATGACTAGTCGCTCCCTTTTCGTTCTCTCGGTGAGACGAGGCAGATGTTTTCGAAGGAGTTGCTCCCACCTGTACGGGGATATGGCGTGTTGAGGTAAGAATGATAAGTTGTATAATAATATAATGTAACTCTCTAATTGTTATATTAACTCCCCTCCGAGGGGAGTTCTACATGTCTCACACGTCACAGCCAAATAAACTACATGTATAGTTATCATTGCAATCACAAACCATAACAGTACACTTATTTCCTACCTCGTAATTTATCACCTCCTCCCATCACCTGGGAACCTGCAATTAATGTTTTATAACAGCACACAAAAAACGAAGAAATCATCAATTTGCAAGAAATACTATTTTATTAAGAGGTTGGTGATGCCTTCTCTTCTGCCAGTGGCGAAGGTGTATCCCGAGCTATGCATATTTGACACTTTTTCTCCTTAGTTTATTGTCGATCTTAAGTCATTTCCACCCGTCCGGTTCATTGCGGTACTTCGAGCCGACTGCCTACTTTTCTCATCCCCTCCCTCTTTGACCCATACGATGTCACGCCCGATTCTAGCTAGCAGGTTTAGGTGACATTTGAGTACATACTCACTGACCCCATGATCCCGGTATCCTATGTACTATGTACACCGCTCTGCGAGATTAAATCATCAGATATTTACTAGCAACGTTCTCATTATTTATATCCCTCCCAACAACAGTTCTAAAATCTATATTCCATCGATATTTATTCCGTAGTTGCCTAATTTTCATACTTTGCCAAAATTGCCTAATTTTCCGTTGCCTAATTTTCAGAAATTCGAATTTTTTCATAAACACTTGAAAATAGACGACGATTAATATGGAAAATAAAAATACGGTGAAGAAAAAGAATAGTTAAACAAGCCCTCCACCCATGATAAGAATGAGTTCCTAAATAATAATGTTACTATTTAGAAAAAAAACATTCTCAACATGGAGAGGGGGGGGCTTTGCTAACTATACTGTGCCTTTTTTAGGTTATTAGATTTATTTGTTTTACTGTGGAAAGAAAAACAAGATACATATAACAATAATAGTAATACTACCAATAACAATAATGGAAATATAGTAGATTAACAACCTCAGCTAAATGACCCTCCCCCCCCCCCCAAAAAAAAGGTTGCCGGTAAAACAAAAAAACATTATTTCAGAATTTAGGGTGGGAGATTAGTTTGGCATATTAATTTGACGTAAAATGATCACTATTTCCGAGCAATAATAACTTTTTTAGGGATGTTCACTCAATTTTTACCACTAACCCTGAGCTCGATTTGCAAGGTCGTAAAACCATGTGAATTTTTTTTTAAAATAGAACCCTCTCAAAAAAATAATAAACGCACAGTATTTATCCTCCATAGAAAAATAAAAGGTTTTGGTTAATTGCTCTAAAACGCAAGAATGTCTTTTAAATAGGAGCTCATTTTACGTTAAATTCATGTGTAAAACTGATCTCCCACTTTAAATCCTTAAATAAATCGTTTTATATTTAATTTATTTATTATTGTCAATTAATGTTTATCAGCAATTGTTTTTTCTTGACAAAAATGTTTTTATTTCATTTCAAAATATTTTTCCGGTACTTTGTAAATATTGCATTCTTATGAAATTATCGGTGTTATTTTTTTTTGTTGATTCGCAATTATAACTTTTTGTTGTGAAATAAAATAAGGTATTAGTTGAGCTCTGCAACCTATGCTAATTCATCCAAATAGAAAAGTGCGATTATCAATCTTTTAGGCGATTACATGTAAACAGTCTGAAAAACTGAATTTAATTTGATGGGCTACTTTTAAAAGTTAATATGATTTCTTTTGTATTTTGACAAACATCATGTTTTCCATTCATTTATTGTATCCAATATTTTGATAACTTATTGGTAGATGTTCATATATATTTTCACTTGTGCCGAAACCGAAAAAATGCAATAACACATTAATTATTTCAGAGGATATGTACGCGCTGACCAGACAATGACCGAGATCAGAGCGCCAACGAAATAAAATACTTGCCTCGACTCATTACCGAGCGTTTTAAATCTGTTAATATTCAACTGTGAGCTCTTAGAAGCGTCATGTTTAGCAAATAGGTACGAAAAGAAATTTAAACTAGAATATTTATTTTGTTTACCATGATTTACAAATGACAAAATGAAATAAGACTCCCCGAATCAATGCTAAATGTGGGAATGCAGTCTTACGTTGTAAATAAAAAATCATCTAATCATTTGATACATCGTGTTTGTTTTTATGGTTAAGAAAAAAATAAAACGAATCATTTTTGGGATCGGATATAAGGCTCAAATATTTCCGAATCGGATACCGATTCCGATGCCCTCAAAAGGTCCGATTTTTTCTGATTCCCGATTCCGATTCCGATTTTTCTTAATTATAAGCCCGAAGGACTAAATTCTAGTATATATGAAATATCAAATCATTTGTAACGCCAATACGTAGTTAAAGCAAAACTAATTGTTTTGATCTATTAAAATAATTTCAAATTCTATTGATAATGTTTAGCAATTCATTTTTTATTATCGCTTATGTTTGAATTCATGTTCTGAAACATGACGTAAATCATAAATTCATGGCGTCACACCAAAGCTATGATTATTTTGTTACGGTAATGATTTAAGCTACGTTTATTAGAACGTCTAAATAGCTTTATTTGTTGGGATTTTTTAAAATTTAATATTAATGCATATTTCGAGATAAGACAATTTCTTCAATGTTATTAAATCAATAATAATTGTGACGGACATAAAATTGTAATTAACAGACGGAGAAAATCTTTATTAATATAAGATGTATTTTAAATTAAAAAAATACCAATAAATATAGTTATGTAAATATTTAACCATGTTTGAATACATTATTTACTGAGATATTCTTTGATTTGATTTTTGTTTTATGAACGAATGAAAATCTTTTTAAAAATGAATTTGACTTCTTTACGTTCTAAAAGAGTTCAGTTATTTTACTGACTTAACCGATAATTATTCTTAGTGAACCTATAGAATCGAAGAAACATTCCAACGCGATATTTAGATGTTGTGAAAAAAGTAACTTTTATTGAGACTTATTTGAATGTTAACATATCGATTTCTACAACACATAAACAAACACACATTGACTTTTATAAATAGGGTGTGGCAAACGTTACGCCTATTTTTGTTATTTGAGTTTTCTAGTTTCTGCTTGTGTTTCTTTTTATTTTAGAAATACGCCTGTTTCCATCTGACTTTTCTAATCATTAATTCTTTCATTTTTATCTCAGAAATTATTTATTTATTTTTAAAAATTATGATAAATACAAGCATGCGATTCCTGGTTTAATACAAGTAATCTCTGAGAAATTTTCAGATATTAGTGTGGAAGTGTGTCAAAACGTTTGAAGAAGGATTGTGTCTAAGGTGTACGTTGTATTGAACATGAGAGGAGAATTCTGACCATGTTTACTAAATTTTTATTCAAATTGAATAGTACTTAATAAACTTCTTAAAATTATTTTAATTAGTTCATTATTCGTTTCTGTATTATAATGAATTTTTGATTAATAAATATTATTAAAATTAATTAAATTTATTAAATATAAAATTTTGCTGAATCCTGTATTCATCAGGTTGTCCGGAAAGTTCGTACCGATTTTTAGTAGTTCATGTTTCGACACGTTAGAACACGTCAGCTTATTGGCATATACAGTACACTAACATTTCTGGTTAGATCATACTTCAAGAGAAAGAACGTTAAAAATGATTTAACTTGTGTTAATTTTGGAGCCATTTAAAAATGGAAGATTGTAAGACTAATGTTATACACGATGCTTTTTTTATTTCTGTTTTTTTTTAAAAAACTATGTGCAATGTACAGTGACGATTCCTTATTTGACAGTACTGTACGGTAGTGGTTCTCAAAGTTTATCGTTGGAGAGTTGAGCCTTAATGATGACGACTAAATCAAGACATTAATTGAGTCTGGTGGAATAAAACACGATTTCTGTACGATGAGCTTATGCGAAGTAATCACCCAATTAATTCTGAAAAATCATACTGCTCACAACTGGATAAATTAAAGGCATAAATAAAACGCACATGATCGACTAACAGCAATGGCGTTTGTATTATTGCGATTATTCAGACTTGTATTCTCATTTTGCATATTATTCTAACAATGTTATGGCAGATGAAATCTCCGACCTTCTTCAGGTGTATTTTAACGAACTCGGGAATCTTTCTGTCGAACTCGGTAATCTGTACCACACGAGGGTAGTTTGTTTTCGTATCGTCAGCTGTTCTGTGGATTAAATAAAGGGTTCCGTTCGAAATACCGTACCGATCCTGAGTTTGACAGAAAGATCCCCGAGTTTGACAAGATGCACCTGAAGAAGGTCGGAGCTTACATCGGCCGAAGTGTTGTAAGAATAATATCCAAGATGACGAACAGTAGTCCAACAAATTCAAATAATACAAATTATGAATCCTCATCTGAAAATTATCGAAACATAAAGAATGATGTATTCCGTCACGACAATGCCAGACTACACATTTCCTTAGCGACAAGAGACAACTTGTTGCAGCTTGGCTGGGATGTTTTCCACCTCAGCCTCTTCATTGACCAGCTATTGCTCGTTGAGATTAGCATTTATTCAGAACTTTACACAATAATCACAATAGTTAAGACTTCAAGTCTTTGGATTACATAAAAACGAATTTGATGAGTTCCTTTCCATGAAACTTCCGCATTTCTGGGAACATGGAATTTTCAAGTGAAAGCAAAATCGATTAAACCTGTTCCTTCCGCTATAGTATCAAATTTGGTTCATTCTACAGTGGCACATTTCGTATAGTGGTAAGAGTGTTTTCTAATGGACCAAGAGACCAGGGTTCAATTTCGGTCGAATCATATCAAAGACGTAAACATTCGTAGTTGATGCTTATTTGCTACAAACTCAGCCTTATGAGGTTAGGATCAAGGATATGTGGAGTCATCTTAGGAATGGAGTGGCAGCCTCTCCTACACTTGGTGTAGTAGCTAATAAAAAAGAGCCTTTGGTTGCCCTCAACTACGGTCGGCCACTTTACTTTGTTTCTAATGGGGAAAGCGTGCGCAGCAGAATGGTTCATATTCGGTTGATTTAATATTTGATGGCAGATATGTTTTTAGAGTTTCAATTTTCTTTTAAAATTCAGCACGAACTTTCCGGGCAACCTGATCGAAAATGAATGCGCGACTTTTTGTCTGGTAAGACTTAAAGTAAACTGTCGATATTTCAGCTTAAGTTTTCATCTTGTTTTTCTTTCTTGGCGCAGGCGTGGTCAGCATAAAGGGGAGAAAATCCGCACTGTAATGTTATTTTCATTTTATTTTCATATAGAGACGCATCAGTAGTACATCCCGCGAAAGTGATTAGCACCAACGCTAAGACGCTACTTAGAGGCCAGTGTGCACAATGGCGCCTGTGTATCTCCATGTGTATCGGCGCACACACACAACCAGTAAAACAAATGATGTGATTTGGCGCGTTATCGACCCGATGTTTGTGACTCTACAATGGGGGAAGGTAACCAATCAGAGTAATCAGTATCAGCAAAACAAACAGTCGTCTAAGTAGCGAGAGCTTTATTAGATCAATGATCAACGTCCACACCCTCACTGCCTTAAAAAAAGCCGCTAGGCACTCACAACTAAACCCGACGGTGCACAGTCAAACCCGCCACCCCGTCCATCGAAACCTGCAGCTTCAAATCTTCGCCTCACCACCGTCAACCCGACTCAAACCGAGGCTTTTGAGATACAGCGCCACCTGTGGCGGGAAAGTTGCCATCAAGAGCTTCAATTCTCCCGCCAATTCTTTAAGAAGATCTTTATTTTGTCTAATGTTTATGTTTTTTGGGGTTATTTTTTGTGTAACTATTTTTTTCTTAATTCTTACTTTTTCTGTTTTTTGTTTCAAAATCCCTGCAAATGTTTGTTCAATGGCTTGTTAGCCATTTTGTTTATTTGATTTCCCTCTTCTAAATCTATTAAAGCCAACTTTTTGTCAATTTCTTTTTTCTTGCTACCGCCGATCTTGCTCAGTCTATTCTTACCTACTAATACAACGATTATATTTACCTATTTACCTATCTATATTCTTGCTCGTTTTAATTGTTGGTTCATGTGTGTGTTTATCTCCCCCCTCTCTCTCTCTCTTTTACCTCTCTCTCTAAATATATAGTGAGAGATAGAGAAAGAGAGAGAAATACACCCATATATATATATATATATATATATATATATATATATATATATATATATATATATATATATATATATATATATATATATATACTAGGATGAAAATATACTTATGGCTGAATGCTCGAAGGAATTCTCTCGGGAATACAACACACATGTTAATATGTAGTTAGTTTGTCTTGCTATTTTTTATTCAACTAATCTCATTTATTAAGCACTGTGTAAATAAATACCAAAAGCATAACGTATATAACATACAACATATACACTAATATATATATATATATATATATATATATATATATATATATATATATATATATATATATATATAAGCAAACATTATTAAATAACACGGAGTGTTTTTGCTTGCTAAGACTTTTTTTATTTGTTCAATTTTCCGAATGGTCCATTTAGTGTTTTGGTCAAATTTCTGTATGTGAGTTCCATGTGTTTCCTGTTCCATTTTCTTTCCCTTTTTGCGAGTACTTTCGATGTGATTCGTCAAATCATCTTCAAGCGGTGTTAAACACACGGTGTTAAACATATGGCAGTATTAAACACATGGAAATTACATACAGCAATTTCATCTAAACACTAAATGGACCATTCTGAAAATTGAAAAAAATTGTGTATTCTAATAAGAGAGATTACAGAATGCCCTTAGAAATAATTCATATATACATAAACACCTCTATTATAATAATGGTATGCGTGTGTAGGCCCAGTCAAAGTCAAAAACTACAAAAGAAAATCCCACAAAGTTGGTATTTTCTTGATCGGCGTTTCCCCGGTTGCATAATATCTCAAATTAAGAACAACATATTTTGTTAACTTAAATTTTCGCAGGGCGCGTCAGGGAGGGTTCGATTATCACAATATTTCATGTACTAAGTAAAGAGAAGTAGCTATAATTTTTTAATTAAGGAGTTACTTCCCGTATGCTATATAAAAGAGAATTGTATGTGTGTATGTGTATGTGTATGGTTACAGAAAGGAATTAGCTAGGGGGAGGAGAAATAGAAGGCTGGAGAGAAAGGGGAGAAAAGAGGAAGTTAGAGATATGGATAGAGAGAGGTAGAGAGATACAAGTTTGAATAAAAATATGTTACATTTTTGCCACGGCAACGTCGGTTTGTCCTAATTATATCTATCTTTCTATCTATCTATCTATCTATCTATCTATCTATATATATATATATATATATATATATATATATATATATATATAACATTGATCTATGTAAACACCTTTGCATGATATATTTGTGTTCCAAGAAATCAACAAACAATGGAACTGTGTACGATCATTTCAGAGACCATGTATTTTTATTTTTACTATTTCATCTGTCGTCAGCACAGTGTGTGGACATCAAAATAAAGCATCAATAGAAAAGAAAGTTCAACACCGTTCTTTACACATTAAGTTAGAAAGAGGAGTTAAAGTATGCATTCCTTAAATCGTAGCAGACACATTGAAACATAGTCTAAGGACCTATATCAGGTTTCAAGGTTAAAGAAAGTCGATGTCATAGAACATGTATGGGGTAACATACCTTAAGAAACAGCAAAACATTGATCAAACCATACATAACATAAAAGTTGTTAAAATGCATCTACATCTATGATCTTACAATGCGAAATAGTTTAATCGGGCACTGAAGTTTAATATCAGTGGTAGAGCAATTAGTAATATATATATATATATATATATATATATATATATACATATATACATATATATCTATATATATATGTATATATATATATATATATATATATAGAGAGAGAGAGAGAGAGAGATGTTTATAGAATCAACATGTGTAAATTCAGTAGTCTTCTTGTTTTTATGTATATAGCTTTCTATTTATGTATACATCTTTATACCAATCTATCTCGTTATCTATTGATCCATATGAATCAGGTGCTCATTAAGCTCACTAACTATTATATTTTGATATGTGTTTCTCTGTCTGCCAGGGTGCTTATCTACCTCCTTATACACATGCCTCCATAATATTGTTTGCATCTAATTCTATACTTTTCCTTTTCTTTAGTTTATCTATTATTTTTTTTTGAGACATTTTTCTTTTTTCCTTTTAAAATGCACGAGAATGTGTGTTCAGTGGCTTGTTAGGCAGTTTCTTGATTTCATTTCCTCTTCTAAATCTATTAAAGCTGACTTTTTTATCAATCACTATTTTCTGTATTAGTGCATTCGTATGTATATATATATATATATATATATATATATATATATATATATATATATAAATATGTATATATATGTGTGCTTATATATATTGTTTACTTTTGTTTGTAAATGTTGATACGTCAGAATTTCTTTTATTGCATGTGTCATTCGAAAGCGGAAATAGTATAGCTTTATTTTACAAACGTTTTAATATAAACAAACAATAACAATAGACAACTCTTTACAAACAAGGGATATCTATTATAAGAGGGCTAAGAAAGTCTTGAATCGGTGATTTGTGTTTTGCGATGTTTTCTCGGAGTCTTCGCTCACTGATCTGTGCTGAAGGGCCGGTCTGCCACGATGAGTCAGTTTCTACCCCAGACCCGGCAGAGCCAGATCGATGAAACTCAGGTACACCCGACAGACATTTAAAACTATACGCTTTCATTGAGATAGGCTGACCTTATATTTTTGTTAAAACGGTCGTTAGAGCCCAATTCAAATCATCAGCGACTAACGAAATAAAAACAAATCGAAGAATGGAGTTCAAAGATTACCGTAATGTCTTCCGGTGAGTTCACTCAAGGGTTCTTTTTGGAAAAAGTACCGAGTCAATAGGGGCGCACTGTCTATTTATATGGCTCTTAATCGTAATTAAGTATCATGTAGAATTAATTCATTCTTGATAAAATGATGTTGTATGTTTCTCTGTTTCAATGATGTGTTCATATTTAGAGATTATAGTGTGTGTTTTAGTTTATTTGTTAGTGAGTGAGTTTGATTTTGGGTGCGGTTGTATTCCTGCTAATGAATGGTGTAACTGTTCTACTTATATTACTTTTATGATTTGGAAATAGTGCTGATATTTGAGTGTGAAACTATTGTAATAATTCTAGTTTATTTGCTATGGGGGTATTAGTGTTAATGAAGGGGGGACCTTTATCAGTAAAAACACTTTCCTATGGGATATCAAAATAAATGGATGGGTCAATATAAGCTTGCTATCACTATGTGTGGTGTCTCTTTTGGTTCGTGGGGGATCATTGTATTTACTTAACTCTGTTAGCTGATATCTAATAACGTTCATGACCTTATCGAAGGGTCTGTGGGAATCGGTAAGGTTTAGATCTTGGTCATAAATATATATTTTTTTCTTTTTATTTAAGGGCATCCAATGAATATATTTCTAGGTATTTAACTAGTGAGACATAATACATTTACTATATTGAAATGTTTTAAAGAATTGGACCTAAACCACGTGATCAATTACAACTGTGATGAGCAGTCAGGTATTTGCAAACTCATTTTTCCCGGTTGAGAAGATTTCACCCGAACTCAATGGGTGATTTGACGGGTCACAATACTTTCTAGTAATGTTTTGTATCCAATTTATGTCTTTCTTTCTTTGTATCTATCTATATGTTATTTTCGATATCTGTGTTGGTTAACTTTTGCTTTTTGTCCTAATTTTGTTGTTCTATTTATATGGTATCGTTAAGAAATCCGAACGACTGTTTGTTCAATGTCTTGTTAGGCAGTTTGTTTAATTGATTACCTGTTTTTAAATCTATTTAAGCTTACACTGTATCTTTTGTATTGCGTTTTTTAATCAATCAATATATGTCTATCCATGTCTATCGATATATTCAACTATCTTCCATCTACATATCTCTTATGCTCTTTTTTAATTCCATTCTCTAACACATATATAAATGCCACCTAATCCTTTGCCATAAGCGACACACACACCCACATACTGTGCATATAAATAAACAGAATATGTACAACAGTATTTGCTACAGTACTATTTAAGACGCAGAATTAAACAGGAAACGTTTAAGATGGGAGACATACACGGATCTGTATTATTTGAATACACACATTATACTAATAATATATGTGAGAGATTGTAACAGCATCATTACTTATATGGCAGACTAATTCGAAGCAGTTCTCCCATTTTAGCCAAACTGTCAACGTTTCAATTAACCGGTTTTTAAAACTACTCCATCATTTTCATGTCTATATATAATGTTAGGTATATATATATATATATATATATATATATATATATATATATATATATATAGATTTAGATTTTTCACTTATAAAATAGATCTTTCAGTGAAGACCGGGGTTGTTCCAATAAAAAACAAGCTCGATGATACTCGATTACAGAGTACAGAGCATTTATATGTGATTTTATGAAGGCTTACCAAAGCATTCCTTTCAGGACACCAATGATCACCATTAAAGATATTTTTTCTTACAAATACTATTTATTCAAATTAAATGTTTTTTCCTACACGTGTTTCACTACCAAGCAGTTACTTGTTTGGCAGATCATCAGGGAAATTAAATGTCTGGAATATTGTGTTTTGTCGGCAGTTGAAACCAGTATTCCAGACATTTAATTTCCCTGATGATCTGCCAAGCAAGTAACTGCTTGGTAGTGAAACACGTGTAGGAAAAAACATTTAATTTGAATAAATAGTATTTGTAAGAAAAAATATCTTTAATGGTGATCATTGGTGTCCTGAAAGGAATGCTTTGGTAAGCCTTCATAAAATCACACATATATATATATATATATATATATATATATATATATATATATATATATATATATATAGTATAAATTTGTATTAATACAAACACTATAAGTTACATATGAGCATAAATGTTTCGGTTGTACTCTTCACGGAGAGTGAACCTTCTGTCTTATTTGGTCTGAAGAGGTTCACTCTCGGTGAATAGTACAACCGAAACATGTATGCCCATATGTAACCAATAATGTTTGTATGAATAAAAATGTATACTTAAGAACAGCTCTATCTGTTATTGAGCACTTTTTATAAACACTTGAGTTTCAACGGATTTACATCTACAGAAACTAATACAATACATGTACTATATATATATATTCTTTCATTTATGCAAACATTGTTAAACACAACAGAATTCATAGACTCGATTTTCCTTTTTTCATATTTTCAATTTTTCTAATGATCTTTTTGTGTCAAAATCAAAAACTTTTCATATATGATCCATGTGTATCACGAGCGTTTACGATTCTTCCTCGAATAATATTCAGGTGAAAAACACAAATCCAAAAAAAGCTGTAAAGAAAAAGATCATTTCAAAAAAAGCAGTTGACAACGCGCACGTGAACGAACCAGTACAAATTAAAAAATGACGTTAACAATTAAAATTCCGCGGTGCCAGAATTAACGTCACCGGATGAATTTTATTACGTTAAGCATTTTAAAATGTTGTGACTAGTTACATACGTAATGTTATTAATTGTAGGTTTCTGGGTTTTAATAAAGAAAGTCTCTAATATTAAAACCCAACAATTTACAATTAATAACATTACGTATGCAACTAGTAACCACGCCACTGGCCAGTGATTGAGAAGAAACGGTCCCAGACGAATACACCGCTTCTTTTATTTTCGGGGTATGAATGTTTATGTTTGCAGGCGTTATCCTCAGTCGGGCAGGATCACTCAGCACAAACGAACGACCAGCAAGGTGTGTTATTAACGTTAATTTATTTTAATTGTTTGTGACTTGTGAGACATTATACCTCCCCTGCGAGGGGAGGTATAGATAACCATAATAGATAGAAATAATAATACAAACTAATGGATGTCGTTTAACTTAACAGTTCAAATGAATCAAATAAACAGAAGTTAAGCAACATTTATTATTTATTATTGTTATAAAGCTCTATCTGATTTTTTTTTATAATGGGGTCAATAACACAAGGGTTTCATAAACCACACGGCAAGATCACCGATGCTGATTGACGTTGAACCTTTCTAATACTAGATGGGTAACAATTCTGAAATATCAGTCGCTGTATGTAGAAGTACAGACCTAAAGATGGCTTTAAAAAAATACTTCACTATAACCGAACAACCGTCGTCGTTGGGCGAAATTTCTGTTCTTAATAATGTGGTGCGGTTCTTCGGAAAGAAAATGCAATTCGTTGTTATCGTTTTTCTTTTTATCTAAACAAACAGCCATGAACCATTGTTATAGAATCATTTCTGTATTAAATACACCACTTGGACTCAATAGTTACATTTTGAAAGAAATATTTCTTCCACTTTCTTTCGTTTCGACATAAATTTTATTTAATACCGATGTACTAACATTTTCAGAATGCACGCAAAATTACAAAAAAAATATTCGAGATAAATTGTTGAGAATTGCTTTAAAAATATATCCATCAGTTTATCAAGACGATTTCAAATTAAATGTAAATAGCGAAATGCCCAATAATTTTCTTTTGGTTACATTTGTAAAAATATTTAAAAATATATTATTCCGATGTACAATCAATATATAAATGTTTCCCTTTTTAATCGGAAACACCTTAATATGGGGTGCGACCTGGGTTGATGCGTGTGTACGATAAAAATACATCTGTCTTCTCGACAAATTTGTATTCCAACCGATGGCCATAGAGGCGAGCGGAGCGATTGGTCCCGCAACCGACCACCGCCTCAATCACCTAGGGTTATCGACTATTGTGAGTTGAATTGACTCTACTAGCGCCGTTGTTAAAAGAAAAATGAGTTAACATTAATATTTTGAGGCGACGAGTTTTAAAAGAAAAGAAATACCACGTGTCTTTTATAGTAACGTAATACACTAGAACAGCGCTTCCCATTGTTAAAATGTGCCAGAGTGGGAGGAGGCTGGCAGTTCTACTTGGCGAACAAGCCGCAACATAGTGATTTTATTGTTGCAACTCTCAACTTCCCGTGTCGCCTTTGAATAGCTCAACATATTACTTACATTTCTCTACCATCGTCAATATTATTTGATGAAACGTTTCGAGCCTGTCATCGGCCTGCCAAGCAAACAGGGCATCCGATCAAACTTCCTGATGTTTTAAATATATCCACAAAGGCTTTTTAAAGTTGGCAGTTGAAACAGATTATTTAAAATAGGAGGGCAACAAAGTAAATTATGTTTCGGATTTTTTAAAAGCTTGAAGCCATTCAGTGGTCCTTTCTACGGAAAATTCAAGCTGATCGGAACTACTGGTCATGTCTGAAGAAGACAAAAATGTTCTCGCTGCAAAGACGACGTGAAAGGTACCGGATAATTTACATCTGGAAGATATTGGAAGGAAAGGTACCGAACATTAATGGCCACATTCAAGCCCGAGACAATGAACGCCGCGGGAGGCACTGTATTGTTCCCTCGCTAAAAACTGGTGGGAAAATACGAACCATTTTTGAAACGAGCTTACCTGTACAGGGGTCACAACTCTTCAATGCCATGCCTAGGTGTATTCGGGATATAAAAAATGCTGCTGTGGAACAATTTAAGCGCTCTCTTGATGCCTACCTCGCTAATATCCCGGACCAACCCCAAATTGTCGGATACACGGCGTGCAGGCAAGCCGACACCAATTCTATCGTGCACATGCAAGCACATGCTGGTGCGGTTCCTTTGTCTCACAGGATCCTCACATCAGCCAGGGCGAGTTGAAAAACCAGCAAGCCTGAACACGCCTGTTCGAAGCACCAGACAAAAAAAAAAAAAAATATTGATCATTTTTATTATTTGGATTATTTGGACTGCTGCTCTCATCAACGTTTCGGCCGATGAAACCTCCAAACTTCTTCAGATGCTCCTTGTCGAACTTGGGAATATTTCTGTAAAACTCGGGAATCTGTACGGGATCCGTTTGAAGTTGAAGGTTCAATCCTCGGTGAGGGCGATACTAAGAATACAATTACGAATTACTTAAGACTTCTATCCTGTCATGGCTGACGGAACGAGAGCAAGCTACCCTCGTGGATTAAATAAATGTTTTCGTTTGAAATTCTGTAAGGATTCCCGAGTTACACAGAAATATTCCAAAGATAGTCAACATGCATCTGAAGAAAATCGGAGGTTACACCGGGGAAAACGTTGTGAGAAAACCTCCCAGATTTGAAAACAGTCCAAATAATCAAAATAATACATGCAAAGTTATTGTTAACATTGACCGTTAAAAGTTTAAAATTTTAATTTTAATGAACAAATATATAAGCATTTACCTAACTTTATATATTGAAGTTTTATCTCAACTTTTGTAAGTAACGTTTCTTTGTTTGAAATAATCACTATATTAAATGATCCTTTCGT
>OY744547.1:46060881-46100881 GCA_963556195.1 Sepiola atlantica | reverse complement strand
TACGGGCATAATGTTCCTGTAAAATAATATACATAGGGTAGGTACTATTTCTATGCGGCATACGAATGATTTAAAAAGAGAAAATATTTATTTCATCAAACAATTTAAAAATAAATATTCCATCCTCAATTTGTATATACAAATCAAGAAATGTAGCTTGTGTTCCTGTGTGTTCAACATTTAATTCTAACTTCTTTTTATATATCAAAGATTTTTTCGTCAATACATATTATGTTTGTCTTACACACAAACGAACAACACAGGTAAGGAGGACATTTTTTTATAACAAATATAAGGTAGAAAAACATTAATCTGGAACAAAACTGACATCTAATATACGGAACGATTTTGTTCTTGTTTTTTAAGGTAAGCCATGAGATAAAATACTGTTTTGTTTTAAATTTCCGAAACAGTTTTTCATGGTAAACAACTAATGATCCCTTAAATAATGTTCAGACTAGCGTAAATCTTTGGAAGCAAAATAATATTGTGACTGTAAACAATAAATTGACTTACAAGCAAAGTAATTTTAAACCGAAGGACTTGGGACTAATCGAATCTGTCGGCATTCCTCTGAATTTTTGTTATTATAGTCTCACCATTTATCAAGATCAAGAGCCACTTGACGATGAGGATTTAAGAGACGAAATGATTATCAGCACTGAAATGGAGAACACTATAGTTGTACTAACATTTATCCAAGGTATGAACTACGTTTGACTACTTATGGGAGGTTCACGACAAGAAGATTTTTACATTGGAATTGAAGGCAACCAAATTGTAATCAACAGGAAGGCAGTCTCGTGGTAATGTGTTCTACAGGCGAGAAGCCCTTGCAAAGAAGCTTTTCTGTGTAAATTTAGTTCCGTCGTAACATATAACAGTGACAGAATCGGGAACCTGCATCCAAGGGTTTCAAATACATGGTTTCAATGTGGTTCCTAGTGAATGACGTTAAAGAGGTTAGATCATGGCAATTTTTACAACCGCCATGGGTGTCTCCTTTTTGAGCGAGCTAGGTTTCCTACATCAAAGCGTGACCTTGTGTCACATCAGGTGTTAGATGGGGATGCGGGTCAGTGCCGTGTCAGCTGTCCGTTTTCGGACCCTTGTAAAAGGCTGACGCCTCATATCAACTTCATGCATCAGTGCCAACTTGCGGGTCAGCCACTCACTGGCCTATGAGAAACAACTCGTTGACTGGAGATTCACATACTGTACTGACATCACAAACGCTACTACCACAAACTCGTGGCCGAATATACACACAGTAAGACAAACACATACTCACATTTATTTGATCAGCGTCATCTTACTACTTATTTATCATTGGTCACCGATTATCAGGGCCAAGATCAACTCTCGAATAAGGGTTAATGAGACAGAAATGTTTGTTAGCTGAAAGATTAAGTACACTATGGGAGTACTCACATTGCCCAAGGCTAGAAAATGAGTATTGCTTATGAAGTGGTTTAGAACAATAATTTAGTTGACATTGGATTTGAAGACAATCCCGTTATAATCAGAAGAAAAGCAGGTACCAGTAATGTATTCTGCAGACGGAAAACCCGTGCAAAAAATCTCTGCCCATGGAAATTCCGCGTAACCGTAGGCACATGGAGGGGGGAAGGAAAGTATTTTTTATGTGGTTTAAAAACGAGTTCATCCTGTGAATGTTTTACTAGAGGAAACCAAATATTTGAGCTAAGTCGAGCAAGACAGGAAATTCCCATTTGTTGAAACAAGTTACCAGGAGATTAATTCCTTGCGGCTACAATATGGTCGTCTTCAAATATAATGTCAACAAATAATTGTAATGAATCGTCAAAACTTTGGTTCATCATCTAAATCTTCTCATAATATCCTTCATCATTCAGCTCATTGACCTTCATCATAGAGTGGCTTTTAG
Organism: Sepiola atlantica; assembly: GCA_963556195.1. Classification (NCBI taxonomy): domain Eukaryota; kingdom Metazoa; phylum Mollusca; class Cephalopoda; order Sepiida; family Sepiolidae; genus Sepiola; species Sepiola atlantica. Next base: position 46,098,972 of record OY744547.1, on the reverse strand, counting down.
TGTTGATAAATAGTGACTCATTCGTAATATAAATATACACACATATTATTTAGTTCCATGATATAAAAAATATAATTTCATATAAAGGTGTTAACTCGAGATTTTCAACAATAAAAATGATTCCCACTCGTGTGAAACGTTAAGCTAAACAAGTCAGGGTGAAATACCAATTTCTAATGAAAACGGCGAACTCGACAACCAAAATCAAAAGTCTGTCTGGCCGTCACATTTACACGCCTCGACTCTGTGAAAAAGCCGTGGACGCACTCTAAGAAGCACGACTTGCGCAAGCTGAAAATACATTAAGCACGAGTAGTCTCTCTACAATGAAGGCATAACTCAAAAAACTAAACGCACACACACACGCATAAAAATAGCAACATTCAACAAACGGACGCATTTTTAACGCTCGTGTCTTCTTCCACCCAGCGAATATTCTACAAACATTGGGACATTAACTTTTCGAAAAAAAACTATTTACTCAGTAAAAATATATTTCACACCACTCTAAATTTGTATATAGATAAAAATAGGTTGTGTTCGTTAACCATTTTTTCTTTCTTTCATTCAGAACACCCTGGTAGGAGAGAGATACCGTAATAACATCACATTCCACCCAAATATGGAATTCAACAAACGGAACGTCCGCAGAATTTCATTTTCTGAATGGAAAGTACTGGTCATTCGTTTGCCTGAAGCGAATCCTGTGGAGTATGTTTAAAGAATAGAATAAACACATTCGTTAAAATCTCAGAAAATGTGTAAAAAATAGATTAACTTTGGCCAAATTTTAGACTTCAAAGACACATAAGGTCAAAGCACGATCAAAGGAATTCCAAGTCTTTGAACTTTATTTGACCGGAAACATGAAGTCATAAAAGTAAAAAGGGTAGAAAGTGATAGAGTTATATATATATATATATATATATATATATATATATATATATATATATACATAACCCTATTCTCATGTTTCACTCTTGCTCTCTCCCTCTCTATATATATCTATTCTTGAAGAGAAAAGTCAGATATATAAATTCGTACATATTTGTAAATGTATATATATAGCAACGTGATATTTAGAAGGCAATACCATGCAGAGGTGTCGCGAATAGACACAAGTTGGAGCAAAATAAGACATATACTGTTGAAACGGGTTGAATTGTTTCACCTTTCATAGAATGTATACATACACCCACACACATATATATATATATATATATATATATATATATATATATATATATATATATATATATATATATATATATATATATATATTACATGCACACATATATCTGTCTATTTACACAATGTTACAATGTTCTGTAATACCTGCATCAAAATTGTTTGGTAGAAAATCAGTACAATATTATAATATTTTGGGAGCTCTTTTCTTCTTGAGGTCTGTGTTAAACTCAAGTTCAAATGTGCATATGAAAGAAAACCGTGTGGATGCAATCCCAGAGCAAATACTATTGAAATTCGAAATCTAATCAGATTTTAAAAGATTTATTTTTTTTTTTATTTATTTATTTGTACTTTATTTATTTATTTATTTATTACCCCCTCTCAGTTTTCCATTAGTTTCTCTCCAAAATCTAAATATTTTTAAATTTAATTTTTTTTTACCGTTTTTTTAAATATTTTAAATCTAAATTCAAACCAAGTCTATTGTTCCTTTAAATTAATGTGTCGATTTATATTGTCCGTTAAACATTGCATTATCTGTTGTTTGTTTCATATTATTGTGTATATTAATATTCAATTTATTTATTGTTTTTCAATTATGTATATTTTATTAATTAATTTAATTCAAGCTAGCATTATTTGTTCATTCATCGCTCGTAGCTGTCTAATGCTAATTATAACAATGGAAAGGGGTAATTCAGCTGGACATGTATAATGATGCTTAAGTCGCTTTTAAATTTAGTCATTTCTACTTATATTAGGTTAACTATTATTATTCGCATATAACGAATGTTTTTCTTTCTTTTTTTAATTAATGTTATAGGGTGTTGTTCTTGCCGGAGTGGTTTATATGTATATATTAAATAAATTAATTAAAAGTAAAGATAAGTTTTTTTTTTTTTTTTTTTTTTTTTTACATGGTTCACCCCAAACAAGGCAGGACGACACTGTAAACGTAAGGGGCTACTGAGAAAAAGGAAAAGGGGGGAAGGATTGGTGGTTCAGCTTAAATTGGGATCTGAGCAGCGAGATGTCTGTTTACATTAGTTTTAAATTTCTGCATGTCAGTACTGTCGGGGAAACAGGGGGCAGGGAGGGAGTTCCAGAGGCCAGCAGCACGAGGAAAGAAGCTATTTGAGTAGAATGCTCTCCGGCATCTGTAACTTTAGTTTTATTGCAAAATGATCATAATTTTTTTCACTCCAAAACCAAATCGCAGTTACCGCGGTCACAACGAAATATGTACTACCGCCGTTTTCATTTCAATAGAAGAAAAGCAGCATTTTCTGCTACGTTGAACACCCTACAAAGGGAGGTTGTGACGATAACTACCATATCCAGGTTTAAAGAGGTCGTGGACAAGCATTCAGACTGTATGTGGATGTTAATATCTTCTACCTGTATCTTTACATGGCTCGTTGCACTTTACTATTTTTGCCAAATAAAATTTCATATCTGTTCATAGCGTTCATTAATTTATCCCCTAATAAGAAAGTAGCCAGTAAATCAAGAGAAATCTAGTCTGGCGCGAATATGTTTTTTAGACCTGCTAGACTTTTTACGACCATACCACAGAGGTGACAGGTGTTATAATGACCTGATGGGATGGCATAATTGAAGACATTTCTTGCATATGCTTGATTCTACTGCACATGCATTCGATGGTGATTCACCAGCCGGCAAACTTGGCATATTAGCTTTAGTTACCCCACTCCCACCCCCGTAGGTCTCAAAAGGTTTATGATGCAACAAGCTTCACACATAGTTGGTATTTACATAAAGATCGCATATTCACAAAGTACCAGCATGGCACCAGGATTATAGTGACCTACACTTGGGAGACACTCTCTGAGTATTAGTAACCATGGACCCGTAATCACTTAAACCGCAAATGTTATATGGGAGAGAGCTTGATTTATGGTGGGTTTGTTTGTTCGAATGAGTAAGGTTTAGATTATGGGGAGGCGCCGGTTTCAATGTGAGACAGCGAGCAAACAAACCCACCAGCAATCAAGCTCGATATGAGGGAGGAGAAGGCATACCGAAATGCCTTTAATATTATTTTTTTTAAAGTTTTAATCGAGTTTCTCTGTAAATTCACCAGTTGTAGTTTGCATAACTCCTCACGTGTCTGAAGAAGACTCATGGGAGTCGAAAACGTTTTGTCAAATTCATATTCAAACGTCCTGTTTGATTATTAGTCCGTCAACATAAAAAGATGGATCAAATAAGAAACAAACGGGAATTGTCCATCAATGAAGAAATGCTAAGTATACAAATATATATATATATATATATATATATATATATATATATATATATATATATATGTATGTATACACACATACATACTTACACATTTCCTTAAATGAAACAACACTCTTTCAAATCGAAAGACATTTCTTCAAATGGATTTCCATATCTGATGAGAGCGGAGAACCGCTTGAAACGCGTTATATAAAATTATAAAATGATAAAACAACAAAATAATAAAGAGAGAGAGAGAGAGAGAGAGAGAGAGAGAGAGAGAGAGAGAGCGAAAATTTGAACCTTAGCAGTATTGGTAGTTGTGTGGCACCTTTTTTGTATGGATCTGCTGTGCGGGGGGGGGGGAATTGTCTCTATTATTTGGTTATTTGAGAACACACACCCACACACACACACACACACACACACACACACACACACACATATATATATATATATATATATATATATATATATATATATATATATATATATATATATATGCATGCGTGCACGCGCATGCGCACATAGAGAGTTTATAGGGGATGGTTAAATGAAATGTATGTTATATACGAAAGTGGAGATACGTAGAAAGTAAAAACTAGAAAAAGTTAGAATATGAAGAGGAAAAGTTGAAAAAATGAAAACATTGGAATGGAAAAATTGCTGATGAGAAAAGATAAGTTATTATCCAACGGCACACACTCATCCTCCCCCGTAGGAAACTGGTGTTGGTCAGTTTATGTGTTTATAGAATTATTCAATCTTTGTTCAGTCATGAGATGTGGGTGTTGAGTCTCAGAATGAGTTTGATTTCGTAATTTTGTTTGTGCGGTTATGTCTTAAAATTGGGGGTCTATGATGGGGGCATTTGATGTTGTCTATGGTGTGGTTTGGAAGATTGTAATGCATGGCTACTGGATACTATGTGGATTTGTTTTTAATGGTCTGTTTATGATTATTAAGACGTAGACGGAATTCAAGGTATGTTTCCCCTAACGTAGTTGCCCTTTGTGCATCTGGGCAGTATACTAAGTAAACCACATTGCATCTAGGTTTTTTGTCTGTTTTGTTTCCTTGAGGTGTGAGGGTGTGGTGTATTTTGGTGGATGTTAGTAGGGAATGTAGGTTCGGGAGCTGTCGTTTTGCACTGATGGGTATTTTTTTGTATATTGTATTGAGAATGGGGTGGTCATGTTCTAGCTGATTGAATATCTTTTTGATGCGATTGTGTAGTTTGTTGGTGTTGTGATTGAAATTAAATACCATTGGTATTTGTGAGGATGATTTTTTAAATTGTTTTTATATGTATCCAAAGTAAACCACATTAGGACTATCGCAGGTAATAGTGGGAGATGTGAATGTGTAGTTAATGTGATATGGTAGCATATTTTGCATCTAAGTTTGTTGTCTGTTTTGTTTCCTTGAGGTGTGAGGGTGTGGTGTATTTTGGTGGATGTTAGTAGGAAATGTAGGTTCGGGAGCTGTCGTTTTGCACTGATGTTTATTTGTGTATGTTGTATTGAGTGTTTGACTATCTGTTTGAGGGGGTTATGTGGTTGCTGGTGTTGTGGTTTAAGTCAAATATTGGTATTTGTGAAAATGATTTTTTATTGGCTTTGTAAGTTAGTAAATTTTGGCTGTTCATAGTTGATGCTTTTCTAATATAGTTTTACAATTATTTTGAGGGGGTAGTTTCTATAGAGAGGGGTAATCGCTAAAATTCCTATTTGTGTGTCATACTCAGTAGAGTCTGAACAGGTACCTTTGATGCGTAGGCATTAGCTGTATATGATAGATTTGTTTGTGGTGATAGAGGGGCTTTTCTTGAAATTAAGGTAACCATGCCCGTCGGTGTGGTTGTATGAAGCCTGATGTGGTTATGCGATTGTTGGTGATGTTTACCAGGACGTCTAAAATGGGATGCGTCTGGTGGAGTGTTCTGTGGTGAGGTTTATGCTGTTGTGACCATTGTATAAATGTTGATAGAAGTGCTTCAGAGAATCTTCGCCGTGTGGCCAAATGAAAAAGATGTCATCTATGCTTCTGTTGGAATGTAGTTGTGTTAGATAATAGGTGTGTATATGCTTATGTTCAAATATATACATGTAGATGTTGGAATTGCTGGGAGACATTTTTGTTCCTAAGGATGTGCGTTTTACTTGTAAAAGTGTTGGTTGTTAAATGTGAAGTTGTTGTGTGCCAGGATGAATTCTATGATGTTGCGTATATCGTTAATGGGGATGTATAGTAGATTTTTGGTGTGTAAAAAGTTCCTGCACGTGGATATTCCATTTTCATGTGGAATATTGAAATAGAGTGAGTATACACCGATTGTGTCGAGAATTACGTAGTTTGGTAGCTTTCTATTCTGTGTAGACTTTGTAGGAAGAGTGTGGTGTCCGTAAGGTCGCTAGGGATGTTCGATAACAGGGGGTTGAGGATGCTGCCGATATATCCTGATATGCTTTCTGTGAGGATTCCAATATCCGAAATGATGGGTCGACCAGGTGGCAATGCCCTAGGTGCATGGCCATCCCTACTACAGGCCAGGCAATCGTGCAACTGGGGTCTTTTACTGGGGGTCATGTGAATTTTCTTAAATATTCGATATAGAAGTTGCAAACAACGCTAAAATTCCTCTGTGAGATTAGTTTGATGTTTTTATGTGTTTTACATACCAAATAATAAGAACCACAATGAGCTAATTGATAAATTTGACAATTATTGATGAATTCCTATAAATGAAGAGACAGGTAACTTTGAATAAACGAAGGCAAATGCATATTTCAATGAGTGATTTTTATTTCAATGTAGGATTTTTTAAAGAGAATTTGTACTTGTGTCAAAAGATCATTACATGTATATTGTGGTTAAAAAATAGTTTGTTCAAATGTGATACGTGGTTTACTAACCAAAAATTTAAACTGTCCTCATTTTGATTGTTTTCAACACAACATTTTGGCTATAGTATTTATTTCACATCATAAAATTATCCAAAAACAAAGTTCAAACTAAAATTTCAGTATCCAAATCTCTAGTGTTGTCTCGTAGTCGATTAATCTAAGCAAACAGATTCACTGAAATGGAAGATTAAATGAGATAATACAATGTCCATAGATTAAATAGAAGGTTTAGTTAAAAATCTATAGGTGATCCTATAAAATGGGCAGGGTTCACAGCAATGAGTTACGATAACCAGAATGTTGTGGCAAAACAAGGATGGCACATTTTAAAAAATGTCTAAGGAAAGTTCTTCACCTCAAAATCTGAAAGTAGTAATTAAAATTTCTCACTGAACAGTAGTATCCAGTGGAACTTTTAAATCAACGCGATCTATTCCTTTCAAAAACTTCTATACTCATGATAAAAAGCAGTATCATTGAATATTTCCTCCTCTGTAAGACAATCTTGTTGTGTGATATATCCTGCTATATAAAAAAGTGACATTTTAATATCTTTGGAGATACCAGTTTCTAGGTCTGGCAGGAGATACAATGTTTTGTATGCCAATTCATCCAACAGATATCCGCATTGTGAGCAAGTATGGCCTGAATCATGGCTATACTCTCTAACATCAACTTTCAACTGAAGTAATTTTGTTTTTTGAATATGGAATTTCTGAATAACATTTTGTACGGTAATAAAATAAGTACCACCAGAATCTTGTCTCAATTTACAAAATTCAGTTTCAAGACAGTCGGTGGTAAATCCTCCAAGAATAACAAAATTGAACCGACTGTCAAGTAAATGTCAATTAAACAATTACATGTATGCTTGATAGCCATACTAGTGTCTCTTGTGAAGGATTTTATTCTCTTCCCTTGCTTTTCCCTCATTTGTTTTGCCATGCTTCCAAAATTTGCAAGAAATGTCAAATTTCCATCATTTCGATCTGATAATACACTTTTCAATGGATCATTTGTCTTGACACTTCCATAAATATCTTTTTTTTATCTATTTTCCAAAATTTCAAAACGATGAAAGTAAGTTTCTCTTGTATCATCATCTTGTAATAATGGATGAGTTTTCATTGCAGTTAGTCTCATCATAAAACACTTTCAAACAGTGGGAAACTTTTTGTCTCTCAACTGGTTTTGGAAGATCCGCTACTTCTGTTAGTTGTGATAACTAAACAAATTGATTTTTTTCATGCGCAAAAAGTTGTTTCACTATTTTCCATTTTGCTATCATTTCTTTACCATCAGAATAAAACAGCAATTCTGAACAGGCCTCAGTTATCCAGTTATTTCGAATACTTTTAAATATATGTACATAATCGAAAAGCAAGTATATACCATTTTTAGTAACCCAAGGCTTATTTTTAACAGTATCAAATTTCTTGAATAAAGCTTGATTAGTCCGATTATTGTCACAAATAACTGCAATTACATTACCTTTCGAATGATTGACTAAATCAACAACATTTCTAACATTTTGAAACAAAAATTCCAAATTTAGTTTGGCAACTGGGATCATCTTAATCAAAATCTTTGGTCCACTATGTAAACATTTGATCATAATACCCAATACAGTTTTTGCTAATGCCTCTTCAGAATCTTTGGAAACACCAAATATGTTTCCCTCTTGATATTGAAAACTCACTTTAATATAAACTTCATCAGCTAGGATGATACATTTTTCTGTTTATCTGACAGTTTGCTAAACACATCACCAAGAAAATTCAGATCATTTACCTTCAAAACTTGTGAGGTCATATTCACTAGTGTTTTCATACTGAGTAATTTGTAATGATCTCGAAGTTTGTTATAAAGAGACCGAGATGTGGCAAAATATTCAAATGCTCGGACAAGCATATCCGACTCGTAAACTTTTTTGCCAACTATTCGTAGTGACATAACTTCGATATGTTGTCTCAAAACCTGTTTCTCTAGTTCAATTTTCAAGTTACTAAGGTAACGAATTGCTTTCTCAATTTGAAACTAATGTTGAAACTTATTTATTCTGTTTTTCAACAGAGAAGAAATGTGTGTGAGTATACTTGCATGGTAATATTCAAACGTTAAGCTTTCAAAAATTTTAATTTAAAAAATCTGAATACTTTCAGTAAAAAAATGACAAGACTGGATGAACTGTTGATTGTTAGAATTGTAGCAGGTAACTGCTGGCGCAAAATCATGATGGTCAATATCAGCATACAAATTTGTAAAATTATCAATTCTATCTTTATCTAAAAAATGTGCAAACTCCTCATTTTGTACACTTCGCACAGAAGCGGAACTTTTTTTTTGTTGTCCTTGGTTTTGATACAGGACTTGGTATCACACTTGATGGCAAATTATTTAATATTGATGGAGCATCAGTTTCATAATCAGGTGGAAAATGCCTTTCACAAACAACAGTGTCTGAGTGGTTAGGAGTGTTAGCTCTTGGTAGTACCTTTAACCATCTTTCTCTCTCATCTTGATCTTTTGGGATACGAAACACTCGAACCTTATTTTAAACATTATAATTGCCTTGACAGGCTGTCACACAACACTTTTTGAGCATTTTGAGAAATATTCAACACATTATATTAAAATAAAAAAGCTCTTGTATAGATCGGGTACACGGGTGAAATTTATTTTAGAAGAGTTCCAGATAACTCGTTTTTTAGTAAAACCAGCAAAACGAACAGTCCTATTGTTTGGATTAACAGATTTTTTGATTTGTTTATAGTTTAAAATATTAAATTATCGCAGAAATTAACATTTGTGAAAATCAACAGTATATTGATAAAACATTTCGCCCGTGTACCCGATGTGGCGGCAGTACTGTTGATTTTCCCAAATTCTATTTTCTTCAATAAATGTTTTATCAATATATTGTTGATTTTCACAAATGTTAATTTCTGCGATAATTTAATATTTTAAACTATAAAAAAATAAAAAATCTGTTAATCCAAACAATAGGACTGTTCGTTTTGCTGGTTTTATTTTAAAAAGAGAGTTATCTGCCCCTTACACCATTGGAACTCTTCTAAAATAAATTTCGCCCGTGTACCCGATCTATACAAGAGCCAATAAAAATAAATAAAAGTGATATTTCGTGAATTAACAGGGCTGTTTACATGTAAATAAAGTAAACTCCCTAAGAATATATAAATAATTTGTAATTCAGATTATACGATTTATTAATGAATTCTAAAAGCAATACTTTTTTAAAACTTAAAAAACAGTAAAAGTGATATTTAGTCAATGAACAGAGCTGTTTACATGTAAATAAAACGTTAAAACATTTATAGTATACTTTCTAAGAATATATAAAAGATTTGTAATTCAAAATGTACGATTTATTAACAAATTCTAAAAGACAATACTTTTTTAAAACTAAAAAAAAAAGTAAAAGTGATATTTCGTCAATGAACAGAGCTGTTTACATGTAAATAAAACGTTAAAACATTTATAGTATACTTCCTAAGAATATATAAAAGATTTGTAATTCAAAGTGTACGATTTATTAACAAATTCTAAAAGACAATACTTTTTTAAAACTAAAAAAAAAAGTAAAAGTGATATTTCGTCAATGAACAGAGCTGTTTACATGTAAAAAAAAAAAATCAATTCTGACTTTTAACTCACGAACTTATAATCCAAATGTAAATAATGATAAAATAATAGAACCACAGCTGAAATAAATTTGATGAGTTAAAATTTAGTTTCGGAATGAAATTTGCTTGAACCAGTGACAACGAAGTGCTACCAGCTAAAAGTTTATCTGGTGACTGACTGGCCCCCAGTTCAAGCAGTCAGGCGTGTGTCTAGCCGGCCTGTTATTGGTATGGCCATGCCTAGGTGCAATAACTATACGGCATGTTTCTGGGAGTTTTTTAATCGATACTTCAGTGTGTTGTGTTGTCCGGTGTGAGTATGTTGCTGACTATTTTAGGGAGTTCATGGAGTTTGGAGAATGGGCTTTAGGGTTAGGGTTAGGGTAAGGGTTAGGAATGGGGGTTTGGTACTAATTTTAGACGGTGGTTCAAGTGTTGTTGTCTATATTACTATTTCGGGTGTTTAAGTTTGGATTTAAATGTGTGGGTGGAGTCAGTGGGGAGGAGTCTGTAGAATTCCTTGTTTGCTAGATGTTGTCTATTTCTGTTATGTATTCATTGGTGTCCATGATAGTGATTACCCTCTTGTTTTATAGTAATGATGTTGTTGTTTCGTAGCGATTATACAGTTTCCTGTTCGTCGTTTGTGCCATTATAATAGGCGCTTTCTGATAGTTGTCTATGATGAACTTGTCTTGATGTTTTATTACTGGTTGTTGTGTGCGTCTATGTTTGGTTTATGTACATTTGAGGTGTGTCCTTGCCCGTTTGGTTGTGGCGAAATTGGTTGCTGCTGATTGGTTGTTATTATTGAAGTATTCTTTTAGTTTTACTCTCTTTTAATGCAGTCTTCAAAGTTGTAGAATAGATCCACTGGGTTTAGGTTTTGGGATGGGCAGAATGAAAGTCCTTTAGCTAATTGTGTGGTTTCACTTTCTGAGAGTTGGTAGTCTGATAGGTTAGCAAAGTTACTGTGGTGTGCTCTTTGATAAGTGTGATGCGTGTTTTTATGTTTGAGTAGTCTAATGAGGGTGTACAGGTACTTTTGATTGTGAATATTTTTTAAAACTTGATTTTTGTTGATAATGTGTTTAGTGTTCGTTGTTTGAATTGTAGGCATTGGCAGAGATGTCTGGAGTCGATTACGTTGAGGGCTCTTAAGGTTTTCGTAAATGTGATGGGCCATGCTTATCAACTATTCCATGAACTAATTCTCCATTTTGTCTGAGATTTTAGACAAAATGGAAAATTAGTCCATGGAATAGTTGATGAGCAATTTTTATTTCATATTTATATATATATATATATATATATGAGGGAGTAAATATGAAATAAACATTTCATACACAATGGAATACTAGTTCATGGAATAGTTGATAAGCATGGCAACAGAATAAGAACAGAAACACATGATTAAAGCTGAACCAATATATTTCGCTTAATTCGTTCGATCATGTTCATTTGGTAAAAATAAACTGTATTAACAGAACTCATCATTTTATATAGTGAAGTGTTGAAGTTAATCCAAAGAGGGAAATAAATGTAGCGTGGGAGGGGTAAAACTACAACTTTTATGTAGTGGGTTGAGTATTTTCATTTCGACTAAAATATATTGCTTCAGCTTTGATGATTTGTTTGTGTTCTTTTTTTACTAGTCTGTTACATGCTTATCAACTATTCCATGAAGTATATATATATATATATATATATATATATATATATATATATATATATATATATATATATATATATAGAGAGAGAGAGAGAGAGAGAGAGAGAGAGAGAATCAAATATAAACCAAAAGTAAACTTTTAGTAGTAGAACCTATAGTGAAATGGTTAATAAATTTAAAAATTCGTACATGTTTATCACTCTTATTTTTTCTATCTTTATATATATATATATATATATATATATATATATATATATATATATATATAAATATACTCTTATTTTGTTCAGCCTGTCTTTCTCCACTATTTTCTCTTCTTCAGATTGTTATTTTATGCATTCAAATTTTGGTTATGTTTGTTTTGTTCTGACCTTTTCTGAATTTTTTCCGTAGACCAGTTTTGCAAGTTCGTTACTTCTCAACCCAACACACGACGCCCAATCTTTATTTGAGTGGCATGTGATCATTGACTTAAAGCACAGTTCCTCCATCCCAGAAACTCGCCACCCACAGTTCGCCCGTAAATCAGCCTATTAGGCCACACCTCTTCACATCATTTGGACTCTGTTGATTCGTTAAGATCTGGCGAGAGATGGGGAAGGGGGGGGGGGCGGAAAACTCATGTAAGAAAGAATAAGTAAATAACCTGGAACAAGGTTAAGGTTAAGATTCGCCAATTCAATCTGCACGTTTAGCGATGAAAAAGCTATTTACAAAACTTTAGTCTGACAGACCGACGAACATGCTATTCACAACGTTAGTGTGACATACCGACAGACATGCTATTTAAAATTTTAGCGTGACAGACCGACAAGCATGCTATTTAAAACTTTAGCGTGACAGACCGACGAACATGCTATTTCAAACTTTTCCTTGACAGACCGACAAACATGCAATTTCAAACTTTAGCGTGACAGACCGACAAACATGCAATTTCAAACTTAAGCGTGACAGACCGACAAACATGCAATTTCAAACTTTAGCGTAACAGACCGACAAACATGCAATTTAAAACTTTAGCGTGACAGACCGACAAAAATGCTATTTTAAACTTTAGCGTGACAGACCGACACACATGTTATTTAAAACTTTAGCGTGACAGACCGACAAACATGCTATGTAAAACTTTAGCGTGACAGACCGACACACATGCTATTTAAAACTTTAGCGTGACAGACCGACAAACATGCTATGTAAAACTTTAGCGTGACAGACCGACACACATGCTATTTAAAACTTTAGCGTGACAGACCGACAAACATGCTATGTAAAACTTTAGCGTGACAGACCGACAAACATGCAATTTAAAACTTTAGAGTAACAGACCGACAAACATGCAATTTCAAACTTTAGCGTGACAGACTGACAAACATGGTATTTATAACTTTAGCGTGACAGACCAACAAACATGCTATTTAAAACTTTAGCGTGACAAACCGACAAACATGCTATTTAAAACTTTAACGTAACAGACCGACAAACATGCTATTTAAAACATTAGCGTGACAGACCGACGAATATGCTATTTATAACTTTAGCGTGACATACCAACAAACATGCTATTTATAACTTTAGCGTGACAGACTGACAGAACAGCGACATCAGATGAAATTAAGAAAACTTACTTTTTTAGGCATTACATCTTTTACGATATGACGATGTCATCATTTAAAACAAGCTGAAAGGTAATAACGTACGTATGGACATGAAATTGGTTTGGCGTATTATATAGGTATTAAAGTTTACGCATAAGCAGGTCATTTGTGATTAGTATTAAATGTTGAAGAATAAAGCTAAGTCTTTAATTTAATTATTGTTTTTTTTTCATATCATTTTCATAATCCTTTAGAAATTATTTCTTGGCCATAAATGTGTTAAAATAATTCTTCAATCCTATTTTTTTTAGTAATAATTAAGAACATATTAGATAAATAATAACTAATATCCGTTACTAGTTTTATATTCAGAAACCAAATTGGCAGACCAGACAAGAACAACTCAAGGGCCGGTTACGGCCCGCGATCAGAGCTTGCCGACCCCTGCTGTAAATGAATCCACCTATTTCAAATTTAACAGTGACAGATCGATCGACCGATAAAAGCATTTAATTTGTAATTCTAATAAGTCGGCACTTAATAGAGCCTAAAGCTACTCGAGGATAAAGCATTGTATTTAGGATGATGAACAATACACTGGGAAGATTGTAAACGATCAGTGGAATTTGATTAAGATGAGAGGAACTGCAACGATCGCTGGAATTATGTTCCAGAGAAGGGAAGTTCTTGGAAAGAAACTATGTTCATGGATGTGTCGTTTAGTTTTAGGTACACAGAGGAACATCGGAGAATATTTCCAGTGACTTGTTCTTGCAGTGAATGTTTTTAATCGGAACAAGTGATTGTAGCTCAGTGAGTACCTACCATGAAAATAAGGATTTACAGGGGAACCAGAGATTGTACCTACCACGAAAATAAGGATTTACAGGGGAACCAGAGATTGTACCTACCATGAAAATAAGGATTTACAGGGGAACCAGAGATTGTACCTACCACGAAAATAAGGATTTACAGGGGAACCAGAGATTGTACCTACCATGAAAATAAGGATTTACAGGGGAACCAGAGATTGTACCTACCACGAAAATAAGGATTTACAGGGGAACCAGAGATTGTACCTACCATGAAAATAAGGATTTACAGGGGAACCAGAGATTGTACCTACCATGAAAATGAGGATTTACAGGGGAACCAGAGATTGTACCTACCATGAAAATAAGTATTTACAGGGGAACCAGAGATTGTACCTACCATGAAAATAAGGATTTACAGAGGAACCAGAGATTGTACATACCATGAAAATAAGGATTTACAGGGGAACCAGAGATTGTACATACCATGAAAATAAGGATTTACAGAAGAACCAGAGATTGTACCAACCATGAAAATAAGGATTTACAGGGGAACAATAGATTGTACCTACCATGAAAATAAGGATTTACAGGGGAACCAGAGATTGTACATACCATGAAAATAAGGATTTACAGAAGAACCAGAGATTGTACCTACCATGAAAATAAGGATTTACAGGGGAACCAGTAATTGTACCTACCATGAAAATAAGGATTTACAGGGGAACCAGAGATTGTACATACCATGAAAATAAGGATTTACAGAGGAACCAGAGAGTGTGCCTACCATGAAAGTAAGGATTTAGAGGGGAACCAGAGATTGTACTTACCATGAAAATAAGGATTTACAGGGGAACCAGAGAGTGTACCTACCATGAAAATAAGGATTTACAGGGGAACCAGAGATTGTACCTACCATAAAAATAAGGATTTACAAGGGAACCAGAGATTGTACGTACCATGAAAATAAGGATTTACAGGGAACCAGAGATTGTACCTACCATGAAAATAAGGATTTACAGAGGAACCAGAGATTGTACCTACCATGAAAATGAGGATTTACAGGGGAACCAGAGATTGTGCCTACCATGAAAATAAGGATTTACAGGGGAACCAGAGATTGTACATACCATGAAAATAAGGATTTACAGGGGAACCAGAGATTGTACCTACCATGAAAATAAGGATTTACAGGGGAACCAGAGATTGTACCTACCATGAAAATAAGGATTTACAGGGAAACCAGAGATTGTACCTACCATGAAAATTAGGATTAACAGAAGAACCAGAAGTTTTACCTGCCATGAAAATAAGGATTTACAGAGGAACCAGAGATTGTACCTACCATGAAAATAAGGATTTACAGAGGAACCAGAGATTGTTCCTACCCTGAAATAAGGATTTACAGGGGAACCAGAGATTGTACCTACCATGAAAATAAGGATTTACAGAGGAACCCGAGAGGGTAACTACCATGAAAATTAGGATTTACAGGGGAACAAGAGATTGTACCTACCATGAAAATAAGGATTTACAGAAGAACCAGAGATTGTACCTTCCATGAAAATAAGGATTTACAGGGGAACCAGAGATTGTACCTACCATGAAAATAAAGTTTTACAGAGGTACCAGCGAGTGTACCTACCATGAAAATAAGGATTTACAGGGGAATCAGAGATTGTACCTACCACGAAAATAAGGATTTACAGGGGAACCAGAGATTGTACCTACCATGACAATAAGGATTTACAGGGGAACACGAGATTGTACCTACCATGAAAATAAGCATTTACAGGGGAACACGAGAGTGTACCTACCATGAAAATATGCATTTACAGGGGAACCAGAAATTGTACCTACCATGAAAATAAGGATTTACAGGGGAACCAGAGATTGTACCTACCATGACAATAACGATTTACAGGGGAACCAGAGATTGTACCTACCATGAAAATAAGGATTTACAGGGGAACCAGAGATTGGAGCTACCATGAAAATAAGGATTTACAGGGGAACCAGAGATTGTACCTTCCATGAAAATAAGGATTTACAAGGGAACCAGAGATTGTACTTACCATGAAAATAAGGATTTACAAGGGAACCAGAGATTGTACCTACCATGAAAATAAGGATTTACAGAGGAACCAGAAATTGTGCCTACTGTGAAACTAAGGATTTACAGGGGAACCAGAGATTGTACTTACCATGAAAATAAGAATTTACAAGGGAACCAGAGATTGTAACTACCATGAAAATAAGGATTTACAGGGGAACCAGAGATTGTACCTACCATGAAAATAAGGATTTACAGGGGAACCAGAGATTGTACCTACCATGAAAATAATGATTTACAGAGGAACCAGAGATTGTACCTACTATGAAAATAAGGATTTACAGAGGAACCAGAGATTGTACCTACCATGAAAATAAGGATTTACAGGGGAACCAGAGATTGTACCTTCCATGAAAATAAGGATTTACAAGAGAACCAGAGATTGTACCTACCATGAAAGTAAGGATTTACAAGGGAACCAGAGATTGTACCTACCATGAAAATAAGGATTTAGAGAGGAACCAGAGATTGTACCTACCATGAACATAAAGATAGATTAGCGGAAGACTCGCAACGTTACTTCTATGAGAAAGAGTTTATAAAGAAGAAAAGAGATCACTCCCACTAGATTACGAAGTCGATTTTGTACTTTATAAGATACATCTTTTTATCTTCACGTTTACCGTGACAGATCAACACAACTGATATTTCGAACTTTAGAGTGACAGGCGTGTCGATAGAGTGAGCCTTTTACCGAAATTATTCGACGCATCTTAAATATAATGAATCTATTCGATCAACGCGTTTAGTGACGATAAATGCTATTTAAAACTGATATCCCAACACATATTCTCATACGATGGGCGCCAAAAAGGACAAACCTCTAATTGGCCATAACATCATCGAATCGACATAACTATTGTCTTTCTTCTTGCCCCCTCCTTCACACTTTCACCTTTCTTTTCATATCCTATTCTTCCTCTTCTACTTTTCCTTCTTCCATCTTACCCTTCCTTCGTCTTTTACCCTCCCCATTCTCTTTTTCCTTTGTACAGATCGATACATGCTAACATAACCAGACATGATCATTTACTTAACAAAATAGAGTAAACATTGGCCCAGGGCTAAAGTTTGAGATTTCACAGAGCCGGAAATACACAACTATGAACCATATATAATAAATTTGGTGACGGTCTGTCCAGAAAAAGAATAGAAAACGAATCTCTAACCCAACTAAAACAGAAGTTTTCCCGCGTAAAATTCTATAACGTAGCATATATTTTTTATGGGGGCTTTTTACATTAATATGATGGGATCGATATTCGCACCGACACCCTATTTTATTATTAACTTGAAAATTATCGGAATTAAAATAAAAACGATTTAAGTTTCGTCACATGATGTCGAACAGAACTTCTCTCAGCGGGCGGTTGTTGCGTTCTGTCAACACATGTGTAAATGAGCAGGTTATACTGTAATTCTTGCTAAAGGTATCTCTATGATTGTATTTTTTGCAGAGAGGTTTCATCATTCATCCACATACAGCGCCAGGAATTCCCAATTGGTCACTCATCTGCCACTGGTCAGGATCAACATCGCATAACGTTGCTGATCTAATGAGAAACGGTGTGTCAACGTGTGAAGAGCTGTGATACAGCGAAAGTGTTTGTATGTGGATGACTATATAAAGCTCCCTTTCTTGGGTAGAGATTATTTGTAAGGATATCGTCAACTGCTATTAGCTTTAAGACATAGATCATTGGGTAAAAATAATCCGAGCTCGCGGCACTTGAGAATGTTTACACTGAGATCTCACTTATATTCAGTCAGTGTCGTATAATAGCGCAAGGGTAGAAGCGCTGACTGTCAGCTCGACGGTTGAGGCACTAACTGGACTAGCTGTGATACAGCGAAACAGTCTGTATGTGGATGATTATATATAATGCATACACGGTGTTGAATTAGGCGCCAGAAAAAATGTTAAAGATAAAGAAGTTTTTTTTCACAAAAATGAAACGGAGAAATAAATGAAATAAAAAAAACAGTAATAAAAATGACATGTGTGATTAAAGTCTGGTATTTTGATGCTTGAAATGCAATGTGAAAAACGTTCAGACACCAAAAAGAGCAATTGACGAATGAGAAAAAGAAAGAAGCAACACTCCAACATCGAAATACATTTATTTTTATGCGATTCAATCCAAACACAAACGCACACCACCACTACTACTACTACTCCCGTCGTCGTCGTCATCGTATTCGTCGTCGTCATAATCATAATCATCATCAGCAGCAGCAGCAGCGGCAGCAGCAGCAGCAGCAGAAGCAGTAGCAGTAGCAGTAGCAGTAGCAAGGCAGAATACTATTACTACTACTACTACTACTACTACTACTAATAATAATAATAATAAATGATAAACGACCCCAAGCGACTATAGATCAATAACCTGTTTACCAATCATGTAGAAAATCTTAACGGCACCACTGAGAGAACAGATATACCAATCGTGGACTACTTTTCGTGGAACAAAGAGGATGCCGAAAAGGGAAAGGGGGGATGCATGTCCTACTTTACATAGATCAAAAGATCTTTAAGGAGCAAAAAAAAACAACAAAGCCATGACATGGATCGACTACAAGAAAACCTATGAGAGAATCCTACACGTATGGATAATTGAATGTATAAGGATGTACAGAATACCTGACAAGATCATCCATCTTATCAATAAAGACATGGGAACATAGAGACTGAAACTGACAGTTGGGAGACAACAATTGACTGAAATAAGAATACAGAGAGGCATATTCAAAGGAGGCTCTCTATCACCGCTACTTTTTTTCTATTGCCATGCTGCTTCTCAACTACACACTCAGAAAATGTGATGCCGGATACAAGTCTACAGACACAGAAGAAAGAATGAACCACCCCATGTATATGGACGACCTGAATCTATTTGAAAAATGCAAAAAGGAACTAGAATATCTGATAAACCCAACGAAAATCTTCAGCCGGGACATTCAAACTGAAATGACCAAGTGTGCTTGCTAGAGATGAAAGGGGGAAAAC
The DNA here is from genome assembly GCA_963556195.1 of Sepiola atlantica. NCBI lineage: Eukaryota > Metazoa > Mollusca > Cephalopoda > Sepiida > Sepiolidae > Sepiola > Sepiola atlantica. Next base: position 46,079,785 of record OY744547.1, on the reverse strand, counting down.
TGGAGACATCGGAGAGCATAGAAGTTGCAAACAAATAAAAAATAAAGGTGTTTGGCCAAAAAAATAAAGAAAAAAACAGACATATCAAAATTCCCCCGACTATTTCTAACATCAGGTAAATCTAATGAGGCGAGAAATAATGAGTCGGGATTGACGATGCACATCAGTATAGAGTAGGAGACATTAAAATGTTCATTCTAAATTGAATCGTTCTAATAAATAAATAACCATCAGCCGTTTTTCTAATAAACATTTTAGTTTATTTATGAAAATAGTGTCTACTAATAATTTTAATCGTTTTAAAAAAGAATCCTTCTAATAAATAAATAAATAACCATCAGCCGTTTTTCTAATAAACATTTTAGTGTTTATATGAAAATAGTGTCTACTAATAATTTTAATCGTTTTAAAAAGAATCCTTCTAATAAATAAATAACCATCAGCCGTTTTTCTAATAAACATTTTAGTGCATTTATTAAAATAGTGTCTACTAATAATTTAAATCGTTTTTAAACAGTATCGTTCTAATAAATAAATAACCATTAGCCGTTTTTCTAATAAACATTTTAGTGCATTTATGAAAATAGTGTCTACTAATAATTTAAATCGTTTTAAAAAGAATCGTTCTAATAAATAAATAACCATCAGCCGTTTTTCTAATAAACATTTAAGTGCATTTATGAAAATAGTGTCTACTAATAATTTAAATCGTTTTTAAAAAGAATCGTTCTAATAAATAAATAACCATCAACCGTTTTTCTAATAAACATTTTAGTGCATTTATGAAAATAGTGTCTACTAATAATTTAAATCGTTTTTAAAAAGAATCGTTATAATAAATAAATAACCATCAGCCGTTTTTCTAATAAACATTTTAGTTTATTTATGAAAATAGTGTCTACTAATAATTTAAATCGTTTTTAAAAAGAATCGTTCTAAAAAATAAATAACCATCAGCCGTTTTTCTAATAAACATTTTAGTTTATTTATGAAAATAGTGTCTACTAATAATTTAAATCGTTTTTTAAAAAGAATCGTTCTAATAAATAAATAACCATCAGCCGTTTTTCTAATAAACATTTTAGTGTTTATATGAAAATAGTGTCTACTAATAATTTTAATCGTTTTAAAAAAGAATCCTTCTAATAAATAAATAACCATCAGCCGTTTTTCTAATAAACATTTTATTTATTTATGAAAAAAGTGTCTACTAATAATTTTAATTATTTAAAAAAAGAATCGTTCGAATAAATAAATAACCATCAGCCGTTTTTCTAATAAACATTTTAGTGTTTATGTGAAAATAGTGTCTACTAATAATTTAAATCGTTTTAAAAAAGAATCGTTCTAATAAATAACCATCAGCCGTTTTTCTAATAAACATTTTAGTGCATTTATGAAAATAGTGTCTACTAATAATATAAATCGTTTTAAAAAGTATCGTTATAATAAATAAATAACCATCAGCCGTTTTTCTAATAAACATTTTAGTTTATTTATGAAAAAAGTGTCTACTAATAATTTAAATCGTTTTAAAAAAGAATCGTTCTAATAAATAAATAACCATCAGCCGTTTTTCTAATAAACATTTTATATATTTATGAAAATAGTGTCTACTAATTATTTAAATCGTTTTTAAAAAGAATCGTTCTAATAAATAAATAACCATCAGCCGTTTTTCTAATAAACATTTTAGTTTATTTATGAAAATAGTGTCTACTAATAATTTAAATCGTTTTAAAAAAATCGTTCTAATAAATAAATAATCATCAGCCGTTTTTCTTATAAACATTTTATTTATTTATGAAAATAGTGTCTACTAATAATTTAAATCGTTTTAAAAAATCGTTATAATAAATAAATAATCATCAGCCGTTTTTTCTCATAAACATTTTAGTTTATTTATGAAAAAAGTGTCTACTAATAATTTAAATCGTTTTAAAAAGTATTGTTATAATAAATAAATAATCATCAGCCGTTTTTTCCTATAAACATTTTAGTTTATTTATGAAAATAGTGTCTACTAATAATTTAAATCGTTTTAAAAAATCGTTCTTATAAATAAATAACCATCAGCCGTTTTTCTCATAAACATTTAAGTTTAATTATGAAAATTGTTTTTACAAATAATTGAAATTGTTTTAAAAAGCAATGGGAAAAAGCAGTCGAGATTGACGGCGCGACTTTTTAATTGAAATATTCGTCATAAGCCTTTTTAAAATATGTCTTGTCTGTTGAAAATGCCCCATCCCTGTCTGTGATAGTGTACATTTTCTCCCACGAAGTGAGAGACAAAACTGATACGGGTGACAGGATTACAGATAAAGTAAGCCTGGGCCTGGTGCTTTTTTAAACAGAAAACTATGTAAATGTCAAAACACAGAATAAACGCCGTGGGACTCAGAATAAATACCTGAGTATCATGATCGGCACATGTTCTATCGTTGGCCAACATTGGGCATCCTGTGAATGTAGGTTCATTTTATTCCAGCAACAAGAATATCACAGACCAAAAACGGTATCTCTTCTATTTTGAGGTACGACAATAACACGAGAAAAAACATAAAAAAGCAGAAATAAATAATATACCAACAGATAGAAGATTGACAAATCAACAGATAAAAGACTAGCAAACCTACTGATAGAAGACTGGTAAACCAACAGATAGAAGATTAAGAAACCAACAGATAAAAGACTAGCAAACCAACAGATAGACGACTGGTAAACCAATAGATAGAAGACTGGCAAATCAACAGATAAATGATTCGGAAACCGACAGATCGAAGACGGGCACACCAACAGATAGAAGATTGATACACCAACAGATAAACGACTAGCAAACCAACAGATAGAAGCCTTGTAAACCAACAGATAGAAGATTGACAAACCAACAGATAACAGACTAGCAAACCCACAGATAGAAGACTGGTAAACCAACAGATAGAAGATTGACAAACCAACAGATAAAAGACTAGTAAACCAACAGATAGAAGACTAGTACACCAACAGATAGAAGCCTTGTAAACCAACAGATAGAAGATTGAAAAACCAACAGATAACAGACTAGCAAACCCACAGATAGAAGACTGGTAAACCAACAGATAGAAGATTGACAAACCAACAGATAGAAGACTAGTAAACCAACAGATAGAAGACTAGTACACCAACAGATAGAAGACTGACAAATCAAAAGATAGAAGACTGACAAACAAACAGTTAGACGATTGGCAAACCGACAAATAGAAAACGGGCACACCAATAGATAGAGGATATACAAACCAAAATATAAAAGACAAGCACACCAACGGATAGAAGACTGGTAAACCAACAGATCCAAGATTGACAAACCAACAGATCAAAGACTAGCAAACCAACAGATAGAAGCCTTGTAAACCAACAGATAGAAGATTGACAAACCAACAGATAGCAGACTAGCAAACCCACAGATAGAAGATTGATAAACCAACAGAAAAAAGACTAGCAAACCAACAGATAGAAGACTTGTAAACCAATAGATAGACGACTGGTAAACCAATCGATAGAAGATTGACAAACCAACAGATAAAAGACTAGCAAACCAACAGATAGAAGACTGGTAAACCAACAGATAGAAGATTGACAAACCAACAGATAAAAGCCTACAAACCAACAGATAGAAGACTGGTAAACCAACAGATAGAAGATTGACAAACCAACAGATAAAAGATTAGCAAACCAACAGATAGAAAACTTGTAAACCAACAGATAGAAGATTAACAAACCAACAGATAAAAGACTAGCAAACCATCAGATAGAAGACTGGTAAACTAACAGATAGAAGACTGGCAAATCACCCGATAGAAGACTGACAAACAAACAGATAGACGATTGGCAACCCCACAGGTAGAAAACGGGCACACCAACATATAAAAGACTAGCAAACCTATAGATAGAATACTGGTAAACCAACAGATAGAAGACTTACAAACAAACAGATAGACGATTGGCAAACCGACAGATAGAAAACTGGTAAACCAACAGATAAAAGATTGACAAACCAACAGATTAAAGACAAGCAAACCAACAGATAGAAGACTGGTAAACAAACAGCAAGAAGCTTGAAAAACCAACTGATAAAGGGCAAGCAAACCAACATATAGAAGACTGGTAAACCAATAGATTGAAGATTGACAAACTAACAGATAAAAGACTAGCAAACCAACAGATAGAAGACTGGTAAACCAACAGATAGTAGATTAACAAACCAACAGATAAAAGACTAGCAAACCAACAGATAGAAGACTGGTAAACCAACAGATATAAGATTGACACACCAACAGATAAACGACTAGCAAACCAACAGATAGAAGACTGGTAAACCAACAGATAGAAGATTGACACACCAACAGATAAAAGACTAGTAAACCAACAGATAGAAGACTAGTAAACCAACAGATAGAAGACTGACAAATCAAAAGATAGAAGACTGACAAACAAACAGTTCAATCGAATTAACAAAATGTAATTACTGATGGCAATGGTTTATGAAAAGTATGTCTTTATTTTGAATTTTAAGAAGAGTATATAGTAGTCTGCAGAGAAGCAGTACCAGTCTAATGTGTTCCAGTAATGTAAGGTCTTATATTTTTTTCGCAGTTGTGTTAGATAAAAGAGTTCTTGCTATAAATTACTAACAAAGATGAACTAGAGATTGAAGCTCAGTCGAGGTAACGATTAGGTAGAGAAACACTTGCAACATCGCTTGTGCGAGTAAAAGGGTGGAGAGATCGTCCTAACTAGATTGCAAAGTCGACTTTGACATATCAAGGCAAAAAAGAGTACTCTGTGTGGCACCTCTCAAGATGTGGTAGCAGTGACTCATCTTAGGGCGTATCTGACTCGTATGTAGTTAGAGGATTGCATCAGGAATCAGTAACTTTTTCTAGCAATAGAAAGATCCAACCATTTTTCCAGCAAACTTAGCAACATATTGAATATAACTCTTTTATTTTACATCTGGAATGAAAGTCAATCCTAGGAGTGTATTAACACAAGGGACGTTCTCAAGGAGAACCATTCATTTCAACTAAGAATGCAACTATACTCCACTTCTAAAATGAACTTTTGAAAACAGAAGAAAATAAATAAGTATACTCTTTTTGTCAAAAATCTTTTGAAAAAATAAGGATACAAGTAACTATACTTCCTTCTTTAATAAAAAAAACTTTTGAAAAAAAATAATTAAGTATATCCCTTTACCCTCCAAAGCTTATAAAATAGAAAATAAAACTGTTTAACCAACGACTCCGGTGTTAAATAAAAGTTAAAATCGACGCAAAAATTGAAGCAATCAAATTGAGTTTCTTCTTGTTTGAAATGCAAAGAAAGACACATCTGTTTAAATCCGTGCTATTAAATTATTGTCTCAAGTGAAATAAAAAGTTGTCATGTGACTCAAATAAAATGGCCGATAAAAGAGACGACACGGAAATGTTTTAATCGGAGGAATAAATTTTGTTAAACAACATAAAAACTGAAATAAAAAAAGAAAGAATAAAGAAAGCTACGAAAGATAAAGGGAGAAAAGAAGGATAGAGAGAGAGATAAAGAGAGAGAGGAAGAGACAGACAGACAGACAGACAGACAGAGAAAGAAACAGAAATAAATAAAGAAAGGTAAAGGGAATAAAACAGAACAAATAGAGAAAATGTGTTAGAAGAGGTTGACTGAATGAAATTAATAAAGAAAAATGAGAGAAACAAAGAAAGAAAAAATGGAAATAAGAAATAAAGAAGTAAAAAGAAAAAAGGGAATAGGCGCTTAATAACACGTTTAAAGTTCCTACTGACTTGCCTGCTCACGACGACAGAGTTTAGACACAAGGTCGGTTTTTGATTTGGAGAAAATCCAGCTCTCCAAAATGGGGAACTCTGGAATGAAACAAAGATAAAAAATAAATCAGTCCAGAAGGATGTCTCTTTCACTGACTGCGGACAGAAAAGATGAAGATAGAACAGATACCACACTTTGCTTATAGCCAAAAGCATTTAAAGTTAACTTATTGATTACGTATTAATAAATTTAAGATATTTGAGAATTTTTTCAAACCAATTTAGTCTATATCTTAGTCAACATGGAGACATCGTACAAGTCAGTTTCCTATTTTCGCTCCATTATCTTGGCTACACATAGAACTACACGAAAGTTTTTTTAGTCTTCTGCCTTTAAACATAAACATTTGAGGGTGAATTTAAAAAGTCACTGAAAGAATAATATTATGTCTGGACTCATAATAACACATGCAACGCTAACTTATGGAATTACATTAAGAAATCTCGGATATTTGGGAAGGATTATTTTAAAACACTTTATCCCATAGTTCGATCAACGTAAGAACATCGTAAAAGGCAGTTTTCTATTTTCGCCTCAAATTCGTGGCTATACATGAAAGTTAGTGAAAGTGAGCATTATTTCCTTTGTGGTGCATCTCTCTCTTATTTATTTTATTGAATATTATTACTTACCTGTATTTGTTATATGCTGTTCTGGTAACTGAAAAAAAGGGGCCAATATTCAATGTGGGATTATAGAAACTACAGGTTTTAGTTACGTTTGGTATAAGTTTGTCCATATCGCCTCTATAGACGAGATATGGTAAGATCGTTTTTCTTCCGTATTGGTTCCACATGTTATGCTCGCAGGGTTATAGATGCTGTATGAAATAGGTGGCATTCATATATATATATATATATATATATATATATATATATATATATATATATATATATATATATATATATATATATATATATATATATATTATCATCCACATACAGACTGTTTCGCTGTTTCACAGTTAAGTGCCTCAAGCCGGGATCGAAACGCAACCGTCGAGCTGACTCTCGGCGCTGCTAACCCCTACGCTATCATACGACACTGACTGAATTTAAGTTGTATCTCAATGTAAACATTGCAATTGCCGGAGCTCGAATAATTTTAACCTAATGAGCATTGCCTTTTTTAAGCTAATGGTAGTTGGCGATACCCTTACAAACATAAGCTCTACCCGGGGGAGCTTTATATAGTCATCCACATACAGACTGTTTCTACTGTTTCACAGCTCATCAGTGCGACTATATATATATGGCGTGGGTATTTTAAGATTCATTGAAAGAAGTATATTATGTGCAGGCGCTTAATGACATATGTAAGTATTAATAAATTTCAGACATTTGAGAAATATTTTTCAACAAATTATTCCATAACGAGATCAACGTTGGTACATCGAACATGTAAGTTATTTTTTCCGCTCCATAATTGTGGCAGCTTATGAAACTCACTAAAAGTTGATATTATTATCATTAATAGTAGTAGTAGCAGAAGCCGTAGTAGTAGCAGCAAAAATATACTCCCTGTAATCTAATGCTTTTGCCCTAAAAGCATCTAAATGGAGAAATAAATTACTACACTCAATGAAAAAGTAATGACTTTGAGGATGGTAAAACAGAACATATACTATATTACCTCCCCAAAAAGAAGAGGGCACACATGAGGGAATGCTATCAAGAAAAAAGAACAGATACTATACGACACCCCAAAGAGTAAGTCGGGTTTTCAATGTTAAAGAATATTATCAGTCTGTATGCGCATGTCCCAAAGAAGTTTAACATTGTCGTTCTCCTGTACCACTTCTGACGTATGCTCATACAACTTCTCATTGTGGTCCAATTCATAAAGTTTGCATATATTCCAGTGTAGTAGCTGAGTGACTTTGTCGTGTCTCTATTTCTTATACTGGTGTTGTGCTAGCATTGGGCATTCAGATACAATATGCGCTAAGGTTTCTTCCCTTTCATTATACAATCGGCTTATCGGTGATTCTGCAGTTTTGTCAATGTAATGTTTGATAGAACGAGTACAAGTGACTTGTTCCTGGGCTGCCATTAAACTGCGCTCGGTAGATTTTTTTAGATCACCCTTGACCAACCAATTTCAGCTCTCATTATCTATAAATGCAGTATTCTCAAAGAATACAGTGTGTAGTTTCTTTCCAAATAATTTTAACTCTCTCTCTCTTGTAACCTTTGATTCTTTTTCACCCCAGTTCTTAGTATTTCCTCTCTTTTCACTTCACGAAGAAGAATCCAACACCTTCATTGTAGAGGTATCCAGATGCCGGAAAGTTTTCGACTTTAATAGCATCTTTTGATCGAACTACTAACCTTTGGAATTCCCTTCCTGCTCTCTGTTTCTTTGACGTTAACAACTTGCATACATTTAAATGTAATGTTAACTAACATCTCGTTGCACAATTCCACACTCAGGATGCCCTTATTAATCTGGTCATTGCGTCTCAGTTGCAATTGCCTTATTTGGGATGAATATAAGATTTTTAAAAGTACTAATGTCAAAAACAACCATGAAAAGCTCATCAGCCGATCTCACCTTGAGATAAGAACATTCATTAGGAAACTCGATGGAGTTAAACAGACGATATACTTTGTTCATATTATTTAACAATCAAACAATATATATATATATATATTCGGAAATTATATATATATATATAGACGAATCAGTGGCGATTTGTGATCAGTGTTCGCCATCGCCGGCCGTTGAGAATTAGCTTCCTGCACTGAAGATTGCGTTAGCATGAAACATCGATGTCTGTAGGTATTAAAATAATTAATATTTATTTATAAATATTATTATTAGCCCCCTTCACCAAAGGCTGGGCACTCTTGAATGACCTTAATAACAAGCAATACTAATAGCTGCATACATGATCCGAATACGTTCGTTGATCACTTTAACTGCTTGTGTAAATTTAGCCGCCGATTCGCTATTTACAAAGTTAAATTCCTCCATAATTATTGACTAATTGTCTATGGCCGAGGGGTTAAGACTCTTGACTACGAATCAGTGGCGATTTGTGATCAGGGTTTGCGCCCGCCGACCGTTGAGAATTAGCTTCCTGCACTGAAGATTGCGTTAGCATGAAACATCGATGTCTGTCAGTATTAAAATAATTAATATTCATATATATATATATATATATATATATATATATATAATATATATATATATATATAATTTCCGAAATGGCGACCTGATTCGAATTCTGTTATCCTATTGCCGGGTCACGGGTAAGTGTTGTCTTGCGTATGTTGTTTTTTCTATGAACTTTGTGCTCGATATAACTTCTTGTAAATGCCTTTCATTGTGGTTTCTGAAGAACAGCAAATCCTTGCGTGTAGGTTAGGTATATTTTCTACAATCAAAATAATGTAATGTATTTTGACCAAAATTAGAAAAAAGATTAGAGATATAAATTTTAGTAGCATTATATCTTGATTTTAATCTTTATAAAGGGTTATAAATGTAGTGCAAAACTGTTCAGTTCTAGGATTTAACTTTACCCGTCTTAGGACGGGTATTCTTCTTTAATATATAAAAACAAATGTATGGGTGTGCTTAATGTAATGAAGAGAATAAAAACTGAGAAATATATGAAAGTCTATATAGGTAAGATTAAATGAAACGCGAAAGAAACGGAACATTTTCACACATGCGCGCACAAAGACAAATTCCAGTAAAAAAGTTGTTAATTATCTGCGTGGAGATTGATCGCTGAAAAACAGTAACGCACGCATGGCGCATGCGTGTTCATAGAAACAACAGCGATGACGAAAATAATGACAAAAAAATGGAGAAAAAAACTTGTGTATTCAGGGGAAAAATATAAACATTCGAGTTGCTGAAAGGAAAATAAATTTATATTGACAAATAAACACGGTGTGGTTTTAGTCCCAATGAAATTTCACAAACCGTTGAAACATAAACACACCAGGCGCCGGCGATAAGTATTCGCATTTAGCAATATATATATATATATATATATATATATATATATATATATATATATATATATATATATATATATATATATATATATATGGTGTAATTAAAAAACAGAGTGCTGAACCACTTGTGCAAGAGCAAGTATATATATATATATATTATTTCCATGTACACAATACATTAGTTTGATCTTAAATTGATATTTTCGGTTTCAAAGACACATTGAAAGCTCAGCCCAAGGAGCTAATTGTACCGAATTTTACTTATTTTTTCAGTCGATGTTTTGATAGTGTAAGATAGTGACTTACACTATCCAACTATCGACTGACTAATTGGTTACATTAGGTATCTTTAGCTTTGCGGGCTGAGTTTCCAGAAGATCATACTCATGTCAACTCAAATCATATATATATATATATATATATATATATATATATATATATATATATATATATATATATATATATATATGGATTTTTCACTTAGAAAAAAGATTATTCAGTGAAAACAGGGATTAGGCTAATAAAAACAAGCTCGATGATACTCGATTATAGGGTACAATTAAAAAAATCAGACACACGCATATATATATATATATATATATATATATATATATATATATTATGAATAAAATATTTCCACTGTTTGAATGCATTTTAAATTTGAAATATTTTAAATCGGTAAGGAGACCAATAAATGCAGACTTTTAAAAAATGATTTATTTAAAAATCAAATTTTCGATTCATAAAAAAATCTTAATCAAGAGGCTACAGACAATATTTTTTATTTCTTTTTTTAAAGCAACATGTTATCACTTATTCTTCTGTTCTTATTGAAGTCTGGTGTGTAATATCCGATTAAAAGTGGTGTGCCTTGGTACACACGTGTATGTTATGAATAAAATATTTTCCACTATTTGAAGGCATTTTAAATTTGTAATATTTTAAAGCGGTAAGGAAACCAATAAATGCAAACTTTAAAAAAAAATAAAACAGTATTTATTTAAAATTCAAATATTCGATTCATAAAAGAATCTTCATCAGAAGGATACAGTCTTGAACCAGTGAATCCTGTGTACTTTAGCTAAATATTAGGGGTTTTAGGTCCCATATAGCTCATATATTATAACTCAGAAAAATACAAAATTAATAACATAAGCGATATTATTTAAACATGCTCAGAAATCTCCATCAACAAATAACTCATGTGTACCAATGTTTTAGAAATTTCGAATAAAAATAACTTTCTCAGCACAAAATAACAGAATAAAAATTCCCTTTGATTTCGTTACAGGTCCAGGTAAATAATGAACAATTCATTATTAAAATAACTACAAACACATAAAATAAACTTACCCATCAATTAAGAAACAATACTTTCTTATTTAACACGTTTTTAACATATTTTATGATTGGTTATGAAAATTGAATATCAGAGTCAAATGATATTATTTTAAAAAAAATACAAAACGGTCGATTAGCCACTGGAAGTACGAATATAGCTCAGGTGGTCCTCAGTTCCATCTTATACTATGTTTTCATAAATAAAGGACCTATTATAAAAGGTTAAATCATAACTAAGGCATTATGTTTTGGCTTATTTATTATAGGAAAGTTAGATAATAACTAAAGCATCATGTGTTGGCCTATTAATTTTTTTTAAAAGTTGGGCAGGTTAAAATTAAATTAAAAGATGTTACATTTGTATGCGCTACAAATTATAGCTGGATGCTTTTGTTCAGGTGTGATTAATATCTATGAATTAAAATGTGATCTTTAGTATGATGACATATTAGGTGGCGTTGTTTTGAAGCGATTTTAAGTAAAGCATTTTATTACAGAAGATAACCAGTGACGTAATTGTAAATAATGAAAAGTATTATTAATTAAACCTATTGAATCAAGTGAAATATATATATATATATATGTGTGTGTGTGTGTGTCTGTGTGTGTGGGTGTGTGTGTCTGTGTGTGTAAAACTCCCTGTCCTGGCTAGAGCTAATTTGCAAGTATATCGCCAACTGCCATTAGCGTACAGCCAAAGCTCATTGAGTAAAACTAATTCGAGCTCCCGGCACTTGACAATGTTTACATTAAGATGTCACTTACATTCAGTCAATGTCGTATGATAGCGCAGGGGTAGATGCGCCGACTGTCAGCTCGACGGTTGAGTTCAATCTCGGCTTGAGGCACTAACTGATCGAGCCGTACTGAGGGACTGTGATACAGCGAAACTGTCTGTATGTGGATGACTATATAAAGCTCCCTTTCTTGGTAGGGGCAAACCCTACCCTACTCTCTGGCATCCATTTTGGTAAATTCTCTACACATACGGATTTTTTCCTTTGCTGTTTATAGTTTTGAAAAAGGAAACATTTACCCGCGATATTGAATAAACGATTTTAATAATCATCTGGACAACACACAAACAGCCAACGCCACACTTGCTGTTATGTAAGATTTAACGAAAAAATAAATCCCAATTCGATGTATTATTTTTGTTCCTTCCAGCTTACAACCCACCCGGCACTTTGCATTGCCTTCTTAAACATAGTACTTCTATTCCCAGCAATGCTTCAATCAAACTACAATTCCCTATATATATATATATATATATATATATATATATATATATATATATATATATATATATATATATATATATATATATATATATATAAGGAAAAAACTCCCGATGTCAGAGCATTATTGTGAGAGTCTACTTTTTACATTTGTTCCCAGTTATTCTAACTGAATGTCGTATTGGCTTTTAAATTTCTACCCAATCTGCAAACGATTTTTTCTAAACATTCGAATATGTATGATTCAAATCTTTTGTAAAGCGTATCCATTTTTAGGTCGACATTGTTTTTTGTGGATTGGGTTGTTATTTTTGCTTTCCTCAACATTTTAAGACTTTTTACATGAAATTTCATTTTGATTGTGTACGGTTTTCATCTGACAACAATGCTTTGACGACTAGAGTTTTTTTAGTTACTGCTTGCAGTTGTTTTAAGTACGTTTTTGAATCTTCTAGAAACACGTGTCAGCTTTTCTTTGCTTCGAAACTGACAATAAATTACAGTATGACATGATTTTGATCTTTTAATGTATTTATTTATAGCTCTATTACAAAATTTGAAATAACTATTTAAACGGTTTAATATTGAGCTTCGTTTTACTCTGGAATTTGATTTCTATAAGAATCGGTCTGAACTATAGAAAATAATTGTTTTTTATATTACTGTATATATATATATAATTGTTATATATATATATATATATATATATATATATATATATATATATATATATAAGAGAGAGAGAGAGAGGGGGGAGGAGAGAAACAGTGGCAGACAAAGGGGGCCGTGTGTCATATGTTTTATTATTTCCTACTTTGCTTTGTTGTTAAAAGTCGAATTACGGATGTTGATCATCGGGTAACTGACGTAACATACTCTTCCATTTATTAAACTAGCTGGCCTTTCGCATGATTAAATAAATCGCATCTGTCTCACTGGATGTAGACAAACAGATAAGTACGCTACTGTGCGACAAAAAAGATTTTCAGAACTTCTAATTATTTTTTTCAAAAAAACAATCCTTTTATATATTAGGGAGTTTGTTTTCGTTTTTATCAGTTACTCTTTTAACGGATTACGTCAAGGTGTTTTATATTTATTCGTTCAATCGCTATCCGGAAATAATAAAAGAGCACACATATATAGTATTACGTCTTACCTAGTATATATATATATATATATATATATATATATATATATATATATATATATATATATAATTTTTTAACGAAATTATTTTTAAACGGCAACCGCTACAAATTATACAGAGAACAAGTTATCTTCCGATTTTTGACTCTTCATTCAAACGGAACTGATGAATATTTATGGTATAAAAGCAAACCGGATTTACTTCTAAATCAAGGATGACCAGATAGCTAAAACCCGGGTATCCCAAGCGAACACAAGAATATATGATATCTAAATAAAATAATACGAACATATACGCTCCTATATCTGAGCATCATACTGGGGAAGTGCACAAAGATTCCCTTGTCGCATTAATGTAAAAAATAATTGAATACGTTAAACTATCAGTATAGAAAATAAAATTAAAATAAATAAATGGAAACATTTACTAGTGCAATACACCTATCACCACTACCGGTCTTCGTGGCTCAATGGTAGAGCGTCGGACCTCATCACTGGGTTCCCGGTTTTGTATCTCGGGGGATCTAGCAACCTTTCTGGGTCGTTGACAACAAGATATGTCTCCGTTAATAACAATATACATATTTTCGGAAGACGTTTCTGTGTTTAATTGTTTTTTTTTCTATATTGTTCTTCATACATTGTGTCTCCACGACATTTCATTTTATGAGGTATCGTGTATTTTATATATAGGCATATATATATATATATATATATATATATATATATATATATATATATATATATATATATATATATATATATATAATTGCTTAAAATTCCGTATTTATTAAAAATCATTTTTATTCATGCAATTGTTTCTGTCCAATTTACAAACACAAATTTTTTTCTTGATAACAAAGTCAAGATGTGTTCAAAAGGCTTCTTCAGTGAATGTTGTCATCTCACCTAAAATTCCCTCCCCCTGCTTAAATGGAACCGTTAGCATCAAATTTGTATTCTTCAATTTACTTATTTATCATATTTGTTTCAAAAGAAACTAATGAAAAAAATTCCTAGGTGCATCCGTCTGTATGTAAATAATCACAATTAATATTAAAATACACTCGAAAAAATAATGTTATCTCCTGTAATGATGCCCACCACCTATTTTTCCTCTTTCCCTTAATCTGCTTTTCGATTTTTATTTTACTCTTGTTTTTATGTCTTCAAATCATCACTAAAGTCTTGTTCACGCCGTTTATTTTTGTGTTTCAGGCATTTGACAATTTTGCAATCAAAGATAATTTCTGAGTTGTAAGAAGAAGAAAAACAAAACGTCATTTAAATGACTTTAAAGTATTTTTTGAAAACACAAAACTAATGATCAAATATCGTTTTCTTAGTATTGTTAGTGTTTGGTCTAACGGGATGAAATAAGGCGTCAGCTTGCACAACTCCTTTTAAACATTACTGATATACGTTAACAAGGAAGCCTACTGTAAATCCCCAATTCGAAGGAGTCGATAAAAATATAATCACTACACAGACATGCAATAAGTAAATAAACACCACACAAGAACAATATATAAATGTTTAAAGTTTCTGCTTCCGTTTCCGACGACAAGCACCCAGAGCCGTACAAAGCAGCAGTTCAAGTTTAAAATATAGATATTTTATACGAAATGATATTTTTTGTGCTTCAGATATTAATATCTTCATCTTATATTACCATTTAATTATGACATCGGTTAAAGAAGAATTATCATTCCAAGAGTTTCAGAGATGCGATATTATAGGTTGATATGAACGTGAACATAAGTAGCGTCAAATGGTTAGGCCCATCGTGACCCTTTGACACTAATCTGTATTATTAACGGTAATAAGTGTGTCCATTTACTTCTTTCATGTCTTTCATCATATGCATACAAAAACTAAGACTAAGACGTATTAACAATCGTCAATCAGAGATAATTGTGTGCATATTTTTCATGGAAATAGCTCCAAACAATGTATGAGGCCACTTAATATTAGGAGATAAAGAGAACGAAAGATCATTATTGCAAAGATAGATGCCCATTAACAATAGTCTTGAAAATACAAAAACGATAGGTAGGAGGAAGACAGTCAGCTTGCAGTTCTTAATATAAATTCAAAAAAAAAACTCAATTAAGTAATTAAAATAACCTAACATTTTTAAAGTATGATGTTATTTACAAGAGAAAGCTCAAAGATTGCTTGCTTAATAGTTTTTTTTAGTTTTGTCTTAAAGAAAGAAGATGTATATAATTAGATGCTATATTGACAAACTTTTTGTAAACATGCTAAATACATGTGGACAGATTAGCTAACTCAAAATTAAATAAAAATAAAATCATAGATCACTCACAGATGGTAAATTATTACGTGCGATTGTGACCTGGGGATCGAGGAAGCACAATATCAGAGGGTATGTGATCCTGAAAATGTTCCATCATCCATTTCTGCGTTTATTGAACCTTGTGTGATGATTCTGAGTCTTGACAAAACGTATACGGTCATCCGTTGTATACATTGTCGATTCATTTATTAACCACTGTGTCCAGAACATCTATGTAGACAATAGTGCTTAATGAATTGACGTGACACAATATGTATGTTATTGCCGAGCACCCCAAGGACCATGGAAGCTACAGTAGTGTCCTCACAAATTACAAATTGAAAACTTCAGGTAACCCTTATGGACAACTGGTTGAAATTTAAATTTAGAAAGAAATACAATAAGAAATAACGGAATCTTACCCAGGGGTTAATTTCTATTTTCTTTACCTGGCAGAAACGCAGCAATGTGATGTGTTAAGGAGGACAGACAAGTATCTAATCAGAATAAATGATGAATATCTGGAAAACTATGTTACCGAAAGAACTGTTGTGTAGGATATAGTATATAATCGAGTAGAATTTCAAATTTTGCTTTTGAAGAATACAGACCAAAAATTTCTATATCTAACTGGCTATTCGCAAAAAGACATAAACTATCGCAATCTGACTTCGATAATTTATAATGTATATATATATATATATATATATATACAGAGTGGGCAAAAATAAGGGTCCTATTTTAAAAAATTCATAACTTTTTTATTTATTGATTTTTTTTTTTTTTTTTTTAGAATAAGTAAAGGACCCCTTCCGAAGCAAGCATGAGCCGTATTAGCCCTAAGGAACGTACCCTCATTTAGAAAACATTATTTTTGCTCAAAAAACTCAAAACAGTGTAAAAAACAATACTTTAGTTTTTGTAAGTTTTAAGAAGTGTTTTTCGGCTAAAATTTGTTTTGTTTATGTCAAAAAATCTCGGAAGGGTCAGTCTACACACACATACAGTTTGGTGAGTTTAACTTTTATTTTGTGGAAGTTATTCAAATTCAAGTTATTCAAATTTAAAGATAGGACCCTTATTTTGGCCCACCCTGTATATATATATATATATATATATATATATATATATATATATATATATATATATATATATACAGCAGAAATAGCCGACGTTGCTCAGGATTGAATGAGGATCACTGCTATGTACGTTTTCACTTTGCTCATGACACCATATATTAGTTTCTTTGTTTTTACTTCTTCCTTCCTCCCGTTTCGCCCTCTAATATAGTAGAAGAAGCTTAAATGTTGCAAGAAACTCTGAATTAGTGTCTTATACATATTAGTTAAATTTCATTAACATCGGATATACGTATTTGAAGTTTTAAGGGTATTCTGTCACCATGAGTCAGTTAGAGGTGTGAACATGTACATATTTTTTATATAGAGGATAACAGAGAGATTTGAAACCACTTCCATTGTCTTCCCCCGGAGAAGTTTATACATATGATATATATTCCATCAAAATAGGATATATTTGCAGGTTCGCCCCTCATAGCTCGCTTAGATTCAGAGGGTACTTAGAGATGAGGGACTACTTCTAAGGTCTTCCCTAGAAACTGTTATACTTGCGACTCCCGTTAAAAAAGGCGTAATTCACTCAAATGGTTTTGCAAACTTCTAAAGAAATTGCAATCTATTCTTACGATGATGAAACTGTGTGAAACGTAACAAATATCTGCTGAATGACAGCTGCAACCTTAACGATGTGGTAAACCACGCACACTTTACTTAATGGGTAACGCAGTTGATAAGAGAGTGTATTTTTGCATTACACAATATTGGAAACAAAAGTTACTACGTATATAAACACCGTTTCTCTAACGAGGAATGATAATAAAAACTCTAAACATTTCTGGAATATAAAAGACGGAAATTACACCTGGAATTACGATAGAAAATAATTCGCATAGCGATCATAGCAAATTCTATTAAAGGCAGATGCAACCTATGCGTGCGAGAAAAATTGAGATAATGAATTTTGAACGAAAGAAATGAGATTATGTTGAAGTGTAGACATAAATAATAGATCACAACGAGCCTAAAACATTCACATTTTAAGTGTATTTTATCTGTACGGATAATTGCAGTAATTTATTGCTCAACTTTTAGAATGTTTTATAATTTCGTCTTGATGTAACGATAGACACACCCATCCGTTATTTTAAGCGGTCTTAAATAAAGAAATACATACACGTGTATATTTTATAGACCAGTAGGTAGATTCCTCTTCTCTTCCATCTAGTTACTTCCTGATAGAAGAGATGTTGCTAGTCTTGCTCCGCTCTATTGTTATTTTCATGGTAAATGCTCGATTGAGCAAAAATTTATGGTTTTCCCATAAAAAAATCACAATAAAACTCGTCGAGCTACAACCACTGTTAATAATTTCCATTTCTTACTCTGTGTACAAAAAATTAACGAACCTTCCAAGAGCAGAGTGTTTTTCATAGAACTATCTGTCTGTAGAAAACAATACCGCGGGGCAGCTTCCCAGCTGACTACAAAATAGTCGTTTTAAAGTCTAATGTAAACACATTTTTGTTTAGCCGTACGCTTAAATGAACAAATACTGCCCAATTTCAATCATCGTTACCAGTCATCACGGTGTTGTTTCACCGCTCCTTGACAAACTCATTAGCCCTTATCCTCGAGTGGTTTTAGACCTTGATAATTAAGTGACTTTTTTGGTAAAAATAAGAAAGACTAATTATTTACTCAACAATCGTCATGCGTCTGTAATTATTGAGGTGTATGTAAATTGGATATGTATAGCTTTATACGGGAAATGTGGAACCATTTTAATCAATTTAATTTTTTTTCTATTTTGTCACTTAAAATAGTTTTTATCTTTTACATTGAACCTCATTTTGAAATATTTAAGATGAAATTTAAAAAATAAAAAGGTGTTCGTTGTATATTTATCAATAGTTTAACATGTTTTAAAATTTTATATAATGGGGAAATGATTCTAAA
>OY744547.1:46010881-46055881 GCA_963556195.1 Sepiola atlantica | reverse complement strand
AATGAGAAAAACTTTTGCATTTATTCATTTAGATCTCTATCTATCTGTCTATCTTACATTCAGTCAGTGTCGCATGATAGCGTAGAAGCGCTGACCGTCAGTTCGACGGTCGAGTTTCAATCCCGGCTTGAGGGACTAACTGGTGTAACTCACGGTCGGCGCTTCCACGGTCATGCGACACTGACTGAATGTAAGATATATTTCAATGTAAACATTGCAATTGCCGTGGTTCGAATTAGTTTTACCTAATGAGCTATGCCTTAAAGCTAATGGCAGTTGGCGATATCCTTACAAATTAAGCTCTACCCCGGGAGGGAGCTTTATATAGTCATCCACATACAGACTGTTTCGCAGCTCATCAGTGCCTCAAGCCGGGATTGAAACTCGACCGTCGAGCTGACGCTTCTAACCCCTACGCTATCATGCGACACTGACTGAATGTAAGTTTCAATCCCGGCTTGAGGCACTAACTGGTCTAGCCGCACTGATGAGCTGTGGAACAGCGAAACAGTCTGTATGTGGATTATATATATATATATATATATATATATATATACACTTTTAAGACCTATAGACATGTATGTTTCATGTAAACCAAATATCATCGTACTGCCAGTCGAACAATTCGAACCCCGAATCTGAATATTTCCATCCCAACCTTCTTACCGTTAGGCCATCGTTAGAATTTCTACTTTAAATAAGTCTTGTATTTTTATTTTATGAACACAATAATTAGCAACAGTGTTCTAATCTACTCAAATGGAGAAAACTCGCATGTTGATGAATTTGAATCTCAAAGTACCCTACTTAAATGGAGCTTTATATTTAGGTAGAATTATCTTTAATAATTTAATAGCTATTCCCACAATATATGATAGTGAAATGAATTTAGAATCACATTTTTTTCTGTACTCAGCTTCAATTTTACCGCGGAAACTGCTATAATAATAATTATATTACTTGTGTAAAAACTTTATTTTTAACCTAAAACAATTTCCGAAATATATTATTTTATTATTACAAATTATGTATGCTACAAACGTTTCAAATTTATTAATTGTTCAGTTATGTTTAAAGACAAGAAGACATCAAAGGTTCAAAATACTCATGTCAGATCGTATATCGATTTTTCTTCGTGCCAGTTATAAAAATATTTGACGTAATCTCGAAGGGTCAAATCTGCTGGTAAGTTATAAAATGACAGGTTTTAAAAGTGTAAAAGTCGCAGAAATCCGTTTTGAGTTGATAGCAAGCTGTTTAGTTTACAATGAAATTAGATATGAATGCCAGTTTTATTTTTCATTGGGAGGTAATTCAAAGTAATTTAAACACTTTGGGGAAGGGAGATTAATTTGTTATCTTTATCTGCTTTTTGTAATAATTAGATTATCGTCTATAGAGATACAGTTATTAGTTATATTGATAAATTCCAGTGGCTGTTAAAGTATATTTTTAGAGATATTGGAACGAGAGGTCATAATTTTTTAAGCTTAAATTTATATCCCAATTTTTAACAATAAAGTGAGTCAAAATTATTACAGCGAGATGTAAATTGTAATTGTGAACCAATAAATTAATGGCTTATTACTATAATTTTACTACCAGAAAGCACCTTCCACCTGGAACTTCAGACTATTCATTATCAGCAGTACATACGGTAATTTATAAAAGTCAAATCTGTTAGTTATAAATATTGGGTGCTCTCATTGTACTAACTTATTTTTTTGGATACTAGAGGTTTTAGGGAGTTTTTTTTTTAATGGAAATCGCTCCAGACAAGGCATGAAGCCACTTGATGTAAAGAGCTAAAAATACTATTTCAAGGAAAAACACTAGCCAACAGTAAGCGTTAGATGAGTAGATTCCGACCCAGAAAACAGCAATTATTACCCCTTTGTAAAAAACATCGCCCATGGAATTTGAGGACTAAAGGACAATATAAGGGAGGCGAGAAAGTAAACTCAAAGTCCACTTTCTACTCTCCTTATGGGTCAATTAGTCAATTGTTTATTATATTATAGTAGGTATATTTATAGGTGTGTCAGTATGCCAGTAATTGGTGTTGCCCGGATCTAAAAGTTAGAATTAAAAGTATTTGCTTCAGCTATTAACTTTAAATTACAAGTCTCTGCTTAACGTATGTAAACTTAACTGTTTTTTTTCTAAATTATATTATATTATATTATAGCGGTACATAACATATGGTACTAATAAAATGATATGTTATATAAAATTTCCTTGACTGCAGTTACGGAGCACTAAAGTTAATAATTTTATGATGGGGGTAATTAGTTATTAATATGAACGTTATACATATATATATATATATATATATATATATATATATATATATATATATATATATATATATATATATATACAGGGTGGGCCAAAATAAGGGTCCTATCTTTAAATTTGAATAACTTGAATTTGAATAACTTCCACAAAATAAAAGTTAAACTCACCAAACTGTATGTGTGTGTAGACTGACCCTTCCGAGACTTTTTGAAATAAACAAAACAAATTTTAGCCGAAAAACACTTCTTAAAACTTACAAAAACTAAAGTATTGTTTTTTACACTGTTTTGAATTTTTTAAGCAAAAATAATGTTTTCTAAATGAGGGTACGTTCCTTAGGGCTAATACGGCTCATGCTTGCTTCGGAAGGGGTCCTTTACTTATTCTAAAAAAATTTTTTTAAAAAGTCAATAAATAAAAAAGTTATGAATTTTAAAAAATAGGACCCTTATTTTTGCCCACCCTGTATATATATATATATACTTAAGCAGCAAGTCATTATCCAAGCAAGCGTTGTTGAACGTCACGGAACTTTCTCGTGTGTATATCTTCTTCGTGAGGTTCTCAAACCGTCGAGCTATCCTTCTGGTTTCAGATGGCAATCCGTATAGTACTTCTCCGATTGTTCTTAATTCGGCCATTTTTTTTTAGAGCGCTTTCGACTTTCATAGTCGTCTTCAGGATTAGGTTGTTGTTTTTTTTAAATAAGAAGACTTGAGTTAATGTTTTATGGTATCGTTAAGGGCGGATGAAAGAGGAAAAAGGTCTATATATATATATATATATATATATATATATATATATATATATATATATATAATTATTATCCACATACGTATACAAAATCTTCGGTGTGAAGATAACTGTTAAAATCGTTTCGAACCCCGGAAAACGAGTCACTTTTAAGGACATTATGAGAGCTCTAACCATTGGAGCCAATTCTGACCGTTACGTGACGCGTAGACAAATACATTTTATTTATGTCAGGTGGGCAAACATAGTCAGCCGTCTTAACAGTGTCCAACAAATCACGTTGAAAAGAAGTTGTATTTTTTGCTTTTGTTAGATGTCTTATATTATTTCTCATTAAATAGCCCGGCCGGAATTTTTGATAATAAATATTTAATTAGCATCTACATATGTGCACGTTTCATCCTTGCGTAATCTTCAGTATTGAAATAACTGTTAATTTCGGTCGCACGATATATATATATATATATATATATATATATATATATATATATATATATTAAAATAAACATAGTTTTAGCGCCTGACAAGTGTTTCAAAGCCCTGCCGGCTTCTTATCAAGGGCAATACTGTAATACA
Source organism: Sepiola atlantica (assembly GCA_963556195.1). NCBI lineage: Eukaryota > Metazoa > Mollusca > Cephalopoda > Sepiida > Sepiolidae > Sepiola > Sepiola atlantica. The sequence continues at coordinate 46,052,254 of OY744547.1, read as the reverse complement.
GTATTACCCTTGATAAGAAGTCGGCAATACTGTAATACAGTATTACCCTTGATAAGAAGTCGGCAATACTGTAATACAGTATTACCCTTGATAAGAAGTCGGCAATACTGTAATACAGTATTACCCTTGATAAGAAGTCGGCAATACTGTAATACAGTATTACCCTTGATAAGAAGTCGGCAATACTGTAATACAGTATTACCCTTGATAAGAAGCCGGCAATACTGTAATACAGTATTACCCTTGATAAGAAGTCGGCAATACTGTAATACAGTATTACCCTTGATAAGAAGCCGGCAATACTGTAATACAGTATTACCCTTGATAAGAAGTCGGCAATACTGTAATACAGTATTACCCTTGATAAGAAGTCGGCAATACTGTAATACAGTATTACCCTTGATAAGAAGCCGGCAATACTGTAATACAGTATTACCCTTGATAAGAAGTCGGCAATACTGTAATACAGTATTACCCTTGATAAGAAGCCGGCAATACTGTAATACAGTATTACCCTTGATAAGAAGTCGGCAATACTGTAATACAGTATTACCCTTGATAAGAAGCCGGCAATACTGTAATACAGTATTACCCTTGATAAGAAGTCGGCAATACTGTAATACAGTATTACCCTTGATAAGAAGCCGGCAATACTGTAATACAGTATTACCCTTGATAAGAAGTCGGCAATACTGTAATACAGTATTACCCTTGATAAGAAGTCGGCAATACTGTAATACAGTATTACCCTTGATAAGAAGTCGGCAATACTGTAATACAGTATTACCCTTGATAAGAAGCCGGCAATACTGTAATACAGTATTACCCTTGATAAGAAGTCGGCAATACTGTAATACAGTATTACCCTTGATAAGAAGCCGGCAATACTGTAATACAGTATTACCCTTGATAAGAAGTCGGCAATACTGTAATACAGTATTACCCTTGATAAGAAGTCGGCAATACTGTAATACAGTATTACCCTTGATAAGAAGTCGGCAATACTGTAATACAGTATTACCCTTGATAAGAAGCCGGCAATACTGTAATACAGTATTACCCTTGATAAGAAGTCGGCAATACTGTAATACAGTATTACCCTTGATAAGAAGCCGGCAATACTGTAATACAGTATTACCCTTGATAAGAAGTCGGCAATACTGTAATACAGTATTACCCTTGATAAGAAGTCGGCAATACTGTAATACAGTATTACCCTTGATAAGAAGTCGGCAATACTGTAATACAGTATTACCCTTGATAAGAAGCCGGCAATACTGTAATACAGTATTACCCTTGATAAGAAGTCGGCAATACTGTAATACAGTATTACCCTTGATAAGAAGTCGGCAATACTGTAATACAGTATTACCCTTGATAAGAAGTCGGCAATACTGTAATACAGTATTACCCTTGATAAGAAGCCGGCAATACTGTAATACAGTATTACCCTTGATAAGAAGTCGGCAATACTGTAATACAGTATTACCCTTGATAAGAAGCCGGCAATACTGTAATACAGTATTACCCTTGATAAGAAGTCGGCAATACTGTAATACAGTATTACCCTTGATAAGAAGTCGGCAATACTGTAATACAGTATTACCCTTGATAAGAAGTCGGCAATACTGTAATACAGTATTACCCTTGATAAGAAGCCGGCAATACTGTAATACAGTATTACCCTTGATAAGAAGTCGGCAATACTGTAATACAGTATTACCCTTGATAAGAAGCCGGCAATACTGTAATACAGTATTACCCTTGATAAGAAGTCGGCAATACTGTAATACAGTATTACCCTTGATAAGAAGCCGGCAATACTGTAATACAGTATTACCCTTGATAAGAAGTCGGCAATACTGTAATACAGTATTACCCTTGATAAGAAGCCGGCAGGGCTTTGAAACAATTGTCGGGCGCGCTCAAAGTATGTTTGGTTAAATATAAATAGCTCTAATATATATTGAGCACTTTTGAAAAATTTTGGTTTCGTTCATTTTTTGAATATTTGAACTGAATTAATTAATTAATTTATATATATCTATTACTATTTCATGTATACACATAAAATTTTATAAAGAAATATAATGTGTTATGTATCAATTTTCAGTATTTACTTCAACAGTGCTCGATACGTAAGTAGAGCTAGGTAGTAAGCGATGAAAATATATTTATGGCAATTAAGCTACACAGAGGCTCCCGCGTTTAATGCCGGGGGAATCTTCAAGCTAAAATGCATGAAGATTCCCCCGGGGATGACACGCGGGAGCCTCTGTGTAGCTTAATTGGCATATATATATTTCCATAGCTTAATTACTATATATATATATATATATATATATATATATATATATATATATATATAATACAATTCAAAACATTAGGGATATTTTAAATAAGGTAGTTCATAGAGGAGTAAATGTGGTATTGTGTAGACTGTCGAAGTGAAAGTTATGCACAAATAGTGAAAGAATGAAACAGCGGTTGGACGACTAGGTTAAAATATGTCTAATAAAAAGTAGTATAGATATGACCGTGTACTTAATTTATAAATAAAATTTAATTTTTTATTTGCGAATAAACAATTCAAAGTGTAGTATATATTCTGTCTTTTTTCAGAAGAATAGACTAGGGCAATTTTTACTTTTTGTTAACTCTAGAATGTTTCTTTTTGGAGAGCTTCATATTTCCCAAATAAAAAGAAGATTTTGTGTATAAAGATGTCATCGTGAAGGGGCAGTAAACAGGGAGAGTAAAAAAAACATGTCTGAACATCTATTTTATTTGAAAAAGCTTTTACTCTTAAGATGAAAAAAGGTCATCGTTGCACTGCTTCCATTAAGTCTTATTTCAGAGAGAAATAACTTTGCGGTATTTGTCCGTTCTGAAAAACAGGCATTTCTGCCCGTTAGTCATGTTGAAGTAGCGAGAGGTAAAATGTATTACCGTTTTCTTTTTAGAATTGTTGTGGTGAACAAAGGACTGGTCAAGTGATGGTCAGTGGTGATGCTGGCTAAAGGACCCTCTGCACTTTTTACTTTTGCGAATGCTTGAAAAACGTGCACACCTACCTATGTAAAGGCGAGAACAAAATAAGAAAAAAAAAACTGCCAATGAAACCTTTCGATTAAACAGACACGTAGTTCGGATGTATTTTTTTTTTCGGCCAAGAAAAAATAAATCGACGCATATTGATACTAACACGTGTGTATCGTTCGTGTAATTATTGGGAACTGGCTACTTTGCAGCTTTCCACCCAGGGAGCCTATTTGTTCAGTTGTATTTACTGAGAGCATATATATATTGTTTACATACATTTTCACACAAAAGATAATACAGTAGCTCAATAGTGCATACTGCTATAAGAGCTCATTATGTAAGATAATATAATGATAGTTATTCCGAAAACATTCAACATTTCCTTGCAAACACTTGATTTGCATACAAGTGTTTCTGCCCATCTCAAAAGTATTTCTTTTAATGATATACAAAAATCATAATTACTAAGTAAAAAGGCTTCATCACTGCATAATTCAGACTGGAAAATGTTTAAAGTCCATCAATATTCATCCAATTAATTTCTTTCTTTTTTCTTTCACTCAAAACCAAAAATGTCCTTACACAATTCTATTTACTTTGTATTTGAAAGTATTTAAAAGTCCAGGATATATTTTTACATTTCATTTTTCCTTCGTAATATTTATACTTGATCGACAAACAAAAAAGACACGTGAAATTATACATATAATTATTTTTCTTATTTTTCTTCTCTCTTTTCGTCATTCTTTACTCCTCTTTATCACTTTATCTTTTTCATAAGTGTACGATTCGCAACATTGCTGTTTATTGATCTCATATATATATATATATATATATATATATATATATATATATATATATATATATATATATATATATATATATATATTGTAAGTTATCAAAATATATTTATGGCAATTAAGCTACACAAAGGCTTCCGCATTTCATCACCGTAGGGAATCATCAGGCTAAAATATATAGAGTGTGTGTTGCCGAGTGGTTTTATCTGTACAGGGGGTGTTTAGTTTAGCTAGTAAACCAATCAGATTATTTGTTATTCTCTTAGCCAATCGTTGGACTTCACACAAACAAAGGTTCGGTTGAATTTACTTTCGTATTTCCTATTCTATTGTTTTATAGGGTGGCCTATCTCTGTTTCTTTGTTCTGTCGAAATAATGGGTGACCTTATTTTAACACGTGCTTGCTTGTATTTCTATTTTAGGTTTTAGTTTAATTTAGTTTTTTAATTTATTTGTTTGTTCATTTATTTATTTATTTATTATGTATTGTTAAACTAGGATGAATTTTATTTTGTATAAGCGGTTGTTTCTATTTCACTTCTACAGTTTAATAGATTTTGGGGTCTTTAAAGTTCAGGATTTCGAAATGTCTATATTCAGGCATAATCTACACGGGTCGTCTACATGTCTACATGTACTGGCCTGTCGTATTATTATTTTTATTTCAATTATTGGTGAGCGTCAGCTATATTTGAACTCCCAATAATGGTTTGCTAGTGCTGTTTTAATTCCACGTTCATTGTTTTTAAATGTGCTGTTGTGGTCGTAATATGTGGTTTCAAAATATAGGAATGTCATACCCATGTAGTACTTTTTGTTATTCGGTCCTTCATTGCTAAATATTGTGGCTTGTTAAATAATAGTTTTACTTAGGCATTTATTTTGTAATGAGCAAATTGTACGAGTTATGCAGTTACAGCTTTTCTCTTCATTACTTATTTTTTCATTTCTATTTGGGTAATTGCTATAAGGGTTTCGGTTATTATTGTTTTGTAGTGTTATATTGTTGTTCTTAGTATTATTTTTGCTATGTTGGTCACTTTTTTACGCAATTTGTTATTTTTTTCTTCTCTACTGTTCTCTTTTAGTGTTATGTTATTGTGTGCCTTAATTATTATTTCTAAATTTTCACAGCAGCTGTAGGACAGTTTTAGGTTATTTTTATTGAATATTTTATGATGGGGAATGGTCACTAGGAAGTGTTTTTCAATGAGATTTCGGAATTAGTTGCCCAGTTTAAATTTTAGAAACTGATTACAGAGCAGTGTATACCAGATTATATAACTTTTTCTTCTCTTTTTAATTTTATAATTATTGGTGTCCGGTTTCTTATATTTAATTTCGATATTAAATTACGCACAATTTTTTAGAGTTGTATTGTAAATGTTGCTTGGTTTTTTAAATACATTTTCGTTGCTAGAGTTATTGGTAAGCCTACTTTCGATACAATTAAAAATCTGTTTTATGATTGATGGGGGCCGATTTGACTTTGGGTTGACATATATTGGATTAGCGTTATCTTTTAAATATGGCTCGTAAGTATTTTCATTTAAGTTAAAGGTGAGATCTAAAAAGTGAATAATTTTAACGTTAGCCAGTACTTCTATTCTTAGGCCCAATTTTTACATTTCATAGATATAATTTTCTTGTAGTGTTCTCCCTTGACCTTGTTGGAATCCCTTATTATTGCTAATCCATCGTATCTCTATAGGCCGATATATGTATTATCAAATATATTTGTGAGTGTATATAACAAAAAAAAGTTAGCATACCCCAATGAAATCATAGTACGTCTCTGAAGCATGTGACGTATGATTTTAATTAAAAAATGTGTGTAAATATATACATATATATATATTTGTATATACACGTATATATGTACATGTATGTATATATATATATATATATATATATAAACCTAGAAAGATGGTCTCATGTCAACAGAATAGATACTACACTACTAGATGGACGCCTCTGTGTAGATTGCCTGACGTAAATATATTTTCATACTACACACACACACACACATATATATATATATATATATATATATATATATATATATATATATATATATATATATATGTATATATATATATATATATATATATATAAATACATATTATTTATTTTAAATTGTATCTTGTACAAACAGTTTGGCTACATATTTATATATATGTTTCGATTATAAACTAATAAAGGTTTGGGTTTTTCAGGCCCTGTTGTTAGTGTGAAAACATATATTACAATTCGACCTGAAGTAGCTTAGCACTTAAAAGGCTATGGCTGAAACATGTCTGCAAATATATATATACAAAATATATGTATGAATAAAAATTCATAACAAATATAAAGCACTAGTTGTTATTAAGTACTATTATATAAAGTTAGTAAGAGTTAAAAGGATTATCTATAGGAATACAACTACGCCTAAATTACTCTTATTTCACTCGGGAATGAAACATAAACGTCTTTAGGTAACTTACTTGCAATAAGTATATATTTCATACAACACATATATATATATATATATATATATATATATATATATATATATATATATATATATATATATATAGCGTGATAGAGAGAGAGGGAGAGGAAGAGAGAGAAAGAGAGATACGGAGAAGGAAGACGAGCGAGACAGACAGATATACAAACAGATGAAAATCGTTAGACTGATAAATCGATCAGGAACATACTTATTTACACTAGAAAATATATGCTCTTTCTGATCGCATATTTTCGCTTGCCTGGGATGATCGTATAGGGACAAACGAACATATACTACACTTCCCCCTGAAGGGAGGAGATACTATCTTGGTCAATGGTTCAATAATAACAGAATAGATACTACATTACCTTCCACAAAATGAAGAGCTGATGCCTGGGAGAATGGTATCATGACAACGGAACAGATGCTACACTACCTACACATCCCCCCCCCCCAAAAAAATGAGTATTGAAAGATGGACCATTATTATGCAATTATATAGTACAGTTAATCGAGCATCAAGGGATTGTACAATAGTATAATGTTAATATTAATAATAGGATTGTTTCGGCTTCAGGCAGATATCAAATCTCTATTAGTAATGGAAATACAACAGTACAATTAATAGAAATAATAATATAGATTCGGCTTCCGGCAGACATATACAAAATCTCTATTAGTAATAGAAATACAATAGTACAATTAATAGAAATAATAGTATAGATTCGGCGTTAGGTAGGAAGATATCAAATCTCTATTAGTAATAGAAATACAATAGTACAATTAATAGAAATAATAGTATAGTTTCGGCTTCAGGCAGGCAGATATCAAATCTCTATTAGTAATAGAAATAAAACAGTACAATTAATAGAAATAATAGTATAGATTCGGCTTTAGGTAGGAAGATATCAAATCTCTATTAGTAATAGAAATACAATAGTACAATTAATAGAAATAATAGTATAGTTTCGGCTTGAGGAAGACATATACAAAATCTCTATTAGTAATAGAAATACAATAGTACAATTAATAGAAATAATAGTATAGTTTCGGCTTGAGGAAGACATATACAAAATCTCTATTAGTAATAGAAATACAATAGTACAATTAATAGAAATAATAGTATAGATTCGGCGTTAGGTAGGAAGATATCAAATCTCTATTAGTAATAGAAATACAATAGTACAATTAATAGAAATAATAGTATAGTTTCGGCTTCAGGCAGGCAGATATCAAATCTCTATTAGTAATAGAAATAAAACAGTACAATTAATAGAAATAATAGTATAGATTCGGCTTTAGGTAGGAAGATATCAAATCTCTATTAGTAATAGAAATACAATAGTACAATTAATAGAAATAATAGTATAGTTTCGGCTTGAGGAAGACATATACAAAATCTCTATTAGTAATAGAAATACAATAGTACAATTAATAGAAATAATAGTATAGTTTCGACTTGAGGAAGACATATACAAAATCTCTATTAGTAATATAAGTACAACAGTAGAATTAATAGAAGTAATACGATATTTTGGTTTCAAGTAGACAGATACCAAATCTCCATTTATAATCGATACACAAAATCATTAAACAAAGAAATAAAAAACAACAGATGCCCTTATTATTTTATAACTAAAATCTGGTAGTAGAGAATTGAGAACAAAATGTCGAAGTTAGCGAGAAGATGAGCCCATAATTTATGGAGCCAAACGACCGGGAATTGCACATTAATTTCGCCGGACACATGAATGCACAACTGATAATCCGTCCTTCTCCAACATCCCCGTTAATACGTCGACCTCATGACGCTGAAACAGTGTGGCATACGCCCCCTGGCGACGAAGACGCTAACTTGACCGTCTTCGTGTGTCCTTTCTGACCCTTACGGCCTTTTCTTTTTCTTTTGCTTTTTTTCGTCTATTTCTCTCGAAAATTCAGCTATCTTTTCGAATATTACTATCTTGCTAATTTTCTGATCTGGGCACGTGTGTCTTGGGGCGTTCAAGAAAAGGGCTTCATTAACTGTGGCACTTGGTCTTGTGAGGTGAACCGAAGCCCCTCGAAGCCAAGAGGCCCATCAAGGTTCAGTCGCGGGACGGCGAGGGATTGGAATTAGGGACCGAATAAGATTTTTACTGCCATTGCTTTCGATTCATTCACTCTCTTGCAAATCTCATGTATGAATTTACCGGGAGGAAACTATTTTCTATTAATTTGCTCTTTTTTCTTCTTTTGTGATGGAATATTTGCCATTTTCTGGCCACCATATTTGATTTGTGTTTCTTGATAACTATGTTTACTGATGATTTTTTTTATCTTCTCTTCACCAACAATATATATATATATATATATATATATATATATATATATATATATATATATATATATATATACATATATATATATATATATATATATATATGTGTATCGAGGCAGCATTTTTTCTTTAAGACACGTATTATTAAAAATAACCGACAATTTTTGTCTGGCTATTTTAGTGTTGATCCCTTCAATTTTCCTTCCGAGATTAAGATTTTAATCCGGAAAATTGAAGGGATCAACACTAAAATAGCCAGACAAAAATTGTCGGTTATTTTTAATAATATATATATATATATATATATATATATATATGTGTGTGTGCTTGTTTGTGTGTTGTTATTGTTATTGTTTTTTGTGGCGATAATGACAGCTTAATGACAGCTATCTTACGGTGATACATTTCTTAACAGACAGAGTTATCTCCCTTACGTTTTATTTTTTATTTTTCTTATCTTTCCGTTTTTGCTGGAAATGGGGCATCCTAACGGATGCTAGGCATTCACCGGCTATTTCAGACACTCCAGCCTAGAGATCGTTTTAAGATTATAACCGTCCCTTTAAGTGCAGTTGTTTGTATTTCTCTTGCACTCGGTTCACCGGGTATACTCGCCAGGTAGCTTTTGAAATTATTTTTCATTAGCCCTGTTGCTCCTATAATTACTGGCATGATAGAGATTTTCCTAAGATTCTAGTTCCTTTTCATGTCGTACATAAGACCTTGGTATTTCGTAATATTTTCCCTTACTACTCTGTTTAATATTGCATCATTAGGGGCACTGACTTCAACTAGGGTTGCTACTTTCTCCCTTTTGCCCCATATTACGATGGCAGGTTTAACAGCTCCGTTTTCTAGATATGTAGCTGTAGGGATTGCATAGTCATAGTGGATGGTGTATAAATCATTTCCAACTGTTCTTTCTAGCATATGCTCCCAGGACTTGCTGCTACACTGAATATTCAACTTTTTACAAATTACTCAGTGAAGATACTTACACACTCCATTGTGTCGCATCGTATAATAGCCATCCCCTAGGAGAACCTTACAACTGGATGTCAGGTGGGTCACACTCTCTACTTCTGTGTGGCAGAACCTGCACTTGCTATTGTTGCTGAGACGACTCATCTTTTTAAAGGCATTGGTCATCAAGCCTTGATCTTGAGCAGCCATTATCATGCTCTCCTGATCATAGTGGAGATATCCTCTTTTAAGCAAGTCTACAGAGCCTTCCTTATCTATATATTCCTGGGATAATTCATCTAGGAAATACTTAGCACGTTGTTGGTTGGCCGATTTTTCCAGTGTTCTGGAATGGAAGGTCTATGTGTATTTCTGGCGGCTTTTGCGGGATATGTCTTTGGCAGAATTGTTGTCTGTTTCTGCCCTATTTGTAAGACAGTCCTGCCAAAATGTTTGGCCAGTTTTGTGAGAGAGGTTGTACTGCTTGCTCTGGTTTCTTCATGTTGGCATACCATCAACAGGTTTGGGTTATGAGAGCTCATCAGATATTGGCCGGTGCACACAATAGTGGCTCGATGTTGATGGTCAATCTCTGAGAGACCCATACCCTCTGTTCCTCTTGGCAGATACAGCCTTGGTAGGCACTGATTCCTGTACACTACTCTGTAAATTGTCAACATTATTCTCGTTTTAGTGTCTAATCTATTAATGTCCTTTTGTGGCCAATCAATAATTCCAAAACTGTATGTTATCACTGACATAGCTAATTGGTTAATGGCAGTTACTTTGGTTTTGTTTGGTAGCCGTGTTTTGCAAATTTGTCTAACACGGCGTATACATTCTCTGCCAATTTTTTCTCAAATCTTGGCTTGTTGAATTGAATCATTTTCTTCTATGCCAAGGTATTTGTATTGTTCCTGTTCTTTAAGGTCTTTGATGTCAGTATCTTCATCAAGCTGTATGTTTTCCGTTTGGATATTCTTCCCAGCTGTTGGCACATTTGTCTAAGCTGAACTTCATTCCAATATCTTTGGAGGAGGTATGTACAACCTGTAAGAGTCGGCTTAAGTCAGCATCTGTACTAGCATACAGCTTGAGGTCATCCATGAAGAGCAAGTGATTGACTCTTTTGTTTAGATCTTGTTTGCGGCCCTGGCATAGATTGTAGGCTTTTATTTAGTAATTTGCTTAGTGGATCAGTTGCCAGGCAATAGAGTAGAGGAGATAAGCTATCTCCTTGGAGGATTCCTCTTTGGATCTTGACGTCAGCGATTTTTATTGTTCCATTAGTGTGTCTTAATGCCATAGCTGTTGTCCACATATTTATTTGTACTGCCATTGTTTTCTTGATAACCGGATGGATATTATATAGATACAGGCAGCGCAGGAGCCATGTGTGGGGTACATTATCGTATGCCTTTTGGTAATCGATCCACGCCATGCTTAGATTTCTCTGCCTCTTCCCACAGTCTTCAGGGATGGTCTTATTGATCAACACTTAGTCCTTGGTGCCTAAACACTTCCTCCTACACCTTGCTTGTTCTTTTTCCAGGTATCCTCCAGAAGGGAGGTGTTTGTAGATGCTGTCTGGAACCAGGCCAGTGAAGAGTTTTTAGGTTGTAGTGATGCAGCAAATCGGTCTGAATTTAGTAGGCTTTTGCGTCTAACTAGGTTTGAGTATGAGGGTCGGATCATCTTCTACTAGCCATGCTGGTGTGGCCTCCTCACCCTTCAACAGTCTGGTGCAGCAGCTACTATAATGGGTATTAAGTGTTGTTAGTTTTTTCAGCAAGAAATTGGGTATGTTTCTATGCCAGTTTTTTGGTAATCATGAAATTGAATCAACTTTCGTTTTATCATTCCAGACGGTATTTCTGGCTCTGACTCTGGCATTTTTAGCTTGCTTTTATTACTTCGAGCTATATCTAAGATCCACTTGGCCTCCTGGTTTCATGATCCCTCATTCTCAACTTTCGCCCTGTGCTTGTTATCCTTTTCTTGAATTCTTTTGACAAGTAGTGGTATGTTGCCTTCAAGTTCCCTCGCAACGTTTTCAATTTCTTCTACATTTTCTTTGTATTAAAAACTGAGTCTGCAGATGATGTTTCCCAGCCGTCCCCGTACTGTAGGGGAAGCAAGGAATTGTTTAATTTGAGAGACTTCCTTTCTGCGAAGGTTAACTTGTTTCTGGAGCCTCAGTTTCCACGGTGGTGTTGTGACTCGTGCTCTGGACTCCCATTGCTTTTTGAATTGAGGGAGTGTTTTCCTAACAATGTAAAGTTCTGCTATGTCGACTACTATATTTTAGGGAAGTATATATTTATTTATAAATAAAATATAGTTATCCACGGAATCGAGATTCGAAACTACAGGGATTATAATCTATATATATATATATATATATATATATATATTATAATATAAAATGAAGTAATAAAATAAGGTGTCAATCAAATTTTATTAGAATTCAAAGTTCATGCAAAGCATCCTTAAGTCCTTAGCTCATGAGTTTTCAAAGATAATTCTTCTCTTCAGAGGACCATTACCGCAGTTATACTACTACAGGCAAAAAAATTACGCTTTGAAAATATATAAAATTATATACACAAATATATAAAAATACATAACATCAAACATATCAATCCAAAAACATACTTTTGTTGAATCCATACAGTCCATCCAGGTCATACAAATTGAGAAGCATAATCAGGAAGGACATTACTCCAAGATACAAACAGCAGTCCAAATATGTGAAATTGAAGGGGCCGGCAAAGTTATCCAGTCGCGAAATGTGTCCATATTCAATGTTAATGATAAATAAATCAATCAAAATAATACAAAAAGATAAAAAAATATAAATTTTATTGCCTGTAGTAGTATAACTGCGGTAATGGTCCTCTGAAGAGAAGAATTATCTTTGAAAACTCATGAGCTAAGGACTTAAGGATGCTTTGCATGAACTTTGAATTCTAATAAAATTTGATTGACACCTTATTTTATTACGTCATTTTATATTATAATATTAATGCTCTATCCAGTATATTGAGCTTCAGTTTTTTTATCCGGATGTTTCACTAATTATAAGATATTAGTTGACGCTTATATCTTTTGTTGGATTGCTTCATATATATATATATATATATATATATATATATATATATATATATATATATATATATATATATATATATATCTGTATCTCACTCTCTCTTTATATATATATATATATGTATTTCTTTTATATATATATATATATATGTATATTGAAGGTAAGTTAGAGAGAAATCTAGCAGAGTGCTTGATTAGAAGAAAAATTTAAAAATAAAAGATTACAAAAGATACGAACAACATCGGTAACGTAGGTGTCAAATCCAAACAGAAAAGACCTATAATTGTTCTTGTTCATTGGACTTAGCCTATATTTATGTCTGCCTGCCGGCTCGTGCGTAGTGTGAAATTTGGGCGATATTTCGATCCTCTGCTTTATTTTCATTTTTATTATTTTATACTAATTTTGTATTTCTACCTGCAAATTCTGCCGATATTTGCTCTATGGGTAAGTAAAAAGAGTGTTTTCTATGATACGTGAATTTAAATCGAGTTCATGTTGACCTTTACTCGCATTTTGCTCATATCTGTCGTCAGAGAATTAGAAATACAAATCTGAAAATTAAAAATTCCAAATTTAAAAAATATAAAGAAAAACACCGCTAAAAAAGAGAAAAAAGTGAAAAATCAAAATTGGGAATAAATAATGAGTGTCATTAATTTCCAATTATGATTTTTTTTGCAGATATTAAAGTTATTAAAGTTTTTTATTATTTTATTTACCTGGTAAAACAGATAGAAACTACAACTGTATTATATAGCTGAGTAATCATGATACATAAGTGTATAATCATCATCATCATCATCATCATCATCATCATCATCATCATCATCATCATCATCATCTGCCCCGTTTGGGCGCCAAAGATAACCCAGCAAACAGGTTTCTCTAGCCCACCAGATTTTCTACCGTCCTGTGCATTTTACTCAGCGCCAGCTCTGTTCAATCACAGGTGTTGTCTTCCCACCTCTTTCTTTTTATGAAAAGATCAATGTGATGACCAACACCACCACTGGCATCAGCAAGGACATCAACGTCATAAGTTAGAAGCTGGAAGCCGTCAAAAGCTGTAAGTACCTTATGGCGGTTGTGACCGATCCAGGTCTTTGCATGAATTGCGCAGACAACAGCAGCACTAACAACACTAACAACACTAAGGCCCATGTGAAATGACCGAAACATAACACTCAGCTCAAATACCAGATTGATGCCTTTCCTTGGCATCTCTATGTTTCTGTACGCGTGTGGGTCGTTCACTCTAACTACGTACCTTGAAGGAGGTATGCAAGTCGCAGAGATTACATGTTCCCCAAAAGATCCTGAACACCATATGCAAATACCACAATACAAATATTGAAGTGAAGAATAGGCTAAAAAAAGCAGTCGCGCCATATGAAGATCTATTGACCACCGTGAAAGAGAGAAAAATTAAGGGGCAAGGCCATGTCACATGATCATCAGGTCTCGCAAATACAATCCTGCAAGAAATGTACAAGGAGGAAAAGGAGGGGTAGACAGAGACACGTGTCGTATAGTAATTTCCAATTCCAGGATACCCTGCAATTTCATAGTTTTATCATGTTACCACCTTCCAGCACATCGACCTAAATTTATTTCAATTTAATTAATTGAAATAAATATTGTAGTTTACTTTTTTAAAGGCTTGAAAATGTAAACAAAAGAGTCACTCGTCGGTGTCAAGATTTGTAAAACTTATTTTCAGTTTAAAACGAATATTTTAGTTTTGAATTCAATAATCATTCAATTAATGATAAATAAAATCTGGTATGAAGTTCCGTCTTGGCGAGATTGTGTCCGATAGTTTTAATACATACGTACGTAAAATGTAAATATTAAAAAAAGAAGTTACGGTTGACCGAAGAAATGTTGTTGTGAAGAGAAAATAACTTTGCTTTCTTCCTATATAGTCAAGTGAAATGTGGCTAAACCTCAATCAAATTGCTAACAAAGGTTGGATATTTGGCATGAATAAACTCTCTTTCGGATAAAAAAAGTTTACCAAAATTAGCTTTGCGGAAAGGAGTGAACGGGTGCCATCTATAAAATCCAACTTAACAATATTAAAATTTCGAGACATAAAATTCCTGACATTTCCTGACAAGTATGTCTATTATTCCTGACAATTACTGACAAAAATAAACGTTTTTTTTCTGACAAAAAACCTTTATTAAATTAGAAATAAAGAATAGTTTTTGCACGAAAAGCCACACAGGGGCCACCTCAAGCCAGCTTGACATTTTCTTGGTGTTTTAAATTATAATGAGAGGTAGATATATGCTTAATACTAAACTAACACTAGAAAATGACTAGCCCCTGCGATTGTTTTCATGTTTTTTTTATTTCTTATACAAATATAAATATGAAAAGTACAAAAACAGACTGAGTAGCCTTTTTCAAGGCAACAATTGTCACATTAATACCTGACATTTCATAAAAAATAGGTCCAAAATAAGTACAAGTTATAATAAAGGAATGGGCAGGTGGTCGAATGCTGGGGCAAGGCTCTTGCATAACCACCACAGAACAAGTTCATGAACGGACCAAAGAACAAGTTAAAGGTAACTTCATCATCATCAAGATCTGGTTGTGGTGAGTTGCTGCAGTGGAGGCCTTTGCAATTACCACACATGGTTGAACAGTCAATGTCATGTTTCCTGCAACTGCATATTGATGTAATACACCCTGAAGTACAGTTACACCTAATTATAGCCAACAAATTTACAGGACCAGATGGCAAGTCAGTCTTGATTGGTTGTAATTTACCATCTGAAAGTTTGCATCCCCCTTTGTCAGGTTTTAGCTGGTTTCTACATTTCCATTACTGAATTTGGAAGTAAACTCGAAGGCTGTGGAATTTCGTAGCTGCTCTTGTTGGTGGCAATGATTTGGCCTCAACATACTTTGAGCTTTTTGCAACCTTTTCCTTAAAGCGCCTCAGTCGGAGATGATTGATGATTTCCCCATCATTACCATTGTGCAGGCACACTAAAGCCTTCTCCCCAGCTTCAATAACCTCTTCTGCACTGCTATGCTTGCCAAACACTTCTGACAGTTTGAAGAAGGTCCTACTGTTCATCACCTTTCGAAGAGATGCTACCTTCCTAATTCTATAAATACTGGATGTAGAATCACAATCCAGTAGTGCATGGATGAAAAGAATGTTGGAACAGACCACATCTCCCAAGGATTTTCTCATCTCTTTTATGTTCCAGACTTTCACACTTTTTGCACTATCCTTTGGTTGTGGCGTGAAGAAGATGTTGTAACCATCATCTCTATTGGCATGATAATATAGAAAGACCAATAGGTCAGTGTCATCTGCTATCAAAATTGTTTCTCGTGTTTGTACCAGTTCTAGAGCAATGCTCACAATCAATACGTTAGCATCTCCAGATGCATGGACTACTTTACAATCTGCTTCCTTTAAACTCTTTCCCAGCAAGTTGATGTACAATCGTTTGTTTCCTTGATTAGCTGGTAAAACATCTTTTTTAAATTTGAACACCATTAAAGAGGTCAGTGACACATTAACAGCTACAGAGCCCCCTGATCGGCGTCGGTAAGTCGCATTTTTAATGGATTGACCACTTTCATACCCATCAAAGACAATGCATGCTTTTCCATATCTAGTTGTGATATATCTGCGGTATTGAGCACATATGACCTCAAATGTGTGACCTTTTTGTCATGGGAGGCGTTGAAATAGTGCTCTACCATTTAAGAGATACTGTGGATCTGAAGACTGTGACCTGATTGTACAGGGGAAGTCAGTTCCCATATTACGTCTGCCAAAGCCGTGTTTTTGCCTATCGCGGTAGTCTGAAAGAATCAAACAGTGCAGGTGGGTAACCACAAAGCTCATACTGGAAATTTATTGCTGCTACTGAGTTGAGGGTTAATTGGTAGATAGCACACACAGTCTCTAGAATAGGAATTGTGGATCAGTCTCAACTGCTGAGCGAAACTTTTGACCCAAGTGTAATTGTTTGATACTTCCTTTTAAAAGTGTACTCGTGGACATTATCTCCAACCATTAAAGCTATGAGTGTCTCTCCTATGGAGTTTGCTCTGTCCACATTCACCTTTTTGCCTTAAGTTACTCCACTTGAAATGCTGTAAATGGACGGATCCTCCGTGAATGGGACATAAGTCTGGGAAGACGCAAGAAGCTTCCATGTCTCCCTCACATTTCGCTCTTTTCTTGCTGAAGTAGCCTCCTGGTTCTGGTCACTAGTGTCATAACGAATGCCTGCTAGTTCTTGCATTGTAAACTTGATTTCAGCGAATGCTGGCAGTCATAGCGTCCAAACCAATTCCTCTACCATGAGTAAGACTTCCAGATGTCGTCATGCTTCTCATTGGCACCTGATCACTACCCAGATCCGTCGACAAGCCAGCCCAGTAGCGATCACTCCGTCTAATCACATGGGATTCATAACATTTTTGGTACACTTCAGGATGGCTTTTCGGCAGCTCCTCCATTTGCTACAAGTAGATGTAGGCCGACTTTGCATATAGGATGTGTCCTTCTGCAGCGAATATTCGCAGCATTTTCCTTACAGCGTCAAGGTGCAATTCTCAGTTCGCGGTGCGCTCTCCCTGTATAAACAATTTCAGCATCTTCACCATATCAAGCTATTGAATCCACAATTTTGCTGTTCGCTGGTCAACCATCACATACTTCACATGGTTGATTCTCTGGGCAATCCTGATCATAGACTCTGATGACAGAACATTATTCAATGTCTCAGTCCCATCAAGGAAACCTTTTAATAGGCCTGCAGCTTCCTTCAGGTCTTTATTTTGAGCAAATTACTCTTCTGTATCAGTGTTCGGTTGATAATCCTCAGTGACATGTGAAACTGGCAAATCATAGGCTTTCACTAACAAAATAGCATTCAGAGCAGCATCAACCAACAAGTGACCACGAATGGCTCTTGCAATTGCTTTGCCACTTAGCATGTGCTTGACTGTGTTTTCAGCATACACAAGTTAAAAAAGTTCTTGCAATCCAGAACCTGTCATCAAATGACCAATTGACCCCAGAAAGCTCATCTTTGTATGGAGCCAACCAAGTCGCAAGACAAATGATTTCAGGGGACTAAAACCAAGCTGTGACTCGACTACCATCATTGCTTTGTACCAAAGTGGTTAATCGAATGTTAGAATTAGTGTAATGTTGTTTTTTCAGAATATTAAGCTCCTTCAGTAATACAGCAAAAGAGACAAAAATAAAGCATAAGTTATAATTATATTTAACTTCATGTAAACTGTTGGTTTTATCCAATTTCACATTGTTACATTTGGTATTTTTGACGATGAATTTATAGAAATGTAGTTGAGAGAGGGGATGATAGAATCGGCGGCAATCTTTTAGGATGGCGCCCGTTGACCACTTTCCGCAATGCTAATTTTGGTAAACTTTTTTTTTATCTGAAAAAGAGGTTATTGATGCCCAATATCCAAGTTAAAACATTTGTTAGCGATTTGTTTGAGGTTCAGCCAAACAATCAGCTAGATTGACTGGACTTATAACTCTCTCTTTTGGTTTCAGAAGAAATGCAGGCGAATCGATATATATATGTATATATATATATATATATATATATATATATATATATATATATATATATATATATATATATATATATATATATATATATATATATACATGTATATATATATAGAGAGAGAGAGCATTGTAAATGGTAGTAATAACACAGCGTGACGTCACTTGCTTTATATGCATCATTCCTTCACTTATAGAAGTTGAATGCCTGTATGTCTCGCCGCCTTTAAATGTGTTAAAATTATCATTGTTTATAAGCTGTTCAGAACTGGCCTATCGGTTAGCGACGTTGGATTGGGGTTGAAAAATACTTGTAGTCCAGGGTTTCGAATCGTGTGACCGGTAGTGAATAGTCGTACTTCTGTGCTCATGAGTCTTAATTGAAAAGAGACGAAACGTTTACGTCCATAGATAAATAACAAATAAAAAAAAAAATATATATATATATATATATATATATATATATATATATATATATATATATATATATATGGAGCAAGTCATTATCTAAGTAAGCGATGTTGAACATCACGGAACTTTCGCGTTTGTATATTTTCCTCGTGAGGTTCTCAAACCGTCGAGCCATCTTTCTGGTTTCAGGTGGCAATCCGTATAGTACTTCGCCGATAGTTTTTAATTCGGCCATTTTCTCGAGCGCTTTCGACTTTCGTAGTCGTCTTCAGGATTAGAGTTTTTTTTTTTAATTTAAATAAGAAGACTGGAGCTAGTGTTTTATAGTTATCGCTACGGCCGAATGAAAGAGAGAGGAGGGTGTGTGGTTTTATTGTTTAATTATTTTTGCTATTATTTATTTATGTATTATTATTTATTCTTATTACTATTATTACTATTATTTATTTATTTATTTATTTTGTTTTTACTTAATTTCCATTTAATTATTGAATACTTTTAATATGTTGGTACCTGTGTTGAAAGCTGTTTCGTTAGTGTTAGGCTGTTTAGTTTCAATGAATATTGCCTCTAGTATTTTAAGTCTGTTTCTGCAGTTATTTTTGTGTATTATTTTCGTGTTAGATATTAATATTTTCCGTATATCGGCCGACTGTAGTCTTTTGTTATGTGTAGTAATGTGACGTTGGATGGCGCTGGTATCGGATAAATGGTAAGTTAGGCGTCGAGAGAGAATTGTTGTAGTGTTGCCAATATAGGTGTTATGTATTTGTTCTGTTTGGGTTGTAGGGAGACATTCCTTAAAAGGGCATGAGAACATGTATATAACGTTAGTTTGGCTGAGAGTTGTATTGACAGTGTTATTTTTAATAATTAGGTTATTTGTTTTAAATTTTGTATAGTAAATTATTAGTTTGATCTTTTTTTGTTGGTCGTTAGGTTTAGTGTATCGTTATATATATATATATATATATATATATATATATATATATATATATATATATATATATATATATATATACATTGTGCATATTTATGTAGAATATTTTAATTTAGGCCAACATTATTAAATAACACGGAGTGGTTTTGATTAATAAGACTTTTTTTATTTTCTCGATTTTCCGAATGGTCCATTTAATGTTTCGGTCAAATTGCTGTATGTAGGTTCCATGGGTTTCTTGTTCCATTTTCTTTCCTTTTTCGCGAGTACTTTCGATTTGATTCGTCAAATCATCTTCAGGCCGAGTTAGTTTTGTTTTCTTAAACATATGATTCTTAAAAATTGTTATTAAATGTGCTGTTGTGCTCGTGATATGTGGTTTCAAAATATAGGAAAGTAATACCCATGTAGTACTTTTTGTTATTCGGTATTTCTTTGCCAAATATTGTGGTTTGGTAAACAATACTTTTAGTTAGGCATTTATTTTGTAGTAGGCAAAGTGTACGAGTTATGCAGTTACAGCTTTTCTCTTCATTACTATTTTTTTTTCTATTTGGGTGATTGCTATTAGGGTTTGGGTTATTATTATTTATAGTGCGTATATTGTTGTTCTTAGTATTATTTTTGCTATATTGGTCACTTTTTTACGCAATTTGTAATTTTTTTCTTATCTACTGTTCTCTTTTAGTATGTGTTATTGTCTGCATTATTATTATTTCTAGGTTTTTGCAGCAGCTGTAGGACAGTTTTACGTTATTTTTATTGAATATTTTATGCAGGGTCTCGGTGACGTGGAAGTGTTTTTTCAATGAGATTTAAGAATTACTTGCCCAGTTTAGTTTTTAGCATTTGATTATAGGGCTGTGTATACTAGATTATATTTATTTTAATTTTATTTTACTAATATATTAAGACGAACCAATGTAAGATATATGTTTCAACGCCATATGGGAGAATTTATTTCCGACAATAATAATAAAACTAATTATTACATCGGTTACACTACCACAACACTTTCTCAAAGTATGACCTTACATCTCTCTGATAGTAGCTCCATTTGCAAACACATAAAAAATATGACTGCCCCTTCTCATTATATACACATACTAGTTAACGATATAAAATTAATACACCACGATACCGACACCAAAAGATTAAAAATTATCTAAGCCCTCTACATAAAAACTAAACATCCCACAAACAATAATGTTGAATTACAAAACTACCCATAACATTTTAAAGTGTCTAACATAGTAATTAACGTTACCAAATTCTTAGCTGTTAGGAATTATACGTTTGAATCTTGAACGAGCTCAAAACGTAATTACATTCTTAACGGTTAAGCAATCAAACTTTTGAATCTTGCACGCTCTGAGAACGTAATCACGCTCTCATGTAACATCTCAATATTATAGACGCTCCTTTTAAGTTGTAAATTACTGGCCGTTATAGTAATAAAAAGAACTGAACAGTAAAGACATATTTTTAAGAAATAAAACTATCACCGCCTGAAGATGATTGGACGAATCAAATCAAAAGTAGTCGCAGAAAAGGAAAGAAAATTGAACAAGAATCCCATGGAACTTACATACAGCAATTTGACTGAAACACTAATAATGTGGAAATTGAAAAAAATAAAAAAAAGTCTTATCAAGTTAAAACACTCAGTGTTTTTTAATAATGTTTGCTCATATATATATATATATATATATATATATATATATATATATATATATATATATGTGTGTGTGTGTGTGTGTGTGTGTGCTTCATCTATAATACTGGTACGAACAGAGCTGCCTTAACACAAGACTATTCTGGCATGACCGTATCGTTTTAGACTCGCTAAAGAAATTGGTGTTTCCTCTATTCCTCCCTATTTTCTCTCCCTCTAATCTTATATATATATATATATATATATATATATATATATATATATATATATATATATATATATATATAATGATAATAATATTTATAAATAAATATTAATTATTTATTACCTACATATATCAATGTTCCATGCTTACGCAATCTTCAGTGCAGAAAGCTAATCCCCGACGGTCGACGGGTGCAGAACTCCGACTACAAATCGCAACTGGTTCGCAAGTCAGGTGAGTTACCAGTTTTCCACCAGAAATCAGCTCAGAATTTAGGAGGAATTTAACTTTGTAAATACCAAGTCGGCGAGTATTCACAGCAAACGGCGAAGAGTGATCTAACAACAAATCGTGTTAGATCTGGCAATGAAGCTAGTAGTACTGTATGTTATTAAATTCACTCAGAGTGGGCAGCCTTAGTAAAGGGGGCTATACAATAATATATATATATATGTTTATGTATGTGCACGCGTTGCCCGCCTTTATCTTGCTCTTTTTTCGCCAATAACTTGGCTTTATTTAAGAAACATTTTCTCTACCCCACTGTCTCTCCTTATTCTCCCTTTTGCTTTTCGTTTCTTTCTGCTTCTTTTTTTCTCTTAACTATCACGATCGACCACCCAACCCATACTCCGGCAGGTGCCCTCTGTCCGTGTGTTTTCTTACTGGAATATGAAAGGCATTAATACGGATACCATAAAATTTATCCCCCGGGAGTGACCCTGCCAGAAGACGTGTACAGTATGTTAGAATCCGAAGCTGGAGAGATATTGTCAGAAGAGTAGATCCAGAAAATGGGGAAGAAAAGCGAAGACGAGAGAATTGGGCATCACATTATCCCGTGCTCTCTTTCCATTTTCCCGGGAGGATATTTCTTATAACATTATTTCCGTATGAATGTTGAGAAGAGTAGTAGCCAACGGTCACGTAAATGGAAGATAGCCATCAACACTGGAAGGAACAATGGCGGAAACATGGATGATATCCGCACAGACAGAACTGCGCAGGCGCGTACAAGCGGGCTATTTGAGCATGCGTGTATCGTCTTAGACTCTCTAAAGAAATCAGTGTGCTTTTCGTTTTGGGATTTTTGAAATTAGGTATCATATTCAGATTTTATTCATTGTTAGAGCTGTAGTAAATGATTGATATCAAATTGTTTACCACCAGTAAAGAAAGAGAGAGTCAAAGAGTAATAAAGAGAAATATATAGAGAGAAATAGAAAGAGAGGGAGAGAGGGGAAGAGATAGAGATATAAAAAAAATGATTTGCAAGAGTTGATTCAAAAAAGCAACACGAGAGAGAGGGAGAGGTAAAGGGAGAGAGAAAGAGATGTAAACCAAGAGGGGTGAGAAAGGCAGACACCGAGACAGTGATAGAGAAAGGAAATAGTGAGGAGGGAGATTATTCTAAAAAGCAATACGGCTAAAATAAGAAAGAAAATAATGAACATAAAAAAGAGATCCACATAGACATTGACAGATAAATGGATACATAGAGAGAGACAGAGAGAGATATCTAGGTATAAAGAAACAAAGACACACCGAGATATCAAAACAATCATTTGAGAGAGATGATACAAAAGAGCAATACACGAGAGAGATTAAGAGTGAGAAGGGGGAGGAAAGAGATATAGTGACAGGGAGAAGAAAATAGAAAGAGATAAAAGGAATGGGTAAGATACTTCGACAGAGAAACATGCGGAAAGAAAGAAAGAATGAATGAAGAAAGAATAAAAAAGAGAGAAATATACGGATATTGAAAGTAGGAGAGAATGAGGTAAAAAAGAAAGAGTGAAAGAGAAATAAGAAAAAAGGAGAGACACAAATCAAATGAATAACACAGAAGAAACAGAGACAGAGAGAGAGAGAGACAGACAGACAGACAGACAGACCGCCAGATAGACAGACAGACAGACAGTCAGACAGATAGAAAGACAGATAAACAGACAGACAGACAGATAGAAAGAGAGCGATAGAGAGAAGGGGTGGGAAACATAGAAAAACAGATTGAAGTAGACAGAGAGAAGGAAATAATGATATTGTTAAAAATAGAAAGGCTGAGAGAGACAGAAAGAATGAGAGATATACAAAGAGGTAGATAGATATGTATATACATAGCGGGAAAGAGAGGCAGTCATGAATAAACAACGATCGCGAGAGAGAGAGAGAGAGAGAGAAATACAGAAATAGAGAGGAAGAACTAGAGATACAATTCCAAAGACTAACATCAGAGAATGTGTATTAGAGAGACACTGTGGTATATTTTCCTCTCGTTTCCATTCTCCACTAAAAGGAACAAAGCTGATGTAACGGTAAGTTAATTTTACATGTTGTTGGGTCATTCCATGTCAAAATCGTACACATATTTTTCATACGATTACTAGATTTTTTTTGTTGAAAATCACTCCAGACAATGCATGAAGCCATTTGATGTAAGGAGCTAACGAGAACGAAATATGAGTATCGCAAAGAAAAGGAAATATCTATTGGTCTTCGTCTTGAAAAGACCATAGCTATAGGAAGGAGGAAACATTCAGCAGCAAGAGAGTTCTATAGATCTGTAGTTCTTTGAAAGGAGCTACTCGAATAGGAAGCTTTATTACAATGAAGTATCAAAACAGCGAATTAGTTGAGACATCTAGACCAACTAGTCAAACCATCTGGAACAAGAGGATCACATAATTCTGAAAACACATGTCATAATAGTATTTATAGAAAAGACTGAGGCTAGCAGAATAACGTTTGTGAGATAGAGGGTGTTGAGAAAAAGAAAGAATGATGCCAATCATTTACAGATACGTTTCTGTGCCTTATTATGAACACTGAAATGAGACAGCGATTTACCAGCCCTAATATGACAACAGTACTCCACACATTGATATATTTTGCATGAATATATTGATAATGTAAAAGTTTGTAAACGATAGAAAGGTACCCCCCCACTTTGTCAGAATGAACCTGGGATTAGTTGCAATCAAGAGTTTATTCCATGACAATCAATGCTCCAAAATTTGGGCCTCGTTATGAAATGCACTTCAAGTGAATACCCAGTACCATAGCGATTAAAAATAATGTGATCGTTTTTTGACTGAAATGAAAAAGAAATGCTTCTGTGAAAACGGAATGTTTATTCAGAAATTTGATGCGATCGCATTCTGCTCACATCATCACATGTGTGCCATGAAAACGGTTATGTGGGTTCGCTATGTTTTCACTATCTGTTTTACTGCTGTGTACTGTGGACTGACGACTTTCCTCGAAAACTAATATTGCATGCTTGACCCCCAAGAAGGCACGTTTCTTAGCTCATGCGCTAGAGTCAAAGTGTAGTGTCTGTTCTGACATCGGTTTCTATACTTATAACCTGATGATTTCCTTCGATGATGAAACACAAACGTTTCTGTGTAGCTTACTTACAATAGATATACATGAATAATGAATATATCTATTTCTAATATCATACAATTATATGTTCATTAGCCATGCGTACCTGCTGTGTTTGGGCTAAAAAGTTAAATCAAACGTATGAGTCTAAATATATTTAAACACACACACTTTGTACGAGGGTTTTATCAGGACAACCTGACCTGATGGTATTTCACCTACAAGTAAACCCTTATCAAATCTTCAAAATAGCATAGTATTCGAAACCTAAATAAGAACCCTTCGTCACGATAAGAACCCTTCGGTACGACACTATGTCATACGAGGAATGGTGCACCTTCTCTTGGTGATGTTACCTTAAGTAACAGCACTTAGCTGGATACTCAACCAGACCAGCTGAATTATTGCCATGGAATTCAGCCACATGAAGAAAAGACCACAATGAAGATAAACTATATCATAATTAAGTGACCAATTCAGGGGAGAGGTCAATTAGTGTTCTTCTCTGCTTTACTGACCCAACGTTTATAAGGTAGAGAAGAATCTTGATTGAACACTCATATATTTATGTATCTCATATAGAAATCAAGTATTAGCTACAAAATTAAAATGAAAACAAAAAATATACATATAATAAAAGTGTTATTCTATATAAACATATCATGGCTACACATTCAGGACATGTTTCAGTCAAACTTTAATATTCTCGGCATCCTCATGGTTTATGGTTTCATATTTTAGAATGAAACCATAAAGATCGGACTCATCGGATGTCGGGCTTATTAAAGCTTCGACTGAAACATGTTATGGATGGGTAGCCATGATATGTTTTTATAAATAAAACTGATAATATATTTAAATAGCTATATTTATTGTTAAGCACGATTATATAAACACCACAGTAGAGATAATCTACTAATCTCTCTATATTTCTGTCTTTATGTATCTATCTATCTTTCAATGTCTTCAATTTATATATATATATATATATATATATATATAGAGAGAGAGAGAGAGAGAGACTAAGAGAGAGAGACAGACAGACATACAGAGAGAGAGAGAGAGAGAAAGAGAGAGACAGAGAGACAGAGAGACAGAGAGAAATACATATATATATATATATTAGTTGCATTCCAATGACCAACAAAAAACGTCAATCTACAGTCATAATATGTATTTTTATTTTGGTGAATGCTTATATTTTTTCCGTCTTACGAACGTTACACAACCCGTAAACAATATATTGATTCAAAGATGGCGACTTAAATATCGGGCCATTTCATACCCGTATCTATGGGGGATTTTCTCTGAGTGTCTTCTTTGATTAAGTTCTGCCTGTTTTTGCCTTTCTGTATTTTTAAAAATATTTTTTTTCTTTTTGGCTTTCGAATAGTGTGCTTATTTTTTATTAGTAGTAAAATAATGTCGCTGATGAGCAGCCTGTAAAAATTGAAGACTATATTTTTTGTTTACAGGTTGCGAAACGTTTGTAAAATAGAAAAATATATAAGCATTCGCCAAAATAAAAAATAAATCAGCTATCATGATTGTGGACTGACGTTTTTTTCCTGTTCATAAGAATTCAACCAATCAATATATATGCTTTGAAGCCTGAAATATAACTTCATTGATATCATAATTTTAAACAATTTGGATGATATACCAAGGGATGCACACTTAAATATGTATATTATTTATATAAACACTGAACTATATATATATATATATATATATATATATATATATATATATATATATATACATATATATATATATATATATATATATATATATATATATATTGCATGTATGTACATTAGGTTGGTTAGATGAGGGGAATATATGTAGGGAGATTGGTAGTTGGCATGTAAAATAATGTAGTTCAGAGATGTGTTATTGTTATCAATAATAATAATAATAATAATAATAATAATAATAATAATAATAATAATAATAATTATAATAATAATTGTAATAATAATAATTATAATAATAATAATAACAATACAAATGATAATAATAATGATAATAATGATAATAATTATAATAATAATAATAATAATAATAATAATTATAATAATAATAATAATAATTATAATAATAATTATAATTATAATAATAATTATAATAATAATTATAATTATAATAATAATTATAATAATAATTATAATTATAATAATAATAATTATAATAATAATAATAATAATAATAATAATAATAATAATAATTGTAATTATAATAATAATAATTATAATAATAATAATAATAATAATAATAGTTTTACTTATATAGGTTCTTCTAGAGCAAGAAAATTAAACAAAGGATTTCTTTAGATAATAAATTATTTTAATAATGTCATCATATACATTAATACAATTTCTATTTCTAAACATAATTATAATTTTAAAAATAGATGGATCCCATCTTCTATAGGATCATCAATTTCTATAGACCAGCTATTTCAAAAGTTATTTATTTGAAGCTTTATCTGTTATGAAAGCAAACACTAAATTCTCAACAAAAAATATGAAATAGTGTATTTCTGTTTCCATCAAGAGAAAATGACCAATATATAAACAGATAAGTAGCTATAGTATCGTACTAAAGACATAGGCATTGACCTAAAACATTCGCTGTCTTCGTCAGGCGAGTGTACCATAGACTGTGTTCTGCTGTACCAGATAATTATTGTTTCAACATTCTCATGTGGAATACCATATGCCAGAAGAAGTTCCTTTGTCTTCTCTGTGAATCGAATCGTAAGCCTTGGAGAAATCCACTAGTAGCAAGACGGCCGTCAGATTTATTTTACGCACGCCTTCAAGAATCCTCAAACCGTTAAGATTTGCGCAAACGTTCTTATATATAGCATCGTACACAGAGAGCTATTCACATACTCACGGTTCCTTAGTGTGAGTAGACATGGCTAGTGTTTCAATCTTGTTTCTCGCACAGTAGTCACGTAACATTTTCCATAATATATATATATATATATATATATATATATATATATATATATATATATATATATATATATATATATGGGAGGCGGCAAAACGGACGCGATCATATCCGAGGCAATGGCTGAATATTTAACCACCGATCGTCATTGCAAATAACATCCTACTTGAGAGTTCAACATTTAAACTCCTTGACCTAACCTTCACAGGTAACATCAATTGGAACAAATGCATTGAAGACAT
Organism: Sepiola atlantica; assembly: GCA_963556195.1. Lineage (NCBI taxonomy): Eukaryota > Metazoa > Mollusca > Cephalopoda > Sepiida > Sepiolidae > Sepiola > Sepiola atlantica. The sequence goes on along the minus strand of OY744547.1, from coordinate 46,024,114 downwards.
TGCCAAGGCTGCAGCAAAGAAGGTGGGCTCCCTTTACCTTGCTAGTAAACTTATCACAGCTGACATTATCCTGTATCTTTACAAAGCCACCATCCGCCCATGCATGGAGCAGTGTTGCTACATTTGGGTTGGTGCAACATCCACTAGTCTCTCCCTCTTAGACAAGGTCCGAAAAATAGTCGCCAACTTAATAGGTCCCTCACTATCCACCTAGCCCCAGCCCCTGTCCCATCGCCGCAATGTTGCATCCTTGTGCTTGTTTTACAAATACTTCAATGGATTGTGCTCAATTGAACTGGCTGCTCTGGTGCTCCCTCGACATAAATAAACTAGACCAACTCGACAATCAACTAAATCCCATCCATTCACTGTGGAGGTCCCCAAATGCCGGAGAGTCTTCTACTCCAATAGCTTCTTTTCTAGTGCTGCCGATCTCTGGAACTCACTCCCTGCTCCATGTTTCCCTGATTGTACCGACACGCAGAGGTTTAAAACTAATGTAAACAGACATCTCGCTACACATCCTCCAACCTAGGATGACACCCATAACCTACAACATAATTATTAGTAGCCCCTTATGTGTACAGTGGCGGCCTGCCTTGTTTGGGGTCAAATATGTTTTAATATATATATATATATATATATATATATATATATTAGTAGAATACCCGTCCCAGGACAATATATATAATATATAAGCAATATATGCAATACATATTTTTTATGTTTTTTCTTTCTTTTAGGGATATGGTACGGTGTCGGTTGCGCCCACTAAATGGTATATCAAAAATAAATGTGCCCATGTTAGATACATTGCCATACAAACTCATAAGTCCAATATTTTGGCATTTTTCCAAACATATAGATATTATAAACGCACGCGTGTACGCGCCGATTTTTTAGCAAAATGTATTACTGAATATAACTCAAAATTTGATGTAGAGTAATTCGTTTTTCTATTAATTTTTTTGCATCAGACTTATTTTAATTGTTTTAAGGGCTAGTGCGAATTCAATGGTAAAGTTTACAAAAAAAATAATGTGTCCATGTTACTCACCGAGTTGCGAGAATATATATTCTAAAATTCATAATGATCAGTTCAAAATAAATAAATCATGTATATTTACCCCTTAAATGTTAACATTTACAAAAAATAATATTAAAAATATTAAACTTGAAATATTATATTAACTATAATTTACAAGTCGTTCTGTTTTCCATGTGTATTTTTTGTATTGCAAAATGTGAAATAATTAATAAATTTTAGTCGAAAAGCCTATATATATATATATATTTATATATATATATATATATATATATATATATATATATATATATATGATCATTGTGTATGTTGAAACACAGCTGCAAGACCTAAACGTGTGTAATGTGAGCGATATTTACTGTTATACAAAAGAGGCAATGGGAGGGTGAAACTCTTCCATTATAATTCAGATATCTCCGTTTTTTTGTTAAATTTTAAGAATTAGTATTTGACATCAATGAATAAATATTCTCCAGTTTTTTTAGTAATCTAAACGATTATAAAGAAGTATAATATAAGCACAATCTATCATTTGAAAGTTGAATATTTCAGTTGTGCATTAAATATGAACCACATTCATTGGACATCATTGAAGCAAGATTCCCTGAATGTCAGTTTCCTCTTAAGACTCTCTAAGTTTAATCCTTAAATTATAAACATTATCTAGAATCAAAATCATGTAATTGACTTTTATCAAAATTTGAATAATGATTCTGGTAATACGGTTTCGTAGCATTGTATGTTGATTTCGATCTTTGTAAAGGTACATAAAAGTGGTGCTAAACTGTTCTATGAAAGGAATTGATTTTACCCATCCTATGACGAGTATTTTTCGTGTGAGTCTCTCTCTTGCTCTCTCATATATATATATATATATATATATATATATATATATATATAAATTGATATATATATATATATATAAATTGAAATATATATATATATGTATATATATATGTATATATATATACATATATATATATATATATATATATATGTATACATATATATGTATATATAAGTCGGCGTGCTTGTAAATTAAGGAAACAGTTATTACAACCAAATGTCATATAACAAAGAAATCATCTTCAAGATTGGACTTCGTTTTTGTATTTTATGAAAGAATAATTAAGAATTTTTTGTCAAGCTGAAAAAACAAACTTTTATTTTATTTTATTTTTATTTTAAATGTTATTTTGAATTTGTTGAAGAAAGCGAACTACAGATTTGATGTGACAATGTTGGCGGAAATGCCTCCGTCAATTTGGAATCACATTCTCTGTCCTGCGTCATCCGTATATATCAACGCGACGCCATTTTGTTTTCTGTCGTTTTTTGTCACGTTTTTGCCGCTAAGATTTATGACGCCATATTTCGCAATCGCACGAAAACGGGTAAGAACTGAACTAAAAATGCCTAGATTTGCCGAGTTTTAAAAATTTCGGTTTTGGCTATCGGGCTTTGAAAAATGGGTGGCATCTTTTTTCGTTTTTTAATGATAATTATTTTGTTTGTTCTCGGCGTGGATGTAAATTGTCAGTAAATATACAGGTTACTAGAGGCAGGTCGTGATGAAAGCATGCGTCTGCCCCCTGGATGCTTATCATATCACTTATACGTATATATATATAGATATATATATATATACAGATATTTATATATATGTGTGTGTGTATATATATATATATTATGTATATATATATATTATGTATATATATATTATATGCATATACATATATTTATGTATATATGGGCATTTTTTTTAAATATGTAAATATATACATACGTATATATGCATATATGTAAATATTCGTGTAGAAAATACACTCATATATATATATATATATATATATATATATATATATTTACGCATGAATATAAATATTCGTATTCATAGATGTATACACACGTGGCTAGATGTGGTTTGCATACATATGTGAAGTGCCAGATATGTATCTAATTATAATATTAAAGCTTATATTCTTGTGCATGTATATATATATATTAAGTATAATATATATATATATATATATATATATATATATATATATATATATATACTAAATATAGACATATATACATATATACGCTTTTATATATATATATATATATATATATATTTATAACTATTTCATCTATATACACATATAATATTATAACTTAATATAATATATTATATATATATATATAAAGGTATATATATATATATATATTTATATATTTAAATATAAATATATATATATATATATATATATATATATATATATATATATATATATACAGTATGTACTTCAACAGTGTTCAATACGTGAGAAGAACTTGAAGGCTTATAACCTGCACAGCTACGTTAATGTCAAATTCCCGAGGAACTCATTATTTCCACAACGTTTCGGCCAATGTAAGCTCTGATCTTATTTTGGTGTGTCTCGTCGAACTCAGGAATATTTATTCCTATGGCTGATGGAATGAGAAAAATAACACCTCATGGATTAAATAATGGGGTATTTTTGAAATGTACAGATTTCCGAGTTTAACAAGACGAACCTGCAGAAGATCGGAGGTTACATCGGACGAAATGTTGTGCGAATAACATACAAGATGAGAACAGTAGTCCTAATAATCCAGATAATGCTAATTATCAATAAATCGTTTACTGCTTTATTGTATTGCTTTGTTATATTAAAGTTTTAGTTCACATAAACTATATAGAAACTTTTGCTTCATTTTAATCAACACTAACTCATGAATTAAGTAGTTTGAAAGTTATTGGGTGGGAAAACCTTTCATTACAAAAGTCACTGTAAAAATCACAATTTTCTAAATAAGATCAGAGGTATATTTTCTAAATAAGATCAGAGATATATTTTCTAAATAAGATCAGAGATATATTTTCTAAATAAGATCAGAGATATATTTTCTAAATAAGATCAGAGGTATATTTTCTAAATAAGATCAGAGATATATTTTCTAAATAAGATCAGAGGTATATTTTCTAAATAAGATCAGAGGTATATTTTCTAAATAAGATCAGAGATATATTTTCTAAATAAGATCAGAGATATATTTTCTAAATAAGATCAGAGGTATATTTTCTAAATAAGATCAGAGATATATTTTCTAAATAAGATCAGAGGTATATTTTCTAAATAAGATCAGAGGTATATTTTCTAAATAAGATCGGAGGTATATTTTCTAAATAAGATCAGAGGTATATTAACCCCAAATAATTTACATTTAAAATAGACAGAGAAAAACTTTTTAAATAACAAATGTAAGTACTATTCATTATTCAATGTTTAGAGCACTGTAGAATATTCACATGAAACGCATTTATTTGAAAGAAAGATTAACTCAGATTAAAGAAAACATTCATTTTTATTTTAAAATTTATATAATTTTGTTTATTTAAAGAAGAAACTTCCAATAAAACACATTTGTTAGAAAACAAAAGAAACTCAATTTAAACAAGAAACATATTTTTATTGATATTTTAAAAAGATAACTTTTTTTTTCATATTTTCTATCACTTAGCTGACCGAATGTATTGTTTTTAACAGGCCACATGTGGCAAAGAAGACGTAGTTCTCCTATACCTGCTTTAGGGGCGTCCCTAAAGTATGCCAAAAAGCAAAATGCTAGTTAAAATTTGAATGAAAATAATTTGTTTCACCAGAAAAGTTTCATCAAATAGTTATTAGGATTTTTAGTACAGGATAAGCTCTTAAACTAATGAACCAATCATAATGAATTTTGGAATATATATTCTCAGCAACATAGTAAGTAACATGGGCGCATTATTATTCTTTTTATTTTGCAAATTTTACTATTTACGTTGTATTCCCACCCAAACTGGCCGCGCCCCGAATAAATATTTACAATAAGGTAGATACAAAAAAAGTAATAGATAAAACAATAGCTCTACATAAAACTTTGAGTTATATTAAGTAATACATTCTCACAAGGATTCGTGCACGATTGTGAGCTTCAATAATATGTATCTGCTTGATAAAATCCATAAACTATTAAATTTATCATTATGAATTATGGAATATGTATGCTAGGCAACAAGGTGTTTTATAAACTTTACCATTTTAGGAGTGAAACCGAAATCCTACCATACCCATCAAGGAAAAAAATAAAAGAAATAAACTAATATTTTTTTAATTATTGATACCAGTCCTGAGAGGGGTAAACTGCTACTATATATATATATATATATATATATATATTATATATATATATATATATATATGTATATATATATACACGTGAAGGAATATACATCTCTCTCTCTCTCTCTCTCTCTATATATATATATATATATATATATATATATATATATATATATATATATATGTCTGTGTGTGTGTGTGTGTGTGGGTGTACTTTCTTCACGTCACGCAAGTAATCCTGTCCCACAAGTTAAATTCGTACCGGACGAAACCATTTCAAGTGTTTATGGGAAGCGAGAAAGCAAATAGCAGGTCAGGCAACCACTGTCGCCTGAAATGAGTTCGGAATAAAATCTTGCACTCTACAATATATTAGTTTCATCAGAAATGATACTAATAATTTATATATGAAAAATGTAATTAATAACATAATTCTATGTTTTTTATTGAATATTAGTGCGAACGCTGGGGAAGCATTATTGTTTTCTTTATTTTTTTTACGGAGGGTGTACATTAGCTTTCCTTCATCTAATAACACCGAAGATGTTCATGTCCAATCATGAAGTCTGGCAAAAAATAAAAGTGCCTAATAATGAACATAGATGCAGGTGACTTTTATGTTGCTTGTGAAGGCATTTATCGTACTGGCAGTGAGATTAAAACGCCAACTTCATATGCATAATAGCATAATAACAGCTTTCTTATATACTCAGGCATGCATATGCAATCTACGTTCTAATCCTGAGGTTTACTAATTAGCATATATTTTTGCAAAAGGATATCTAATTAATGAACTATTCGTTTTCATTGTATTCTTATTCAATGTTTGTTTTCATTTTACTAGAACCCACAGTTTTATTAACGAGTATATCGTCGATAAATATTTAGCATTTTGGATGAATAGAGTATTTTCGGTATTTATCGATGAATTTGCATCCATGGATTGTGATTTTTGCTTTTCTCAAATTTGCTGGCCAACGCCATGGCACGGATCCCACTAGTTAGAAATAAAATAATGATCCTGCAACGTTGAGGCTTGTGCAGCAGTGAATAATATCACGTACATTTGAAAGTTTCTATACGAAAGGTTTTGTAATAATATGGCTTTAACGTTACCTCCCGTCAATATATTTTATGATATATTTTTTTCACCCCAGCGCCAAGTCGCTGTCTCCGCGGGAATTCGCAAAATACGTATCACCGCCGCTTGCGTCTCAGCAGAACACAGACAGCATTCTCTGTCCGTGTTTCTGCTCCGTTGAACACCCTACAAGAGGATGTCGTGACGATAACTACCATACCCATGTTTAAAACGGCCGTGGACAAAGATTCAGACAATATGTGGATGTAAATATCTTCCATCTGTCTCTTTACATGGCTTGTTGCACTTTGCTTTTTTTTTGCCAATTTTGATTTATTTCTACGAAGAATATAATTTTAAAAGAAAATATAAAACATTAAAACATTAAAAAAACATGACAAATTTAACTTATTCCAGCACAATTTCATCCATTATCGTAAAATGAAAAAGTTTCGAAATGAAAGCGAAATTAAGACTTCAAATTTACGTTTCAGACAAATCAGACTGTATTATAAAAATACGGTTTCTAAAGTTATACTTTTACTAATGAGCTACCACTAACCAATGTTGAAAGCTACTCGACTATGAGGGTTAATTTGATAGATATTTGATGAAAATGATGAATGGAATGAACAAAATTAGATTACTTATGGGGACGGTTTATGGCATTTATTTGATGACATCGGATTAGAAGACGATCATATTGTAGTCTGCAAGGAAGCAGTCTCGTGGGTATGTGTTCCACAGATAGAAGGTATTTTGTAAAGACACTGTTTATTGAAATTCTGTTTAGGCACTGGATGAGAGAAAGAAAATGTCATCACAGTTGCGGTCGTAAAACGAGTTAGAAGGAGGAACCAGAGATTGGAGCTCAGTCGAGCACCTTCCATGGAAATGACGATAGAATCGAGAAAGACTAGCAAAGTATCTTTCATTAGAAAATGGTACAGACACTAGATTGCGAAGTCGGTTTTGTACTCTTTCAACGCAAGAATCAGTGCTCCGAGTGGCATTTGCCCAGATGTGGAAGCAGTACATCTTATGACGTAACGAACTCTTATATAAGATCAGTTGAAATATGCAGCTGATGTAGAAGTTGACTTGTTTGATTGTGGATTTGGGTACGAAATGGAGTGTTTTGTTTAATCTTGTCAAGAATCAGCCTATGCTTTTTAATCGTATGCGTATCATTTTCTACCTGAGATTTTCATGGATAACTCAGTTCTTGAGGGGAAATCGACCTTAGAACTTACTGGCTTTTCTCTCTCATCAAATCTTTCTTGGAGTTCTATATATTGCTCTTTCTGCTTCTCGTAAAGTCGGTTCTCTCTATCGCTCCAAACACTTTCTCATCCCTGTGGCGATTCTCTATCGCTACCAATCTACTATTATACCATGTATGTAGTGCTGTTGTAATATTAGGGCTGGTGAATCTCTCACATTTGAGGGGTTTTAATAAGGTTAAGAAACGTATCTGTAATGTGATTGGTCTCCAGCCTTTCTTCTTCTCTGCATTCTCTCTCTCTCACATACGTGATATTGCTTGTTTCAGTCTTTTCTAAAAATAATATTATGGCATGTGTTGTTCATAATGTTGTCTGATCTATTCTTGCTTCCTTTGTTCCGGCTGCTATTGCTAGCAATAATAGCTGTGTTAAAGCTATTAATGATGCGCTTCTTACACGCTTTAGAAAGTTAACTCTCTTAAATACAATATCTCGCTCCATATTTTTTGACCTATATATATACATATATATATATATATATATATATATATATATATATATATATATGTGTGTGTGTGTGTGTGTGTGTTGTGTGTGTGTGTAATTGCCATACACTTCTTTACAGAAGAAGGCCATCCCTACGAGATTGTAATGGCCGGTTGTGGGCACGCATATGACTTATCAGGCTTATTTATCTTTACAAGGCTTGCTGCATATATGACACACAAGGCCACTTGTTTTCGTTTGTATGTAAATATATTAAACTTCCGTTTGACGCTTGTATATTAGACTAATTCTATGGGATCGCATGTGACTCAGCAGACCAGCTCTTGACAGAGAAAGTCTGTCACATAATCAAACACATGGTAAGGTTGAAATATGGCTGATTCTTTTGGCACTGATTGCCTCCGCAAAGTACATTTAAAGATGGAGTACTATATACGTTTTGCCTGAAATCTGGCAAAGCCATCATAGATACACTTGCGCCAAACCGAACGCTCAAGAGACATCCTCTCCCAGTCCAACACGTTCATATCAAGGGTTTTTAGGTTGTGTTATTATTACATCTTTAAAACGTAACTTAGGTTTGTATCTCGGACGTTTTCCATGCAACAGTTCTCCATATAACAGTTGCTTAAGGAGACTGTAATCTCCCATCCTAACTATATGTCCTGTCCAATGCATCTGACTACGTAAATTACGCACTTCTATGATCGGCACTCCAGCTTGCTCTAGAACATTAGTGTCTGGTGTATATGATTGGCACTTAATATTTAGGATCCTCCTATGACACATTTAGAAGAACCTCTCTAGAACTGTCATTTCACTACGATACATTGTCCACGTCTCCGGATAATACATGAGAGAAGACAAGACGCATAACTCGTACACACAAAGGTTTATTTTTATGGTTATATTCCTGTCTGTCACACGTGCATTTCAATCATACCAAAAGCTTTGCTAGCCTTTTCAAGTATTAGAGGTATCTCAGAGTTGAGGGATCCAATTCGCGAGAGAGTGCTACCAAGATATACAAATGAGTCAACTTTCATAATCCAGTTTCTTTGACGTAGATGTTGGGCTCTACATATTGAAGTCCTGGAGGAGTAGTGCACATTACTTGAGTTTTCTCCAGATTGATGGTGAGTCGAAACGTGGTACATGCTCGAGAGAAGAGATCCATTATCGTCTGCATATCCTCCTTGGTGTAGGCAATTAAACCCGCATCATCAACATACTGGAATCTACGTACGAGGGTTTTGAAGGTATTAGGACTTTGCATTAAATCGGGCTTGGTTGAAGACCTTACCAGTGGTTCGGAAACGTATGAGAACACCGACGCTACAGTTATTTAAGTCATGGAAAGGGGCCGTTGCAAAATATATAGAGGACAACGTCAGTGCAAGAATGTCACCGTTCTCAATAGTTATTTATTCAGAAGGTTACCCACCGAAATAGATGCGTGCTTTCATGTCGTGCTGAAGTTTTATAAGAATTTTACAAATCCTGGGGGGCATCGAATTTTACCTAGGATTGTCCATAATGCTGCTCTACTTACAGTGTCGAAAGCTTTTGTCAGGTCCATAAAACACTTGATAGAGTGCTACCCGTGGTTCAATAACTTATTCCTGAAGTTGTCATATACATCGTGCAAGAACCTGCTCAAAAGCTGTTTTGGCATTCCGGAATACAGAGGGGCAACCCCATATAGTAAATAAATACTTTACCCACCGTTTCAAGAAGGCTTATACCTCTATAATTGCCATAGGTCAATCGAATTCCTTTTCCCTTATATAACGAGATCAAAGTTGCGTCTATCCAGTCCTGAGGTACAGGGACATCCATCGATATGTCAGATATTAAACAGTGGATTTCTTCAGCGATCCTGTCACCACGAAAACGAATAACTTCAACAGGGATTCCATCAAGGTCAGATGCCTTCCTGATATTAATTTGCTTGATAGTACTTTTAATTTCAAGGAGGGTGAGGTGGTCCATCATCACATTTTGTGGTAGACTATTGATGACGTCATGATCAACGACTGACTGATTATGAAATAGATCCGTGAAATGTTCAGTCAACCTTTTCATAATATCTTAGGAACTTTTATGGAGGAGAGACCCATCTTTGGACCTGAGTGACACCATAGATGAGGATTGTTGTCCGAAAACATGAATAATCAAGTGGTACATAGTGTTCATACTTTTTCTATCATAGGCCTTCGGTGTTTTCTCAAAGATATACAGCCACAATCGGTTCTTCATTTTACGTATATTGCGCTGAAGTACCGATTTTGAATGTTTTAAATCTTGCTGTAGAGAATCACGGTCTTTTTCAAGTGCACTGAGGTACCGCTGCTACAGCCTGTTTGCCTTTCCATAAGCTTCTTAATGTGGTACTCATTATCATCGAACCAGTAAGGATAATTCCGCTTCTCAAGACCAAGAACCTCGACGCAGGCCTTGTAGACCACAGTCTTGAAATAGTTCCATGTATCATTAAACTCTACATTCATGAACGCGTCTTGAAGATCGCCGCATGTACTCATGTTCGGCAGTCTCGATACATCAATGCGCTTGGGGACGTTTACTACCTAAGAGCGAGATTTACGCATGACATCGAGCTTCAGTGTACCACGCACAAGCTTGGGGTCTGAACCACACTCTGCACCCAGCATAACCCTTACAATGCACACATCTTGAAGAGCTCGCCTTAGGGTAATAATATAATCGAAGATGCGCCGATGATTTGACCATGGGTGGATCCAAGTTGTCTTATGGATAGCCTTCTGATGCGAGAAAGTGTTGCGGATGACGAGACCAAATTCACTGCAGAACTGAAGAAGGTAAATACAATTGCAATTCACGCTCCCCACTCCATATTTACCTAATGCAGTCCATGTTTCATGATCTGTCTTAACTCTGGCGTTGAAGTCTTGGAGAAGGAAAAATCTGTCAGCTTTTGAGATCAAGATTAGTACCGTCTTGAGATCTTGGTAGAACGAAATGATATCCCCTCGTCATCGCTAAGAGTTGACACATAAACCGAAATGCCAGTCATAAAGCGGTTGCAGCCCAATGGTACACGAAGGTGCTTAATCCTATCACTAAAGCTATAGGGCTGCTCAATTCTGTTCACTAACTGTGCGAACAGTAAAGACCACTTCACCTATTCGCTTTTCTCCCTTCAGAAATACGAATCCCCAGACCCAACATCTGTCAATAGATCCCCATCGCTAAATTGAACTTCTGCCACTGCAGCAATATCGATCTCATACAGGCCTAGTTTCTTTGAACATATACCAGTACGTTGCTCAAGATTCTAAGACTCAAAGCCATCGAGAAGTGTCCGAACATTTCAAGTGGCTAAAGATAACTTGTTTTTGTCTTTGTACTGCATTGTGTTCCCGTTGCTAGTGCACACAGCCGTACTCGGCGTAACATCTTTATCGCCGTGGGTCTTGTATGGATATATGTACATGTAGATAACAATGATGTGCGCTGTACTACACACAAACCAAACAGAGCACGCTCTACTTCTACAAAGTTTGGTTTTAGTGACAAGCCGAAGCAAGATAACTGAGAGACAATGTAGAGCGCAGGTTTTATATCAGAGTTCCCGTCTCCTTGATGAATGACATAAAAAGAATTACGGGTCTGTCTCGCCAAGTAGGGTAGCATCACGCTTGGGTATTATACCAGATGTTTTTACGATCTCCCAAAATAATTTATACACACACACACACACACACATATATATATATATATGTAACATTAACACGCGCACACAGAAACATGTACATCTGTTATCCTCGAAGTTTTTAAGTGTAAATAGAAATACAGTGTGAGTAAAAAAAACGGGCCCCAAATCTAATTAGGCCCTGTTTCTTAGTGTTTCGTCCAAATTAAATGAATTTTTGATCATAACTAGTTTATCATATTTAAAACATCATATCAAAACACTAGGGTATTTGGCTTTTTTTCTCCGTTCTACAGCATGTGTTCTAGATGGCCTCCATTTAGCTCCGTGCATTTCTTGAGGCGCAGAACGAAGTTGTCCATGACGTTCCTACAGACTGAATTGGGAATGGCTCTCATCTCCTCGTTGATGGCTTCCTTGAGTTCCGTGATGGTTCTGGGTTTCCCTGCGTACACTCTGTCCTTAAGATAGCCTCAAAGGAAACAATCTGGGATGCTTAGATGCGGGCTATGGGGTGGCCACTCAAAATTAGTCTTGACACTGATCACTCGGCCTTCGAAGTTCTTTTGCAGCCGATCCCGGGACAGGTTTTTTGAGGTTTGAGAACTTGCTCCGTCTTGCTGGAACCAGAACTTGCTCATGAGCGACGGGTAGAGGGTCTGGAGCTCACTCTTGAAGGTTTTGAGGACCTCCACATATCGCTCCTTGGTGGCTGTCACTGCTGGGCCAGATTCTTCGATGAAGATTGGTCCGATAATGTTTCTGACCGAGATTGCAGCCCACACCGTGCAGTTAGGAGAGTGCAGGGGCTTGGTGGCTACTTCATTGGGTTTGGAAGACCCCCATAAGACATTTGTCTTGGAGTTCGCCTTTCCGTCAATGGAAGTGGGCTTCATCTGAGGTCCAAAGGAGGTTAAGGAAACCTGGTGTCTCCTCGATCTTATCGAGCATCTTGACTGCTATAGCGCTCCTCTGCTTCTTGCTAAGGGTCTGCAGCGTCTGTATTCTGTATAGGGTAAGCCCTGATATTGTTCACCAGCATTCTCCTGCAAGTCTCCCGGGAGATACCGAGGGGCTGACTTCGCTTACGCACAGAGCGTTTCGGACTCTCCGGGAGAGACTCTCTCACACTTTCGACAAGCTCGGCTGTCCGCTTCTTGGGACGTCCCGAGTGGCTTGGACGGTTTTCACTGACAGCGTTGAGGTTCTCCACGGTCCCATACTTCTCCAAGTGGTCCACCCAGTTCTGAATTCTGCTTTTAGATGGAGCCTTTCTACATTCGAACTGATGCATGAAACTATCGTGGGTTTTCTTGAACGAGCCTGTCTTGTAGTAAAATTTAACACTGTATTCTTCGTCCCAGCTCATACTGAAGTCTTGGTGTAATCACGTTCGTTGATTCTGCCATGTCCTGTAAAATAAGGGCAATCGGTGAATAAATAAAGGAGATATCACATAAAGTGTACACGGGGCCTGTTTTTTGGGGGGTCACCAAGAGATTTTTGAA
>OY744547.1:45918381-46005881 GCA_963556195.1 Sepiola atlantica | reverse complement strand
TCATAAGATAGAGTAATGTGGCAACATTTGGAGAGGTGCCGCTCAAAGCATTATTTCCTGCCTTGACAAAGTACAAAACTGACTTCGAAATCTAGTGGGCTATGTCCTATTCTACACAATACAGTTTTCTTCTCACAGTAGAGGCGTTACTAGTCTTTCTCTACTCTACCGTTATTTTTATGTCAGGTGCTCGACTGAGCTTACATCTATGGTCGCCCTGTAAAACATTCATAACAAAACCTGTCAATAAATTCCCTATCTCTTTCTGTGTACCTAGAACTATGCTGAGCTTCCATGAGCAAATTTTATTTACTAGAACTACCTGTCTGTGTAACATAGTTCAACTGGTCTGCTTCCACGCGTACTATAACATTGACATTTTCATGTGCAATGGAAATAAATCATAGTGAGCCGTCTTCTTAAATAGTCATTTTCTGACCAGTTACAACAACCCCCTCAATGTCTCACCGTTTAACTGTCAAACTCAATAACCCTTATCTTCGAGTGGACCTTGATAAGTGGTTACTCGTTTGTATATAAAACAGCTCCTGTATCCTTATTTTTGTCTTCAAAAGCTTTTGGCCCACTGTTCTACTACTCCTTTGGACTAGTGGAGAGTTGGTTTTGCGAAACTGTCGGGTACTCTTCGATGGAATAGGTATAGTATAGTATGTAAATGAAGAAACTGGTATATATATATATATATATATATATATATATATATATATATATATATATATATATATATATTATAATATAAAATGAAGTAATAAAATAAGGTGTCAATCAAATTCTATTAGAATTCAAAGTTCATGCAAAGCATCCTTAAGTCCTTATAAATCAATGTCTTTGTGTATTATGGAAATCGATTTGTGTACAGTAAGAACATTCAAGTAAGTTTCAATAAGAGTTTTTTTTTTCAGGAATCTAAAGACAGCATTATCATTTTCTTCCAATTATATCTGGGTCACAAGAGCCTATATCGGTTAGGTCCAGAAAATAACTGAAATAAATTATAACATAAAGTTACGAAATTCATTTTGTAAATAGTTTTTCTTCGTTTCTTAAAACAAAAATACAATTAAACAAGTAATATCTTTTCGAAAAAGGTTTCCACACTTTAATAATTATTTGTATTATTATTATTCTGAAAAAAAAAAATTAAATACATACACACACACACACACACATATATATATATATTAGGGTAGGTCGATTTTACACTTTTTTTTAAATATTAAAAAAAGGCACGTACCGAAAGTTGTATATAGACCTATTAAATACTCATGCAAAAAATTAGATCAAAAACTTCAGCGGTTTTTTGAGCGTTTGGTATCAAAGATCGTAGACAAGAATATACTCAAAATTCCTCGTTTTTGCAAGATTTGCTTGAATACTGGTGTGAAAACCAAATAATCTGTGCATTTAAAATCAGCGAATGTCCTTTTATTTTATAAAAATGATATGAATTAAAGAAATCTTCAAATTTAAAATTTGCCCCCCCCCTCATTTTCAGTATCTGCTTTTGTAAACTACCTTTTAACGTTATGAATTAAACAGTAATATTTGAATACCTAAAAAAATGATTTTTTTCTGTTATAAGTGAAAATATAACAAGCAAAGAAATAAGGAAAAACCTAACACTATTTTAATGGAGCTTAATATTGAGAGTCAAATTGCTCCATATAAGACCCCTTAGACAAAAATGCTGGTCTCAATTTCTGACTCAAAACTTTGGCTGTAATGTGTTGATGCCTTGCTTCAAAACCATATACAGTTTGTGAAGCTTCTGTTATTAACTTAACTGCCCGTTCCACGCCCTGAGAATGCCAAAAATGCAGCATAATTTTAAATCTATTAATTGTGTCCAATGTGTGGCATTAAAATTAATAGGTGGTATTCTTTTTAATCTTTTTCTGGTTGACTCCTCACTCCTGAAAGAACAAATTAATTAATTGAATTATTAAAAAATTCCAATCTGTACTGCTTTAATAATTATGGTGAAATTAGATAAAATCTTTAAAAATCAGTCTATAAATTGGAATAAATAATTGAGTCAGAAATATATGAATAAATATTACTTACCTAATGGCCAAAATTCTTTTTAAAGCTTCTTCTCTTACTTCAATCTCTTCAGATTTAACCATGGAATATAGAAAGTTTTCAGGCAGTAAACAAAATGTATTACCTTGTATATTTCTAAATGTGATATCTTGGATTTCCTGAGGCTACTCCTTAATCCTCTGGGTCATATTAAAAATGTGCACTTGCTGATTGTGGAATTTACTATTTCTTTTAATTTCAAACCAAGAAGTGGCATACACATTTACAATAAAATTTACAACATAGTGTAGTTTTGTTGTGTGCCTTTGAGTCCATAAACACATGAGCCTGATGGCCAAAGTTAACCATCTTGCTTGGTTTAAAGGACCAATTTTCCAGGAGGTATATCTAGAGTTAACCTTACCTCTAGAAATACCTACTGTGTATTCATAAAGGAGTCTTTGGTCAGAACTAAGATCATGTATTTCATCAATTTTAAAAATTGACTCTAGAGGATTGCTAATAGTGGAAAATGATATTTGGGGTAAATCATGGCAATCATTTGAGCACAATTTCCCCAGAGGGCCACTGAATGTTGTAGGGCCCTTTGCGCAACCATCTATGTTTTTAAAAAGGGCTCTGAAAGGTAGTTCATTATGATGCAAAGAGCAACCAATTGTGTGAAGATTTTTAAAAAGTTTTTTTTCTAAAATTGCAACCATTTCACCTTCGCAACCTGTGTTGGTATTAGTGTTGTCAACAAGTATAGCCTTGATACTGTTCTCACTGTGGAATTCATGCAAAACATCCACCACTTGATCTGCATGAACAGCACCTGTTGCACCACTATTAGGAAGAACTTTGTGTCAGATATTTACTTTCACATGGTGTTTCTTTTGTAAAAGTTAAATGGTGTTCTGGTCCCTTAGTTTTTTTCATAATTCTCTGTCTATTTTCATCCACAATTTCCTTATACATCAATGTGTCCTTATCCATTCTCCCATCAACTCCAATACATATAATATTTTAGGTGGGGTAAAAACCCCTGGCTGAAATAGTTTTATTTGTCTACCTCCAACAAGGTAAGATGTGACACAAGGTCATGAAAGTGGGATTAAATAAGCCTGCGCTATAGAGGTGAGCACTCTGGCCATTAAAAAAATGACTGGGCAGTCCCGTCGGCATTCCCCTGTAGGGGCGTCTCAGACAGTTAGCAATAAACTTACTCCTCCCCAAAGAGGGAAGGCAAAGCCTGGGAGGGTGCACCTCCTAGAATTGCACAGGACGGACAAGCCCCAATAGACGGGCGTAAATCCAGACCCAAAGGCCCGGACGATACCGATTTATTTGGTGGGGTAAAAAACCCTGGCTGAACTAGATTTTATTTATCTATCTCCAACAAGGTAAGGTGTGACAAAAGGTCGGGAAAGTGGGATTAGATAAGCCAGCGCTCGACAATTCAATATATATTTGTGATAATTAAATTTGTAAACACAGAATCAACACGTGAATTCAAATTCGCTCGTTGAATTTTCAACCGGTGAATACCATAAAAAATATCCAATAAATAAAACGCCTATGTAAATAAATAATTATTTATATATAAAATTAAATATTATAGTGTTTTATTCCTTTTTAATTTGAATATGTACATTTAATTTCTTAAGAAAAGGAATAATAAACTTTAAAATATTTATTATTAAGTAATGTATTACTTTTTTTTGTTAAAACCCGGGTTTAATTTAAGGCGACACTTCTGCTGGTGAAATCTAGGCTGTGAGAAAAAATCTCGATTTATTTGATCTTAAAGTTGCAATGCTCAAATAAATACAAAGTTTTGAAGAAAAATATTTCTTGTGGTAACTTTTGACATTATTTGGCAACTTTCTTCGAGTGCGATAATTTACAGTTTCAAAATCGACCTCCCCTAATATATATATATATATATATATATATAGAGAGAGAGAGAGAGGGAGAGAGAGAGAAAGAGAGAGAGAGAAAGAAAGAGATAGACAGAGAGAAAGAGAGAGAGAGGGTGTGCGTATGTAAGTAGAGTACTTTCTGTTCAAGCGTCTCGCAGGCTAAATAAATGACACTTAGTACTAGCGGTGATTGGCCCAGTGGTAGAGCTTCTTACTACAACCTCTGAAGACTTATTTCGAATATCGCTCGGTTCAGCCATGCTGATTAATCTTAAAACGACGAAACACGTGCCCTTGGATAATTTTTTATTATATATATATATATATATATATATATATATATATATATATATATATATATATATATATATATGAAAGATGAAAGATAAATATGTACGAATGACAAATCTATACTAACTTCGATTGTTCAATGCAAGGTGTACTTGGTAAAACATGTTTGTTGTTCTTTCCTTAAGCCAAGGATTTTCAAAGATTGAAATCTTATCATCAGAGGAATTACATAAATGGATAAGTTGGCAGTTGAAAAGCCAAAATTCAAAATTTAAAAAAATATAAATAATGGAGAGTAAGAGTGTGCGTGTAAAAACATGGAGTCTGTCCAGTTGGTGAATGTCCGTAGATAAGTTGTCTGGTGAAAGGAGATTTAATGATGAAAAAAGGGGTTTCGTGAATGCAGCGTTGAAAATGTTCAAAAATGAAGTAAATCCAATAGAAAGATGTGTAGTTCAATCGTAGATGGAACGCACTTATTCACACAACCACAATAGAAAACGGAAAATCATTTTGTTCCTACCCATAACACCAAAACACGAATAGGTCACATTTTCCTTAAGCTACTGGACAAAAACTTCCCCCACGGCATAAATTTCACAAATTGTTTAATTGAAACACGATTACCCCATCTGTGGGGAATATTAACTTTACCAGACCAAACATAAAATAAGGCATAGGCTGTTCTTGCAGGTCCAAGGATCACTGCCCCCTCGATGAAACATACATAGGCATGGCACAAGGAACTTTTAAGCAGAGATTATACGCATACAGATAAACTTTAAAATATAGAGAAAGCACTAGCCACCAATGTATGGGATATAAAAGACGAAGGGACACCTTTAACCATGAAATGGAAGGGGTAGAGAAGATGCCGTCATATTCTCCAGCCTCGAACCAATGCTCCCCATGCAATGCGGATAAATATAAGATAATCAGGACAATTACTGATCTGAATAAAGTGTGTTTAAAGCAGAGGAGGTTTTCAACGGAGGCATTAACAGAAGACAGCCACTCTTTATTAACTGGGAAGACCGACTAACAGATAGAGAAATATGCTAAATAAGTCTAAGAGAAAATATGCAGCATATAGGCAGAGATAAATATATAAACAATAGACGAAAAAATAAAGCAAATATAGTACACGCTTGAAGGGAGAATTGAGGGTATAACAATTGTGTACCTATATTGTCACGAGGTCCATTTTCTTTTATCATGTTTTCCTTTTTTCTGGGGGGGGGGGGCAAATTCCAGAGGGACAATTTTTAGGGACAAGCTTTTGAGCATAACTTATATGTTTGTTTGTTTTTTTAGATTGTTTTTTCAGAAATTATTTACGTAGAGGGAGAATTTTGATTACGTGATTCATTATGATTTGAACCCAATTCTCCGATTGAGCCTTCATCATATCTTATTAACAGAAGTTTTTTTTCGGATGTCTCTTCATTAGTAAAATTTATATATGAAAACTGGGGGTTTATTTTTTATTTGATTTAAACAAATAATTTAACAATATTAAACAAGTTTCCTTATTCTTTATTATAATATATATTTTTAGATTTTACATTAATTATTATATGTACCATATTAAGTTTTTCATTTTTATTTATTTTTACGAATTAAAATTTTAAAATTTATTATTTATATTTAATTACTTTTAATTATGTTTAATATACTTACTTTAATTAAATTTAATTCTATTTTTATATATTAAAAAAAAAACATTTAATATCATATAATATAGTTTATTTAATGTTGTTTTAAAATTAATAACATTTAATATTTTAATCCTAAATGCAAAACTGAAACTTCTTTGAGAAATTGTATCTTTTTGACTGTGCAATTTAAATCTAAATCTATTTTTAAACGAATGAATAAACATTGGTGTTTTTGTGTTCATTATGTCAAACTAATTGTTCCATAACTTATCTTAGATTTTTTGACACCTAATATTAACTCACAATTCTAATTTTACCCTTTTTCTTTTTTCAAGCTGGGAGAGTAGTTTTTTAGTTTTTGTTTAGTTATTTTAGTTTTTAATTTTTTTATTTTTGTTTTCTCGAACATTTCAATTTTTTTGCAATTTGATGTTGATATTTTAAATTTGAAATCTCACTGACGCAGGAATAGAAAAGAAAAGCGTTCAGAGATCACGCGATCTAAAGTAAATAAAAACGGAAGGAAGAAAAGCGTAAATAGAATTAAAAATCATCAGATCGTGGAAAAATTCACGCAGCATGTGGGACGCCATTTTCCGAGTAGACAGACATAAACAGAGGCTGAAGAGAGTCTAGCATAGAAAACCAACTATAGGTTCTCTTTGTTGAGATTTGAAACCGACGGTACCGATGGTGTCTTAATCATGTTTGACTGCACAAATATATATTCATATTAAAATAGATATAGTTTGAGTATCCGACAATTTTCGGATACTCAAACTGTTTATTTTAATATAACAAGCTCCAATATATGTTGTGCACTTTTGAAAAATATTGATTTTGTTCATTTTGTTAATATTTGAACTTAATTAATTAATTAATATATATATATATATATATATATATATATATATGTGTGTCTGTGTGTGTGTGTGTGTGTGTGTGTGTGTAAAGAGAGAGAGAGAGAGAGAGAGCGAGAGAGAGGTTTAGAAGAAATAACTCTTCATTTCACTTTATAATTTATTTCTTCTTAATTATACCGTGAAATGAATTGATTGATCGACTTGGCTCATTTCTTTCTAACATCTATTATTGCTCTGTCTTTACATTGCGACTCAAGATTTTCTATAGAAATACCTTTCTCTCTCTCTAACAGAATTTGTTTGTTTAAGTATACCTTTTTATTTTTTCAATTTTTCTGAGTATCTTTTTTGTATTAAAATAAAAATTAAAAAAATGTTCCACAGGTTTCAGAACGTTTTCGATTCTTCGTCGAATTATATTCAGGTGTCAAAAGCAAATAAACAAAAAGTAGAGAAAGAAAACAATTTTAATTCAAAAAAGACCATCAGAAAAATTGAAAACATAAAAAAGGTATAATTAAACAAACGAATTCTGTTATTTGTTTCCTCTTTTATAATCGGGACACATCAGCATAGAGTTATGACTAATCACTACCTGTCATGCGATTCGAAACCCCAGATTCCGAGTATTTTCCCACTTATATCCCGTCATCTAGAACCACTGGGTCAACACTGGATAGCGAATACACAGTAGTAATGTTATCACTTTATCCGGCGGCTTGACGTCATAAGAGCGTGCAACTTCCTTCTTTCTTCTGCCCTCCTCGAATGACTAAGGACTTAAGCTAGGAATTAACTACGATAGAGTAGTAATTTGGTCTCTCTCTTAAAGTTGGTAAAACATCTCCATGGCCGACGGTAAACTGACGCCTGAATAAAACAAAATCAAGGTAAAAGATTGCTGTCTCGTGAATTTTATTGGGAAGGTTTTTGTTGTAGACACAGCGGACGGCGATGTTCCCGGCAATACAGAAACGAAAAAAGAAACTCAACCACTAGACAACATCGAGACGGCGCCCCTCCACGACGAAGAAGAGAAGGTAGGATAACGCCATATCCAAAATCATGATTTTCATTGTCTGCTTAAATATATATATATATATATATATATATATATATATATATATAATTCTTATACTTTTGGGTAAAATGAAATTCATTATTTAATAAGAGCATGATATTTATTTATAATATTACAAAAGTTTAGATCACCTTTTATTTAAAGTTCACAGGAGGGGCCCAAATCGGACCCAGGCGAACACAATTAGTGGATATTCTTGAGTTTCAATTATAAACAGCTATACCAATTTCGTCAGCTATTCTTTTGACATGTTGATTGGGCATAACGGAAGTCAGATGCATCATGGTAGCCATGCACTGTTTTAAAAAATATTTTTTATTACTTGTCGTTTATGTTAGGTAATTGGTGGGGTCTCTACAAAAAAATCTCCGAATAAGACACTATAAACAAAACTGGAAAAACATAAACACTGAAACTGAGGTGATCATAGGTTACGTAATCACAGAACTCACCGAGGAAGAAGCAAGAGAAGTAAAAAAAAAAACATCAAACGGTGCATAATCGAGAACAAAACAAAACTCCTATTTCTAAGGAACGTAGATTTGAAGCAATTAAAATTAGAAACAGAGAAAGTAACCAGAATCCTCGCATACATCTTTACAGACACTATCACAGACCTTAACAACTTGATATATGCGGGGCCAAAATCAATAAGTATGAAACTAGAAAGAGAAAAAAGAATTGCTAAAAGAATGGACTGACAAAACGTGGATGGGAAACCAGACTGGAAATCCAGATCATCAAACTTCGCGAAGACGCTAAAACCGTAAACAGGATGAAAGAGAACAGGAAACGATCGTAGATCAGCAACCTGACTCACAAGGAAAGATTAAATAAGAAATATGAAGAACTAAAACAAAATACAGACGATATGGATACAACTCTTAACAGCACAAACACAGCAACACCTTTGAAAACAATAAAAGTCAGTTTTACAAAAACGTAAACGGAGAATGAATAACAACATAATAAACAGACACAGCAGAGACAAAAAGCTTCTGGGGCAAGATATGGGGAAATATTCAAAAACACAATTAAAATGCCAAATGGCTGAAAAGCATGAAATATGAACTGCACAAAATTGAAGAATGTGGGAAACTATTAAGAAGACAACCCTACGGAAAATGGCAAACTGGAAAGCACCTGGCTACGATGGAATACATGCATACTGATTTTAAAAAATCACAATCCTACAGAAAAGGCTAGCGCAGAAACTTATAGGATGTATTTACAAAAACGACATACCGGAGTGGATGGACAAAGGAAGGGCAACGCTAATACAAAACGATGCCAAAAAGAACGATCTTAAGCAACTACAGACCAATACCTTGTTTACCAACAATGTGGAAAATCCTACGGCACAAATGAGAGAACACATCTACCACTCCCTGAACAATCGTAGACTGTAATCCGAAAACCAAAAGGCATGCCGGAAAGGGAAAAGAAGAGCGTATGATCTGTTATGCACAGACTAAAGGATCCTGAAGGCGGTGAAAAGCAGAGAAAAGAACATATTCATCGCATCGATTGACTACAAGAAAGCATACGACATAATTCCTCAATCATGGATAATTGAATGCTTAAAAATGTACAATATACCCGAAAGGATTATTAATATCATTAAGAAAGAAATTGGAACATGGTGAATAGAACTGACAGCTAGAGGACAACACCTGACTGAGATAAGAATACAGAGAGGTAACGTCCAAGGTGACTCCTTATCACGACTACTGTTTATAATAGTTATAATTTTACTCAACTATATACTGAAGGAATGTGATGCCGGATACAAGTTTATAGACACAGAAGAAAGAATAAACCATCCCATGGAAATGCAGATACGTACGACCAGAATCTTCATCCTGGACATTCAAATAGAACTAGGAATGAAAAAAGGAAAACTGGAGAGAACAGAGGGCATGGAACTGTCCAACCAAGAGGAGATGAAGGCGTTAGGCGAACAGGATAGCTATAAATATTTGAGAGTTCTGGAAGCAGACACCATCTAATCCATAGAAATGAAAGAGAAAATTGGAAAAGAATATTTGAGAATAAAAAGAAAGCTCTTAGAAACGAAATTATATAACAACAACTTCGTAAAAAGAATAAACACCTAGGCAGCATCAATAATAATATACTCTGGACCATTCATAGGCTGGCCTAAAAAAGAACTCAGACTCATTGACCAGAAGACTAAAAAATGAATGACCATACAAAACGCACTACATCCACAAGACGATACTGACAGACTGTATGTTCAAAGTAACGAAAGGAAAAGAGGACTGGTAGATATAGAAGACTGTGTGGAAGACCAAAAAAGAGCTGGAGCAATACGTGATCCAGAACACCGAAAAGCTTATTACTGCAGCAAGATACACCGTCCCAAACAACAACTCAGGAAGCACTGAAACCAGAAACATAAGGACAAGAAAAGAAAAATGCGAAGAAAAACGCTTCAAAAGACTTCAAAAGACGTTTCATAAGAATGACAAGAGAGCGACACGAAAATAGCTGTGCATGGCTAAGAAAAGGATACCTGAACAGAGAAACGGAATTCCTACTGACGGCAGCATAGGACAATGCGATTTATTTCAGCTCAAATAGATAACACCCAGGAAAATAGTAAATGCAGACTGTGTGGACAAAGAGACGAAACAGTAAATCACATAATAAGTGACTGCAGCAAATTAGCTCCTAAAAGAATACAAAAACAGACATGATTGTGTAAAGAAAATTGTACACTAGAGACTATGCAAATGACTGCATTTCGTACACGTGGATAAATGGTACAAATATAAACCAGTGACAGTACTGGAAAAAGAAAATCACAAAATCCTCTCGGACACGGTTGTGCAAACAGATAAACTCATACGAGAAAGGAGACTGCATGTCATAATAGTCAACAAGAAAGAAAAAATCCAGCCAAATTGTAGACTTTGATGTTTCAGCAGACACAGAGTTAAGATCAAGGAAATAGAAATACGCAGCAAATACACGGAACTTGCCAGAGAATTGAAAGGTATATGGAGCATAAAAAAGTCAATATAACCAATAATCGTAGGAGTACCCGGAACAGTTTAAAAAAAACTAGAAAAGAGACTGGGAGAAATTGGAATCAAAGGGAAGACTGACACCACACAACGGATTGTAATTATAAAATGGGCTGAAATCTTTAGAAAAATCCTTGAATGCGGAAACTTACATACATAAGCTACGAAGACTAATCAGTCACATGCAAGTTGAAATAGGAAAAATAAACAAAGAAAGAACACCACCACAAGAGCCAAGGAACAGAAACTGCAAAGATTTTAATAAAGTTTCTCTTCCCCCCTCCAAAAAAAAATGATGGCCCAGCCTTGTCTTATAACACTCAAAATAGTCGTGAAGGGTCAAGGAGGATGTGAAGACCGAGGAGGGCAAGCACTAACCAGACCTCTACTGGGAGAGTGAGAGAATACTGGAACCTTGGAGAGCCACCAACACCCAAAAGAGATCAATGGTCGTTACCAGCGAGAAATCAATGGTAATCGGATGTTGCGATACCACAAGATCATTTGCGGTGGTTATCGAAAAAAGGTGGAGAGTACTGGAAATCTGGGGAAGCTTGTTGCCCCTCAGACTCCAGGGAAGACCACCGGCTGTTGTCAGTAAGCAATCACTGACGATGACTTGTGTGATAACTCTTAGTGAGTATAAATAATAATAATAATAATAATAATAATAATAATAATAATAATAATAATAATAATAATGATAATAATAATAATAATAATAATAATAATGCTAACAATGGTTTACGTATTTACGTCTGATATATGTAAGGATCGTCATCATGGCTTTGTTCTTTTATCAACAATGTTCGTAGATAATGAGTGTATTTAACAGCGAATGAACTTGAAACGCAAACGTCACTGCGAATGAATTTTTGCATTTACAGTGCGATAGTGATCAAAGCGTGTTTGCCCGTTCAGTGATAATTCTACTTACAAGCAGGAGGTTTAGCGGGACAGATCGTTTTATATACCGTCACTTTCGTTTGGTTTGTTATTTAGTTTCTTGTTTTGTGTGTTTGTGATATAGGAAGAAGAGAAGGAAAAAGAGTGGAAGGAAGAGGAGAGCAGGGGGTCAAGAGCGATGTGGAAAGATGCGTTGTACGGGAAAGCGACATGAATAAAGGTGCAGATAGCTAGACATTAACACGACCATTCAACAAATAGAAGGAGTATTGATTTATTCCTCTCCAGGAGTTAGGCACAAGGCCAGTTTTTTTATCTTACTCCCACAAGTAAGATGTGACCCAAGGTCAGGTCGGGAAACTTGGTTTAAAAATTGCCTGGGCAGCCACGTCGGCATACCCTGGTAGGGGCGCCTCAGGCAGTAAGCAATAAACTTACTCCTCCCCAAAGAGGAGAGGCAAAGACTGGGAGGGTGGCCCTCCTACAACTGCACAGGACAGACCCATAGACCGGCGTAAATCAAACCCCGAGGACCAAATCGATATCAGTTTATGGGGCGCAGTATCCATCGGAACAGATACTACACTTTGATCTTAGCCAAAAGGCCAAGAAACAAATAGAAGGAGTAAGGGAGAAAGAGACTGCGATAGATAAGATAGATAGATAGATAGGAAATAATTCGATAAATAGATAGAGAGAAAGACAGACAGATAGACAGGAAAATACTGATATACAATGTATTATTCGTTTTATTCAAATTATAATTCTCATTCTACCTGTTAGTCCACGCGCACATGTCGACAATACTAGTATGCTTTTTAGGAATCTTCAAGCTCATATTTTCGTGATGGGTGGTATTGCTTATTACTATAAATATGTACATATATATATATATATATATATATATATATATATATATATATATATATATATATATAATAATGAGTATTTTAATTTATACAAACATGTACAAAATCTGACACACTGGCATGTCGATGTTATCGATCTTTTACATGTATGTATAAATCAAAAAAAATAATATATATATATATATATATATATATATATATATATCTGATATTGAACACTTTTTCATAACTCCGGTAGAAATTCTTTGGATTAATATGCTGTGGATTTTTACTATTCTTGGATTACTATATATATATATATATATATATATATATATATATATATATATATATATATATATATATATATATATATATATGTGTGTGTCTGTGTGTGTGTGTGCGTGTATATATATATATATATATATATATATATATATATATATATATATATATATATAGTACTTGTATTGTTATTGTTTCCTAGATGTTAATCCAATGAAACTCCAGTGCTTATAAGATACTGTTCAATAACAAGTTAGGCTGTATCATAATATAAATTATTTTATTTATACAAACATTGTTGGCTTCATAAGTGCATACATGTTTCAGCTGAGATTTCATTCGAGATCCAACTTCATCGGAACATTTAAAAAACTGAACTACGATGAATAGACAAAATTACATTCTTGCAAATATTTTTTCTATTGGAAAGGGAGTGAGAGGTGGACGGAAAGAGAATAGTGGAAGAGGCAAGGTATGTATTCGCTAAAACCTTTTTACTTGTATACCAACAACATATGTACATGAGGGTGTATGTACACATTCAGACACTCCCTTTTCTTTCATGTATGCCTGTATATCTATTTGTTTTATCTGTATGGTTCCGCCTCATACCGGTTATAATTTCAAGCACTTGATTTCCTCGAATGTTTCGGTCAGTACTTTGGACAACACAATTTTGTTAGCCTATGGATAGAGGTCAAACCACGCATACATATATGAATAAAAACATACACAAGCTAGCCTACATTACTTATTCTCCTTTCATATATATATATATATATATATATATATATATATATATATATATATATATATAAATATATATATATATATAGAGAGAGAGAGAGATAGATAGATAGATAGATAGATAGATAGATAGATAGATAGATAGATAGATATATAGACAGACAGATAGATAGATAGATAGATAGATAGATAGATGGATAGATTGATAGATAGATAGATAGATAGATGAAGAGAGAGAGGTATGCTTAGATATAAGTAGATGATTTAACGAAGAATAAAAAACGTTCGTGATACATATGGAACATACATCATTATTTTTTTAAATTTTAACGCAAAAAAATTCATTAGAACTATAAAACAATATAAGGTATACTTAAGCAGTAGAATTCTGTTATTTTAACAATGTTTGCTTAGATGAAAAAATGCTGCCTAAATACACACAAAATACATATATATATATATATATATATATATATATATATATATATATGTTCATATATATATATACATATATACATATACAAATTTATATATGAATGATACATAATTCAAACATATATGTAGACGATATGCCCTAAAATGACATAGATACGAACGTAGATAAACAGATAGTGAGATAATAGGTACAAGTAGCAATCCTTAGTTTAATGTGTATGTTGTTGTAGTTTGATCAGCTCGATTGGACGAAAATACGAATACATTATATCTCAGAAGACAAACGCAATCAAATAGATGAAACCATGAAACAAATATGGAAGGATTAGGAGCGTGGGAAAACATTCATGTTAAAATCAGGTGCTACTCAGATCTTGTAAACGGACCCCGGGGAAAGGTGGCGCACAATGGTGGCCAGTCAACATAATTAAATGGATGCTTGACTGATTAAGAAGTTCAGTTAATTGTAAGTTGAATAGACTGTCACATTACAGCAAAGAAATAGATGGTGTATCCGATCAATTTAATTATAGTTTAGAGATTATTATTATACCTATCATCTCTCTATATAAAAAGTTAGGTGTGTGCGTCTGAAGAGCTGTGATACAGAAAAACGGTATGTCTGTCGATGAGTAAATTAGCGCCCCTTCTTGGGTGTAGCTTTCTGGTCAGTAAAATCGCTAACTTACACGTGCGTACAATGCAATACGTTTTGTGTAAACCCATGAAGCTTTCGGCATTTGACAAGGTTTTTATTGTGATTTCACTTATCAGTGGCCAGACGAAGGTCAAGTTAGAAGCGCCGACTGTCATCTAAACGGCCGAGCTTCGGTCACGGCTTGATGAAGTTTCTTTTCTAACCGCACTGAAATGCTGCGATACAGCGAAACAGTCTATCTATCTATCTATCTATCTATCTATCTATCTATCTATCTATCTATCTATATATATATATATATATATATATATATATATATATATATATATTTAGGCAGCATTTCCTCATTGATGAATGTTTGATTAAACAACAGGGACAATTTCTGTTTGTTTCGTTTTTATCCATTTCTTCATGTTGACAGACTAATGATCCGTGCGAGTGTGAACAGGAACTCGCCCAAACTGCTAACTTTTTCGACTCCCATGAGTCTTCTTCAGGCACGTGTGGAGTAATGCAAACTAAAACTGGTGAATTTATTGAGAAACTCGACAACAAATGCCTTGCTGAATCTTGTTATCCTGATAGTTGGACAATTTCTTCTATGGTACATGTATTCAAGAATTCTGGAGATAGAACTGATCCTTTAAACTACCGTCCAATCAGTCTACTCCCGATCTTTGCTAAAATCTTTGAATCATTAATCAATCTAGCGATCCGGCACCTAGTTAATTGCTAAACTTCTTACTGATCATCAATACGGATTTAGACAAGCACGATTTACCGCAGATATCCTAACGGTCATCTCTGAACGCATATATCATACACTGGATAAGGCAGGTGAAGCTAGGGCGGTATCGCTTGATATATCCAAGGCCTTTGACAAGGTCTGGCATGAAGGGCTTCTCCTAAAACTGCACTCATATGGTATTACTGAACAAATATGTAATATAATTAAATTTTTCCTAACAAAAAGAAAGATCCAGGTTGTCCTCGGTGGCCGTTCATCAAAGCAACATGACGTAAATGCTGGTGTACCCCAAGGATTTATTCTTAGACCCTTACTGTTCCTGATTTTCATAAATGACCTCCCTGATGTCATTGAGACTGAGATAGGAATATATGCTGACAGCACCACACTCTACTCTCATCATGTGGGCAAAACTGACGCGCACATATCTGAGGCAATGGCTGAATCCTTAGAAAATGACATCGATTCTGTAGTGGATTAGGGTAAAAAATGAATGGTAACTTTTAATGTCGCAAAGACAAAGCTACTTTCCTTCAATAACTACAAGAAACCTCTTCAACCACCGAATGTCATAGCAAATAACACCCTACCAGAGAGTTCATCATTCAAACTCATCGGCCTAACTTTCACAGATAACATGAATTGGAACAAATACATTGAAGACATTGCCAGGGCTGCTGCAAAGAAGATGGGCCCTTTCTACCGTGCTAGTAACTTCTCACACCTGGCATTATCCTATATCTCTACAAAGCCACCATCCGCCCATGAATGGAGTATTGTTGCCATATCTGGGCTTGTGCATCACCCACTAGTCTCTCCCTCTTAGATAAGGTCCGAAAAAGAGTCGCAAACTTAGTAAGGCCATCACTATCCACCAGGCTCCAGCCCCTGTCTGATCGTCTTAATGTTGCTTCCTTGTGCCTGTTTTAGAATGGATTGTGCTCTGATGAACTTGCTGCTCGTGTGCCACAACGAAGTAAATTAACAAGGCCAACCCGACAATCCTATCCATTCATTGTGGAGGTCCCCAGATGCCGACGAGCTTTCTACTCCAATAGCTTCTTTCCTCGTGCTGCGGGACTCTGGGACTCCTTCCATGCTCCCTCTTTTCCTGACAGTACTGACATGCAGAAATTTAAAACTAATGTAAACAGACAGCTCGCTGCACAGCTCAGAATTTAGGTTGCCAATCCCTCCCCAAAAATGATCACCCTTTTTCTCAGTAGACCCTTACGTCTACAGTGACGGCCTGCCTTGTTTGGTGTGAACTATGTTACAAATATATATATATATATATATATATATATATGTATATATATATATATATATAATTTCCTGATGGGAATTAAGCATGGACGCCTTTATGTAGCTATTTGCCATACATATATTTTCATAATACTACTAAGCTTTACACACGTATTTAGCACTGTGGAAGTAAATACTGGAAATATATAAATTATATCTTATACTATTATATGTGTATATACATGAATAGTTCTCTAACACTTTCTATCTTTCTCTCTCTCTATATATATATATATATATACGTTTGTGTTTTCTTACGCTAATACACGTCTATAAAACGCGTTGAAACATTAAAGGGGGAAGAAAACATTAGCAATCATTATTAACCTGTTTCTTCGGCGACAAATTAAAAAAGCGGTGTCATCAAACGAACATTGTTTATATACACATATACATATATAGACATATATGCACGCATAGATGATGGCATATATCTACTGACATATATACATATATATATATATACATATCTACATATATGCATACATATGTTTGCACATATAGATACATATATATATACATATATATATATATATATATATATACATATATATATACGCATACACACACGTATATATATATATATATATATATATATGTTCAGATAGAGAGAGAGGGTAGAAGTAAAAAATAAATGGGGTTGAAGAGAGTGCGAATTCGTAGAATGTGTTATATATATATATATATATATATATATATATATATATATATGTATTACATATGCGCATATCTACATATATATATATATATATATATATATATATATATATATATATATATATACATACACACATACATACATACACACATACATACATACATAAATATGCATGCACATATAATACATATATGTTATATATATGTGTGTGTGTCTGTGTGTGTCTGTGTGCCCAGAGAGAAAGAGAGGGGGAGAGTGAGGGGGAGATAGAGAAAGAAAGGGAGAGAGAGAGAAAGAGAGGGGGAGATAGAGAGGGAGAGAGCTAGAATGAATTCGTACATTTATCTTTTTCACAAGCTATTATTATAATTGCTACACCTTGCTGGTTTTCAGATCATAATTATCGTATAATCTGGCGAAGACATCCGACGCCGGTTTCTTAGAGTAAAATTACGATTAAACATTTTTTTCTTCATAATGAAAGCAGGTAGATGGTATGTAGGTAATTGAAGCAAAGGGAGAACGTTGATACGTGCACCTGTTCGTATCCACCTCTTTTTCCCCCTCATCTTTTCTTGTCGGGATTCAATTTTATCTATCTTTTAACAATCATACAATGTCAGTGATGTTCCCCCTATTTTGCTTCATGTTTCTTCTTCTGACTTTGTTTTTTATCGTTTTATAAAAAAAAACTTATTTCCTTGATATTAAAACTCTAGACAATGTTCTTTTATTCATCAGGCAAACAGCTGCGGGCTTTAAATTTCAACAGCTCATCTAGTTGAAATTCTAACACTATCTCGATAATTTTCTCATTATATATATATATATATATATATATGTGTGTGTGTGTGTGTGTATATATGTGTGTGTGCGTTTGTGTGTATGGAGAGAGAGAGAGAGAGAGAGAGAGAGAGAGAGAGAGTGAGAGAGCTTTGTTTTGTTATTGTTTTTACTAGCCAAAGGTTACCGGTGTGTGGTGCGTTTATCATTTTTGTTGCTCTCTGAGCGGTTTAAGAATATGCAGATGATTGCATTCATTCGCCCTTAATCGGACGTGTCATCAATTTTATATATATATATATATATATATATATATATATATATATATATATATATATATATATATATATATATATGTGTGTGTGAAGAGTTAGAATGCAAAACGCGATAAACGCCATTTTCAAAATCACGAAACTGTCCCTACAAAAAAGGTTGCATTTCAACACTCGACGACACCAAAACACTATGTGTTACATAATATGATACCGAAATAATTTATTTTTGATTTCCATTAAAATCAGCTTTGATTCAAAGTCTAGATTTAATATATTCGTGTTTTTATTGTTTAAGGTGTCAATTTAGACGAATTGGATTCATCGCATTTTGCGCTCGAACCCTTCACATATATATATATATATATATATATATATATATATTTCGTTAATCAATTTTTTATAAATTAACTTTTGCATGCATACAAGGAAGAGATAGACATGTGTTTCTGGCTATGTTTCATAACTACTCGGGCAGGGATCGAACCGTCGATGTAAATATCCGTAGTCTACTGTGTTACCACTGAACCAGAATAACCCGCCATATTTTATACACGACTTTATTATCGCCTATCATGTTACGTAGATATTTTCTTTTCTAATTATGTTTACTAGCGATAGAGCACCGATGTGTTTATCGGTGCGTTTATTATTTTTTCGCTCCCTGAGCTGTTTAAGAATATGCAGAAGATTGCATTCATTCGCCCTAAATCGAACGTGCCATCAATTATATATATATATACATATATATATATATATATATATATATATATATATATATATATATATATATATATATATATATAAAGACGTTTATGTAGTTTGCTTGAAGCATTGTTTACTTGTATATAGAAATGTGATACTTACAATGCAGAGACACAAGTTGGAGCAAATAAAACGTATAATGGTGGAATAAGTTAAATAGTTTCACCCTTAATACAATGTATACATACACACACACACACACACACACACACACACACATATATATATATATATTGATTTATTTATTTTTTCACAAACAAGCACATATATCTGTTTATCTACACAATGTTACAATTTTATGTAATACCTGTATCAAGATGGTCTGATGGAAACTCCGTATACTTAAAGTATATATATATATATATATATATATATATATATATATATATATATATATATATATACTTTAAGAATACGTCTCAAGATGAATAAAATTAATTAATTAATATATATATATATATATATATATATATATATATATATGTATATACTTTAAGAGTACGTCTCAGAATGCTGTTGGAGCGGTGCGTAGTAGGCCACTCAGTCCCTGAAAACTTTACAAAGTCCATTGAGCTCCAGTGAGAGCACACAGAGCTCAAATAAATGTTTTAATAAACATCAAGTTAAATATTGTAAAATATTAAGTGCACCTTTTGTTAGTTTTTATATTGAAGTTGAATATTTCTTCCATGATATTTATTATGTTGAAATAAAATACAGTTACTCATTAAGGAGCCTGTATTTATGTTTTTAATTTATGCATAAGTATTTAAATATGTGTCCAATAAGGTTATAGGAAAGTGCTGTAGCTTAAAGGGACCAAAATAAAATAACTTTGATGACGTTGCTTTCTTTGAAAGGCAGCATTTCCTCAAGCAAAGACCAGTCCTTCTTCGTGTAATGCTGCGCACGGTCCCTACTATCCTATATGCACAGAACACACGGGGACTTGGTGAAGTCAGACTGTTGTTCTAACAAAAAGTTAATCATCTTAGGGTCAACACAAATAAACCACTTATGCTGATCATAAGCAATTTTCTCCAGCACATACTTAACCGCTTCATACTTCTCCATCAAAATAGTCGACTGAGCGATGGGTGCAGAGGCAAACTGGTTGCCGTTGTGTAGCAGAACGCATTCTAGTGATCGCGTGCTGCTGTCAATGAACAGTCTCCAATCTTTGGGTTCGTGCTGTGGCACTCCAAACTTGAGCAGAAGCTGCGCAATATCAACACAGTACACCAAGACAGAACATCAAAGAAGAAACGGAGGTACTCTTGATGTATGTTGCGGCAGAAGCTGATGCGAGAACTGTCAGAAAGGAGGTTTTTTCCTTCAATCTGGAGGCCAACTGTTCCGCAGAGTCCTTTGACAAGCTGAGGTCGCGAACTAGATAATTCTACTCCTTTTGGGTAAATGGATGTGTAGCATCATCTTCAAGAACCACTTCTTCATGTCCTTCAACATTGGAGGCATCTTTGTCACTAATGTCAGGAAGTTCTACGGCGATAGGCACTGGAATTTCATCACAATAAGCTACAGGACGACATGCTGATTTGAAGATTAGGATACTCGAGGCTGCCCCAGTTCTTCCTGTTAATCTCATTTACATCAACTGTGCAGAAATAGCAGTCTGTGACATGGTTTGTCGACTCCCTCCACACCATGCGAATTCCAAAGTTCAGACTCCTCTTGCCATTGGTCCACCCACGCAGAGTCTCGGTGCATGCTTTGCACACTTTGTGTGGCGCTCAAGCTTTATCCTGGTCACCAAGTTTAATACTAAAATTAGCATGGCATGTGACTGGCTTCCTATTAGGAACAATAGTGGATTCTCCACATATGTAGCAGAACACGTCGGGCTTATTTGTGGACGATCTTTTTGCCGAAGCCATCTCATTCACCTGCAAAACAAAAATAAGTACAAATTAGTCATAAATAACCCAAACCTTAACCCTAACCCTAACCTTAACCCTAACCTGCTCCACACATGCGTACTGTGGACAAAAACGTAAACAAACGACATGATTGAGCAACACAATGTACTTTTTTTGATTACGCGCATCAGATTAATATCAGATCCAGTCTTGGTGAGCTTGGTGCACTCTTCCCAGGATTTACCTCTTCCATCAAGAGGAGCGTTGATTTATTTCCAGCTGCCTGAGCCGGTCCTAACGAGAAATGCGTTTCTGGTTATGTATGTACCCGAACCATACCCCTCCTAGGGTGAGTCGGTTTGCTTCACTTTCCGGCTATGTGTCATATTTTGCTTCAATAGAAATAATCATATATGGCATCAAGAGACAGGCACTATCACCTTCTGACAAGACCGATCACGACAATATTCGCAACCATCCAGATTGCCTCCCCTTTTAGCTGGATTTCTCACGTTAAACCGAACTGATATCACATCCAGTATTGGTAATCTTCGTACACCTTTCCAGGTATTACCCCCTTCCATCATTATGAGGGTTGGTTTATTGTCCGTCGCTTGAAGCGTCTCTAACGTGGACGAGTATATTCTATGCTACTTTTTTACCCGACCGGCGTGGCTCCTCGGATGGTGGTGGTGGCTATGGTTTTCTCCACCTTCCGGCCATGTTCCACATTTATGCTTGAGTGAGAAGCCATTAAATAGAGCTTCAACAAACTATCCTCCCAGGTTCTACCTCCTTTATTGAGAAGGGTTTGTTTTTAGCCGATCACAGCAAAAGTTCTAACCACCCATATTTCCCCCTTTTATGTGAAGCTAGATTTCTCACAACAAACAGACCTCATATCACGTCCAGTCATTTTGGCATTGGCACATTCTCCAAGGAATAGTCCTTAACAAGAAATGGTGACGGTTCGTTCTCGATTATTTTTGTACACGATTGGCTGAGGAGCCCTGTCGCAGTAGGAAGCAAGTAAATACCAACTGTACTAGAAGTAATAGAATGCTACTGTAAACTTAAGTCTGGCAGACAGAACAACAATCTGGCAGACGAACGGAGACAATACTTGTAAGCGAGAGAGATTGAAAACGAACAACAAAAATCACGTACAGGAAAAACAGATAGTTGAACAGAAAAGTGTAAATATCATAAGAAATGAAGCGAAGTTGCGTTTAGCACGGCAGAAGCGGCCATTGTCTTCGCTCGTCACATAGTAACATCAGATGAAGAGGAGGAGGAGGAGAAGGAAGAGGAGGAAAATGGAAAGGAAGAGTACGCTAGGGTCGAGTTAAGCAAGTGCATATGGAAAGATCATCGTTCACACCAAATCGTGCGTGCATGCTTTGTACGAGCTGAGAGAGATTCTATTCAAACATCGGATCAGGTAATTACCTACAAAACACAACTTTATTGAAAGGGAGGTAGTACACGCACATATATATACACACACACACACACACACACACACGCATATATATATATATATATATATATATATATATATATATATATATAAGTACAGATTAGAGTTGTATCATAATGTGATTTTATGCCGATTTCAAAGTAAAACAATCTTACACATGTTTCTAGAGAAAATTCACAACACTATTTTAATAAATCCAAGTTATATGAACATCCACTCGTCTTCAGTAATTACATTTCAATAACTCTTTATAGGTCAAAATATTGAGCTTCATTTTGCTTTGGAAATTGATTCTCATAAGAATCAATCTGAACTATATGAAATATTTTTTTTATATTGTCACTTATTATACACACACATATATATATATATATATATATATATATGTATATATATATATGGTGATCCTCTATCTGCACTAAAATAAAATAACATACGTCAAAAATACAAAAAAATAAAATTGGAAATTTTAAAAATAATATCTGCAGTAAATATAAACAGCAGTACTAGTAATGTGTCTGATTGAAAATGCTAAATAATTAGTTTAAAACAAAAGTATAAACTACTTTACAAAAAACGTGAATTCATAGTTTAATGGAAACGTTTAAATAAATCTATCTTAGTATGCATATGATCAACAAAAACATCTACACTAGCCTGAAATCGCCAATAGTAAACGTGGCATCCCACTGTATTATAAATAGCAGACAGTGTACGTTGTGTCTGCAGGGAAAATACCAATACCAAAATAATAAGCTCAAAACAAAAGTATAAACTACTCAACAAAAACATTAATTCATAACTAATTGCAATCATAAAAAATATCTCCTCTTCTACGTGTGCCCCGATTAAAAATAAATGGCACATCAGCAGATATACCAACACATGGAACAGCCGACACGCAAACAATCGCGATGCTAGTAATATAAATTTATAATATATATATATATATATGAATTAGAATAAAAAATAAATTAAATAATTGAAGAATTTAAAGCACTTGTAACAATAAGGAACAATATTGCATATCAAAAAACAACAGACATCAAGTGCACATTGAGCAAATTATAGAAGGAACAGAAATAATAAAATAAGCGTTTTTGTGTCTTATCAAGCGAAATAAAACTCACAAAAAAAAGGAAAGTAACCGAACAGAAATCCGCCAATCGCGAAATATAGAAACACGCGAATTAATTAAAAATAGAAATTATCCTTAAACAAAATAAAATAAACGAGAAGAAAAACGCCTAATTTTATTTAGATTTAGCGAATAAGTATAACTTTCGGCAAAAAAATGGGATTATTGAAGTAATCAGCAGTGAATATCTGCGTGATAGTTACTCGCATCCGAAAGTATACAAAGCAATTCCAGGATCTCAGTTAGTGAAAAATCTACAATTTAAAGGTAAACCTGATACAGCATCGATATATGAAAGGCTGAGGAAACAAACCATTGCTATTACATAATCCAACATATTATTAATCTTTTAAAATAAATATCTTAGATTTTTACTTGGTAATTGAACACTTTATTCAATTGTCCTCTAAATAATTGCATGCATACATATATATATATATATATATATATATATATATATATATATATATATATATATATATATATATATATATATATATATATATATGTATATATATATATTAGAAAAATACTCTTCCTATCTCGGGTAAAAACTGCTTTGAACCACTTTTATTTCCCCCTACGACGAGTAAAATCATGATATAATGATACTTAAACTTATTTCAAGAATTCCTATTGTAATTTCCATCAAAATTCAAGATTTTGGTTCGAGAGAGTCTCAAATTCAAATTTTAAGTTTACATTGTTTATTGGTGTCTAAAAACTATGGATAAAATTCAATACACATCTGATACATTTGTATTAACATATGGGAGGTTTAGCCCATATTATGCACCCTAAAACCATTTTTAAAAACTCCCCCAAAACTGAAATTTAGAAAATATTTAATAATTGATGTCCAATAAATATTGTTCAAATTTTAAAAAAATCAGAAGTATCTGAATTTTTACGAAGTTCTCTAACATCCTTTCACCACCTTTGCATGAAACTAAATCAAACTAAATATGGCCGACATTTGTGTGGGTGTGTGCGTGTGTTTCCTATCAATGAAAAACATTTTTTCACCACCTTTGCATGAAACTAAATCAAACTAAATATGGTCGACATTTGTGTGTCTGTGCGTGTGTTTCCTATCAATGAAAAACATTTTTTCACCACTTTTGCATGAAACTAAATAAAACTAAATATGGCCCACATTTGTGTGTGTGTGTGAGTTTCCTATCAATGAAAAGCATTTTTTGGAGATTTGGTTTTATAAGGAAGCAGTTAGAATTTTTTTTCATTGGTTTTGTTTGAAAAAGGGATAAATAAGTGAATAGAACAATTTTGAAGTTGTAGGTTTTGTAAACTTGTTCTTTTTTCGTGTGTAATTTGATGAGAGATACAAATTCACCGATGAAATTTTTTGAAAACATATCTTTAATTTTTTTTATTTTTCAAGAAGAAATGTGTTTTCAAATAAGCAGAATCAATTGTATAAATAAAGATGTTTTTAAAAAAAATTTGGAAACTTTATTAAATATATATATATATATATATATATATATATATATATGTATATCTACACACACACACACACACACACACACACACATATATATATATATATATATATATATATATATATATATATATATATATAGTAGAGTGGCTACCCGGAGTCACAAAAACACTAAATAGAAGAACAATAGTGTGTGCAACATCTTTATATTAAAACATATATTTCTCTCCCTCTCTCTATAGCCGTCTCTTTATCTTTCTTCCTTTCTCTTCCCTGGTCGCCCCATTTAACTACCCTCTCTCCCCGTTGCACCCGTCTCCCTGTTGCCTTTGGCAAAAGCTGTCTCTTCTTCACCACTCCTATTCAATTGCCCAGGGTAAAAGTATGACATTTCTATTAAAAGTACAACCTCTGTCTGCGCCTTCTATATACGTACTTATCCCCGCCCTTTTGCGCATACTGTATACGTATCTATCGCCGCCCCGGTGCGCATACTATATACGTATCTATCACCGCCCCGGTGCGCATACTATATACGTACCTATCACCGCCCCGGTGCGCATACTATATACGTACCTATCACCGCCCCGGTGCACATACTATATACGTATCTATCGCCGCCCCGGTGCACATACTATATACGTATCTATCGCCGCCCCGGTGCGCATACTATATACGTACCTATCACCGCCCCGGTGCGCATACTATATACGTACCTATCACCGCCCGGTGCGCATACTATATACGTATCTATCGCCGCCCCGGTGCACATACTATATACGTATCTATCGCCGCCCCGGTGCACATACTATATACGTATCTATCGCCGCCCCGGTGCACATACTATATACGTATCTATCGCCGCCCCGGTGCGCATACTATATACGTACCTATCACCGCCCCGGTGCGCATACTATATACGTACCTATCACCGCCCCGGTGCGCATACTATATACGTATTTATCGCAGCCCCGGTGCGCATACTATATACGTACCTATCTCAACCCCGGTGCACATACATAAGAACTCACATTAATGCGCCTCTGTAGTATCAAAGAACAAAAATCAAGTTCATTTATGTAGCGTCACAATCATAAAATGGAACTCATATTAATGCGCCCCCGTTGTATCAAAGAACCCATATGGTGCCTTTTTGCCCCTGTTCATGAAGAAGAACAACAACAAGAAGTAAACGTATTCGATAGAGGAGCAATACTGCACAAGCCCCCTAAAACGTATTCTATAGGGGCGGTATACTGCACAAGCTTCAGGTTGCATATTTTTGCTAGTTGGAAGCGGAACAGATACAACATTACCTCCACAGATCACAAAAAGGAGGAGGTAATGCCTGGGAAGATAGTATCATGACAACAGAATAGATACTACGCTAGCTCCAGACCTCTCAAAAAGGGGAGGGTGTAATGCCCGGAATGCTGGTATCATGAGAATAGAACAGATACTACATTACCTCTACACTTCGACGGATAATCGTCTGACGCATCCAGATCTGGCCGTATCTCGATCCTGCGCCCTGTTTAAAATGACCAAAAAAAAAAAAAAAAAATTGACCAAAAATATGAAAAAACAAAAGAAAAACAGCTAAAAAGACATGAAAGCACAAAAATTGGCGCCAAAGAGAAAAAGAAAAAAATTAACAAAAACATTTGAAAAAATTTGAAAAAAAACATCAAAATTGGCGCAAAAAAGCAAAACAAATATTGATAAAAAAAACATGAAAAACAGATGTAAAACAAAAAAACATAAAAAACATCAAAATTGGCGCAAAAATAAAAAATTGACAAATAACATTAAAAAAAATTAAAAAACAAGCAAAAGAACAAAAAAGATACAAAAACATTAAAATTGGCGCCAAAGAGAGAAAAAAATGATATTGAAATAATCATGAAAAAAACATAAAAAACAAGAAAAACAAAAAACAAATAAAAACAAAAATTGTCAAAAAATAGGCTAAAAAAATGCTTTCACCCTCACCCCCCCAAAAAAATGTTGTTTCACCCACGCCAACCTAAAAAATATTTATTCTTTGTAAGAAAAAAATAATTATTCCCCCAATAAATTTTTTTTTCAAAAAAACGAAAAAATAATTCCCCCGACCCCCTCGAAAAAATTTTTTTACTCTCCCCCCCTAAAAAAATGTTACTCTCTCCCACCCAAAGAAATATTTTTAGTTAAAAAAAAATTCCCTCACCCCCCCTAATTTTTTTTACTCCCCCCCCCCAAAAAAAAATTACTCTTACCTCCACAGCTTTAAACAAGGAGGAAGCAATGCCTAGGAGGAGAGTATCATGGCAACAGAACAGATACTGCACTAACTCCACACCTCTCAAAAGCAGAGGGGGTAATGCCTGGGAGGATGATAACATGATAACAGAACAGGTACTACACTACCTCTACACCTCTGTTGTCATGATATGACAACAGAACAGAAAGGTTGAATTTGAGGAAATGACTTGCATTTTTTTTCGGGTATTACTTGCAATTTATTTTAAAAAAGGACTACATGATATAATTGTTTTCTCTTTAAATTAATGCATAATGAAATTGAAATTAAGCTGAAAATAGCTGAAATAATCGACACCCCC
Organism: Sepiola atlantica; assembly: GCA_963556195.1. Lineage (NCBI taxonomy): Eukaryota > Metazoa > Mollusca > Cephalopoda > Sepiida > Sepiolidae > Sepiola > Sepiola atlantica. Next base: position 45,978,003 of record OY744547.1, on the reverse strand, counting down.
AGACGAAATCTGTATCATATATACCTTAGGAGTGAATTTAGAGATTCGGGAATACACCCATTAACTTTCTCAATGAACTTTACATTAGAATACACTTTTAGATTTTATCTAGATTTGCTAACTTTTTTCCATGGGACACACACACACACTAACATACATGTATATATATATATATATATATATATATATATATATATGTATATACCTCTGATGATCGGTGATACCATGAAGTCTAAAGGCTAAGTAAAATATATTATAATTGTCTATTTGAAGCAAGCTAATATTTTATCCGCACCAGTTGTAGCAATTACGCTCGGCATCTTCAAAGATGTTCTTGTTTACAGAACGTATCAACCTCACTGGCTCAGGCCACATTATTTGCACTAACCCAACATCCCCTCACAAACAGATTAATTCATTAAATCCTAAAAAATTATTCATTTTTCAATTCTTGAATTTCATCAACTTTTGTTTTAGTTTGACTTTTTTACGGCATATCAACAGTTTTGCGGGTATGTTGGGTTCATACATTTCCGAACGTTTCCTACATTTCCGAAGTGATTCGAACTGGTATATTTCGATCCCATAGTCTACGTTGCTATCCACTAACCCAATCATTGAACTCTTACTTATTTTATAAAGTTCTCTTAACAGTTTGGATCCCCTACAGAAAGGTTATGTTTAGATCTATTTTTGTTGTTTGTGTGTGTACAGCCTTGCGTGCAGATTGTCGCTTGACCAGTCGTCACCGAACTTGATCTAAATATAGGTCAGAGTGTCACTTAGAATTGATTTAACTTTGACATGTCTGGGTACAGGGTTGACCTGTACCCAGATATGTCAAAATGCAAAAGTTGAAATCACTCTTTAGCGTAGAGAATCTTTTCTCGGTTCATATCATAACCAATGAAGTTTCTCATCGTATACAAGATGTGCTGACATTTGACTCTGACATTGAACGTTTGTGTCAAGGTCAAAAATGAGACGGTATTTCAACTTCCGATTTTTTCAAATTTGATGGATGAATCTGATGCTCTTTTCTAACGATAACTAATATGCAACATTTCAGCCTGATCAGATACATAGAGTTATTAATGTGTTCATGTCATAACATAGGAAATAATTCATACGATATGGAATAGTAAAGTCTAGATACAACTGTGTGGCCATCCTTACGTTGTCAAACGATGGTATGCAGTCTCACGACTGCCTTTTGTTATCTTTTCCATCTTTTCCAACTTAGTTATCGCGATGTTAATAAAATTGTGTGGCCGCATCTCGTTTATCTGTCCGTGTTTCTCTTCGTTACGTAATTAACATATTAATTTTAATTACTTTACTATGAAGCGATTATTTATTAAAATAAAAAATGCAATAACCTAAAGTACAAAGCGAACGTACAAAGCGAAAAATACTACTGCTATCAACGTTTCTCATAAATAATTTAATGTCATTAATTCATTATTTTCAATCCTCTCATACTATTCTTCATCATTAAGCTGACAATCTGCCCATCTTATAAACCTTTATCTTCGAGTGGTCTCCATAAGTTTGGCTCATTATTTTAAAAAATAAAGTGATCAATCATAGTCGAGAGCGACTAGAAAGCCCCCTTTTTCTTAGCTACTTAGATGTGTCGGGGAAGGCGCAACTGCTTTCCAGGGTTCATCACCTGATAATGCTTATTGTCTTGCAAAGGAGCATCAAGTACCCGTGATTTAGTCTTTGGTATGACTGAACCTACGATTGAACCCTGGTCTCACGGCGCATTATGCCAATTCAGCCTAGACATTCATAAATAACGAATGTGTTTATAAATAATTTAAGCCCGAAATTAAATCCCCCTCAATGCATTTTGTTTCTTCATAAACAATTCAACTATTTAAAATGTGTGCTAATAGTTGAAAAAAAAGAAATGAATTACTTCGTGACCCTTCGAACATTGAACGGGATTTTGAAGCATTTAAAATGTCGAATAAGAATTCATTTCTTAAAAATGAATGTATAGAAACTCATGAAACTCGAAACATGTTCTGTATGTACTCCCCGTAATTGAAGAAAACATGTAATAATCTTTAATGATAACAAAATATATGTATATTTGGCTTATTCGAACTATTATCATCTTACGTGTTGTTTTACAACCTTTCGGCCGATATAATCTTCGACCTTCTTCAGATGCTTCTTGTCGAACTCGCGAATCTATAGGAAATTTCGAAATGAAACCGTTATTCAATCAACGGGGGTAGCTTGTGCTCGTTTCGTCAGCCAGTTGTACTTATCACTGTTATCCGTTCCGCCATGAATCCGTGTGTTTCGACCGATGTATCTTCAGATCTTCGTCAGGTGCATAGTTTCGAATTCAGAAATCTTCATGTCGAACCCGGGATTCCTGAGTTAGGATAGATACACCTGAAGATGGTCGTAGGACACATTTGTAAAAATCAAAATAGTTGTGAGATGAAAACAGTAGTCCGAATAATCAAAGTGATAGAATTCAACAATCCTCATCTAAAAAATTCTCAAACACGAAAATGTAATTCAATTGTTTAATTGAATAATTTTACTTGGATTTATCAGATTGTTGTATTTCATTTCAGCTTGGTGAATAATTCACAGTAAGAAAAAATAAAGCTCCATTGAGGATAACATCTTGCAAACTCATCGGACTTACATTCACCAGAAACATGCATTAGAATAAATACATAAAAGATAGTCCCAAGTCTGTTACAAACTAGGTAGGTTCCCTCTACATGACTAGAAAAACTCCTCACACCTGCCAATATCCTATATCTATAAAAAGCCACCATTCGCAATGCGTATTGCGGCCACATCTAAGATAGTGCACCAACCACGAATCTCTTCCTTTTGGACAAGGTACAAAAAGAGTCCCTAATCTAATAAGTACCGCACTGTCTACCAAGTTCCAGCCCTAGTCGCATCGCCTCAATGTTGAATCCCTGGGTTCGATTTACAAATGATTCCACGGAATGTGTTCCGACCAATTTACTGCACTTGTGCCCCCTCAAGGTAAATACACTCGAGCAACCCGACTAGCAGCAAAATCCCACCCATTCAATGTATCGATCCTCAGATACCGGAAAACCTTCTCCTCTAATAGTTTATTTCCTCGGATCGCTTGCCTTTGAAATTCCCTCCCTTCCCCCGGTTTCCTGACTGTACCAACATGCAGAAATTTAAATGTAATGGAAACAAGCTTATTGCTGCCAAACTCCCCACTAATCAAATCCCATATAAATATGTCCCCTAATCAGAGAAGACCCTCATATATATATATATATATATATATATATATATATATATATATATATATTTAGATTTTTCACTCAGAAGATATTTTATTCAGTGAAGACCGGGATTAGGCCAATAAAAATAAGCTCGATGATACTCGAGTACAGGGTACAGAGCATTTATATGTGTTTTTTGAAAGTTTACCAAAATATTTCGTTCACGAAATCATTCATCACTACAAAAGACTTTATTCCTTTAAAAGTGTCAATTTATCAGAATTATCAAAATTAAAGAGTTTTTCCCCTACACGTGTTTCTCTACGAAGCAGGTCCTTGCTTGGCAGATCATCAGGGCAATTATGTACCTGGAACAAGAATTTTAACAACTCACAATACCCAATGTGCTGTTGCCCTAATTGAGGTCATTTAAGAAGAAAACAGAAGAAAAAAGAAAAAGAGAAAAAAACTTTAATTTTGATAATTCTGATAACTAAATAAATACACTTTGAAAGGAATAAAGTCTTTTGTGGTGATGAATGATTTCGTGAACGAAATGTTTTGGTAAACTTTCAAAAACACACACACACACACACACACATATATATATATATATATATATATATATATATATATATATATATATATATATTACTCTGATTCACTCCAAACAAAGTAGAGTCACCCCAAATAAGGCACATTAGCACTGAGACGTAAGGGTTTACTAAGAATCAGGGGCCATATTTATAGGGGGATCATAAGTTAATTGTGTTGTGAGATATTGGTTCACATTACTTTAAAATGTTTGCACGTTAGAACAGTTGGGGAAACAGGGAGCAGAAATAAAATTCCAAAAGAATAGCAATTGGATGAACGAAGCTATTAGAGTAGAAATCCCTATAATATCCGTAGAAATTCAAGGTGAAAGAATAGGATGTTGAGTTGGTCGGGTGTATTTACGTCGAGGGTGCACCAGAGCAGAAAGATCGACGGAGCACATTCGATAGAAGTAGTTGTAAAACTGGTGCAACATTGCGGCGATAGGACAGGTGCTGGAGCCTGGTTGGCACTGCGGGACCTATTGAATTAGAGACATTTTGATTCTGTATAAGAGGAAGAGACTAGTGATTTCTGTACCAGCTCAGATGTGACAATAATACTCCATGCATGGGCAGATGGTGACTTTTTAGATGTATAGGATACTGGCAGAGGGAGCTCACTTTTCTTGCAGCAGCCTTGGCAGTATCTTCTATGCATTTATTCTAATTCATGTGACTTGTGAATGTTAGGCCTAGGATTATGAATATTGGACTCCCAGGTAAGGAGCTAAAACTAAATCAGATTCGATGCAACAAACAATAGGTTTTCTAGAATACTAGAAAAAATGTAACCGGTTGTGTCACTCCTTGAGCTTAATCAGGAAAAGGTGAGTTTGCAAAATTAGTAAGATATAAAAATAAAAAGAGAAAATCACAAAAGAGCCTGTTCTGCTTACGATCCGCCCCTCTCTCTCTCTCTCTCTCTCTCTCTCTCTCTCTTTCCACTTTCTCTTTCACCGCCACAACTACGGGTTAAAAAGGATTACTCCTAGTGACTATATTCCCTTTTGTTAATAATAGTCTATTCTAATCTTTTCATAGTTTCTTTTATTTATTACGTCCGACTTTTAATAAACAGATATTAGGAAGGAAAGAAAGAGAGAGAGGGAGAAAGAGAGAGAGAGAGAGAACGAGAGAGAGAGAAAGAGAGAAAGAGAGAAAGAGAGAGATTCAACTAATGACTATTTTTAAGTATACTATTCGTGCACTCATCAATCTATTTAAATCAAGAGAGGGAAAATACTCTGACATTCAATATCATCAACAAACTAATATTATGCCTGTTTACGGTGAGGGGCGTCTAAGATATGTGGCCAAGTAAAACCTTCCCCTCCCAATTTTTATCAATCTATCTACGTTTTAAATCCCTCCTTCCGCCTCCTCCCTCGCCAACTGCACTTCAAGATTGAGCCCTGGATTTCCAATGATGTTTCCGCAAACAGCTTCCCCTCCTTTAAACTCCAGAGCCGGGGATTAACTTCATTCGCACCGATTACATCGATCCGAAACCGTTATTTGACGTCATTGGCGTGTGAACGAATTTCCCTTTAATAAATCAAAAACATGTCACCTTTGAGTGCCTTTGACTTCCGGCTGATGCTGCCTGTCCAAAAGGATGGGTTATCGCCCTTGATCATTTTACGCTTCGCTTATGGAAGAGGGGTGGTGAAATAACAAAACATGAAAAAAAAAGAAAAAAAGAAACAAACAATATATCTTAGCAATGAGAAATACTTTTAAAAAATTTTTTTTAATTCAGCCGAAAAAAAAAGTTTTTATTATTTGCGAGTATATACACTCCATAAAAAATGGCTGGTAAAAATATGCTTCGCCAATGTTCGTACTAATATTCAAATAAGATCATAGAAGTAGTTCAGAAATGTAATTTTTTCATATTAAATGATTATTATGATTTTTGATGATCTAAAGAACAACACATCTACCGTTGACTTTTTATCTTAAGTGGAGGATTTCTTTTCGAATTCATTTCAGACGGCGGGTGTTGTCTGACTTGCTATTTACTTTTCAATGTAAGTCTGTCTAATGTTCTATCTTATTTCAATAAGATAGTTAAGGACTGAACTATCACGAGTTGAAAAGACAAATACAGCGTTGACTTTGCTCTTTTCATATTTTCTTCCTTTAATTTTATTCTTTTTATTATTGGGAGATGGGGGTGGTGGTACTCGTTAAAAAAATGACGTCGGACTTTTTAACATGAAAATCTTTAGCGGAAGTGAAATGGATAAAATAAAATTGAAAGCGAACAATCGAACTTTTGGAAATGAAGCGTCTCAAAGTGGAAAGTTAAAAAAAGGAAAAAAAAGAAAAAAAGGAAAGAAAAAACGTATAAATCGGAATTTACACGGCGCATAGTGATTCTGCGGGAAAGGATAGTTGTTGTAACACCAATGTTGTTGTTATTATTATTATTATTATTATTATTATTATTATTATTATTATTATTATTATTATCATCATCATCATCATCATCATCATCATCATCATCATCATCATTATTATTATTATTATTATTATTATTATTATTATTATTATTATTATTATTATTAATCTTTTTGAATTTGAAATTAAAAAGATTATTATATTTGCTTAAATATATATATATATATATATATATATATATACATTTTGTTAATTCTACCAAACTATATAATGCAAATACAAATGGAAAATGTAAGATTAACGCAACTGGTCATGGGCAGACTAAATATTTAACAGAAACAATAAAATATACTTTTTATTATTTTAGACCTTTTTACTATTGAAATAAATACAACAAAACACCTAAAAAAAAATATTATTTTGAATTGGAAAGTAACTTCCCTATCATTAAGTGCTTCTAATTTATTATTAAAATATAATTCTTACAATAAATGGATACTACTTAGCAAGACGAAAAACAGATGAGATCGATCGATTTGCAGTTAAAATTTAATTACATATTGGACGTTTTATGATAAGTACTTTTTGATTTGAAATATGTTTTAAAATCGAAGCGTCATCAACCAATAATCAACGGCTTTTAAAATGTCTTCTGTCTTCTTCGGGCATGACACATGTAAAACTCAAAAAGTGCAGAGTTAACATATCGCAAAAAATCCTCTTTTCGCTGTCTCTAGATGCTTGTAATACGCTCCACAGAGAGAATAAATTAGCGTTTTAATTTGCTCACGCTAATATTAGCTAGCCCCAAGTCAGTGTAACGTCCCGACCAACCTCAAATCTGTTAAGGCAGGCACGGAGCAGTCGGGCCGGATTTCGCGATCGACTCGGTCGAAAGTGTCCCCACCTTAGGCAGGTTTAAATACAAACATCATAACACTGACTTCCTGCCTTGTTGGACAATGTCAGCCATGTTGGTTGAATAACAAACATCTGTGTGCGTATGTCAGTGTTTGCAAGTGCGTATATGTATTTTATGTGTATAGGTACTTGTATGTGTTTATCTGTGTGTGATTGGCAAAAAGCGCGCCAATTAACCGCCGATAAGGTGGATATTGTCTTAGGAATTATTTAGCTACGCCGACGGTGAGAGTTGTCGACGACATGGGCGGTCGTTTTTGTTTTTACTGGTAAAGAGAATCGAAGAAATAAACTTTTATATTTATATAAAGATAGGTATGTTTATATGCTTGAATATTTCTATGTAGTAAAGTGTATAACTAATTCACTTTTCATGATGGGATGATACATGAAACTACGTAAAGTTTGTAGATGAGACATTTTTCTCATTTCTTATTGTTATAAAGCTCTGTCTTAAAGGATATTGGATCATTTTTGCGTGCACGGTCTACTGTCCTGATTCGGTGATGTTCCGTTTTAGTTGATTTTCCTGCTCTCTCTCTCCCTCTCTCTCTCTCTCTCTCTCTCTCTCTCTCTCTCTCTATATATATATATATATATATATATATATATATATATATATATATATATATATATATATATAGAATTATAAAAAGAAAAAAACTATACACACATTAAGGTTGTACACATTATAACTTATTTCGACCCCTTAATTAGGTCTCCTCAGATGTATAAACAACCACGTTTTTTTTTTTTTTTTTTTTTTTTTTTTTGACGTGGTTGTTTATACATCTAGGGAGACCTAATTAAGGCGTCGAAATAAGTTATAATGTGTACAACCTTAATGTGTGTATAGTTTTTTTCTTTTTATAATTCTGTTTTGCTCTGTTTAAATTACATTGAGCTCTGTTATTCAGATTCTCAACACAAAATTGAAATCTACACACACTATATATATATATATATATATATATATATATATATATATATATATATATATAAACTGGAAAATTAACTTCTTATTTGTTCCCTTGATGAAACATACTAGTCTTCATTTCGGTTCAATCTGCATAGTTTTTAAGACGACAACAACTATTAGAATGTTTGGACTTGGACTTAGTTAAAGGTGACCCTGGTATGGAGTTTAAATCATGCAATCGGTTGGACAGTTATCTCTAAACTAAGCATTATGAAAGGATGAAACATATATGTATGTGGATAATAATAAAACAATAGTTATTATTACATAACTGTTTATATAATATATATATATATATATATATATATATATTCACTTTTTAAAACAATTTTCTTATCTTTTTGTTTTTGCAGGGGATAGGGCATCCTACTTGATGAAAGACATTCACCCGCTATTTGAGGCACTCCAGCCGTGAAAACCTTTGTGCGTGCGTGTTATAATAAAATAATTATTTTCTACAGTTCAAATCGATTCTTATGAAAATCAATTTCTAAAGAAAAATGAAGCTCAATATTTTATATGTGAACCATTAAAGCGTTATTTAAGAGATTGCATGGACGTCTGTCGATATGGAACGGACATACCAGGTGTAACCGCCCCTTTGAGTTATTTCTGAATTATTTTGACTGTGTTTGCCTAGATTTCAGAAGAGCTAATTCGGTTGGTCTGTTTATATGAATGCGAGTTTTTTCTGGACATTTGAACATTTTGTATGTTTCAAGTGTTGTCTTGTATCACCTCCTTATTGCCACTGACGTTTCTCATACTGATCTGAAAGCTTTTTTATATCGATTTTCACATCGATAGTGTGTGATTTTCATCTGAAACTGTCTCTGAGGACGTGGATTTTCATATGATTACTGGTATTTTGTCAGAATATATATGTAAAATTTCTTTTATTCACATTGATCTTAAACCACACAATGATATAACTCTGATCTGTTTATATATATATATATATATATATATATATATATATATATATATATATATATATATATATATATATATATATCCTTTATTTAGATACTGTATATTACATATTTCAGCAATGTATCGCGGTGTCATCCAAAAGGGCAGATTTATACATCTTTAGTAAATCTTCGTGCCCGGTGGAATCATCGGCAAAATCTGCCCTTTTGGATGAAACCGCGGTACATTGCTGAAATATGTAATATACAGTATCTAAATAAATTATATATATATATATATATATATATATATATATATATATATATATACCCCTGATTAACCCGAGTAGCAGTAAAAGCTCACCCATTCACTGTAAATGTCCCTAGATTCTATTTATCTTCCTCGCACAAGGTAAGATGTGACACAAGGTCGGGAAAGTGGGAAAAAACCAGCGCTCGAGAATTTGAGTACTCTGGCTATTTAAAAATTGCCTGGGCAGCCCCGTCGGCATTCCCCGATAGGGGCGCCTCAGGTGATTAGCAATAAACTAACACCTTCTCAAAGGGTGAGAAGGCAAAGCCTGGGAGGGTGCACCTCCTAGAACTGCACAGGACGGATGTCCCTAGATATCGGAGGATTTTCTACTTTAATCGCTTCGTTCATCTGACTACTTGTCCTAGGCATACTCTTCCTGCTCTCTGTTTCCCTCTCTGTAAGCATATTTCAGAAATTTAAATGCAATGTGAACTACCATTCTACAGCCCAAATATATATATATATATATATATAGAGAGAGAGAGAGAGAGAGCGAGAGAGAGAGACGGATAAAGTGATAGTTTCATATATCCTAGCTTATATATGAGTATGTGTTCATTGCGTAGGCCGAGTGTCGGCAGCATATTTTATTATGTTTATATAAACCTTGGTCATGACCTACTCATGACATGGCTACACTTAGTTAAATAAAGCATCGGCTCGTCTTTTGGTTGGGTCGGCCAGTTCAAATTTATTTAGATGAGCCGGCAAACGGCACCTGATGCGGGGCCACACACACGCAACACTCACACACACTTTCGAAAAAAGAAACGAACATACAAACACGAATACACACGAAGGCATATCATTATACATTGACACTGAATCATATAAGTATATGTACAAGCATACAAACTCGTCCACCCTCGCACATTTATATATATATATATATATATATATATATATATATATATATATATATATATATATATATACGTATGACTCATATATTCGCACTCACTGACCTGGCCAAATTCAAATACATTAGCAGAAGGCGATCCTGTTTTGTGAGACCCGGCTAGAGCATTACTGCTAATCTATTTGAATGTATAAGAATTTTTATATTTGTAAGCCTTGAGCCCTTATTATTTATTATTTGTTACATTATATTTGCTCTATTAAGGGGCGACCATTCTGATAACTATGATGAAAGTGGTTTCCCTTGAAATTGAACCCTCTTAGAAGCTAAATGTAACATAATGATTCATATAGTATTTTTATTTCTTATCTCTGCACGTAGATTTGTAAAGCACATCAATTAAGAGGTTCGACCTGAACAGTCATTGGGACTGAGATCTGAAGTTCGAGGTTCGTGTCGGCCTGTCATAGATCAGCTGTATATAGCCACAGCGATGAGTTTCAATAAAGACGAAAGACGAAGCTTGTCTGGGGATATAATTATTAATTCAATAATATGTGTATTCATATATATTTTTCAACTCCAGAGAATAAATAAATAAACAATATAAATTTAGATTCCAGTAACTATGCCTTTATTGAATTTGAGAAAGATCCAGTTCTTGACGGACCGTTTCGTTGTGACTTAGACAACCAAAATAGAGTTTTATATATCTTGAATTTTCTATTAGTTACTCATCAGAAGGAAAGGCCAAACTCGTGTCCCAAAACATGAGAAAATAAACAAACGAATAATTAAAAAAATCACATTATTAAAGCATTTATATATACAGGTTCATTAGGAACATATGTTTCTATTTACTTTCATGGATGAACGCCATATTTACAATCATGATATTTATATTATCTCTCTTATTTATTTTCTGATGTTTTAACTTCTGACGAGTCACACACATAGAAAATCCCACATGTATAATTATGTATTTTGCTGGTCTTAGTGACGATGAAACAGTTCGTTGAGAGCTGGATCTTTATTTAAATGAATAAAAACATGGTTACTAGAATCTAATTTGCTAGTGTTTATAAAATCGGCATCTGATGAAGGCTTTGTTGGGAGCAATGCTGCTGTACACGCAACATGTATTGTATACACATTATATATATATATATATATATATATATATATATATATATATATATTTATTTTTTAATTTTCTTATCTTTTTGTTTTTCCTGCTGATGGGGCATCCTACATGATGCCAGATATTTATCCGCTATTTCAGACACTCAACCAGAGATGTTATAAGCTTTTAACTGTCATTTTAAGTGCAATTAATTGTATCTCTGTTGCACTTGGTTCAACGTAGTTTTTGAAATTCATTTTCATAAATCAGGCTGCGCCTATAATTACTGGAATGATGGAGATTTTCTTAAGATTCCAGTTTATTTTCATGTCGTACATTGGTATTTAGTATGGTATTTCGTTATTTTCCCCTCTCAGTTGTGAGCTGTGTGTAAGCCAGCACCATTAAAGAGACACTGACTTCAACTTGCGTTGCTACTTTCTTGTTTCTGTCCCATATCACTATTTCAAATTTGAAAGCTCCGCTTTGTAGGTAGGTAGTTTAGGAATCATATAGTCATAGTGGATTGTGTAGGACTTATTTCCAACTGTTCTTTCAAGTATATGTTCCCAGGAGTTTCCGCTGCACTAGATATTCAACTTTTGCAGATAGTTCAGTGGAAATATATACAGACTCCATTGTGTCGCATTGAATAATAGCTGCACCCCCCCCCCAAGTAAAACTTTATAACTGGATTTCAGGTGGCTCACTCTGTCCACTTCTGTGTGGCAGAACCTGCATTTGTCGTTGCTGAGACCACTCATCTTTTTAAAAGCATTTGTCATCCAGCCTTGATCTTGGGCAGCCATTATCATTCTCGTCTGATCATAGTGGAGCAATCATCTTTTCAGCCAGTCTACAGAGCCTTCATTGTCTATATATTCTTGGGATAGTTCATCCAGAAAATATTTAGCATGTTGTTTGCTGGCTCATTATTTCAGTTTTCTGCAATGGAAGGCCTTGGTGTAGTTCTGGCGTCTCTTACGGGCTATTTCCGTGGTAGCCTTGTTTTTTTTTGTTTCTGCCTCATTTGTAAGACAGTCTTGGTCAAAATGTTTGGCCCAAACCAAAATGAAATACCATAAAGTATCTCTTTCCTTTTTCTTTTTGGTTGATAATAAATATCTAAATGTAAGGTTTTAAGGAATTAGGTACATCATACTGCAACTTATTGTCTTCATTATTCCTCTTTGGAGTTCATGATTAAATATTTAAGCTTCTTTTTCATATAATTACGTCATCTACTGTGCACGGTTAAATACATGTCTGTCTTAATTGATTTAATTTCTGACGTCATTCAGTGTACACGGAGAAAAACATACAAACAAGCAAGCAATATATAACAGATCCATAAACATTTCCTAGTATATATAAGAAAGAGAGAATATAGCGAAGTAAAAGTAGAAACAGATAAAAGTAAGCAAGAGTCGATATTTAGATGTCTCCCATTGCCCTAATCATTCTTTCTTTCACAATCTTAACGTTGCTGATTGTTGTTGTTGTTGTTGTTGTTGTTGTTTTGTTGTTGTTTTGTTGTTGTTGTTAAGCGAGTCGAGCTTCTGCATAGGGCTCACAAAGATTGTTCCTTATGATTATCTGATCTGCATTAAATTTGTTCCCGTTGTTAGTCTCAGCTTTTCGTAAAATTTGCGATATTGCAGATGTTTACCATCGACACTGAAACAGCCAGGCTCAGCGGTTGCATACGAAGTCGAGAAAGGTTTGGCTCAGAACACACAAAGGAATGGTGTGGAAGCAACGTTGCCACACTTAATTCATTAATTTGCCGTGCCGCCCCTGACACGTATTTGCTTGCTATACGTAGAGACAGAGACGGCCAGAGAACGAATGATCTTGATGCCGGATCCTCCTGGATTTTCACCAGAGTTCTGTTAGCCAGGTTGCGGCTCTAATACCGCTTGGTGCCAAACCTGTCCTCCATGGATAACTGTGCCAGGAATCGGAGTTTCAGACGGCATAGCTCTTACACTTCCTACGTTTCACCGCCCCTACCACGATGTAGAAGGATTGGCTTTTAGGAGGTAACGTTCCTCAGTTGCAGAGAGGTTATCACCTCACCTCTAAAGACCCTGATTACATGATTAGCTTTCCAGTTGTCTTAGGATTAATCCCCAATCACCATCTTTGCTGATCGGGCGAACTTATTTGTTAGGTCTATAGAAAGTTATAACGTACGTACAGATATGAACTTGTCTTTGCGTATAAACTACACACATTTCGCACTTTGCGTATAAACTAGCGGAACCCCGCGTAAATTCCACGCTTGCTGTCTTCATTTATCAGCATAATTTACTGTTAATAATATTTCGTTTGAAAGAATCCATTTAGGTTTAATAATATCTAGCAAAACTTGTGTCTTTCTTCTACCGTAGAAATAATTGTAATTGTCAGTGAAAAAACTTTTAAATGGATAAAACGAATATATATTTTCTTTATTTTTTCAAATTTGTAATAATTTATATATTTTCAAACAAATATATTCTCTCTTATCTAATGCAAAAAGTATTTGTCAGCTAAATATTTTTCTAAATATTTTCTTTTAAATAAATAAACGAAGGTTTTAACCGTTAATTTAATTTATTTAATGTTACAATTTCAATCGTTTCAAAATGTTAGTCTCTTTTTTTCTCATCGTAAAAATAATTGTCGGCTGAATATTCTTTTAATATATTTTTCGGCGATCGGGCGATCACATCTTTTAAAAAGAGGTGGGAGTGATGAAGTACGTCTGGACATAATATTGCCTTAGTGTATCAATATATAGATAAGTGGAATATTTGTTCTAGACCATTCATTGTACGCAATAATTTAACGCAAGGTGTTATTTTTTTACTCATAAGTTACCACTTATCAAGTCTTAAAGCCAATCATGGATAAGGATTAATTGCGTGGATAGATTTATAAGTATTAATATCATGAGAAAGTTGAAAATATCCACGTATCATCAACTCAAAATAAAAGCTGGCTCAGAAAACAGCAATTATTTCCCTTTTGCCAGAACATCGTTCAGAGAATGTGAGAAGTAACATTGATGATTCTTCCTCTTAAATACGAATACATTCTCGACAATAGGTTGGACCAGTTTATGTTCGACTGATTGTCGAGAATGTATTTACCTAAATACATTCTCGACAATCAGTCGACCATAAACTGGTCCAACCTCCCAGGTCGTGCTTTTCCTCTTTAGGAAGGCGTTAGTAAACCGCTAACTGTCTGAGGCGTCCTTACCGGAGAATTCTGACGGGCTGCCTAAGCTATTTTTAGAGACCAGCGTTTCTCTTCCACAATGGTGCTGGCGTTTTCTCCTCCAACCTTCCGACCTTTTGACACACTATACATTTGTGTGGAAGTATATAAATACTGAGAGCGAAATGAGAAAATAGGTCGTGGAGCGAAGGTTACGAGATGCCGAAAGTAAACCCCCAGCTCTACTTCCTACTCCTCTCTATAACTGGTAGAAAAATCATTCCCAGCAATATTAATGCAATAATGACGCCAGCAGATCTGATTAAAGTTTTAGACTTCGAAATCTAGTTAGCGATATCCTCTTCTCTTACCTACTGCCTCTTTCTCACAGAAGATACGTTGCTAGTCTTTCTCTACTCTATCGTTATTTTCATGGCAGGAGCTCGGCTGAGCTTTAATCTATGGGCCCCAAGTAAAACATTCTCAACAAAAACTCTTCTAGCTACAAACACTTCTAATAATTTCCCTTTCTCCCTCTGTGTGCCTAAAACTAAACGAAACTTCTAAGAGCAGAGTTTCTTTCATAGAACTACCCGTCTGTAGAACACAATACCTCGGGGCAGTATCCCAGCTAACTACAACATAGTCGTTTTCAAGTCCGATGTAAACAAATTCTTGTTTAGCCGTACTTTTAAATAAACAAATACTGCCCAATTTCAATCATCGTTTCCAATCATCACGGTGTTATTTTACCACCCCTGACAAACTCATTGACCCTTATCCTCGAGTGGCCTTAGACCTTGATAATTAGTGACATTTTAGTAAAAATAAGAAAGAATAATAATGCTTTACTCAACTTGTCGCTGTATGTTTGCTGAAACTAACGCTTTAAATTGTAACAGGCGAACGAACTAATTGACAAAGTTTATTCTCTAGAACTACTCGTATGTGGAACTCAATACCTCGGGTCTGCTTTCCGGCTGACTACAACATTGTCGTTTTCAAGTCAAATGTAAACACATTTTTTGTTGCGCCGTCTTCCTAAATAATCTAATTCTGCCAAACTTCCACAATCATTACCAATCATAACGGTGTTGCCTCACCGTCAACCTGACACACTCTTTAACCTTTATCCTTGAGTGGTCTTTGGGCCTTGATAACTGGTGAGTCTAGTAAAAACAATCTAAAGTTCTTATTCAGAAAGGGGATCCGGAAATCTGTCTGTATGCGATACATCAATTAGGGTATTTTTTGTAATAATGGTCTTCATAGCGTTGTAGTAGTAGTAGTAGTAGTAGTCGTAGTAGTCGTAGTAGTTGGTTATGAGAAAATATTTTGAGAGAAAAATAATCCTCACTCACAATGAAGTATGCCGCAACGAAGCCTTCGATTCACAAAATCTGAATTAAAATGAAGCACAAAAACGTCCTATTCTGAGAGTATAGTATTAATACTTCATTTTTTCTCACTTTGATGTGATGAAGTATATTATTGAAGGAGGACGATGGCACCCTCACAACTGACTTAATCCGGGTTGTTAGAAAATGTGAAAAGTTTTACACAGAGCTCTACAAAATCAAGAGACCACAAAGACAACTCTTTACAGACAGAGAGAAGGCTGCTACGCTACCTGTTCCAATACTAACAATCCGATGTACAGTCTGCAATCAAACGACTGAAGATAGATTAATCGCCATGAGAAGATGGAATTACGGCAGGCATTCTCAAGGAAGGGGGCGAATCAATCGCAGAGATCCTCACCAGCTTATACAAAAATGCCTTGATAAAGGTAAAATGCCTAACAACTGGCAGAATGCGTCAGTTACGATCCTCCACAAGAAAGGATACTTGAAAGGTATTAAAAACTACAGGCTAAGCTTACTTTCTGTTGTTTACAAGGTATTTTCCACAATTCTCCTCAAAAAGATGCAAAACACACTTGACAGAAACCTACGCAGAAAACAAGCTGATTTCCGACCAGAGTTTTCCACCATGGACCACATTTAAGTTGTAAGCCAACTCCAAGAAAAAGCTAATGAGCACGGTATACCACTTGTTTCACCTTAGTCGATTATTAAAAAGCATTTGACTCGATCAAATTCACCCCATGTTCAAAGGTTTGAATCGTCGAGGAATTGACAGCACGTACACTAACTTGTATCACGACTTTTATGGCGGAACGACAGCAAATTTAAACTCCAACCGGATAGTTAAAAGATCAATATAGAAAGAAGTGCAAGACAAGGCGACAACAGTTCACCACACGTTTTTACATTCTCTGTGCAAAATAAAATTCACTGGGGAGGCAGATGTATGAATATAAACGGAGAATGTCGTGCTCATCTAGAGTTTCCCGACGATATCAATGTCACAAGTCACACACCTCAAGAATTAGTAGCGATTCTAAACGACCTTCACAATGCTAGCCGTTGTTAACTATACTATACTTTTGCTGATCCGTTTTATGTTCTTCTTATCTAGGTAAAATGTTTTTTTCTCCATCCATTTAATCCTATTCCGCATATCTGTTCGAAAAGATTATTTGTTGTATATTTGTTTTCCTTTTTTGCGTTGTTAACTCTAATGCACTTTTGCCAATGGATGGTTACTCAAAAAGTTTCGCTCAAAATCATAAGACTGTAGACATAGTATATACAATTTTATCGACAGCTTATAAGCAAAAGATCAGTTTAACAGTATTTGTCCCTACTTGGCCATTTTTATATCTAATGTTCCTGGAGTACATATTAAGCGCAACATCGAAACGAATGCGCATTAACATCTTGATGTTATATATATTAATTATATAATATTTGAACCTTCAACTCATTAAATTTTATATTTCAGTGCGATCTTTTTTCATAACCTGATTATTTTGTATTTCATTGAATTCTGATGTATTCGATTAGAAGGTCAACAAACTATGGTCGGTCAGCGGAATCCGACCTTGCGGTGGTTTATATCGGAAAAGAAACGTAATACAGAGATAGAAGGTTATTATCAAGTTGTGACTTTTTTTCTTTTCGCCTGACTGTCGCTATATGTTTACTGAAACTAACGGTTGAAAGCGCAACATACGAACGAACGAATGGACAAATCACACACGCATTAATATATAAGTGCTGCAATAATTTAATATAGATTTACATTAAATGTTGAGATATTTTTTACAATCTGATTATTTTGTGTTTAACTGAATTTGTTAGATTTTTATAGCAATGTTGATGAATTAGAACATAGGTAAAAACCAAAACAACTATTACCCATAAGCGGAATCCGGTCTTTGATGGGTTAGAGAATTTTCTTGCCGAACGCACATATTTTCGTGGACGTATCTTAAAAGAAAGACCAGTTATTTCTTTAAACTGGGGACATTGTTAAAATCGAATTAAAATAGATTACATTTCTTTTCATACTAAAGAGTATCTTTCAAAACAAACGAAAGACCCTTAAAATCGCACCCTTGAACACGGAATTCTGGTAATGTGTCCACGTATTTGCTAAACTACACACTACAACAAAAAAAAAGGAAATGCAATATAATAGGTCCCGCGTCTGGGGGTCACTGAAACATCCTTATGCTTCTACGAAGGCGCGACTCGAGAATGTTTGAAAACCTCGGGGTGAGTCTATTGACCATGCAAACCTTTGTCTTGTGAGTTTATGTATTGTTAACATTTCCATGAAATTTTATTTGTAGCCATATAGTCTGAACACAAGCAAATATTTACCTTAGGTTTATAGGTGGAGTGTTTGTGTTCTAAGGGGATTTCGATCTTTGGTGAGGGAGACGAGAATTAAGGCGGTTGGGCAGATAGGGGCGTGTCTGCTTTTAAGGAAGAGACAGTCAGATAAAGTAAAGAGAACGGGGTTGGATACTGGCAGAGTTCTTTTCTTCTTTGCGCCTAATCAACAAATTGTTCCATTCTCCTTATTGGCCAACCCTGACGTCACCATCGAAGAAGAAGAAGAGCAACAACAACAACAAGAAGAACAAGAAGAGTATGATGATGATGATTATGATGATGATGGTGATGATGATGATGATGATGATGATCATCATCATCATCATCATCATCATGCAAAAGGATGAAAACAAAGGAAGAATAACTTGTAAAAGAAAGAGAAAAAGGGAGAAAAAGATAAAGAAGAATGTGAAAAAGAAGAGGAACAAGAACAAGAACAAGAACACTGAGGAAAAGAAAATCGGAGGATGAAAAACGTGAAAAGAAATAGGAGTGAGGAAAAGAAAGCAAAGAAAGATGAAAAAGAAAGAGAATAGAACAAGAAGAAGAACAAAAACAAGAAAACAAACAAATAAAAGACGAAGACAAATAAAATAATGATAATAAGAAGAACAATGGAGAAAAATGTAAAGAAGAAAACGAGGAAGAAGAGGAAACAGAAGAAAAATAAAGAACGAGAAATTAAAGAAGGAGAGAAAGAAACAGAAATCTAAGAAAGGGCGGAAACATAAATGGAAATAGAATAAAAAGAGGAAAGGAAAAAACAGAAGAGGGAGACTGACTAAGAAAAAAATAGAACAAGATGATAGTTGACTCAGTAGAGCAAAAGAAGATAAAGAAGAAAAATGTGATTGAAGAATGTGAACGTGTTAGAACGTGAAAAAGAAACAGAATATAGATTAAAAAGAAAAAGGAAGAATGTGTATTTGAAGTCGTAAAAGAAGACAAAGCAGATACGAGAGAAAGAAGAGAGGGAAAGAGAATGTGATAGAAAGGAAAACGGATAATAATGCAGATTATCAAGAACAAAAAAGAAGTAAACAATATGGACTAGAAGAAGAAGAAGAAGAAGAAGAAGAAGAAGAAGAAGAAGAAGATGAGAACGTTGGTCCGTTCGTCACTTTTCCGATTACCTTGTAATTTATCTTTGTGTCATCCTCGACCAGAAGTGTTTAGTAGTCAGGAACTCTTTGGCGATTGACAGTAAATTGACAGTCCGGAATTCACGCCCCGTTGGATGTGTTTCAAGCGAGAAGCGGGAAATCGCACTGACGTGATGTGAACGAAAACGTGAACAGAGACAAAGCTCACAAAAGATCATAGGTTGAAATATATATATATATATATATATATATATATATATATATATTATATATACATACTAGTGTATAACCACTGTTAAAATGACGGAAAAAATTATGCTTCGCCTTTGTTCGTACTAATATTCATATAATTACGTAAGCGTCAGTAATTTTATTTTGCCTATATATATATATATATATATATATATATATATATATATATATATATATATATATATATGTGATAAAAAATGAAATAATATATCAACGTAATGGAAAATTAAAAAGGAAAAAGGAAAACCAAAAATAGTAATTAAAAACTTCCTCAATATGATTTGTGTGAAGAAATAACACACACGTACAAATATTATATACAGTAGTAGTAGGAGGAGTAAAGCTCCAACGGCCGCTTATGAAACGATAAATTATGAGCTACTAATATATGGAAGTAGGAGAAGTTTAGAACTGCGGAAAGTTCGTGCGGGGAGGAACATAGTAACAGTCGTAGTTGTTAAACATGAGCGAGAAGGAGGGTGCGTGTGTGATGTAAGCCAAATGAGTCGCTTATGAAAAGATAAATTATGGGCTCAAAAAGATTGTAGCAGTGGGAGAAGATAAGTTAACTGTGAAAGGTGTGTGGAAATAATTGAGTAGGGGTCGGTTTTATTTAAACAGATGAGGGGGTGAAAGCGTGCGTCATGTGTATTGAGGTCAGATAAGTGGATATGGAAGCAGGATGAAAGAAGAGTTTTTTTTATCAAGGTCGCATAAGGGAATGGTGTAGGGGCAATGAAGGAAAATTATATATATATTTATATATATATATACATATATATATATACATATATATATGAGTGTTTCATTAAAGTTCTTCTTTACCCTTCAAACGTAGTTAGTAAACAAGTGAAGAACATTAAGTGTTCTCTCTCCAATTAGCCAGTTAATTATGTTATAGTAAATATTTCTTGTGGTCTTTTAGTCTTATTGGATTCCAGGACAAGAATTCATCTAATCTGGTGCCGTATCTATTTTAGCTCTGTTACTAGAGGAAACATGACTTTTAGAAGGTGCATCATTCCTCGTATAAGCCAGCGTATAGCAATACCAAAGGGATCTTATTTGGGATTCCAGTAATGTTTTACTTGTAGGTGGAAGTATCCTTATGCTAAGTTTTCCTGATCAACTCCTGTACAGAGATACCTTAGACATTCGAAGATAGGGTATAATAAGTATTCAAATGATTAGATGAACCCATGCATTTACGTGTGTGTATTTTTTTGTTATATATATATATATATAGATATATATATATATATATATATAAATATATATATATATGAATTAATTAATATATATATATATATATATATATATATATATATATATATATATATATATGAATTAATTAATATATATATATGTGTGTGTGCGTGTATGTGTGTACGTTTACCTATATGCATGTGCATCTCTCTCTTTCTCTCTCTCTCTCTCTCTCTGGTCCTCTCTCTCTTTCTCTCTCTCTCTCTTTCTCTCTCTCTCTCTATATATATATATGAATTAATTAATATATCTATGTGTGTGTGTGTATGTGTGTACGTGTACCTATATGTATGTGCATCTTGTGAACTAATTGAATAATGCTAATGATACACCGATTTTGTTTAACTATATATTTGTTGCATAATACATCCTTTATAGTGTTGCTATTATTATAGTTATTATTATTTTTATTATTATTATTATTAATTTTATTGATATTTCTATATAAATTTGAATTTTTATTCATATTTTTTTTATTACACTTACTATATTTAAACGTTATACTATTCGTTTCATCCCTCATTATTATCATAATCATTGTTTAATTTGTTTGTATGTGTTTTCCCTATAGTAAATATGTCTTTTTTGATCAACAATGTTTATGTTTTATTGGACTTCTAACTGGTGTGATAAAATCCATGGTGATGAAGAGACAACTGAAAAGTTAATAAAGACCACACCTCCCAGAAACGATTGTACACCTAAACTGTGTATGTTACATTTTTGGATCAAATATAAATGAATATGCCATACTTTTATTTATTTCGAAATTGCAACATTTCTAACAACCGAAAGAAAGAAAAAAAAACACCAATCGTTGACATTTAGAGTGAAGGATTTCTTTCCGAATTCATTTCAAGCAGCGGGATTTGTCTGACTTGCTATTTGCTTTTTCGCTTCCCCTCCTCACTTGGAGTGGTTTTATTCGGCTATAAAAATGCACATTATTTACTCGCTAACTCTTGTGTGGTGGGACGTATTTATTATATTTATTTATATATATATATATATATGTCAGCTCGACGGTTGCGTTTCGATCCCGGCTTGAAACACTAACTGGTCTAGCCGCAATGATGAGCTGTGAAACAGCGAAACAGGCTGTATGTGGATGACTATAAAAAGCTCCCTCCGGGTAGAGCTTATTTTTGTAAGGGTATCGTCAACGGCCATTAGCTTTAAGGCAATGCTCATTAGGTAAAACTAATTTCGAGCTCAGGCATTTGCAATGTTTACATTTCGTTAAATTGAGATATCACTTACATTCAATCAGTGTTGCATGATGGCGTAGGGGTTAGCATCGCCGACTGTCATCTCGACGGTTGCGTTTCGATCCCGGCTTGAGACACTAACTGGTCTAGCCGCACTGATGAGCTGTGAAACAGCGAAACAGGCTGTATGTGGATGACTGTATATATATATATATACTTTGAAAAGTCACACAATTTGAATCGCTGGGTGGGTGGCAATAATAACGAAGATATTTTTTTTATAAAATATTTAGAAAACCTTGCACAACGTAGATTAAATAATCTGCGTTGTGTAAGGTTTTCTAAATATTTTATAAAAACAATATCTTCGTTATATATATATATATATATATATATATATATATATATATATATTCTAAAGAAGCTTTGAGTCATTTTAAACAAAAGAAAAAAAAGAAAGGAAAAAAAGAAAAATGCAGTTTATATTCACAGAGAAACTAACTAAATACAAGATATCAGAGACTTAACATTCGTTGGAAAATTCATGAATAAAAACAGAAAAAGAAAAGAGCATTCAAGTATCTATATAAAATGAAAGATGTTGATTGCAAATTTATTAAAGAATAGGGCTATGCGATTCCCGGTTGGGGCATTTAAATGGCCTATCAGCCAAGATTAGTTATAAGTGTTGTTGCAGATATGACATACGAATCCACTGGCTACCTATGCACATTACTATTTGCTCGTAAGCCGTTTGTGTTATCTCAGAAATAGATAGCCTCTACTAGTTCTTGATTCGACATATACTGAGCTGGAGTAAACTATTCTACAGTCCGCGACGAGTTTCATTTTGGCTAATGATCAAAGTGTAGTATCTGTTCCGATGGATACTGCACCCCATAGACTGGTATTGTCTTGGCCTCCGGGGCTTGATTTACGCCGGTCTATGGGATTGTCCTGTGCAGTTCTAGGAGGTCCACCCTCCCAGGCTTCGCCTCCCCTCTTTGGGGAGGAGTAAGTTTATTGCTTACTGTCTGAGGCGCCCCTACCGGGGAATGCCGACGGGGCTTCCCAGGCAATTTTTAAATGGCCAGAGTGCTCACCTCTCGAGCGCTGGCTTTTAACCCCACTTTCTCGACCCAATCTGTGGTCACATCTTACTTGTGGGAGTAGGATAAAACTGGCCTTGTGCCTAACTCCTGGGGAGGAGTAAATACCCTGAATAATAAAGACCTTTTGGCTAAGATCAAAGTGTAGTATCTGTTCCGATGGATACTGCACTCCATAGACTGCTATAACTTTGGCCTTCGGGGCTTGATTTACGCCGGTCTATGGGTCTGTCCTGTGCAGTTCTAGGAGGTCCACCCTCCCAAGCTTTGCCTCCCCTCTATGGAGAGGAGTAACTTTATTGCTTGCTGCCTGAGGCGACCCTACCGGGGAATGCCGACGGGGCTGCCCAGGCAATTTTTAATGACCAGAGTGCTCAACTTCTCGAGTGCTGGTTTTTCTAATCCCACTTTCCCGACCTTGTGTCACATCTTACCTTGTGGGAGGTAGATAAATAAAACTGAATAATAAAGACAATAAGTATTTATTTCTATATTTATATATAAAAATAAATGTGTATATACTTCCATACCGTAACGCAAAAGTTAAGTAAAAAAACGTGTAATTTTTTACCCCTCAGACGAAATCATTTCAAGTGGTTAGGAGAAGCGAGAAAGTAAATCGTAAGTAAAACAACAACCTTAGTCTTATCCCGCCGCCTGAAATGAATTCAGAAAGAAATCCACCACTGTATTATTAAAAAGTCAACGGCGAATATTTCGTTTCTGTAAGTCATGAGTAATGATAATAATAGTAATAATTTTGCTATGAAAAATTAAATTACTGACGTAAGTCTATGAATTTATGTAAATACTATTCATATATTTATAGATATATGTATAATAGATATATGTATATATATATATATATATATATATATATATATATATATGAATAAAGATAGGGATAACATAATAAGACGTAATGGAAAATGAAAAGGGAACGCAGCAGCAGTCTATAGAGTTTTTAGGAGGTGGAAGGGATGTGCTGGTTGAAATGTGTTTATTAATTCGGCTTTCAAAGAAAAGTTATTTCCACCGCGCATTTTTGTTCTGCTTTCTCACTTTAAAAAATTTTTTTTTTAAATCACAAACCAGCTGAAACTCGCCGCTTTCAGGCAAATCAAATTGTTGCTTATGTGATTTTTCTTCATTTTACTTCATCCTGAGGAAGTCTTACAATAAAAACGAAACGTTGATGAACACAAATAATATAGTTTTTTTGTGCTTTCCTATTCTATTTTCCATATATATATATATATATATATATATATATATATATATATATATATATATATATATATATATATATATGTTTAACAAAAAATAATGATTTCTTTTGACTCACGACGATCATATATTCACCATGAAATAAACAGATTTATTGATAGTCTATGAGTCATTAATGGTGGTTTAAAAAATTATTGTATCGTCACATCCAGAAATATACAAAAAAAAACTAGTACTGAAGGTAACAACATCATGGTAATCATGCTACCTTCCTGGACTTTGTTATCACTATCACGAAAATCAATGGTTATTGCTGGTCAGTCAATATAATTTTACTTACATCCTGTAAATACTTCATGTATATGTTTTAAAGATTTTAAAGTATGGGACGTAGAACTTGGCTAGTTCTGCTTGGGGAGCCAGCGCATTTTGACTGTATTGTCTTGAAATCCCCGAAACAGTCGCTCTGGTAGCCAACTGACGAGCCATCGCTACTCTAACTAATTAATACTACGAAAACTCTAAAAATATTTATTTTATACTTTTATATTTTATATTTTTCCCCTTTTTTAACCATTTTTGTAATCAATTTAGTGTTATGTTGTGTCTATGTCTACATTATTTTGTGTTTTACAAAGATCTTGGCAAAATTGTTTTGTCTATGCTATTATACATATTTTGTTTCTTCGGGCCTCATTATTGACTCGTTTCATGGGGAGAGTTTTGTTTCATAAACATACATGTATATTATTATCCAACCACACTTCCAAGCTAACTACCCCACCATTTACTACTGTGTGCTCTCCAGAATTATTGATTTAAATAATTTTAAAAATATATAAAATTTAAAAAAATATTCCCCCGTAAATATAACTTTTTCTGTCCTACATGACAGTACTATATATATATATATATATATATATATATATATATATATATATATATATAATTTATTTGTAATATAGTAGAAAAATATCAGCAGAGTGCTCGATTAATTAAGAATTAAAGTTAAAAATTAAGAGCATAATATTTATTTATTTTGGTACAGAAAAATTAGTACAACATTGATACCATCGGTTTCAAGAACGGAAAGACTTAGCCATCCGGCTCTCTTCAACAGAAGCTGAAGAGAACCGGATGGCTAAGTCTTTCCGTGCTTGAAACCGATGGTATCAATGTTGTACTAATTTTTCTGTACAAAAATAAATATATATATATATATATATATATTATTTGAGATTAAGCTAAAATGTATTATCTATAAAACCGGTTTGCGCTGAAAGTCACGTGTAGAAAATTAAATACATATTTTTGTAACCTTGCAAACATAAAGATAAAAAGTTTTAAAAAAACATCCCCCTCCAAAAAGTGTCCGACTGCTGAGACAACGCCCGGTGCTATTTATTTTCAAGCAGAAGACGCAGAACGATAATAAATATTCACATTACAAAAGAAAATAAACATAAAAAAAACAAAAGAAAAACCAGAAAAGCATTAAGAGTACTGGTGAAATCCCCAACTACTCTTAGCAATAATTCAAAGCTTCAAAGCTTTTTGTTTAAAAAAAGGAGTACTTTGGGGGAGTTGACAGTGTTTCTATAAACATTGAGATCTCGTTTACTCACGTCTCGCCTGTCAACAACGTGGCCGAATTTCTATCTCGGCTTGAAGCACTTGCCTGTCTTGCTACATGTGAGCGGTGTGATACAGCAAAACAGTGTGTCTGTAAATGACTGTCCCTCATTATCTCTCTCACACACACTCTCTTTCTCTCTCTCTCTCTCTCTCTCTCTCTATATATATATATATATATATATATATATATATATATATATGTGTGTGTTTCTGTCTGTCTGTCTGTCTGTCTGTCTCTGTCTATTAATAGGATACATGTGTTCGATGTTTACCGGTTAGAATAGTGAGGCTTATAACATTAATAAAACATACTTTTGATCTCTCTGTGTTAACCTTTTGAAAAATAATTATATTTGTTTAAAAGAAATATTGGATTATTCATTTCTTTAATTGACTTATCTATCATGAGAGACGATATAATACTTCGATTTAGATCAACTAATTACAATGTTGTTATATGCATTGATATAAGCTGATGTGGTGAACCTCAGAGTAGACCGCAATGATCTTGACAGCTGGATTTTTTTCATAAGTTGACTTTTTAATCAGTTTCTAAAAACTGTATTGTTCGATGCGAATATTGTTACACTTTCGTTTTGTGTCATTTCAAAGAAAAACAAAATGAACAATAATACTTTACGATGAAGTTTACTTAAAGGTAGGAATGACTTTCTGATTGGCAATGTCTATATTAACTTGCGTAATTATGATGGCTAACGTTTTCGATCGTCTTTTGTGATGACTAGTAAATTTCATGGTTATTCTCGTGATATATTAGTTCTTGCTGAGTAAGTCGAGGTCCTTTGATATATTAGAGAAAATTAATGTTACTGTTTCTGTCGTTTTTTCAGTAGAAGGGTCCCAATTTATAGAGGCCAAAGGTCACTCGAGGATAAGAGGTAATGAGATGGAATGATTGTCAGCTGAGAGATGAAGAACGCTATGAAAGGATTGAGAATGATTGATGGAATATGTGTGGGCCGTTTTATGAGATTGGATTTGAAGACGACCATGTTGTGAGCTACAGGGAAATAGTCCGATGGCCACGTGTTTCACAGACGGGAAACCCCTGCGAAGAACCTCAGCCTATGGAAATTCCGCCTGATGTTAGGCACATAGGGGAAGAAAGGAGAGTGTTACCGTTGTGGTAGTAAGGTGAGTTATTGCTCTACATAGCTTACAAAGATGTACCAGAGATTGTAATCTAGTCGAACACCGTCCGTTGAAATAACTATTGAGTAGAGAGAGTCTATCTAACATATCCTCGTCAGGAATGAAGGAAACCATATACTTTAGATTCTGAAGTAGCTGTTGAACTCTGTCTTAGGTGGGGGGCAAGAGTGCCATGAGTAACACATTCCTTGTAAGGAGGATATATTACCAATAAAATTTCACTTTTACCTTTAATCGATAGTTTAAAGGCTTCACAATTACTTTCTAATTTTGTCTCCATTTTTATAGATAAAAAAGACAAAGATCGAAATATTTATTTTATTAACTTTTACTTTTCTCTCTGTCTAATGGTGAGCAATTCCAATTTTCTTCAAAATTCGAAACTGCTTTGAATCTTTATTAATCTCCTTCAACAGATTAGCAGAATTACAGAATGCCCATTTTAAAATATAATTTAGAAATGATTTTAATCACGTAAAATGTCAGTTAGAAAATATTTTCTGGCCATATGCTATCAAAGTAGCATAACTAAAGTCAATTATAATGGCTTAATTATGTGCCTAAACCAAAGATGTTTTTGTCAAAAGAAAAAATACCCGGCGCCAAACTACCCGGTTTCGTCTGAGAAAAGATTCACCGAATATTTCATTCTTTTTTCTATCAAATTTACATGTCTATTTCTCCTCACTTTCAATATGTTTCTTTCGTGGCAAAACTGCAACCCTAGACTTGTTGGTTCGATTCTAACTAAGAGCAATTACTATGTTTGTCTTTTTCCTAAAGGAATAAATTCGAAAGTTCTTTTAATTAATCACTCTGATATTACCATCAACACGGGTTACTGTTATTTAAATCAACAATACAACACAATACTTTAAAATACGGTAAATATAGTACGGACGAAAACCCCATAGACATTCATATATCTGGCTATTTAGCATACCTACATTTTAAACAGTCTATAATAAATGAATGTTTTGTGTTATACGTTTGTAAATGTTCTCATATATCTGAAATAGTTTCGTCGATATTAAACAGAAATTAATTAAAGTAATTTAATGAAAAAATGGATAAATTACGAAAACCTTTCTTAAAATATGCCAATCAAATATCAAGGGAGATAATTTAAATGAAACTAATATGTCTTAGATAGCTAGAAAGATATATTGACGAGGCATAAAAGTTATCTCTCTCTCCCTCTCCCTCTCTCTCTGTATAGAGAGGGGGCTATTTTAAAAACCATAAAGAAAATTTGGCGTCGTTCTCACCCCCTTCTTTCCCTTCACTTTCTCTAGCCAAGCTCAATTTTTGTTATTGTTTTTAAAAGAGCCCTCAACAGTGTGTGTGTTTTAAAAACACACACACTCCATCGCTCAGCCGAATTAATTTCTCCCGGATAAAGTTAATTAGATGAGTATATTGAAAGTTGAATATTGTGAATACTGTTGAAGGACTAAACATCTTCATGTACCACAAACTTAAATCAATTGCTCACTCAAAAAAACAATTATTCCCCCTTTGTCAGACGCCCCTTTGTGAGAACTAAAGGACAAAACAGGGGAAAGCCAGAGTGACGAAACTGCCGTTTACATATTTCTTATGAAATCAGTTACGAAGCTGATGGAGTGAACGGTCGCTGGCGACTGTTCGCGGCCATATTGAATTTTAAATAAAACCTCTTTATGCTATACACTTATCATATGCATTTCGTGTAAGAATTATATTTCAGAAATAAATTACGAACACTTCATAATAGGGAGTTAGTTTCCACACACTGTATGTAAAAAAGCTGCATTGACAAATAATTAAAATATAAAAGAAAATTAAAAAGAAAAGAGGAAAAGATCCAGAAATATCTGATCTATTTCGTATAGAATCGGCCAGATTTTTTTTATTTATAATGGCGGACATTTTTGGACAGCTAAAAAAAGGTCCACAAAAAGCGGAGGACAATGTCTCGTTTAGAAGGTTTTGCTTTTGAATCTTTCATAGACCACCCAGGCGAATTCCTGGTCGTCCCTTTCTATCCTCATTCAAGCAATTTGGTCAGAATACTTGATCTAATAAACAAATAACAAGAAGAACAGTTCATTTTCCCGCCAGGCGTAAACATGAATTGCACTTGTCACACACGCACAAAAAAAGAAAGATGGCGACTTGGTTTCAGATTTAAAGAAGAAAAAAAAACGAACAATAGAAAAACTGGAATAAAGATAAAAGTAAATAGTTTTTTATGGATTACTCATTCTTGCTTTCCTTTTATCAACATCTATTCATATCTACTTATCTACCTGTATATTGTCTACAAACTTATTTATTTAATTATTTAGCCAGCTAACTTTATTAATATCTATCTGATTTGAAAGAAAAAGTAGGATATATACACGCGCACAAATATATCTATATCTATCAATCTATCTCTCTCTCTCTCTCTCTATATATATATATATATATATATATACATATATGAGAGATAGAGAGAAAGTAAGAGAGAGAAAAGAATATATATACATATATATATATATATATATATATTATACATTTCTTTCTTAAAATTAACACTAAAGTGTATTCTGTAGCTCAATAATGTACGACTATAGCTCTTAATTTAATATGATCTAAACATTAGTTATTCAGATAAATATTGCATATTTCCTTCAAAAACATTTTATTTGCAAATAATTGAGTCTGCCCATTTCAAGAATATATACTTTTATGATACACTAAATATCACCAGTATTCATCGGTGTATAAAAATACTCCCGTCAGACTGAAAGAATTAAAATTCGCCCGACATTAATTTAACTTATACATATTTGCTTTTCACTCAAAATTCAAATGAAACACTTAACTTTATTCTTTGGCATATAAAGGTTCGTGTTGTATAATGTTTATGATATCCGTTTTTCCTCTCAAAGGAAAACAGATATCATAAACACAAACCTTGAAATTTAAGGTAAAAGCTTAAGATGGTGTGGTTTGGTTGGTTTTACAGCATATCAACCATCTGCGGCGTTTTTAATGCCGAATAAAGTTGTCAAATATAATTCTATAGGTGGGATGTGTATTTATATTCGTAGAATACATTACTCTCAGTATACATTGTTCTCAGAATACATTGCTACAGTGTTAGAGAACCCTAACAGAGTGCTTGACTATTAATACAAATTTAAAATAAAAGCGTAATATCAATTTATCTGCATGACAGAAGATCAGAACAACATTGTTACCGTCGGTTTCGAATCGGACAAAAGGGGAACAGAACGTGACCGAACTTTGTAGACCTTTCTACATATGTGTGTGTTGTCTGTATCTGTTTATATATCTAACTGTGCATGAATAACATGAATGTACCATTTCGATGGCGATCTATCCGAAGATCTATATAATTATGTTAATATTAATTTATATATTTACATTATTATCACATCGGGAAAACCTATCACTTGGCTCACAACTAACTCCGTTTTCCCGAACATTCCTTAATCCGGGCTTCCAAACTGTCATGATAACCTGATCCAATCAGAACGACCAGTCTATCTAAGAAAAGCGACGTTATACAAACCCTCTCATAAATGTGTGTGTTGTTAGTGGGAGTGGGTGTCACACAAAGGGATTTTGTCCCTTTTTCGTTAGACAATTTGGTCGGAACACTTGATCTAATATCGAAATAAAAAGTCCATTTTCCCGCCAGGCGTAAGCATAAATTGCACTTGTCACAGATATAACATGAATATAAGAAAGATGGCGACATCGTTTCAGCATTACAAGAAAAACACGGGGAAAAAAATAAAAGTAAAGAATGGGACATTTTTTCATAGAGTTCTCATTTTGTCGGATGTTTTTATTAACAGCTCGCCATATCCATCTATTTACCTGTTTATTGTGTATGAATTTATTTAATTATTTAGCAATCTACGTTTTTGTATCAATATACATTTGATAAGAAAACCTAAGAAAACAGAATTTAACGCAAATGAATTGTCATGAATATATCGTTTTCTTTACTATCTAAATACTTTGCTGTTAACTGTTTATATAATTGTATATTCCTTGCTTGAATACTTGATCAATTAATAAATATTTTAATTGATCCAATGTTTACTTTCATCATTAATTTTCTTACACACACACACACACACACACACACACACACACACACACACACACACATATATATATATATATATATATATATATATATATATATATATATATATATATATATATAACCCATCCTAAGACAGGTAAAACTGATTCCCCTAACATAACAGTTTTTCACCAATTTAATGTCCCCGTAAAAAAATAAAATTAAAATATAATGCTACCAAACCTTATGTCTAGAATTCTGATTTCAATTTTGATTAAACTCCATTACATGTAATAACTGAAATTTATGAAATATTCATTAATATCCATCATTAAAATTTCACACACATCTAAAGTGGCTGAATTTTCATGAAGGGCTTGTACCCTCTTGTACCACTTTTGCATGAAATTAAATTGAACTAAATATAGTTTACATCACAAACCCTCACCCATAACAACTGTGTTCAAAATGTATAATTATCTGTTAATTGCTTCATGGTTAAATACCTTATATACAAATATACAAATCTTTACCCATACCTATATGTATATAAATAGAGATGTGTATATAAAGTAATACACTACTCGAAAATGAATTGAGTACTTTCCGTTATCAATATTGTAAAAATATAAATGCAAAGAGAGAGAAAAAGATGCACATGTGTTTATTTTAAGTAAGATGTTTTAATGTGTCCGAAAAGTAATGAGATTGCCGCCAAAAACAATTTATTTGAATTGCAAGCAATAAACTACATGGTTTTCACTCAAATCAATCTCTGTCCAGTCGAAGAAGTGGTAAGGATTCTACTGTGATGTCGCTCAGTTTCACCGTTACGTTCTTCCATATTCTCATCGTGTCTCCTCCAAAGCATTTTCCCTTGATTATTCTCATGAACTTTCGGAAAAGAAAAAAGTCACATGTAAAAGGAGAAGCTTTATATGAAGGTTGTTCAAATTCGACGTTTGTAATCGGCAAGTAACTCTCGGATAATCCGGGCATTTTGAGCAGGTGCATTGTCATGGTCAAGTGGAAAGTGTTGTAAGTACAATAATGTGAAAAGGAATGCAATTGTTTAAAAACGTCAAGATTAGAATTTTTTACCATCAAGATTTCAGCTTATATGATAATACAATCCGTTTATCACGCTTTCGCCCATTGCTCACACAGCACACATCATATTTTCAGACATACATTATATATTGAATATATCCTGGTTTAAACCTGAAAGTGAAGTCGTCTCCTTTAATAACGCAGCTGATGCATTTACTGGTGTATTCTTTTGTACGTGTCTTTTGAAAATAGTTTCGGCTGATTTTTTTAGAAGTATTTTTTAGGTTTTCAAAAGAATAATTTTTCTGTTTTAAAAAAAAACTTTTTCGATTTTAAAATGAAGTAGGTTTGTGTTTTTAAAGGAAGTATTTTTCGATTTTGAAAGAATATTTTTTCTTGTTTTTAAAAGAATGATTCATCCGTTTTTAAAAGAGGTATTTGTAAGTTTGTGAAAAAAAGTATTCTTATTTCAAAAATATTTTTTTTTTCTGTTTGTAAAAGAAGATATTTTTGGTTTTGAATCTAAGAATGTGTTGCTTTTTAAAAGAATAATTTATCATGAGTTTTGAAAATCTTTTCTGTTCATTACAGAATATATTTGTCGGTTTTAAGAAAAGTATTATTGTTGTTAAAAGACGTATATTTCGTTTTTAAAAATATTTTTTGGCTTTTTAAAATAAGTTTACAGTTTTTAAATAAATAACTTTTCGTTCTTAAAAGAATATGTTTCGTTTTTTTAAAAGATTTTTTCTGTAGGTTTTACCGAATAACATTCTAGTTTTTAAAAGAAAGATGTCCGGTTTTTAAGGGAAGTAGTTTTCGGTTTTAAGAATAAATGTTTGATTTTTAAAGGAGAAATTTTCAATTTTAGAAAGAATATTATTCGTATTTTCAAAACTATTTAAAAAAATTTTTTTAAGATAACTTTTCGTTTTATTTTAAAAAAATGTTTTCGCTTTTAAACAAAATATTTTTGCAATAATTGTTCCAACGAGTATAGCCTCATTTACTCATATATAACAACAATTCACACAGAAAAATTTCAAGTATATCGGAAATATTGAAATATTTGCGAGCCGCATCAGAAACTTTTTCAGGACGCCTGCTGCATGTGTGCCGTTGTATTCCCACCCCTGATATGAAGAGACGGCTGGGCTGATTATGTATTTTAAGATACATGAGGTTTTGGAGGGCGAATTGAAGGATCTAGTTTTGTGCTCAATTGAAAACGGCTGCGCTGTATATTTGTGTCGCATTATACATACACACACACACACACACACACACACATATATATATGTATGTTTATATTTGTATCGCATTATAATATATATATATATATATATATATAAATATATGTATAATGCGACACAAATACACACATATATATATATATATATATATTTTTTTTTTTTATTCACGGTTTTGTTGATCTTATTTCTTTGTTTGTTGTTATTATTTGTTGTTCTTTCGTTTCCTTTTCATCGTCGATAAAATAAGAAGCTGGGTTGAATTGTTTGATGTCTGAGATGTAAGACGATGAATTGGTGGGAGTGATAATTATTGGAAGGGTCAGGGGAAAGTAGAATATACACATGGTGGGGAGTAAGCCGATTTTTAGATATAAAGGAAGCCAGTAAGAAAGCCAGAAAGAAAGGGATGAAGAGAGGGGAGGTGAGAGGAAGGAAGGACGGAAGGAAACTGGTAGAACGGAATAAAAAGAGAGAAATGCATGGGAGAATGGCAGAGATGAAGCAAAGAAAAAAGAAAGCGATGCCGGGCGGCTATGGAAGAAGTTGAGAAAGAATGGAGGAAGAAATACAAGAATGAAGATTGAGTGAAAAAGGCACGAAGGAATGAAACAAAGAAGAAAGGACTGAAGAAAAATACAACAGTAGTTAAAGACGAACGTTGAAAGAAAGAGAGGTAATGAAGGGATGACAGAAGGAAGGAAGGATGGATGGAAAAGAGCGAAAGAACGAAAGAAGAATGAACAGAAAGAACGGAGGGATGGCTAAAAGGATGTAGGGGGAGAAATAAAATCACGGATGACGGTAAGAAAAAGGGAAGGACAGGCTGAAATGTGAACTGAGAGGAGTAAAAAAAGAAAAGGAAGAAGGGATAAAAACAATTTATTTACCTCCCATTCATGAGGTTAGGCACAAGACCAGTTTTATCTTACTCCCACAAGGAAAGATGTGACCCAAGGTCGAATCGGGAAAGTGGGACTTAAAAAGCCAGCGCCCGAGAAGGTGAGCACTCTGGCCATTAAACATTACCTGGGCAGCCTCGTCGGCATTCCCCGGTAGGTGCGCCTCAGGCAGTAAGCAATAAACTAACTGGGAGGGTGGAGCTCCTAGAACTGCACAGGACAAACCCATAGACAGGCGTTAATCAAGCCACGAAGGCCAAGAAAATACCTGTCTATGGGGTTTTATTTACTCCTCCCCAGGAGTTAGGCACAAGGCCAGTTTTATCTTACTCCCACAAGTAAGATGTGACCCAAGATCGGGTCGAGAAAGTGGGGTTTGAAAAGCCAGCGCTCGAGAGGTGAGCACTCTGGCCATTTAAAAATTGCCTGGGCAGCCCCGTCGGCATTCCCCGGTAGGGGCGCCTCAGACAGTAAGCAATAAACTTACTCCTCCCCAAAGAGTGGAGGCAAAGCCTGGGAGGGTAGACCTCCTAGAACTGCACAGGACAGGCGTGCAGTATCCATCGGAACAGATACTACACTTTGATCTTGGCCAAAAGACCGAAGAATGGATAAAGACAAGAAGGGAAGAAAGATAGGTATAAAGAAGCCATGAACGAACGGCCAACAGAGGTCTAAAAAGGTCAGAAGTTTGGAAGGCGGATGGGATAAAAGGAAGAAGGAAGAGTTGAAGGAAAATGACAGAAAGCATGTAGACATTTTGATCCGATAAAAAAAACAACGTTTAAGATATTAAAAATAAAGAGAGAAATGAGCAGAAAAGTGTAGTATCTGTTCTGATACTACACTTACTCTTTTCTCTGTCAGTGAGGGAAAACTTCTGTTAGACTAAGTCAACTTTTATTTTGCTCCAATCCAGAATGTTTCTTTTTGGAGAACATGATTTTCTCCAGATTAAAACCGACCTTGTGTCTAACTCTGACTTCACTAGGATGCAAGTAAATAGGGACGTGTTCATTAGCCAGCAATCTACATATGACGGAACAGCTGTCTGTGGATGACTCCATATGTAGACTTGCTTTCAACTAGTATGAGTAGATATCTATTTCCACCAAACATAAAACGAATTAATCTTCATAACCTGAATACATTTCTTCCGAATCGTAATAAGTAAAAACAAGACATTGTAATGTCTCCTATTTTCGTGAACTAGCAGTAAGTACACTTGACTACCACTTTGGCAGTCGGGTCTCGAATCTTAGCTTGAAGCGCTCACCATGTTTAGCCACACTGAGGAGCCGTGAAACAGCTGGTTGTGGATGACTATATATATATATATATATATATATATATATATATATATATATATATATGTGTGTGTGTGTGTAATTAGGCAGCATTCCTTCTCTTATGCATGTTCGGTTAAACAGTAGCAACAGCTTCTGTTTATTTATTTTTTGGTTCGTTTTTTCGATTCGTCGCACGACCGATTTGGTATAGTCGTCCATGTTGTATAAAAAATCGTCATATTTTCGCGAACGTTTTCGACCAACGTCGGTCATTTTCAGGCGGGTGAATGAGTATGCAAAATAAAAGATTGGTGAATTTATTAAGAAGCATATAACGCCGACTAACTTGCCATCTCACCTCCCCTCCCCAGAAGATGACCGACGTCGGTCGAAAACGTTCGCGAAAATATGGCGATGTTTTATACAACATGGACGACAATACCAAATCGGTCGTGCGACGAATCGAAAAACGAATCAAAAAATAAATAAACAGAAGCTGTCGCTACTGTTTAATCAAACATGCACACACATATATATATATATATATATATATATATATATATATATATATATAGGTTTAGTTGCATGATATCTTGATTTTAATCTTCGTAAGATGGCATAAAAGTGGTGCAAATCTTCTCCGCGTGGAATTAATTTTTACCGTCCTGCGACGCGTATTCTTCTAGCTATTTATAAACGAAGCCATTCATTATTTTTCCTGCGATAATGCTAATGGAAAAAAACACAGTTCGTTTTACGGAAGAGTATATATACAGATATATGCATGGGACTAGAATACATTTCTGACGATCGGCCTAACCGTGAAACTGCAGTAAAGTGTTAAAGTACGATTGCATATTTTTTCCATTAGATTATGCAGGAATCTAATTGTTATCCTCAATTCTTAAAACAAAAAATAATGCAAACATCCATATACCCTGATGATGACTTCAGTAAGTCGAAAGCTCGGATAATAAAAATTAACACCGTGTATTTTCTTTACTTTTTATCTCAAAAGAGCGCATCTGTAACACTGTTTATCTAAGAGCCATGGCGTCAAATTTCGCCATGTTGAGAATCTCAGAATATGTTCCAACTTTGCGATAGATTAAAAGCCAACAAAATATCGCGGGAGAAAAATGATAGTGCGATAATCAGCCGAGGAAGAGATCGGCGGCGAACGAGGGATTCTATAAGGGAAAGAAGGATTTACAAAAAAAGGGAGAATATCAGTTGTTAACTATTGTTTGGAAGGCCCTGACGAGGATCGTGTTACCCCTGAAAAGAATTCTTGGGCTTTTCGTTTTTATTTTATATTTCCTACACCCTTCGGGTCCCATGTTCTGCCCGAGGATCGGTTATCACTCGCAAGTCTACACGCGATCGCCTGTGAATTATCACCAAGTGTAAACCAGGTGTTAGTCATTGGGAAGAAAACGATGGGAGAAAAGAAAAGGGAATATATATATATATATATATATATATATATATATATATATGCATATGTATATAAATGTATGTATATAAATATATGTATATACACACACACACACACATATATATATATATATATATATATATATATATACATATATATATATACATGTATATGTATATGTATATATATACACCCACCCACATATATATATATATATTTATATATATACAAACATATATACGTATGTATATATAGGTATATCTATATATTTATATGTATATGTATATATGTATATACATATATGTATATACATACGTATATACGTATATATCTAAATATATATATATATATATATATATATATCTAAATATATTTATATATATATATATATATATATATATATATATATACATATAATTCCTAGTTTCGTTTGGTTGAAAACAATTCGACAGAGTGCTCAATTATTTAATAATAAGAGCATAAAATGTATTTATTAATAATTCTACAGAAGAATAGATAAACATGGTATCTTAGGTTTCAAGCTGAGAGAGCGGAGTCAAACGGAAAAAAATGCAGTGTACTTTTGAATTTTAGTTATATTAATAAACCGCGTATCGGCCCTCCTCCCCAATGCGTATGTGCATATATATGTATGTTTACATGTATAAGTATAAGTATAAATATATATGAGAAAACATGTGAGTTATTGTCTCAACCATTGAATTTTAAATAGATTGTTTGAATCAGTAAGATGCGAGGCAAACCAGAAGAGTACTCGACTCAAAAATTGCAGCAAACGGTGTTCGGTCAAATTTAGTTTCTGATATTAAATACTTCTTTGTTTGGTTCGTTTACTCATGTGTGCCAAGTTTTGTACTAATTTTTATTTATAAATTTACTAGCAAGACCAGGTACCCGGCGTTGCGCAGGAAATATATATATATATATATATATATATATATATATATATATATATATATATATATATATATATATATATATAATATTTAAAAAAACAATGTTTTTACCTACGGACGACGTCGTTTCTAGCTTATGGCTCTCATCAACACAGAGAAGTAAAAATCTAGGACGGGCATAGGGCGCGAACTCGGTTCGCAGATACACCTTGAATCTGTTACCGTTCATATTTATAATTGATTGTATATATTTTTTATCTACATACGTATACGTTTCATTCTTACGGGAAACGTAAGTGTAGAGAAGATTTATTCAAATCGGTCGCCGGACTCGAACCCCGGAACACGAGTTATATTTCAAACTCAAATTCCAACGTCTTTGCCCTTTATGTTTATTAGAGTATTAATTCTTAAAAAAGAAATTTAAAAGGACCCCGAAATACTTTAGGTGAGTAAAATGGGATTTACACATGTTTTGAATAAAACCAAATAGATTTCTCTATGTTTTGTGTGACTGACCCTTCCCCCACGATTGTAAGTAAGTAAATGTGATCCCAAAATATGCGTGAAGCTTACCAAGGTCAGTGAAGGGAAAATCCTATGGGATTGAGGCAATTTTTATCCCAATCCTAAGTACCTATTTTCGTTTGAGATTGAATTTACAAAAAATGTAAAAGCAATGGTGGTTTTTAATGTGTTGAAAATCCATCTCTTGTGGATATAAATGAAAATTTCCGCAGTCTGAAAGGATTTCTTGTTCACTGACGGAGGTGTGAAAAGAATAAGTACAATATCATAACCCTTAGTAAAAAGTAAAAATAACAAAAAAAAACTAGAAATGAATTGTAAAATCGACAAGTAGTTAAATAGACGAAAAGTAATCAAAAAAATTAAAATCGCCACGGTCGGGAAAGATGTCCTATTTACTGAGCAAGAAGAGAAGAGATTAAGAAATTAAAGTTTATGTTTATTGCAGTAAGTAAATAAAGCGAGATAGAATTTGCGGGGTGTCCCAAACCCATTTCATGTGAAAAAAAATAAAAATCGCCGCAGTCTAGAAAGATTTCTTCTTCACTGTAAAAGGAGAGAAAAGAAGTAAGTATATCATAACACTTAGTAATAAATAAGAATAAATAAAAAGAAATTTATTTTAAAACCGACAAATAGTTATGTAGATGTAAAAATAATCAAAATAATAAAAATTGCCGCAGTCTAGAAAGATTTTTATAACTGATCGAGAAGAAAAGAGATTAAGTAACAGATACTACACTGTAATGTTGAGTATGTTTTGAAACGTAAAAATGAATAAGTAAAAATAAATAGAATTAAATTAACCGTTTAGTGTAAGTAGATGAAGAAATAAAGAGAGAGAGAGAGAGTGGGGGACCAAATCACTCTCCTGGGTGAAAAAATAAAAAGTGCCGCAGTCTAGTAGGATTTCTTCACTGACCGAGGAGTGAAAAAAATAAGTATAGTATCATAACCCCTAGTAAAAAATAAAAATACACCATATAGAAATTAATTATAAAATCGACAAATAGTTATGTAGACGAATAAATTGTCGCAGTCTAGAAAGATTTCTCCTTCACTGACCATGAAAAGAAGAGATTAAATAACATATAAGCTAAGTATATTTTGACAAAAATGAAATAAATTAGAAAAAAAAACGAATTAAATTAATCGTTTTTCTATTGTAATAATTAAGTTAAGAAATAAAGAGAGATGCATAGAGAAAGAGAGGGGGGTCCCAGACGTAGAGAATGGATGTTAATAAATGGAAATGGTTTAAATGAAAAGAAAAGAAAAGAAAAGGAAATAAATTATATGCACATTGGATGACGTATCAAAAATCATTAACATTCTGCAATTTACGTACTTTTCATTTTGAATAATGAGTTAATAAAAATGTCCAAGAACTTCTGATATCGATAAGGAAATCGAATCGAATGTGCTGATTCCAAATTTGCGGTTAGTAGGCTATTAGGTCAGCTGTGATTCCGCGACACACATACGCACGACTTTGCTTATATATATATATATATATATATATATATATATATATATATATATATATATATATATATGTATATATATATATATATATATATGTATATATATATATATATATATACGTTCGTAGAATACTCTCGACTAGTCTTCTATGGGTGCCCGCTTCTATGTACATATAGATCTTAATGTCCCTTAATTACGTGACAGTTTTCGTTGGCCGAGTGGATATGGCGACTGCTTGCAGATTCTAGGCTGACTCTGGGAACCGGGTTCGTGCTGAAATTGGTACGTTTCTGCACTGCTGAGAGTAATAAGCCTGAAAGGTATTAGTAATTGAATATATATATATATATATATATATATATATATATATATATATATATATATATATATATATATATTATAATTTACTTAAACACAACATGCATCACCCATGCGGCATGTGAACGGGTTACTATATACTGTTTCTAATTCTGAATAAAATAAATAGTCAGGGTAAAAAACTACTCAACATAGTTGTTGACTTTATGAGCCAGAGCAGGTTAAATGATCCTATTACTGATACCACCACTGATGTTGTTGTTACTACTACTACAACTACTGTGATAACTACTACTATAATACCTAAATAATAAACACTTAGTGATTCTAAAAGTAATACATTAAACTTGAAAAGCCCTAAGATGCCTAGCATATCAGAGAGGAATTTTAATTAAAATATTATTACTACTAATATGTATAAACATATATAGGCTTAAACACTATTGGGTAAAATGCACCAAATTGGATATGAAGAGTCTATATTTTACTATTTGTGCTGCCGTTCATCAAGGTCACTCGAGGATAAGGGTGAATGAAAGGGAATGATTGCCAAATGATGAGGAACACTATGCTATTACTAACATTGATCAATGGTATGAACTGCGTTGGTTACCTTTGGGGCGGTCTGTGACAAGAATTTGTTGATATTGTATTTTAAGACGACCATTTTACAATCAGCAAGGAAGCAGTTCCGCGACAATGGAATTAGAGAGAATTAATTACCACAAGATTAGGATGTTGATGTTGTACTCTATCAAGGGTACTAAAGCTGTACGTAAACGAAGTCTACATTTTTAGGAAGAGAATTCGATAAAGAAATATATTTAAAATACTGATTAATTAATAAAATCGATGGGATGTTTTATATTTTAAATTTTACATCCCGCAAAGTAGTTTTTAGCATTTTAGTGTAATACTCATTCACTTTTTATAAGAACGTGACATTAAATGCATTTGTATTTTTAATTTGTTGTAACGATGTTTTAACATTTCTCTGCTTGCAAATTTCATACATCGTCAGCCCAAAGGGGATGCCATATTTTATATTAAAAGAGAGGTTATACTAAAAATACATAAAATTATCGAGATGTCATTCTTTTTATTCTATATGAATATAAATATTGCATTAAAAATTGCAAGTATTTTTCTTACGAGAGGCATGCGACTATATAAAAGGGATACTCCGTTAGTTTCGTTTTTGTTTTAATTAAATAATCAAATTAATAAAACTACAAACCTCGCAAACTTTCACTAGTTAGTAAATCAAACAATAATCAAGAAAACATATTTCATTACTCATTTTTCACAATTATGGCCGCCATATTTTGTATAAAAGAAGTAGACGTGAATTATGTTTAAGACGTCGTGACGTAAATTTAAAATGTAAACAAATCTTTAAAATTATTCCGACAAGACAAAATTTGCTTACACGTACATTTATGAACTGTTATTCAATATAAGTTTTTAAAAAAGCAGACATTTTTTTTTACCATTTTTATTTTAAGTTTTTTAATGTTTTATGTTGTTTTTTTTTAAAATTTTCCCATGATTCTATTTTCGCTGATTTTTGGGGGCATAAGTTCATTATGTATAGTACACGTTAAAAATAATTTCTACTCGGCTTTTAAACCTGTTATTTTAAAGGACAGCATTATAGATGTAATTAGTAGGAACAATAGATAACATAAGAACAATTTAAGTGGACATAATGGGTGTCTTCATGATGATCTTCGTTTTGTATCGTCCAGTGATGATAGGTGGGGCGTAACCGCTGAAGAAGTTAAAATCAAACTAATTCGAAAGTTAGTTCTGTCTGTATAGAACGTCAAATAAATTAAAATAACTCATATACTTTGTCGCTGGACAGTTAATATTTTAGTTGGGGACAAGCAGAGTAAATGGGGAGGGAACAAGAGACCCTACCTTGTGTAATTGTATTAGTCAGGGCGCGGGGTTTGTACCCGGGACGTCTGCAGACGGATTCAATGGGGAAAAGAAGAAAAAAAACAAATACTTATTTTGAAAAGAAATATCCATGACGTGTGTAGGTCGAAAATACCATCAACAAAAGAATGGTATTGTTCGACAAAGCGGTAATT
Source organism: Sepiola atlantica (assembly GCA_963556195.1). Lineage (NCBI taxonomy): Eukaryota > Metazoa > Mollusca > Cephalopoda > Sepiida > Sepiolidae > Sepiola > Sepiola atlantica. The sequence continues at coordinate 45,935,352 of OY744547.1, read as the reverse complement.
CGGAATCAGGTCAGAGCCATTTACCTAAAAGCTGACGTCGGATGACGTAAACAAATATTATTTTGACAGGTTCACTTTAGATGCAGAGGGCGAGAATAGACTCTGACTGACATTCAGACTCGTGAAGAAGAAGATAGTACTGGCGTAACATAACCGAGCAGGTCCGAGACTTGCTTATTCATTTGTACATGAATGTAACTAAGAAATAAAACGCGTTCATTTTATAACAAAAAACTGTGTTGGTCATGTTCTACCAAGAGAAGCAACATTTACGTTGACAGAAACCGAACTAACACACTGAGTTATTCCCTGTACACTCAAAATTTGTATCAAGCAGTTAACACGTTTTTATAAGGTTATAACACTACACTTGTTTTGTTCAATGATCCCATATTAATTCGACTTTTCTCTCTATCGTTATTTGCCTCATGATCTGTCAATCAGTTTCTCAGTTCCCTGATGACATAATTCTAAGTCTTGTTGGTTTATCTTTTATTTTGTTCCTACGTTTATTAGTTATTGATCCTGTTAGACAGTTTGTCCTGGGGCAATTCTAAAAGTACAACTAAACAGAGAAACAATCAAAATTAAAAACTAGCTTGCCTACCCGACATTTGATCTAGTACACAGGTGGTGATAACAATTGTTTACACATGATATTTGATATGTCGGCAATATTTATTACTCGCGGGTCACCTTAATTGAACGTCTTTGATTTAAAAGATACAAAACTGACGAAAATAATTAATAAAAGTAATACACAAGATATGTTATGTTTTGATAACAGTCATGTTACAACTGATTCTCTGCGTATGAATGCTGTGCTTTATTTCAAGTTAGTTTCCACTTGGAAAAAATAGAGCGATAATTCCCGTTCTGTTCAGTCGTCGTTTCATATTCCTTCTTTTGTTGATATAAATTATCTGGATAAAAATCTTTAAAACAATTTAAGACAAACAAAACTAAAGCGAAGATACGTAAACAATACATTTTCTGGATAAAAAACTTTAAAACAATTTGAGACAAACAAACATAAAGCGAAGACACGTAAACAATAAATTATCTGGATAAAAAACTTTAAAACGATTTGAGACAAACTAACACAAAGCGAAAATACGTAAACAATAAATAATCTGGATAAAAATCTTTAAAACAATTTTGGACAAACAAAAATAAAGCGAAGATACCTAAACAATAAATTATCTGGATAACAAACTTTAAAACAATTTGAGACACACATAAATAAAGCGAACATATGTAAACAATAAATTATCTGGATAAAAAGCTTTAAAACAATTTGAGACAAACACACATAAAGCGAAGATACGTAAACAATAAATTATCTGGATAAAAAGCTTTAAAACAATTTGAGACAAACACACATAAAGCGAAGATACGTAAACAATAAATTATCTGGACGAAAAGCTTTAAAACAATTTGAGACAAACACACATAAAGCGAAGATACGTAAACAATAAATGATCTTGATAAAACACTTTAAAACAATTTGAGACAAACAAATACAAAGCGAAGATGCGTAAACAATAAATTATCTGGATAAAACACTTTAAAACAATTTGAGACAAATGCACATAAAGCGAAGATACGTAAACAATAAATTATCTGGATAAAAAACTTTTAAACAATTTGAGACAAACTAACACAAAGCGAAGATACGTAAACAATAAATTATCTGGATAACAAACTTTAAAACAATTTGAGACAAACAAACACAAAGCGAAGATACGTAATCAATAAAGTATCTGGATAAAAAATCTTTAAAACAATTTTGGACAAACAAAAATAAAGCGAAGATACCTAAACAATAAATTATCTTGATAAAAAGCTTTAAAACAATTTGAGACAAACACACATCAAGCGAAAATACGTAAACAATAAATTATCTGGATAAAAAGATTTAAAACATTTTGAGACAAACAAACATAAAGCGAATATAGGTAAACAATAAATGATCTTGATAAAACACTTTAAAACAATTTGAGACGAACAAATACAAAGCGAAGATACGTAAACAATAAATTATCTGGATAACAAACTTTAAAACAATTTGAGACAAACAAAAATAATGTGAAGATACGTAAACAATAAAAAGCATTGACGAGATTATATGCAAATGGAAAAGAAATACTGATTAAACATTCGGTTAATTTTATTCGTTTAATATCATTAAAAATGAAATGTTTGCGAAATTTAGGTACGGAATTGAAATCTTAATGGACCAACGACACAAAATATATAGAGATGGTTTTACTACGGGGTATCATTTGGTCTCGTTTTCGTTCTAGTTTAAACAAGACGGAAGCGTCTGATACTTAAATCGTATTTTAAACAAGAAAACGCGATGCAAGCGTTAGTTTATGTAAATGTCTAAGAATGGGCCTTCGTCTCTTTATATATGTTCGAAATAAAAACTGACAAACAAATTTACAGGGAAACGGCTGGTACGAAAGAAAGGAACTTTACCGAAACTTCAATGGTATTGCTTTACGAAAACAGTGTTAGAAAGTTCAGGAAACTCTTTTTTCCCCCTTGCTTTTACACCATGTTGGCTTGATGTTATTTGTACGGTTTCTCGTATACTTTTATTCTTTTTTTCGTTTTAACACACATTTCTCTTTACTAACACACGGACTACAACAGTCATGAAGTGAATCGACGGTATAACTAAATTGTTTGTCCCTCTCTCTTTCTGTGTTTGTCTTGGATGACTAGTAATTATCGTGTTTCGGAATATTTGAGATGAAGTATTATAATTTGTGATATTTGGATTATTCGGACTACCGTGCTCATCTTGGATGTTTTTCTCACAACGTTTCGCCAATGTAACCTCCAATCATCCTGTCGAACTCGGGAATTTTACGGAATATATATATATATATATATATATATATATATATATATATATATATATAAGTACTTATAGTAGTAGAAGGGTACATATCTAAAATAAGACAAGGTTTAAGGCTCCTAAAATTGATAGTAGAATTGTCTGCAAGACCTGTGGCGTAACGGATATAAGTGCTAAGTAATGATCAGTTCGTCTGGAGGTTGAAAATTTCGGGCGATACTAAGAATACAATTACATATGGCTTAAGACGTCTACCCGGTCATGGCTGATGGAACGAGAACAAATTACCTCCGTTTATTTAAGAAAGGGGTCCGTTCGATATTCTATACAGATTCCCGAGTTACACAAAACGATTTTCGAGTCCGACAAAATGCAACTGAAGAAGATCGGAGATTACATCGGCCGAAACGTTGAATATTTATTTATTAACTTATGGTAGCTTACCTATATGGACTACTTGTACTCTTCCACACACTATAAATACGAGCAGAACCCGCTTCTCAGTGCCACCCACCCGTTCAGCCTTTCAGTAAGTTCAGTTGCTGAGACGCGGCGGGATAGGAAAATACCAGTCGAGGATTGGTTCTCGACAATCAGTCCGGCAGGTACTGGGCCATTTTGGTGGCCTTTATCTGCCGGGCTGAGGTATTTTGTTCTGGGTAATCCTCGTAGGTGCACCCTCCCACTCCTTGCCTTCCCTCTTTGGCGTGGAGTAATTTCATTGCTTACTGCCTGAAGCGCTTTGACCGGGGAATGCCAACGAGGCTTCCCAGGCTATTTTTTATAAGCAGAGTGCCCCTTTTTAGAAGTGATGGCTTGACTCCGCCACCTGGCTTTCTGTAACGTCAGTTGCTTTGAGACTTTGGACTGGTCAATACTAGCCGAGGATTCATTCTTGACAATCAGTCCGGCAGGAAATAAGCCATTTCGGTGCCCTTTTATCTGTAGGGCTGAGGTGTAGGTCCTTGGTAGTCTGAGAATTTGCACCATCCCAAGCCTTGCTTCTCCTCTTTGGCGTGGAGTAAGTACATTGCTTTCTGCCTGACGCCCCTTGACCGCGGAATGATAACGGGGCTGCTCAGGCTATTTTTGATAAGCAGAGTGCTCTTCCTTTAAGGGCACTGTCTTGATCTTCCCTCACATTCCGGCCTTGTGCCACATATTGCTACGGTATGAAGTAATTAAACACTGGGCCCCCAACCCGTTTCAGTCTTTCAGTAACGTTATGAAAATACCAGTCGAGGATTCGATCTTGACAATCAGTTCGGCAGAAACTGCGCCATTTCGGTAGCATTTTTTCTGTCGGATTGGGTAGTACAAGTAGGCGCCCCCCCTCTCTGATGTTTGCCGTGGAGTTAGTTCATTTCTTACTGCATGAGGCACCCTGAGCGGAGAATTTCGACGGGTCTGCCCATGATATTTTTTATAGGCACGAGTGCTCCTCCTTTAGGTGGCCCTACCTTGATTCTCCCACACCTTCCGGTTTCGTCCCACATATTATCGCGGTGAGAAGGAATTAAATATCTGAGCCGATACCAGCCCGCCTGGTTTCTGTAACGTAAGTTGCTTTGAGACTTCGTACTGGTCAATACTGGTCGATGATTCGTTTTCGACAATCAGTCCGGCAAGAACAGGTTTATTTCGGAGGCTTTTTTTGGTCGGGCCGAGGTATAAAGCCTTTGTAGTCATATGTGTGCACCTTTCTTTGCCTTACCTTCCTACTTTGGCGTGGAGTAAGTGTATTGCTTACTGCGTAACGCAGCCTGACCGGAGAATGCCGACCTGGCATCACAGGCAATTTTTCATAGGTCAGACTGCTCCTCCTTTACAGGCGTTGGCTTGACTCTCCTCCTACCTTCCACCCTTGTGCAAATATTACTGCGGTGGTAAAGAATGAAATATCTATATACACACTAGTCTTTCTGTAACTTCGGTTGCTGATAGGCGCGGAATGGAGAAATCCCAGTCGAGGATTCGTTCCCGACAATCAGTCCGGCAGGAACTGGACCATTTCGGTGGCGTTTTAATTTTCGGGCTTAGGTATTTTTCCTTTGGGTAGTCCTAGGAAATGCACCCTTACAGGCCTTTGGGGTAGAGTAAGTTCATTGCTTACTGCCTGAGGCGCGCTGACCGGGAAATGCTGACGGGGCTGCCCAGGCAATTTTTGATAGGTCAGACTGATCCTCCTGTAAAGGCGCTGGCTTGATCTTCCCCCACCTTCCGGCATCGTGCCACATATTAGTACAGTTGAAAGCAGATAAAAACCTAGGTCCACCCTGGTTCGGCAGGAACTGGGTCATTTCGGTGGCGTTTTATCTGTATGGCTTAAGTCCTGAGTAGTCCTAGACAGTGCACCCTCACAGGCCTTACCTTCCAATTTTGGGTAGAGTAAGTTCATTGCGTACTGCCTGAGGCGCCCTGACCAGGAAATGTCGACGGGGCATCCTAGACAATTTTTGATAGGTTAGAGTGCTCATCTTATAAATGCGCTGGCTAGATATTTCCCCATCTTCCGTCTTTGTGCCACATATTGCTACGGTGGGAACCAATTAAAAAACTGGATCCACCCCAGTCCGGTGGGAACTGAGCTATTTCGGTGGCGTTTCATCCGTCGAGCTTAGGTATTGGTCATGGGTAGTCCTAGGAGGTCTACCCTCTCAGCACTTGCCTCCCCTTTTTGGGGTGTAGTAAGTTTATAGATAACTGCATGAGGCATCCAAACTGAGGAATGCCGACGAGGCTCCCAAGGCAATTTTTAAAAGTAATTCAACGGCAAGTTCACCCGATAATCTCTTAGTTCTAGAAAACTGACTTTACCGGCGGATCATAAAGAATCTGTGAGGTTTTATTTTGACTAAAGTTAATTCCTTTGTTTTATTGTATTACGAAGGAACTAACCTTTTATCTCTTTCAGAAATAGAACGTCAGTGATTTCTTTACTGCTTTTACGGCACTGTGTTAATTTTTGAAAGGGAATACATTATATTTTCTTTTTCTCTTCAAAAAAGAAAACGTCCCGCTGCTGGGAGAAAAATATTAAAACCTCATTTTTTTCTATTGACTAAAGTGCTGACGATAAATTCTAAGGTCACCTAAAAAGCGTACAATTTTATTTGTCGAAGTAAAAAAGTGTGTTTTACTCTCTTTTTTACAACTATGATTAGTTTAGCAGCGTAATATAATAGAAAGAACTTTAAACAACCGTATTCTATAAATATATATTTTAAACATGGAAGATGTTGGAGCAACGACATCATAACTCGTGAAATACTAAATGGTCTGCAACAGAAAACAGAAGAAGCATTTCTAGAACAAAAAAAGCCGACGAAAGGCTACAAAAACTGAAGAAAGACAATTAAAAAAATAGAAAATATTTCAACAGATTCTACTGGAACAACAACAAAAATCCGATGCAAAACAACTTGAACAAAAAAGAGAAACCGATCAGAATATTAGAGTATTAATGATAACCATATCGCATAGGAGTAGAAATACTGAGAACGAACATGTATTTTCTCAGAATGCCGCTTGGAGTACAATTGACGATTGCACTTTTTCCCCAGACGAGGATAAAACCGTTGCTTCATATTTCAGAAAGTATGAGGATCTATACAAAATAGATTGTAAAAATTGGACAGACTCTAAAAACGTTCGTTTACTGCTCCGAAAATAGGGACCACCGAACATACAAAATATTTGGACATTTTTACCCCGAAAAACGAGCAGCTTAAGTTTTTCTTAAGCTGTTAATCTTTTAACATAATTATTTAGCCCCAAAACTTGTTTGTTTCACAAATGGTGGAAGTGTTTGAATTTAGTCAAAAACGATGGCGAAGACTATGCATTTTTTCGATTTCAAATTAGCTGAACTTATCGTGGATAACTTTAAATGTTTAATTTTCCTGCAATGACTTGTATCAGGAAAAGACGCAGAAATCGGACGTAGGGTTTCAAACAAGTTAGAAAGTGAACCAAATTTAAGATTACAGAAATTAGCCGAAGACTGCCAGAGATTTATAAGTGTTAAACAACATTCGAAAGGCATCAAAGAGTTTGGCACTGAGCACATAAGAAAGGTACGTCAGATAACACATTTCAATTCTTCTTTAAAAACAACTCTAAACAAAAAAGAGGGATTATTTTCACGCTCCTACAAAAACAAGCCAGCCCAATAAAAAACAGGATAAAGTACCGCCCAGTCCCTGTTTCCGTTGTGGAGCCCTTCATTGGGTAACGGGTTGCCCATACCGTTTTAGAACATGCCTTACTTGCAATAAAGTCGAACACAAGGGTTCACATTGCGGAACTAATAGAGGAAATAAAACTCAAATGAAATCCACAAAATAAACGAACAGGGTGGCAGAAATCCTGGAATAAAAATGTAAAATTATAATTTGCTTCACCAAAATAGCCAGAACGGTGACTGGTTAAAAAATAAATTCGAGAGTGAATTTATTACCGACATTACTTAAAACAGAATTACTAAAATAGTAAAATTGTTTATATTAAAAAATACCAAAAAATTGTTTTGGTCAAACTTTATGCAGCGATTCAACCTATTGGGATTTCCAACAATCAACAATTTTGGCCAGAAAATAAACAATCTTACGGCCGAGTAAGAAAAAGTTTGTTTTAACCATTAAAAAATCGTATGAAATGAACTCAAAATAAATTTTTGGCAGAAATTAAAGCACATAAGAACACAAAATTAACGCAGAAAAAAATTAAGTCAAATCTTTTGGATAATAAGCTGAAGATTAAAGAGAGTGAACTCATAGTTAAAGAGATGGAATCGTTAAAGCTGCAGCACAAAGATGTTTTAGAAAAGCTAAAGACTATGATAATAGGTAACACCAAACTGAAAGCTATCAAGTCAAATTTCTTGGATAACCAATTAAAGATGTAAGAAAGTGAACTCATAGTTAAAGAGATGGACTCCTTAAGGATGCATCACAAAGATGTTTTAGAAGAGCTAAAGACTATGAAAGATAAGTTAACTTGTCTTGAAGATGAATGTCGAAGCAAAGATAGCATTTTCCCAGGTAAAAGATGTGCTAAACGATCAGTAGTCTAGATTTAAAAAAACTGGAGGATATCAGGTTTTATGTTGATAGAGGCATACAGTTCTCTCCTGAATAAAATTAGGAAACGACTATCGGAAGACACCGACAACACTACCCAGGAAGAGGTTTATGGTCACCGGATACGACAATTTTAGCAAACAGATACTCCAAGCAGCCTCAGAACAGCGTCAAGTCAAAATGAAAATGATACTATGACTCATGAGGAGGTAAGGCTTGGGAGGAGTGTTATGGTTCCTTACTTATACAGACTACTTGAACTCTTTCACTCACTGGGAGCACCTGCTTCTCAGTGTTGGAACCACACCAATCTATATTGGCAGACAAAACAAACATACCACCACTTGTGTTCTCTTTTGTATTATTCTTTTTTTAAATATACTTGTTTTTTTTAAACTCTGAATTAGTGTTTTCCTTCCGGACTCTTTACAGGGCTACAACACTTACCATCAATGAACACAGAGAAAGAGAGAGAAAGAGACAAACATACATAGATAGAGACAGGCAGAAAGTGTGACAGAAAAGAGCGTACAGAGACTGCATCAAATAAAAACGGGAGATGAAACACATAGTGTGAAAGAAGTATAATAGACAGAAACGTGGGTTACTTCGTAGGTTAATTACAAATTACGGCCAATAAGAACAATTAAAATGGATCTTTTCAAACATAACTTAATTCCAAACATAGTTTAATTTTTAACATGTATTTTACGTGATTAAAATATATATAAGAAAAAGCAAACGTTGAATGACTCCCCTTTTTTTTCTTTACTAATTTGTCACCGCTTACCAATGCCCGAGGATCACTCGAGAACAAAGGTGAAAAAGATCATTGGAAACAATCGTTGGATGGACAGAATATTATTTAAGAGGAATTGGTTATCCAAGAGGACGGCTCAACAAGTATTTGTTTGCATTAGACTTGAAGATGCCCATGTTGCACTCGGTTGGGAAGAAGCTTCGTTGTATTTCGTTCCATAGACTGGACGCTATTGGAAATAAACTTTGTTCGTTGAAGTTTCGCTTGGTCTTTCGTACGAAGAAAGAAAAATGAAAGTTTACTTGTTGATGCTAGGCGTATTCTTCCTGTTCATGTTTGAAAAGGGCGGCAGGAATTGGAGCTCAGTCGAGCACCCATCATTGAACATATCGATACAGTAGAGAGAGACTTGCAACATCGTTTCTGTGTGACAGGGGCTGCAAAGAAGATAATTTTGTATAATAATAGAAATCTCCCCCTATACTAAAATTGTAACTACTGATGCAGTACTATTCGACCGGGTTAGTTTTTAGGAGTGATGAACAAATTTTCTAAGTTATCTAGGTCATTCGAAGTTATAAAAGTTATTTTCATAAATAAGAGATGTTGCTAGTCTTTCTCTGCTCTGCTTTATCGTTCTTTTCATGCTAGGTTCTCAACTCAACTTCAATCTATGATCACCCCTGTAAAATATCCACAAAAGCTCGTCTACCTACACCCACTGTCAATAATTTCCCTATCTCTCTGTCTGTACCTAAATCTAAACGGAGCTTCCATGAGAAAAGTTTATTTCTTTGAACTACTCGTCTGTGGAACACAATACAGCGGGGCTGCTTCTCGGTTGACTATAACGTTTTTAAGTCAAATATGCACAAATATTTGTTGAGCCGTTTTCTTAAATAATCAAATTCTGACCATTTTAAAGCATCGTTACCAATCACCACGGTATTGTCTCACCGTCCACCTGACAAACTCGTTAACTATTATCTTCGGGCGTTTACAATAGGTATTTTTCTTTGATATTAAATAACCACAAAAGTGTTAGCGTGTAGACAAATAAGTTTACAACATATGTAATATTTCGACATTTTAACCGGATTTGGAATGGAAAAGTGTCCACCACTGGAGATACAAAGGGGAAAGCTCGAAACAGCGAAGGGCATAGAACTTCATAGTTCTATGCCCTTTGTTGTTGCATGAGACAACGGGGGAACTTGCTGAACATAATATATAAAAATATATGTGAGTTCTGGATGCAGACATCATCAAATCAAGAGAAATGACAGAGATGATTTGAAAAAGAATACCCGAGAAGAACAAGAAAAGAAGTTATTTAGTAGAAACCTGATAAAAAGAATAAACACCTATGCAGTATCTCTAATAAGATATTCTGGACTATTCATAGGCTGGACAACAAAAGAAGAACTCAGACCCATTGATTAGGAAAGGAATGTTTCGGCATAAATGACCTCAAAGGGTTCATATGCCGTGAAAAAGTCAAACCCAGACAATAAATGAATCGTTTACGACAAGTCTTATATTTCAGTATTAAATGACTTTAAGGGTTGATATGCCGAAAAACGGCCGAACAAAAGAACACTTAAAAAGACACGTGTCTTCTTATCACATGAAATGTATTATGTATTTGTAGTCAAAGCAGGTTTCAGTCGTTCATTTTCTTAAGATATTGTCCTTTCATAGACGACCTTTGTCTTCTCATCGCTGTACATTTTTCCCGGGTCTTTCTTCGCTCAGATCGTTTCATTATTTACTGTTTCAAACGACTCCATTATTTGCCGTTCGTTTGCTTAACTGTTTCGTGCGTAACTCGAGATATAAAAATCTTCCAGGGTTCACTTTTCTGCGTACTGACTGGCTTCCATATTTGCCACGTGAGTTTTTCTTTTATCTGTTAAGTTTTTGTAACATTTCATGTTCAAGGCTCGAAATAATTTTTTTGTGTTTAATATGAAGTCGTTAATATACAGGCAATCAAATAAACGCCAAATAAAACAAAACATTGTTTGGAAAATAAGAAAACCGCGGCCTTTTTATGGCGGGAAATGGGCAGCCTATTGTTCTTCGATAAACATATTTATAAAATGTATATGCGTAACCGCTACTATTTATATAGGGTGTTTATAAAATCGATGGCATAACTTCGGGAGTATGTTCTATATGAGTAAGTAATTAAAGAAGTTCCCGTACACGAAAGTCTGGAAACGCTTGGTTTTCGAGTTGCATGTCATTGCAACAAATACTGATCAACATTCTTTGTTTTAAACATCTAACACGTGCAATGTTTTCGGATGCACTACAGCAACTATTAAAAATGTGCATCCTGTACAGTAATGCAGGTCTCACAACGGAGTCTCATGAATTCACGAATGCGCCCCTAAATGGTGTGTATTAAACTTCTCCCAGACGTGTCACATTCGATTGTTCAGTAGCATCATACAGCAGACATACATGCAGACATACAACAGAATGAAAGTAAAGGTTAAAACACGCGAGGAAAGAATGCTTACAAACAAGGGGAAGGGAAGAGAGCAGCTAGTCTATCTTCTCGATCTGTTCTTAACCTCATTGTCCGAGGCTTGTGTAACGAATGCCATTGCCCGTTCGGGAACGCTAATCACTTTGTGGTAATGGTTGATATTACCCTAAAATCTCTTCCCAATACGGATAAGCCGTTGCTGAAAACGAGATACTGCAAGCAGGCTGATTTTGATTTCATAAGAGATCACATTAGAGACGCGCCATGGAGTGAAACGTTTTCTCTCCCTGCTGATCAGTTCGCAAATGAGGTAACCTAATGTGTTAAAGCAGGCATTGAAGCTCATGTTCCCATGCGAAAATGTTTCAGCAATCCATACTTTCCACAACCCTTCACCTCTAAATGTGCAGCTGCTGTTGCTCAGAAGCAGCAAGCACTCCGACAATTAAACCGCCATAAGTCAATTACAAATAGACAGAAACTTATAGTGTCAAGAAATCATTGTAAGACTGTAATAGAGTAAAGAAAAGGTATACAGATACGACCAGAAAACGCATTCAGTTATAAAAACTAGGTAATCGTAATTTCCGGAAAATTATCAATAGTGTGGTGAACACTTAGCAATGAACAATTCCTCCGATATCCAACCACAATCGTGTCGTTTGCACGGAAACTGATGAGGATGAACGACTTGCTCAGTGTGTTGCTTTAAATTCCCCTTTAGACTCCGCAAAACACTCTCTCCCATATTTCCCATTGCAGACTGAAGCTACACTTGATGATCTGACGCTCACACAATCTCCAAAGTATGTGGGTCTGATCTTATGCCAGTAATATTATAAAGAAATGTTCTGTTGAACTGGCCCCTGTCCTCTCCAAACTTTACAAAAAATGCCTTGCCGAATCTTACTTCCCTGAAAGCTGGAAAATTTCCCCTATGGTACCAGTCTTTAAGAATTCTGGAGATAGAACTGACACTCAGAATTATAGACCCATCAGTCTACTCCCGCTCTTCGCTCCTTAATAAATCTAGCTATAGTCTGTCACATCGTTAATACTAAATTTCTTTCTGCCCATCAGCATAGATTTAGACAAGCACGCTCTATTGCGTGCATCATAACAGTCATCTATGAAAGCATATACCATACACTGGACAATGAAGGTGAAGCTAGGGCGGTAGCTCTTGATATATCCAAACCTTTTGAAAATGTCTGGAATAAAAGTATTCTCATCAAAATTAATGCATATGGTATTCTTGGACGAATATTTAATATAATTAGATTCTTCCTATCCCCCCAAAATATCCAGGTTGTCCTCGATGGCCGTTTATCCAAACAACGACATGAATGCAGGTTTACCCCAAGGATCGATTCTTGGATCGTAATTGATCTTGATTTTCATAAACGACCACCTTGATGACATTATGTCTGAGATTGGTATATTTGCTAACGACACCACGCTCTACTATCGTCATGTGGGTAAAACGGACGAGCGCATATCCGAGGAAATGGCTTAATCCTTAGAAAGTTACCTCCAGTCTGTAGTGGAACAGAGTCATTAATGGATGGTAACATTTAATTCGGCTAAGACAAAGCTCATTTCCTTCAACAACTACATGACACTTCTTCAACCACCTATTGCCATAGCTAATAACACCCTACCCGAGAGTCTAACGTTCAAACTCCTCGACCTAACATTCACAGGTAACATTAATTGGAACAAATACATAGAAGACATTGCCAAGGCTGCTGCAAAGAAAATGAGATCCCTCTAGCGGGCGAGTTAACTTCTTATACCTGACAGTATAATTTATCTCTACAAAAGTGTCGACCACCAATGCATGGAGTATTCTTACTACATATTGGGTGGTACACCATTTACTAGTCTCTCCCTCTTAGACAAGATCAAATCAGTGTCACTAATCTAATATGTCCCTCACTAGCCATCAAGCTCAAACACCTGTCCCATTGCCGGAATGTTACATCCTTGTGCTTGTTTGGCAAGTGCTTCAATGGAATTTACCCCTATGAACTTACTGCTCTGGTGCCCCCTCGACGTAAATACACTCGACCAACCTGGCAATAATCTAGGCCCAATCGATTCATTGTGGAGATATCAAGATGCCAAGAAGCCTTCTGCTCCAATAGCTTATTTCCTCAAGCTGCCAACCTTTGGAACTCCCTCCCTGCTATATGTTCCCCCAACTGTATCGACATGCAGAAATTTAAAACTAATGTTTACAAGCATCTCACTGCACTGCTCTCAATTTAAGATGATCCCCAAAACTTTCATCCTGATTCTCAGTAGCCCCTGTACGTCTACAGTGGCAACTTTCCTTGCTTGGTATGAATTAAGTTTAAAAGAAAGTAATAATAATAATAATAATAATAATAATAATAATAATAATAATAATAATAATAATAATAATAAATTAGAGATCACACTCTACTATATACTCAGGAAATCTGATGCCAGATACAAGTTTACAGATACAGAACAAAGAATACACCACCTCATGTATATGGATGACCTGATGCTATTTGCTAAAAACAAGAGGGAACTGGAACAGCTGATAAATACGATTAGAATCGTCAGTAAGGACATTTAAATGTAATTCAGAATGGAGAAGTGTGCACTGCTAAAGATGGATAGAGGAAAATTGGAAACAATAGAGGTAATTGAACTGCCCAACCAAGAGGAGATGAGGGCGCTAGGCCAACAGGATAACTATAAATATGTGGAAGTTCTAGAAGCAGACATAATCAAATCTATAGAATTAAAGAGAGGATTGGAAAAGAATAAGTGAGAAAAAAAGGGAACACTTAGAAACGAAATTATACAGTACAGATCTAGTAAAAAGAATAAACACCTGGACAGTATAGCTAATAAGATACTCTGGACCATTCATATGCTGGACTAAAGAAGAACTCAGGCAACTTGACCAGAAGACTATAAAATTAATGACTATGCACAACGCAATACACCCAAAAGGCGATACGGGCAGACTCTACGTGAAAAGGAACGAAGGGGAAAGAGGACTTATAAGTACATAAGACTGTGTGGAAGACACAAAAAAGAGCTGGAGAAATACATAACACAGCAACAGAAAACCTTATCACGCCAGCATGAGACACCGTCCCAATGAACCACTCAGGAAGCACCTAAACCAGAAACAAGAAGACATGAAAAAAGTGGGAAATAAAACAGCTACATGGACGTATGATAATAATGACAAGAGATGAGACTCAACAACAATCCTGGGTTTAGCTAAGAAAAGGACACTTGAGTAGAGAAACGGAATCTCTACTGACAGCTGCACATAACAATGCGATTAAGAGTAACACCATTGAAGATAAAAAAAGATAAAACAAAGGAAAACAGTGAATGCAGATTGTGTGGAAAATGAGACGAAACAATAAAGCACATAATAAGTGAACACAGCAAAATAGCCCAACACGAATAAAAGAAGAGGTACGCGTTCTTGGGGAAAGCAGTACATTCGGAACTATGTCAATTACTATATTTCGAACACGCGGACAAATGGTACAAACATAAACCAGAGACAGTACTGGAAAAGAAAATCACAAAATTCTCTGGGACATGGAATTGTAAACAGATAAACTAATACAAGCGAGAAGACCAGATTTTATAATAGTCAGAAAGAAGGAAAATCCAACCAAGTCGTAGATTTTTCCGTTCCAGCAGACACAGAGTCAATATCAAGGACACGGAAAAACGAAGCAAATAGACGGAATTTGCATGAAGTATAAAGCATGAAGACAGTCAACATTATACAAATAATCGTAGGAGCACTAGAAACAGTAAAAGAAAAAACTGGAAAAAAGACTGAGAGAAATTGGTATCAAAGGAATCTCTAAGACCATATAAAGGACGACAATGACAACCGAACTCTTAAGAAAATCATCAAATGCTGAAACTAACCCACATAAGCTACGAAGGGTAACCAGTCACATGAATGTTGCAACAGGAAAAAAACAAAACCACAGGAAGAGCATTACAACATGAACCCAAGGCACAGAAACTGCAAGAAAATTCATAAACTGCCCCCTCCAAATTGATGGCACTAGCCTCGGCTGATACCTCACAAAATAGTCAGGAAAGATTAAGGAAGATGGGAATATTGACGAGGGGGGGCACTAACCAGACCTCCACTGGAAGAGTGCAGAGAGTAGTGGCATCTTGGGGAGGCTTATTGCCACCAAAATCCCTGAGTAGACCAATGGTCGTTACCAACGATAAATCAATGGTAACCGACTGCTGCGATACCGCAAACTCATTGTCAATTGTTAATCAAAAGAGGTGGAGAATACTGGGAATCTGGGGAGATTTGTTGTTACTCAGACCCCAGCAATCACTGACAATACCTTGTGTGAGAACTCCTAATGAGTGCAGATAATAATAATAATAATAATAATAATAATAATAATAATAATAATAATAATAATAATAATAATAATTTAAGAACTAATGATGATAAAAACCCCAAACGAATACAAATATAGACTTAGTAAGGAAGGTGTTCCACTAAGAACTATGCAATGGGATGTTTTTTGCACAGCCAGTACAAACCTAAATCGGAGCCAGTATTGAAAAAAGACAGACATAGTAAGTTGTGGGCCTGACATATAGATGGCGCCACTAATAATAATAAAAATACATATGATTTTAAAAAAATACTAGCCTTCAAAGACAAACTGAAAACCTAATACAATCAAGAAAACATGACGTGATATTAGTCAAGAATAATTTCAAATATATTTACTCAATAGTAGATTTCGTCGTCTCATAATACCACAAGAAGAAGATTAAACCGGCAGAAAGATCAAGTTAATACATGAAGCTTGACAGAGTAGTGAACGGAATATGGAACATGACGAAGAATAGTGTAATACCAATACAAATAGGAGCACTAGGAACAGTTCCGATGAAAAAAATAGCAAAAAGAAAAAGTGAAATGTGTACCAATAATAGGATTGCCACCATACAAAGCACAAAACTGATGAACACAACTGAAATATCCAGATAACGCTTACCAATCACAGATAATCTGAAACAGAATAACACTGCGTAAACGTAACTAGAAACATCGAAAAAAGTTACACGAAAGCAAGGCAACATACACTACAAGAGTAGATTAGAACAATTAGATAATCTGATCCGCAAAATGTAGTGGTATTAGCATCAGTTTCAGCCACAGAAAATGGTAGTGATGCTTCAGGGATGATGGACTCAGAGAATAGTGATAACACTATCCGATTAAAGAGTGCGGAGAATATTTGAATCATTAAGAAGGCTTATTGCCACTCAAGTTACAGAGAAAACAAACGGTCAGTATCAGCGACAAATGAATAGGAAACGACTGTTACGAAAACGCAAAATAATTTGCAATGGTTGTGGTAAAAAGTGAAGTGTGCTAGAAATTTGAGGAGGTTCGTTATCTTTGACACTCTTGGGAAGAGCACCTTTTCTTGCCAGTGTAAAAAACGGTGCCACAATGCGTGATCTTTTGGAGAGCTAAGTCCTTTCCGTTATATTCGTAACCCTTGCGCCAGACTAGAGTTGCAAATAACATAAATTCACTGCACTAAAAATATAAGCTCACTGATCGGGGTATTCGGTGTAATCCGATGTCAGCTAAAATAGCAACCATGTTGGAGACACCAGCCAGGTTCAAGAGGTCAGAAAAACCTGCCCCCGAGATTTGTTGAAGCACGGCTGTATTCCCTCTCTTTCTCTTTCTCTC
>OY744547.1:45745881-45915881 GCA_963556195.1 Sepiola atlantica | reverse complement strand
CTTTTTTCACCTATATGATGTATGCCCTACAGGTAGCAAGCTTCGTGAAAAGGAAAACAAAGATATACGATTTTTTCCTGGGATATGTAAAGGTTGTGATCGATGAAAAAATAGAATATGATTCTTATCGAAAATGAATCATGGAAACCTTGAGACACCTCAACTTTGCCCAGAAACCGACACTGGATTTATCTATCACAGAGATCAGAGTTCAGATGTAATATGTAGAGAAATGGTAGGTTCGGAAACGAAGGAAGCACATGACTATATTATTTGATACAGCTAGAATACTTATAAAAGAGCTAAGAATGTATTTGGTATCGCCTCAGTTTATCCTGTATGTGGTAATTGGGGGGGGGGGCTGTATACGCTTATCCGACCTAGTAAAGGATTGTGGTCATGCCAGAGCTGGAGTAGGGTAAGATGGCCTCCGCTTCCTAGTTGATTCCCTTATTGTTTTACGCAAAAGACACTTGAGGAATTTTCTCCATAATGTTGATTCATTCATCTGGATGTGTTGGTGGTAGCAGCGAGAGAAGACAAATTATTACCTAAAAACGTTAAATTAAAATATAAAAATGACCACAGACTTTCGTTGTTTATGATATAAAGAGAAATTAATAGTCGAATTTCAGCTGACCGATATTTGATAAGAAAACAACGTGAGAATAGAGAATTTGGGATACTTAATAGTTAAAAGAAGCTAATAGGATGCACGCCTTAACCAATGAGAATTATCTAAGTGTAATAAAAATATACTTTGAGATGAGTTTTTAGTTAGAGAACTGGTAAAATACTAAATAATTAACTATCCGCCATCTTCATCGGCCCTCTATTCTAGTTTAGTGTCGGTTTCCATATAAGTAAAATATTGTCGTATCTCATAGAAAACTATTCCATGACACTGGAATCGGTGAGCTTTCTAAGCTTGGACCCAGTGGCAAACTCACCACTCTAAGCACTGACACCCTGATATAAGAATTTAGTGTAATTTTCGGATACTCTGGGTTCGGTATTTTGTTACGGAAAATTGTATTGACGTCCGTTGATCGAATGTTACGTCAACACTGTTCGAAAACTTGGAGCCTTCAGTGATCAAAGAATATTACGTTGGGAAAAGATATGCGAGCAGTGTGAATCATCAACCATAGGCTAAATCGAATTATTTCATTGCTTTTGTCAAAACTGATGTATCTAGAAAGATGTAAGATTTAAGTTAATTATTCCTGTCTTACTGGGCATCTCGAAAATCTCACTGCGAAATAAAATTAGTGCACAATCAAATACAACATTAACAAAAAAAAAATTTTTTTAAGCTGATCAAAAATGTAAATGTATTTTATTTTTAATGTTTATTTCTGCATTTTATTTTTCTATTCCATCGATATAACTCTCTTTAAGTTCAGAATATTTCAAAAAATATCTTCTGCTCCCACTAGAGATGTAAAAATGATATGAATCACACGAATTATTTACAGTAAAAAGGATTATAACTCTCCAAAGAAATTAATACTAACATTATTAACTTCAAATGATAATGTATTATTTGGACGTTACAGACTACTATTCTCATCTTGAAGAATAGTATTCGCTATTAACTTGCCTTTCTACGTGACAAAGTTAAACACTAGGTCGGGTGTTAATGTTGAATAAATCCAGTTCTTCAAAAGGGGGACCTCTGAAGTGGGGCAAAAATACACATTGTTTTAGTCTATAAGGAGTTCTTCTTTATTGATGACTGAGGAGAAAAAATATGAAATGTAGTATCAGAACTACTTCGTTGCTCCTAATTTAAACAATACAAAACACACTTTGCTTTGTAAGCGTATTCTTTTTAAGTTCATTTTATTTTTCAGTTGTTTTTCTTGTATCAGGCTAACAGCTGCTTGATGGGAGAGAAACATTGTCACAAAATTAATTTTAATTGAAGAGACTGTTGCTCAATTTGAATTTAATTAACTGAATAAATCGAATATCGGGCTTCAATTAATTCAGTTAATTATTTTTCCCTTGAAAGTGAAGCAATACACGATTTTCATGTTTTATATTACAAATATACGCTGATAATTATTAACACCTTCCCAATTTGAAACAAACATAGAATACTGAATTATCATAATTAGGGCTCCATCATTCGATGTACTATTGTTTTACATACTCGTACACAGACAACTTTGTACACACACACACACACACATATATATATATATATATATATATATATATATATATATATATATATATATATATATATATATATATATATATATATATAT
Source organism: Sepiola atlantica (assembly GCA_963556195.1). Lineage (NCBI taxonomy): Eukaryota > Metazoa > Mollusca > Cephalopoda > Sepiida > Sepiolidae > Sepiola > Sepiola atlantica. The sequence continues at coordinate 45,913,605 of OY744547.1, read as the reverse complement.
ATATATATATATTTAGTCTCGGAAGCTTCTCAACCATTAAAACTATATAAAAACAAAAATAAAAAACTTTTAAAAAAAACAAAAAAACTTTTAGTCTCAAGTCTTTCAGTGAAAAATCACTCATGTAAGTCAATTTGTTTTTTACAGTTATTATATTAGTTTGTTTCTAACACTATTTTAAGGGGTCATCAGTTGTTTACCATGAAAATCTGTTTCGGGAATTTAAAAACAAGACAGTATTTAATTTCATGGCTTCCCAGCAGAGTTGATCAGACTCCACTTCCCTTAAAAGACAAAAACATAAACGTTCCTTATACTAAATCTACGTTTTGTTCCATATAAATGTTTTGCTAACTTATATTAGTTATTTAGAATAAAATAAAATAAATAAAAAAATAAAAAATAAATAACTTCCCTTACCTGTGTTGTTCGTCCCAGTGTTTAAAATCGGTGTTCATAACTGTCAATTTTTTCTTCTTCTTCTTCTTCTTCTTCTTCTTCTTCTTCTTCTTCTTCTTCTTCTTCTTCTTCTTCTTCTTTTTTAACATTTCTTTCTTTCTTTCTACTGTATTTTTATTGTTTTTCTTTTTCTCATTATAATTAGTATATGTGTTATATATACGTTTATACATATTCTACATTATTTTTATTTATATATCCTATGATTTGTTCTATCAGTTTATTTTGATTAATTTGATGAGATTTAAAAGCATCAGGGTGTCGAGTAATTGCTTTATTTAATTGTCTAAATATTTTATTTTGATCACCACCTTGGTTTCTCATTCTTATTATTAGATCAGAAATTGGGGGCATGAAATCTACTAATTTTAAGGTAACACGAGCAATCCTCAGAAATTCGGACATAATACTCGCGTAAAATATATACACAGGGCTAGTACTATTTTTATATGGATCGCACGATACGAAAAGAGAATTAATTTCTTTTATCAAACAGTTTATAGATAAATATTTTATCTTCAATGTTTATATCCAAATCAAGAAAAGTAGCTTGTGTTCCCTTATGTTCACAGTTTAATTTTAACTCTTTAGGATATATTTAATGTTTAGTATTTGCAAACTCTTCGCTATCATTAATGCAAACAAGGTCGTCAATATATCGCCTACATCCATGATAACTATACGCTCTAGATATATCATTTTTTATTAATGATGACATATATATATATATATATATATATATATATATATATATATATATATATATATATTCCAGTCTATGTAAATATAGATTTGCCCAAAATGGAGACGGATCCAAACCCATTGGAATACCTATTGTTTGGAGTAGTACTTTATTTCCTATTTGAAAGTAACTCTCTTTTATAAGGTGCCTTATAAGTATTGTCAGACCAGTTTTGGACACACTCGTCTTGCCATTTTTATTTTTACACCAAAAGGCTTTAGATTTTGCAAAGTCTATGTATTTACCTTTTCCTCCTGCAAAAGCTAAATATAGAGTATTACCTAATTCTTTTAATAAGTTCTTTATGTTGTATTTTTGTATATAATGTACTAAAATTATTTGTCGAGATTGATTTAGCCTGTTTACGAGAATTAATACGATCTAATTTTTCTTTTACTAGATCGGAATTATTTACCACCAAAAATAGGTTTATATTACTATAGAATTTACTTTTTTTATGGAAATTATTTATTTGGTTTATAATTAATTTAAAGATTTTAGATACAGCTTTACTTAAAGGTTTAGTGATGCGCATTTTTGAGGCAACAATGAAACGGGCGCCAACTTGTGTTTTATGTATTTTAGGTATCCAATACATAGATGGAAGTTTTTTGTATTTTTCTACTAATTTTAATCCTAATTTTTCACAAATAACAGTATTGTTTATAATAATATTATCGCTTTTATTATTACTTAATTTATAAGTATCTGAAACTTCACCTATTATTCCTACTTCTAGCAATAAGCGTTGTATATAATACTTTTTACAGATAAAAGCTATATTATGTGTCGCCTTATCAATAGGAACTATTACAAACCTATTTTGAAGCATTTCAAGCTCCGTAGTTATTTGTGGATTTCTAAGGAGGGATTTGTTTTTTTAGGGTGTTTAAATTCTTTTAAACATTCTACTTTTTTATTTACTAATTTTAAGTATATTATTTTTCCATGCGTCAAATGTAGAGTGTAATAGTTTATGTTTTTTTGTCCATGGATGCAGTGAAATTATCTAACGCTTTATTTATTTCCTTAACACATTTCGCATAATTTAAACATTTAGGTTCTCTATAGTTTGGGCCTTTACTTAGGAGTTTTCTTAATTTAGAATTTTTACTATCGCTAGATTACCGGGAATTATATGCCCTATGTCAGTATTACATAAAGGGGAGGATTCACATTCACATGAGGGTATATACATTTCATCATTATCATTAATATTTAAATTCTCTACAGTTTTTTTATAGTTAAAAACCTTATTCCGGATAGGTTGCTCTAGTTTATATGTTACTATTGGTTTCTGTTCCTATTTTTAAGTTCATTGGGCAGTGACTGAATGATTTCTGGATTATTAAATATTTTAGGCAGATTTATATCATCAAATCCTTTATTTTCATACAAGACTACACAAACATTTCGAGGTTTATTTTTTATACCCTCAGCAGGTGGCTTGTATAATTTTGTATCGATTATATCTATGATATACTCATACCATTGAGGAAGTTCTTCTATCCTATATATCATATCCGGGTTTAATAATATCTTAGATGCTATGTCTTTTAATACTTTTTTCTTTGTTTTATTAAGAAGTTTTCTAATGTAATTAAAAGACTAGGAAATATTAGTCATGATAATCTCTTTAGTTTTTCTTTAAAATTCCTCGCATGAAACGGCAGATTCTCTATTGTTTCTATTTACATGTGTACTATCTTTAGTACCGTATATATATATATATATATATATATATATATATATATATATATATATATATATATATATATATATACTAGCGGGTATACTCGGCGTTAAGCAGGTGTCACATATGTCAGAACATTTGACCATGATTATTCAATCCATTGTTCCACTATTCTTGAGAATACATATCAAGATGGTACTTAGAAATTAAGATTTCACGCAGAAAAACGTTTATTTAAAGCTAATAATATAAGTTCGTGTACTGGTAAAACGACAAAGGAATTAATGAACCCTATCTTCGTTCAATCTTCACCCAAGTTTAGGGTAAGTTTCGATATAAGCAGAAGTTGTTCGCATCTTACAGGGTATTATTCAGTGCCACTGGAACCCACGCAACCCAAGAGTCTTCTTAGGCTTGAACCTTGTGTTGAACTTACTAGACTAAGAACCTACAGTTTTGTTGTGGACCCGTTTAGGGGTACCAACAATGAAATAAAAGAACAACAGGTTTAGAGATAATAATAACAAATTGTATTGAACAGAGAAATTATACACAAGTCAGTGTTGGCAGTGCTAGTGCCTAAATGTGCCTACCAATGTTCTCCCGGCAAAACCGGTATTTATGGTACCCGGTTGCTACCATTTAGTTATTATTAAACGGTAGGTAGGTCGCCCACAACAATTATGATAGAAGAACTTAGTAGAATGTTCATATGCCTGAATCTAGTAAGAGTGGGTTTTTTTAATAGAATTTCATCGGTGTTTCGTTGATCGAATGCTACATCAAAATTGTGTTTGTTCTTATTTTTTAACCTTGTTCGTGCCCGCTTGTTGACTCTACCAAAATCACCGTTCGAAAACTTGCAGCCTTCAGTAAACAAAAAATAGTACGTTGTACGGAAGTATGCAAGCTGTTTAAATCACCAACCTTACGGTAAAGCGCATTATAGCATTGAAATATCTATTTCTAGAAGATCACATATCGCGATGACAACGGCAGAATGAAGCCCCTGAAGAAGAATAACAAGCTGAAAAGAGATGAGATATTCTTACGCATACACACACACACATTAATATATATATATATATATATATATATATATATATATATAGTCATCCACATAAGACTGTTTCGCTGTATCACAGCTCTTTAGTGCGGCTAGTGCTTCAAGCCGGGATTGAAACTCAACCTGACACTGAATGTAAGTGATATCTCAATGTAAACATTGGCAAGTGTGTATATATATATATATATATATATATATATATATATATATATATATATATATATATATATATATATATATATACGATCAATTTGTTCACTAATGGGCTGAGGGACCTGGGTTCACTCTTTCGTCAAGTTATAGAAAAGACTCAAAATTAGTACAGGCTGCCCCTCGCAAAATACTCAGTATTTTAAAGTGAAGATTAAAGACAAGTAGAGCGATCCAGGGAAAGAAGTGGCACCATCCTCTACCTCTCGGTGTCGTCGCTAATAAAAAAGGGATTATTTCGGTTGTCCACAACTACGGTCTATCTATTATTTTATTTCATGTGTTTTTTGTTAAAAATACAAATTTGTGGCGTGCTGAGCTACAGGGGAAAAATAGAGAGAATTTTATCAAATACTTACCAATCAATATAGTTAATTGGAAACAAACCACAATAGACCGAACGAAGATCAAGGTACACAGGAGCACACTTTAGTAGCAATCGAAGTGGAACCTGTACCGCTAGTTTTTATGCGATCTCATCTGTGACCTTATCAATCCAGATAATGTAAAACAAAGTGAAATAATAATTAATTAGCACTTCTCCATGGTTATGGTTGACAGAACGAGAAGAATCTACCTCCATTAACTAAATAAATGGTTCAATTCAAAATTCCGTATAGGTTCCTGAGTTCGACGTAAAAATTCCCGAGTTCGAAAATATGCACCTGAAAATTATTCGAACTATTATTTTCATATTTGTCCTTATTTTCACAACGTTTCGGTTCAACTTTCTTAATCAACACTTTCCATATGAAATAATATCTATCAAGCATTTGAGATTTTCCCTTGGAGATAAGACTCAAATCATTGAAAATAAGGTGTTTATGAGACTAAAACACTAAATTAACAGTTCAACGGGTATATTAAGAGTCGTAGTATCGTTAACAGAGCAGAAAGTGATAAAAACAAAATATTCAACAAATAGCTTTCACCAAACGCATTAAAACTTAAATATTATATATGTATACTTTTAAAGTTTCGAAACTGATTGTAAGCTTTGTCATTTCAAAATTTGTTTCGTCACTTTCATTTGGCCGATCACGAGTCAATCAAATATGTCAGTCGATTGTTAAAAGTGATCGCTAATTTCAGATTTAAAAGATATATATTAAAAAATAGACTTACGATACCGCTAATCCTAAGTCTGGAGGTAATTGCGTGTCGAATTGGGGTAAGCTTTTAAAAAATATCTTTGAAGACTCAAATTAACAATCCCCTCTAAAAAACAAACCGTCATTTTTTATTTACTCGTGTTTGGCTGAGTAAAAGTGAAGATAACATATCCAGTGATAATAAATTTTACGATAAGTTTCTAGACTTTTCAATCATATAGGTTGAAAAAAAATATTTTCCTGCGTTTTGTAAAAGTTATTTCTTGTATATCTTGTTTGTTTTCAATGTCTCATTTATTTTTTCTATTCATTTATTAATTAATTTTCCCATTCATTTTGCATTCATTTTTCCTTTTTTTTTCATTGACTTTTTCATTCGAATTTGATTCATATTTTCATTTATTTTACATTCATTTTTTCATTTATATGAATATCCTAGGTAGAGCAGGTAAAACCCCAAAAGTGCTCATAACCGTGCTCGATTTCCTAGATATTTCAGATCTGTTTAAACGTAGTATTGCCCGGAATAACGAACTCCCCTGTCTTTTAAAAAAATGTTGTACACCCCTGGGACCCATAATCTGAAGTGCTAAATATCCTTTGTCTTCATATGATTGTGAAATGGGATGTGGGGACAGCCATTTAACGAGACCTTTTGTTCTATCGGCATTGCCCGAGATCCAAAATTGTAAGATTACATTATTCCTTATTCTAAGGGATATAATGTAAATTTCTTCGGACTATTAACTTGATCAATATTACGTATTTTCTTAATAAGATATATATTAGATTTTTTTCGGACTATTGTTTTTATCAACATCATTTATCTAAATAGTATTCTGAAGCATTGTCAGGGATCAATAATCATTATCAACATTTTTTTTTATACTTTGATTTTACCAGTACTTTTGGATATTCTGTGACGACATGCTTACTAAATTAAGGTATTAAAAAAGAAAGGGAGAAAGATAAAGAGACAGCTAGGGAGAGAGAGAAAGAGAGGGAGCGAGATAGAAGTTTTAATATAAAGATGTTACACGCGGTATTTAACTTCTTCTATTTTGTTTTTTTTATTTCCCTGGGCAAATCCGGGAAGCTTTGATAGTATACATATATATATATATATATATATATATATATATATATATAAATTATTTTCGAGCATGTTTGGCTCTCTTAAGATATTTGTTGTTTTAGTAAAATGCGGGTTCAATCTTCTCATTATTAAAAGTTTGTTAGCTGAGTGAACATGCGCGTGTGTTCCATCCCCTTATCTTTTCATAGTCATCATCAGTACATCTCGGGGTTATACCACTTGCATTTATTGCAGCGTGTTAATTAATTGGTCAGGGTCTTGATATAAAGTCAGGAGTGTCAGAATTTAGTGAATATAATTTATGAGGGTTGATTATTTTTTCCATGATCTTTGTCTTTTACGTGTGTGTATATGCATTTGCGTGTGTGGTGGGCGTATGTGTGTTTAAGTCAGTGTATCTCCTCTGGTTTATATATATATCAGTTCGTATATGCATATGTATGTATACGTATATATGTGTTTGTCTATACACACATGCGCACAATGGTACAAAAGTTTTAATAAGAAGATTGAAACCACATGTTTCCAAAACAACAAATATCTGAAAAGAGTAAAATATGCTCGAAACATGTGTTATAGAAATTTAAACACCAAACTTTAACAAACAAATTCTAAAATATTAAATAATTTTTTTTAAATTAATAAATATTGGTAGATCCACTTCTTTACATATACTCTCTCGTTGGAACCACACTACCCTCTACTATATATATATATATATATATATATATATATATATATATATATATATATATATATACGTCTCTGTGTGTACAGAGTAATCACCTAGCTAAACTAATGAGCGAATCGTTATGAATGTTGCGATAGTATTCTAGGTTCTTGTAAATATTAACATTTAGGGGCCGCATATATTTAAAATTTATTTTATGAACCGATCCTTATGAATTTTGGAATACTTATTCTCGGCCACCCGGTGAGTAACATGGGCACATTGTTTTTTGGTAACTTTACAATTAATATTATACACCCACCTAAACTCTCCCAGCCCCTATATCCTTTAAATATGTAAAATACCAAAAAAGTAATGGAGATAAAAATTGATGTATATCAAATTTTGAGTTATAGTAAGTAACACATTAAAACAGGGCAATAATATGTATGTGCTTGGTCAATTTTCAAGCTGTTGAACTAATTGGAAAAAATAATAACTAATGACCTATTCATTGCTTATAACCATCCTGGGATGGGTAATCTACTAGTTACTTATAAATGAGTTTCGGTATTACTCCTGGACAACTTATTATTAAAAAACATTATTTATGAAAACAAAATAATCAGTAATTAATTCGAAAAAGAAAGTGTATTTTAAAATAAAACATAAAAAACGCTAAGCTATTGCAAGTTTTAGTGTACACGTAAAACGCGCAGAATGAAAGTCGCCAGAAATAAAATATAGTAAAGTTCGTAAAACAAACAGTTAACAGAAATAACTCGGGAATCTGTGCATAATTTACACTGAACTCATTACTTAATCCAAAAGGTGAGTTTAGTCTCGTTCACTCAGCCAGTATCAGGTAAAAATCTTCAATAATTCTTAATTACTTTCTTCGCTTTGCTTGTATTGAGGATTGAACCTTATACTCCCAGTTTACTGCCGCTTAGAACTGATTATTACTTAACATTTTATCCGAATAATCCAAATGATACCCCCAAAAAATGACAGAACGAGTTAAAACTAGTTAGAACACGTTTTTATAGTGATTCGAGTTAGGGACATACGGATACAATTTCGTCCGACGCCAATTCATAATAGACACGCATAAAACCATAATTTTAGAAAGTTTTAACATTTCTAACAATATCGAGAGATCTATTTTAAAACCAGAACACGCAACCATAGTGTTCTTAGTAATTGAAACCGAGTTATCAAATTTCTTTTTTAAAATAAGGAAGGCCATTTTGTTTTGAAGGAAAAAAGTATGCGAATTAAATAAAAAAGATAAGTACCATGTCGTGGTTTCCTGGAGCATATGTAATTCTCTCATTCGTTGAACCATAAAGGGCAGGAGGGGGCTTTTTTATTCATGCATTTTGGGCATGTACAGTAATGCAAGCTATTCTTTAAACCCCGACCGTACCAGCAGCAGGAAGTGAACCCCGACCTTCTGAAAATCAATCCTTTCCAAGGGACTATAAAATTCGATGTGAACGTCACATGCACTTTCACATTTTTCTCAATCTCAGTTTGATCCTTAATAAAGTTAAAAACCTTTGATTCGTTTCATTCGTGGCCGTTAAAGTTTACGGCTATGTCACGTTCAGACCCGTTTCTCGTCCGTTTACAGAAATTAAAACTCGTCATCCAATGCATGGGTGTCCACGTTTGGGCTTGCCAGGTGCCCAAATTAGAAAGTTGAAGTATTATAACGGATGCAGGTGCGCATTGTCGACATAAAACTTATATATATATATATATATATATATATATATATATATATATATATATATATATATTATATATAATATATATATATTATATATATATATATTATATATATATATTATATATTATATATATATACATACAATACGCATTTTCGTGAATTTGTTCACAATTGACAAGTGAAAAATAGCGTTAAGGAAAATATGAAAGCATGTAAATAATAAATATTATAATGATTAAAATGATAATATTTCGAGAGGTCCTCTACTCTTCATCAGAAAATGTATTAGTCGATAAAAAAAGTGAATTAAAATGAAACCGTTGTGAAAAAACAGATATTTATCAACTTTGTGGGGCGATCATTCACCCACACACACGCACACACACACACACACACACATATATATATAGAGAGAGAGAGATACATAAATAGATACATATATATATATATATATATATATATATATATATATATATATATATATATATATATATAAGGTGAGTCAATGAAGAATAGTTAGACCTGTAAATGGAAACAGATCGATATCTTCAGTTGTTCAGAACAAGGAGCATTTAGTAAATAAAAATATTTATTCTTTATCTCTTTCAATTGCATTCCTTAAGCACGGCTTTTCAAAGATCAAAATCTTATCATCAGAGGAAGTAGTGATTGATAAGTTGACAGATAAGAACAGTCAATATTCAAAATTTGGAAAAAGTTTTTTTTTTAAATTTTCTTTTCAAAAAGTTTTCAAAAGTTCAAACGGGTGTGTAAATGAAAGTCACCAAACACGGAGATCCAAGTTGTATAGGGTTCAAATGTAATTGGTAAATACAGAAGAATCTGCAAGAAAATGCTAACGGCGAAGATCCCACTCAAGTCCTTAGTCCTTAGAGGGGAGATCAGACAAAATTAGCGATATTAAGAAAACGCATTTCTTCCTGTTTTCAAGTAAACAGATCCAAAGGCAAAAAGCAGCGAACCAAACCTCAATGAAAATTGGAAATCCGAATTGTTGTAAAGTGTGAAACTTACTTGGAATTGTGGGATATGTAGGGGAGGGTAAGAGTGAGAAAAAAGTGGAAATAGCAAAGGAGGTAGGGGGTTAGGAGCCGAAAAGACAAAAGAAAAAATGGGAAAAGACAAAAAACAAAAAGGAAAAGAAAAAAAAAGAAAAAAACAGAAGAAAAGGAGAGAAAAAAAGAAACAAGAAAAGAGTAAGGAAAAAAGCAAGAGAGAATGAGGAGGGGGTGCCCATCCTATGAGTGGGGAAAGGGGTTAATGGTATTTAGGCAAAAGAAGGAAGAAAAAAATAAAATCTGGGGTGGTCAAAATTAGGAATTTTATAGCTTTTGGTCAGTACTGGAATTGAATTCCCGTAGGGTTAAAGGTTTAGATTAAATGCAGATAAGCTTCATATGTTTTAACTCGAGATGGATTTTGCTAAGATGAATAGACTTATTGGCGGGGCACAGAGAAATGGCTGTGAAGATGATTAGATAGAAAACAAAAAAAAACTTAGGTGTGGAGATGGGGTCGGGAGGGTTATGGGGTTCTGAGAGGTGAAAAACGGAGCTGTTCCCCCCCCCCCCGTAATGGAATTAAAAAGTCCTAAGAATTCAATAGATATCTATGTATAATAAAATAGATATCTGTGTATAATAAAATTTTTCTGAAGGATTTTGAACTAATTGTCATTCTATAAAATAAATTGACAATGTAGGTTGTTAAAATATGGAAAAGCGAGGAAGGATGTTTTAGCAGATACAGAGTATATTAATAAAATTAAATAGTTAATAAGCAATAGAAAGTGAGAAATAGAAAAATAAAGTAAAGGATGGAGAATTAGGATGAGGAAAATATAAAATATAATTTTAAAATGGGGATAAATAGGTATATAGATGTATAGTTGCACTGCTGCCCTCAACCGATGAGGACAGTACCCCACTGCTCCCTATGTCAATGAGCATCCCATACAATCGGGCATGATATGTACACAGGCACATGCGCGCAGCCACGTGAGCATAATCACATATACATACAAATGCACATGTAAAATCCACACTTGCACACATACATACCCGTACATACTTATACATATATATATATATACACACGCATCCACAAAACCAGAAGCATCTCAGTATCCTCGCACATATTCACATCAGGCACACACGTCTGCAGAGATCCGTAGCGCTAATATATACATTCGAGATTTCAGGCGACTATATACATATACATATGCAAACATGCATATCCGCAGCACTAATACATGTACTCAAGATATTAGGCAAGGTCACAATATTATAAGGGATGGCAACCAGCACCAAGATAAATAAACAACCGCAAGGCAGTCGTCAGGCAACAATGCCGTTCAGCAATAGATTAGTGGGTATTAAGGGATAGGTTAAATGTTCAAAACTAGAGAAATTGGAATTAGTAAAGGGACTACCCATGATAGATAAATAGTGAATAAGAGAATTAGGAGTTATGGTGGAGGGAAAGTACGGATAATTATTGCTAGGTGGAGGGGGCAAAAAGTTGGAGTATTTGAATTTGCATTTGTGTCTGCAATGGGAGATCAACTCGTTTTTAGAATTAATAGTGTTTAAGGATTTATTAGCCGTGGCTATTGTGTAAATTTCCATAGTGCAGAGGCTGCAATGTGGAGAGCCTGGGGTGTATGATCTAGATTTTTTCAAGATAGACCAATGCAATGAGTAGGGTGTATTACTGATTTTTAGTTTTCTGACTAATTTAGAGAGCGAGGTGCTAGAATTATCGTTATTTAATCTAAATGATTGCATATGGTTTGAGGTTCTTATCTTAATTGGGAAGGCGCTCAAACCTATGTAAGTGTGAATTTTGTGGGGGGGCGGAATTTACATTTGAGTGATTAAGGATATTGGTAGCTTCTTGTAAGGATGAATCTGCAACTGTATTAAGTTGGGGTGTTAGGGGAGGACCAAGAACAATCGGGGTGTTTATGTCGTTTGGGACGATTTCAGAATTACTTGTTGGGCGTGATGGGTAAGAGCTAAAGTAGTTATTGTTAGTACTATGTGTTAGCTGGTCATTGGGCAAGAAGCAGCACGTAGTGGTTGCAGGTCTGTCACGACGGGGTTCGTCACGACGGGGTTCGTCACGACGGGGTTCGATGTAGTGCCAGAGGTCTGTCGGAATTCCCTAATGGTGCACGCGTATATAACATCACTATGAATACAGTCACCATTTAGGGGGCAGTCTCTGGGTCTACGACAATTACATTTATTTAAGGAAGGATAGGGGGGCAGTTTTTATTTTTTTTATTATTGGAGGAAATTATACTTTGCTCTATGTTAGACATAGTGGAGTAGGATATCTTAATAGAGTTTTTATTTAGTAATATGATATATTTATGGGGGTACCTGAAGCATTTGTCTAAGATTTTTAAAAATACTTTTGGGATGTTGGTTTTTACATTGCAGTTGAAGGGTGGGTTAAACCAAATACTATTTTTCCTTCTTGACCTTTTATCTCCCTCAGATTTCTGGTTAGTATTTATAGTTTCCAGGTTATCTGTATTGTGAGAGTTAGGATTCGAGGGGATATTAGAATTTTCCCGTCTTCTGGAATTTAAAGCCATATTATGGGTAATTAAGCTAGTGAAATTATTTTTATTTTTACGGGTGGGGGGGGGGGGGCGTTATTGTATCTAATATTATCGTTATATCCTGACGCACGTAAGGCGTTATCATAAAAATTGCAATTCTGTTCAAAAATAGATTTGTTAGCAGAAAGTCTAGAAATTCTATTCTATATATATATATATATATATATATATATATATATATATATATATATATATATATATATATTATAGTGCTTGCCCATAAATATTTATTTTGTAAGATTATATTGTAGAAAATGAATAACAGAAACAAGTCAATCTCTCTGCAAATCATCGTTGTCTTTATTGAATCTCTCTGGTTTGATTGGACATTTGTTCGAAGGATTATATATATATACCAATATATATATATATATATATATATATATATATATATATATATATATATATATATATATACAGAAATATATATATATATATATACATATTCATTGAATGACATAATAAAATGAGAAATTAATCTGATTTTATTGAATATTTTAATAAAATCTGATTAATTCTCATTTTATTATGTCATTCAATTGATATTGTTGCTCTATACATTATATTGAGCTTTGTTTTTACCTTGATAGTCTACTGGTTAAATATATTATCAATACTTTTAAAGTATTATCTTACTCTCTCTCTCTCTCTATATATATATATATATATATATATTTATATATATATATATATATATATATATATATATATATATATATATTGCAGGATTGAAAATTTTCTAACAACTCTTTTCGCTTTGAGCAACCAAATATAGAAATTATGAAAATCAATAGAGAAAGACGTGCAATAATAACAAAAACAATTCTACTTGCTAAACGACTTTTATGTTGACCTTAAAAGAAAAATTAAGTCTACATCAATCATTCATCGCAGGTGTTATATCACTTTTTCTTTTCCTGTATCCTTGTCTTTAGGAAACCTTTAAGGGACTAACTCCACTTGTTTGACCACTATCTCTGTCTTCGATATTTCTATGTTATTATTTCCAAATATGTAAAGTTCATGAAGTTCTTTTAGCACGTTTTATATCAGTGAATTAGAAAGAAGATAATGTTATTTTCCTTTTATACATGTGATATTATGATTTAACTACCAACATTGATACAATTGTTATGACTGCTATTGGGCAGATTCTTTGAAAGTTATTTTAATCTCTAAAATTACACACACACACATACATATCTATATATATATATATATATATATATATATGAATAAATGATATTTTCAATTCGACCCATATACACACGTGTTTCATGCTAAACCCGCAATCATCTATATGGGAGAAGACAATCACTACTGGTCGCACAATTCGAACCACATACAGACTCTTAATTTCGACCCTATAACATCGGGCGGCTACCTTTACTACAGAAAAAATGCCTTCGACAAAATGTAGAAATAAGAGAAAAAGAACTAAGGCGTCTACAACGAAAATTAAAAACTCAAATAAATGTTTTATTTATTAAAAAAAACAATGAAAAAACAGTCATGGTTTAGCTTCTAAATTCATTATATATATATACATATATATATATATATATATATATATATATATATATATATATATATATATATATATATATATATATGGTCATCTACGACTCTCTTGTGTGGCTAGGCATAGCAAGTAGATCAACGCTAAGATCCGAAAGCCGAACGGCAGATCAGATTTAAATGCGATCAGCAGTAGAGTAACCAACCACCTGCGCCCAAAAAATGCGCCACTGACAGTAGAAGAAATTCTAGCGCTATATGTACTCTCTTTATTTTCATATATTTTTACCAAGGTAAATTTAACCCGAGAAATCATTTCTTTATATAAGATTATTGCTTCATGTTCAGTGGAAACCGTTATTTTCTTCTACTGGTTCAACCAATAAGTAGAGGAAACGTACACATGCACACATACATATGCCTGTTGGCCTTTGACCAAGCTTTATTTTATTTATTTTGAATTGATCTAGATTGTAATAGCGTTTATATATGATTGATCGATAATAAAGTTTAACTTATAACGGGGACACATTAATTAAAAAAAACATTTAAGAAGTTTTCACCGTAAATGTACCATACACAATAAAGAGAGAAAAAAACATTAAAATTCAAACCAATGCTATATATATATATATATATATATATATATATATATATATATATATATATATATATATATATATTGCTTATATCCATCCTCTTAGTGTGTACATAATAAACTAAAAGACCACAAGTAAAGAGAATTCCTCGAACATAACAGGTTTGCACCACTTGTATGCCCCCTTACGAAGATTTAAACCAAGAGACAATGAAATTTATCCTTATGTCTAGAATCCTTATTTCGATTTTGACCAAAATCCATTAAACGCTTTTGATTCTAGAAAATGTCCAAAATTTAAGACTTAAGTTATAAGGGTGTTAAGAACTTGAAATTAAAGTAACCTTTCTTAACTAGTGTTTAATAAGTATGGATCAAATTCCACGTAAATCTGATACGTTTGAATTTTCAAATGGATTACTGTTCTCATATTATAACCCTCAAACCCCGTTAAAACATTCAAAAGAAACTAACATTTCGCAAATATTTCTCAATTTATATGTGATACCTCTTCTGAAAATGTCACAAAAATCGCGACGGTATCTGAATTTTCATGAAGAGCTTTCACCCTCTTTTTATCTAATTTCAATAAACCTAAATTAAACTAAATATAGCCCACATTTGCACCTCTGACGCTTACCAGACTTTATAAAAGCGGTTAATCCTCCCCACGACACACGAAAACAAATTAACTAAGAGCTCAGACTGTCGAAAAAAACGATCACATTTGAATCACAGCCTCAAACACTGGCCTAACTAGCCACACTGAAGAACAACAAGATGTTTGTGGACGATTATATATATATATATATATATATATATATATATATATATATATATATATATAGTGATGGGACGATTTCAAAAGTTTACCGATTCTGTTCTAAATTGCCGATTCTGTTCTAAATTGCCGATTCCGATACAATTACCGATTCCGATATTTTTTTATTTCTAAATATTTAATTAAAGATTTGTTGCTTTTTTTATATTTTCGAATAACTGTAAATCCCCCGCGTAATGTCCGCATATATTTCCGCAGAAGTAAAAAATACACTTGTAGGGCGTCGTATAGTACACGTGTGGATCTTTCTAAATATTTTTTTCTAAAAATACTTTCCTTGTAATTGATTGACATTTATTAAACAACTAAAAATGTACATGAGCTTGTCGTATTGAATTTTTTCATCAACAATTGAAATTAGTGGATGATTGGTATGGTAAATAAGAAGACATTATTATTTTACATAAATAACAACAAGCGAGAGGAATGGGCTGGACAAAACTGAAAGAAGATTGGGGAGGGGGATGTGGAAATATGGCAATGGGTAAATAGCGAAAGATAGAGAGACGGATATATATATATATATATATATATATATATATATATATATATATATATATAGAGAGAGAGAGAGAGAGAGAGAGAGAGAGTAAGAGCCAAAGATACATACATGCATACATACATAAATACATACATGCATACATAAATACATACATACATACATACATACATACATACATACATACATACATATGCCTACGTTTGTATCTAGAGATAAAGCGTACAATTTTAAATCGGCCCTGCACAATGAATAATTCATAGTGAAGCAAGGGTTGCGTAATCAATAGCCGCACATCTTGACTCGGCATAGCTAAATACAAGACAACCGGAGGAAACGCTGACATGAAGTTGTAACTTTGGTCAGGTTAGAAAGTTATATTCTCCGATTTTTGAACAAACATCTGGTTAGCCCCCCAGGGGGTCATAAGGCCCCAAAAGCGAAAAATGACATTTTTTGCCCCATAACTTTTCATCCATCCATTCAATTTCTCTTAAACTTGGCCAAAATATGGAGGCAATTGTTCCTAATAGAAAATAAGTATCGCTGACCTTGGAAAAAATCTGGTTCGCGCCCCCAGGGGGGCAAAATCCCCCAAAATGGCAAAAATTACCCTTTTCTCCCATAACGTTTGATCCATCCATTCAATTTTTCTGAAACTTGGCCAACATATAGAGGCAATTGTTCTGGATATAAAATGAGCATCCTTGACCTCAGAAAAATTCTGGTTCGCGCCCCCAGGAGGTCAAAGGGGGGTCAAAAATGCCCCAAATTGCCCAAATTTAGTGCATTTTACACTCGCCACATCGAGTCACATACAGAGGGGGACCACGCATGCGCGGCTTGTTTAATTTGGAAACGAGCTGCTGTACGCTTGGCTCTTGATTTAGGCTTGACCAGTGACCATCGTTTTCAGTAGTTTAACAGCTTAAAACATCTCCTCGAATTAAGTTATGTTTTTTTTTCCAGCAGGGCCGAAAATCGTAAAGTGCAAAGGGTCGTGTCAGAATTTAAAAGTGCTTTTATATTTATAAGGAGACACCAGCCCTTCTTACATTACAACAGAATTAAAATATATCAATATAATAAGAGTATGGAGAGGGGAATTTGTATTCGTTCCTTTATAGTATTTTCTTTTGTTGTTCTTCTTTTTCTGTTTTTATTATCCTGAAACCTACTTTTTTTCCTCTCCATTTTCTTTTTCTGTTTCGTCTTCTTCTTCTTCTTCTTCTTCTTCTTCTTCTTCTTCTCATTATTCTTTTTCTTCTTCTTCTTATTATTATTATTTTTCTTCTTCTTCTTTTTTGTCTTCGCTTTCTTTTGCGTCTTCTTCAGCTTATCTTTTCTTCTCCTTTTATTGTTCGTCTTCTGCTCCTTCTTTGTCTTTTCTTTTTTTAACTCTTTGCTATGTTACTTTTTTCTCTTTCTTTTACGTCTTCTCTTTCTTCTTTTATTTTCCTTTTGTCATCGTTTCTAATTATCCCGCTCAATCTTTTTTTCTTCTTCTTCTTCCTCCTTTATTTATCACATGTTTCTCTTCTTCATTCTGTCTCTTTTCTTCTAATTTATACATTTTTTATTTTTGTTTTTAATTTTTCTTTTACGTTTCCTTCTTTCTTTTGTTTTTGTTTACTTAGTTATTTTTCCCCTTCTTCCCCTTCTTCTTCTTCTTGTTCTTGTTCTACTTGTTTTTTGTTATTGTGGTTTCTTCTTCGTTTTCTTTTTATAACTTTAATTACAGTCACTCTTCCATATCTTATTTAATTAAAAAAATATATTATCCCTTATTTTTCTTCAAATTCTATTAATTCTTATTCGCATTAATATCCTCCTTTTCCACCTTCGTTCATACGTTTCTATTTCTTCTTCAAACTCTTTTCTTTAAAATCATTTCTGCTGTTCGCATGTATTCATTCTTCATGATAATCCCTATTTCTATTATTTCATTTTTCATAAACATTTCCTACTTTCATCCTTTCAGTATTCATAATAATTGACTATTTTCATTCATTCTTCATAATTTATCGTTATTTGTATTATTTCCTTCTTCGTAACAAATCATAGTTTCTTTCAATATATTTTTTGCAATCATTTCCTACTTTCACTCGCTAGAGTCTTTCCCTACTTTCATTCTTCATAAATATGTCCTACTTTCATCATTTCATTCTTCATAATCATTCTTTATTTGCATTCATTCATTTTTCATAATAATTCACGACTTACATTAATTCATTTTACTGTCACTTTTTTACATTACTCATAGTCATTTTCTGCTCTTATTCATTAATTCGTCATAATTATTGCTTACATTTATTCTTTCATTATTGGTAATCATTCCATATCTTTGCATTCATAATCATCCACTACTTTCATTATTTTTATTCCTAATTATTCCCTACATTTATTCATTCATTCTTCATAATAATTCCATACCTTTATATTTTTAATTCTTCATAATCATTCCCTTTTTATATTAATTCATTTTTCATATTCATTCCCCACTTTTATTATTTCATTTCTGATCATCATTCCTTATTCTATTCATTTATTTGACATAATAACCTTTTTTCTTTCACTCATTCATTATTCATAATCATTCTCTACTTTTATTCTGTCATTTCTTCATTCTTTGTAATCATTCCCTAGTTTCATCCATTTATTGTGCATAATAGTTCACTCCGTGTTATTATTCAATTCCCTCTTTTATTTATTTCTTCTTCCCAATCATTCCCTTCTATCATTATTCATAATATTCCCTACTTTCATTTATCCACCATTCATTATCATTCCTTATGTTCATTCCATCTTCTAATTCATCCATTAATTCTTCATATTCATTCTCTTCTTTAAGTTTTTTCATTCCTGATGTTCATCCCTAATTCATTCATCAATCTTCATATTCGCTTGCAATTTTTTTCTATTTTCTTTTTCTTGCTTTTCTATTCGCCGTCATGACAAATAGGTAAATACCCTCCTTCCCAAATACGCACAGCCCTCTCCCCACCAAAAAGACCTATATTTGGACTTCATTAAAACGATATCTTGCATGGAGGTGTACACCGATGGGTCGGCTAGATCTAGAGGGTGGGTTCTTCAAAAGTCTGTGTAGATTCTAAAAAGTAAGATGAGTTGTAAGACCATTTTATTTAGATTAGTGATTTACTTATTTTACACTCTCTTTTCTTCTGCTAAACTATCCAAAAAATAAAACTATCTAAAACCAAATAAATATAAAGCAATGTAGAGAGAACGTCAGTAGGTATAAGAGTTCTTTTACCATTAATAAATCACCCTAATGTCCTCGATTCGTAGGGCTAAATGTTTCCTAAATGTGACTGAACCCATCATCTACTTGTCAGCGAAATAAAGGACATTTTAAATAATGTTTAGCAAATGGGGTCATATCGGCCCACATTGCCTTTCGCGGAAAACTAGATTACACATAGAGACGCCGTAAATATTACCAAACAGTGATACATACACACACACACACACACATATATATATATATATATATATATATATATATATATATATATATATATTGTGTGTGTGTATTTAGGCAGCAAGTTTTCATTTAGGCAAACGTTGTTGAATAGCACGGAGTGTTTCTGCTTTGTGATTTAAAAAAAAAAATTTCCATCTTCCGAATGGTCAACTTCGTACCTCGATCAAACTGGTGTATGAAGTTTCCGTGTAGATGCAATATTTATTTTATTTAAAAGAAAAGACAAGAAAAAATCGGTTTCGATTTTTGCATCTATTACAAGCTTTGATTGTAGTTAATTTACCACACTTCTTTTTTACTAAATTTCATTCAGATGCTTAAAAAAAAGTATGAACCTTTCAAAACTATAACAGTCCACGTGCTTAGCGTGTTTTCATACGAGAGTGGAAAAAAAAACAAACGACATCTCACTCGCCAACTGAAGCTGGTTTCCCAATTACATCGGAATTTCAAACACACTGATGAGGCTAATATTATTAGCGAAATATATGTATAACTATAAACTATAAAAAAAATGACAGTTTATAGAAAAAAAAATTTAAAAAATCGGTTTCGATTTTGTCTTTTCTTTTAAATAAAATAAATATTGCATCTATTACAAGCTTTGATGGTAGTTAATTTACCACACTTCTTTTTTACTATATATATATATATATATATATATATATATATATATATATATATATATATATATAAAGCAAAGTTGTATGTATGTGTGCATATGTGTCGTGGCATCACAGTTAAAAAGATTGATCTAAGAGTCAAATTCACTGCAGATTTGGAATCAGTATCTGTGATGCTATATTATTATCGATGTCAAACGTTCTTGAGTCGTAATTAAACACTCATTACCTAAACTTCAATATACGTCAAAAAAAGATTAGAAACAAAGGTTCCCACATTTTGTTACGTTCTCTTTTAGTCGACCGAACAACTACTTCTCACGTCAAATTAGCGTACATATTTGACATACTGATTACTTTGAAGAGAAAACATTTATCCTTTTTTACATGAAAACGAATAAAAAGTATTTGATAAATGTTGCTAATACATTTTTAATTTATTAAGAATTTCAATTATATTTCATTTTCTTCATGTTTATGTATTTTAGATGATTGAACTATTTTTTGATTCAATGTATTTTATGCGGAGATAGAAGAAAATAACTACATCGAAATGTGACTGGACTCTTCATTTACTTGTCAGCGAAATAAAAAAAACCTTTTAAATAATGTTTAGCAAATAGAGTCAGATCGGCTCACCTTGCCTTTTGCGGATAACTAGATTACACATAGAAACGCCGTAAGTATTACCAAACAGTGCTATATATATATATATATATATATATATATATATATATATATATATATATATATATATATATATATAAAGCAAAGTTGGCTGTATGTGTGTGTTGTTGCATCACAGTAAAAATATTGATCTAAGAGTAAAACTAACTGCAGATTTGGAATAAGCAGCTTACACAAAGATACGTTGAAAGTATTACTAAACAGCAATTTCAGTTCTATCTCTGCTATGTATGTATGTATGTGTGTATGTATGTGTGTATGTATGTGTGTATGTGTGTATGTATGTGTGTATGTATGTGGGTGTGTATGTATGTATGTATGTGTGTATGTATGCATGTATGTATGTGTGGATGTATGTATGTAGGTAGGTATGTATTTATGTATGTATGTATGCATGTATGTATGTGTGGATGTATGTATGTGTGTATGTAGGTAGGTATGTATGTATGTGTGGATGTATGTATGTATGTGTGGATGTATGCATGTATGCATGTATGTATGTATGTATGGGTGGGTGTATGTATGTATGTGTGTGTGTATGTATGTATTTATGTATGTTTGTATTTAGGTATGTATGTATTGATGTATGTATGGGGGTATGTATGTATGTAGGTAGGTAAGTAGGTATTTATGTATGTATGTATGTATGTGTATGTATGTATGTATGTATGTATGTGTGGATGTATGTATGTAGGTATATATTCATGTATATATGTATGTATGTATGTATGCATGCATGTATGTATGTATGTGTGAATGTATGTATGTATGTGTGGATGTATGTATGTATGTGTGGATGTATGTATATATATATGTGTGTATGTATGTATGTATGTATGTATGTATGTGTATGCGTGTGTAAATATCTATCGGTCTATAAAATAACTATCATTTCAAGAAAGATCACCTGTATGAGAAATATTAAAACATTTTAACTAAAGCAATACTGTAAAACCCTTGGTTGATTGAACGCTTAACGGAGGCTGAATTTGTGTGTTTAATGGATAATAGGCATGCTCCTTTTCTTCGTCGTATAGCTCTTTGAGTGGCCGAGGGGCAAACACGTCAAATAGAAGTAAAATATGACTGTCATCCCGGTGTTCGATACCCACAACCGATAGAACCGTTATACTGATGAGTCTTCGTTAAGATGTGTGTGGATTATGAAAAATAATAATTCATGTATATATATATATATATGTGTGTGTGTGTGTGTGTGTAAAACACAACAATCTAAAACTAATAACATGACCTATCTAACCAGTGGCAACATTTTAAAATGCTTAACAGAGTGCGAATTTGTTCTGTGATGCCACTCAAGCGTTGCTGAATTTAAATTGTTTACGACTTTCTTGAACAATTCGAAAAACGTTCTCTGCGCGTTACTCTGCCGTCTTTTTAAAACCCTTTTTTTTCTTTAGCTTGTTTGTTCATTTGCTTTTGACAGCTGATGATGATTCGACGGAGAATCTAAAACATTTGTGAAACCTATGGGGCATTTTCTAACTTTTTTGATTTTAATATAAAATAGACCATCAGAAAAATTGAAAAATAAAAATAGATATAATTAAATAGATGAATTATGTTACTTTTAACGATGTTTACACACACACACACAAACACACACACACACACACATATATATATATATATATATATATATATATATATATATATATATATATATATATATATATAAAGAGAGAGAGGGACGTTAGTGGGGTTATTGAACACCGGATTTCTTCTCGTTACTCTAAACCTTACTGATCAGATGGACCGGGTAATTTGTACTATGAGACTAAGAATGTTATAAGAACTCTCGTGACTTATCTGGGGGTAACCTGCTCTACGCATGAGGGAGTGGTTCTCTTAGTTCTTTAAATCGGCGGGGCAGTTGCCTGAGAAACACGTAGTGCCGTCGTCTAAAGTGATAGAAGGAAGAAGAGAGAGAACGAAATGGAAGAAGAAGAAGGAGAGAAAGAGGAATTTATTTTTATTTCGGGTTGCTACCTACTGCCCGAAACTTAAGAACAATCCCTAACCATAAAGACTGATAAAACGAAAACCAATTGGTAGTTTTGTATTAATATATAATATTAGATAGATTTAGACTATTTGAGGTCCTGTAATTTTCGTCGGGATGGCTACAAGATGTTTTTTCAAGTTCGGGAACCCGTAGGATATTCTGCATAAAAAATAACGCTAAACCCTTGTCCACTAGTACCAAATACATCATTAAACGATCGTGTATTGTTAGGTCTATGTGGTCCCCATAGATAGTCTTAACGCTTGAAAATAGGATTGGACAGGGCTATAAAAATGAACCGGAGGGAGGTACTCGTGGTTCCACATTTTTGTAGAAGCTATATAAGCGTACAAACATATTTATTTACCTAGAACATGAAGTAAAATAATTGATCTAGTTGTTCCGGACTGATTGCCTTTTGTATTCACTCTATACCTCCTGTTCCTCGTCTGTACCTATATGCAGAAATTTAAATGTAATGTGAACAAATATCTTGCTGCCCAACTCCCCAATTTGGATGACCACTATAAACTTGTCCATTAATCATAGTAACTTCTTATATCTCAGTAGCAATATGCTTTGTTTGGGGTTAAATAAACTTTTGTAAAAGCTGAATTTTTTTGTTTTTGATTTTGGTTATTCATTTATTTTATATTTTATTTCTGAGTTTTTTTTTATTATTTTAATATTTATTACTGTGTCTACATTCATTTTTGTTTTTCTTTCATGATTTAATTTTGGATTATTTGGATCAATTAGATTAGTCGCACTGCTGTGTTTATCTTGAATGTTATTCTCACAAAGTTGCTAAGTAACCTTCGACCTTCTTAAGTGCATTTTGTCGAATCGAACTCGGGAATATTTAAGTCTCTCTCTACGGCATTAAATTTCGAATAAAACCTTTATTTAATCCACGAAGGCAAGTTGTTCCCGTTCCGTCAGCCATGTGAAGAAGTCTTAAGAAATGCTTAGTTATATTATTGGTATCGCCGATACTAAGGATTCAACCTTCAACCTCCAGAAAACCGTCAGTTGTAATTGATTATTTCTTAGAACTTTATCCGTTGCGCCACATGGGCAATTCTAGTGCGAATTTTAGGAGCCTTTTACCTATTCTTGTTTTTAAATATTCGGAAGAGAATTAATGTACCTTGTAAAAGGAAAATTACTAGACAAAATGAGATACAATGAATATAGAATTCTAACAAGATAATACAAGGAATATACACACATTTAATACAAGCAACCACAGAAACTTTCTCAAGGATAACATGACCAAATCATACAAAACCAGCTGCAAAGATCGCATCCGATATAAACTGTAAAATCAAATAAATAATAAAAATATAAAATTCATTGGCTTTTTGGCCATGAGTAAAGTGTAGTAGCTGATCTTGTGAGTCCTCGCTCAGTGAAAGAGAATTCCATCTAGACTGAGGCAATTTTAATTGTTGTTCTAATCCAGCGTGCAATGTTGGGGGTAGCTTTTTTTCTCCACTTTAAAAACCGACCTTGTGTGTAACTCTGCTGTCGTGGTTGTGGTGGAGTGGGGTAAATAGAAACCACGATGTTAAATGTAGAGGTAAAGAGCAAACGTCATACAGAAATTACAAGCGTTCAAAACAACGTAGTATCAGAAAATTGATTGCAAAAACAAATCCATATTCTACTTATTGTAACTAGCGTCGGCTTTCTTTTTTTTGACCGATTTAAAATTAAAGTACTGTCAAAAGTAAATAGAAGTAGAAAAATGTATTGCTTGATAGGGATGAATAGACATGGAGTGATGTGAATATAGATAATACACTAAGCAAACTTATATTCCTTTGATGATGGAGTGGGTACTGCTTATAATGTGGTACTATCGCATGTCACACCATAAAGAGGGCATAACCTTCTTTGGGTGTAGTCCTTGCTTTGGAACAGGCTGTGGACTTTGGTTTCAGTCTAACCATTGTCTTTCACGTTGGATATACTTGTAAAGAAATCATTTTTCATCTCTAGTCACAATTCTTTGCAAAAATGGTTCTCGATGATTTCGTTGATTTCGTTGAGCGTCGGTCAAATCGTGGGGAACCAAGAGTCCAAGTTTTGAAACTTTTCCTAACTCGTGAAGGCATGAATTGTGGTATGGTGTTGCATTGAATTGTTCAGCTAATTCTCTTCTGGTTAACTTTGGAGTGGCCTCCACGGCAACTTTAATGGCGTCTTCATCAATTGATTATGGCCTTCCCGAATGTCGCCGATCTGACAGGTTAAAGTCTTCAGAAGAAAATTGCGCAAACCACCGTTGACATTTTCGATTATTCAGAACATTTATCCCATAGACAGTTCCAATATTACTTGTAGATTCTGCAGCTGAGTTTCCTTTTTTGAATTCGGAGAGCATGCAATGTCTCAGATGCTCCTCACTAATATCCATCTTTTGACGACTGAGACCGTTAAATTTAATATTTTCCAACTAATTACTACATCTATAAGCAAAGCAAGATATAAAGACACCAATTCACAAAAAAATCTAGAACTGTATACAACTTAGCAGGCTGCAAAGTGAGCAATTAATAAATACGACATTACTTTCTTTCCAACCCAATATATATATATATATATATATATATATATATATATATATATATATATATATATATATATACATATATATATATATATATATATTCAATCCATACTCGTTAATACCTGTTTCGTAAGCGTAGTTATTTATGAACAAATTTGATTTATTTATTTGAATAGTAACATATCAGAAAATAATGGAAAAAATATTAACATATTTTATTCTAAGCAACTTGGCAATACTAATAAATGAGTTGAACGCATCATCAGACATATTATAAAATAACTTAAACAATACCCATCCCAGGAGGAGTAAAATTAATTCCCCATGCACATCATATTTGTGACACTTTTATGGCTTTATTCCAATTTTGATCCCCATTTATTACATATTTTTGATTCTAGAAAATGTTAAAAAAATTCAGACCTTAAGCTTAAGGTGTAAGTAAAAATTCGGGGAAATTTGCATGATTTGTGTCCAATGAAAATGGATCAATTTAATGCAAACCTTAAATATAGGAATTTTCAAATGGACGCTTGTGCCCAATTATCCCTTCTAAAACGCTTTCAAATACGCGAAATAAACTGACATTTGGGGAATATTTATTATTTGATGTCTTCTTAAGATTTCACAAAAATGGAACTATCTGAATTTACACGAATGGAATTCCTTTGACTTTTATCGCTTTGCATAAAACACACTAAAACTAAACATAACCCCACATTACAACCACTTACGCTTAGCATATGTGTTAAAAATACTAATTGTCAGTATATTACTTTATGAGTGAATCTTGTACACACAAAGATTTAAACATATAAACATACATAACATTAAAAAGATATATATATATATATATATATATACAGGGTGGGCAAAAATAAGGGTCCTATTTTTAAAAATTCATAACTTTTTTATTTATTGATTTTTTAAATTTTTTTTTTTAGAATATGTAAAGGACCCCTTCCGAAGCAAGCATGAGCCGTATTAGCCCTAAGGAACGTACCCTCATTTAGAAAACATTATTTTTGCTTAAAAAACTCAAAACAGTGTAAAAAACAATACTTTAGTTTTTGTAAGTTTTAAGAAGTGTTTTTCGGCTAAAATTTGTTTTGTTTATTTCAAAAAATCTCGGAAGGGTCAGTCTACACACACATAAAGTTTGGTGAGTTTAACTTTTATTTTGTGGAAGTTATTCAAATTCAAGTTATTCAAATTTAAAGATAGGACCCTTATTTTGGCCCACCCTGTATATATATATATATATACGTATAAAAATATATATATATATATATATAAATATATATATATATGTGTGTGTGTGTGTGTGTGTGTTAATAGTTTTCGTTTGATGTGTTCTCAGTTTAGAAATATAATCTAACAACGCTTGAAAGTTTTGCCGCCCTTTTTCGACGATTTATTCTTGAAGCATCTGACTTTCGAACTCATCAATAATTAATCATCTCAGACAAAAGACAAACGCTTTACCGAAATGCCCCACCCTCATCTCCGTTTTCTATCCCTCCGCCCTCTCCGCCGCCGAACTTCGTTGTTTTCCCGTCGGTCCGTGTGAACCGAAAGCGGACTTTAACGCGTGGAAGAGAGATCGCCAGCCCCCCAAATAGCCGAGAGCTGTACAGACTGAAGAATATCGCTTTTCATGCGCGCATCTTTCATATCCCACAATCATTTATTTATGGAAAACAGAATATAATACTTACGGATGGCCAAGTAAACCAAGTACATACAACTGCCGATAGGCAACCCACAGCTGTGATTCGAAAACATTAGATGATAACCCTAGTAACAGGCATAGTTTGGGTCATCTACGTATAGCTACAGTAAAGCCTGAGTACCCCACAATATTAGCATGCTTCATTCAAAACAGTTGTTCATGACAATCAGACGTTATAATAACGGGTAGCCTAAATAACCTATTACTTTTCTCCATCACTTCTAGATACTAAACCCGTCTAATAGCACTATATTAGCACTAAACACGAGGTATTCAAGTAGTACCTCACAATACCGGCAAGCTTCATAGTAAGCGTTTGTGTATGGCAACCAAACTGTTATAATTACGGGTGGCCTAAATAACTTATCATTTGTCTCCATAACAGGATGGGCAAGTAGATGGCATCTGTGGGGAAGGCGATGCATTCGGTCCGGGCTGGGTTTGGCTCAGTGGTAGAGATTCGGACTTTGGACTCTGGAGTCCTGTTTCGGATCCTGCTCGGTTTGGACGCGCTGGTGGGTTGTGCGGCAACGAAACACGTGTATGTAGATAATTATATTTAAAAAATACATCTCTCTGTTTCGCGTTCTCTCTCTCTCTCTCTCTCTCTCTCTCTCTCTCTCTCTCTCTCTCTCTCTCTGTATATATATATATATATATATATATATATATATATATATATATATATATATATATGTGTGTGTGTATGTGTATATATATATATATATATATATATATATATAAGTTAAGTTTTGACATTTTACTAGGTAATATATATATATATATATATATAGAGAGAGAGAGAGAGAGAGAGAGAGAGAAGTAAAAAAAGAAAAGCTACCAACATTTGTAAAAAGTTTCTTTCAACATTTTTATTATTATTCTATTATTTTATCATTTTATAATTTGATAATTTTATAACGCGTTTCGAACGTGGGGTGCTCTCTTCAGATATGTGAATCTATTTGAGGAAATGTATTTCGATTTGAAAGAGTGGTGTTTCATTTGATAAAATAACACATTTTCTCAAATGAAACATTCTGGTACATCTGTTTTGCGGATACATCCTCTCAGTGTTTGCATTAGTCTTTCATGTACGATCGTGAATTTTTAAAAACCAGTCTGCACATATTCCATCGTGGCCTAGCGGTTTCCAGTTTGCTATTTTCTTTAGGGTGGTCTTGAGCGTTCCCTCATGCATTTCTCTTTCTGTTCCTTTTTCAATTTCCTACAGTTCTTCCATCGTTTCCAGCCGTTTAACATTCTATCTTTTGTTTTAGTTCTTCATGTTTCTTATTTAGTCTTTACTTGCTAGTCAGATATATATCATAGTTAAATTATTTTCATTGCATTTGTTGTTCGTTTTTTCTTATTTGTAGATGTTATTTAATAAGCCTATTGGAGGTCAAGCATGTAAGGAGAAACAGAAACGAGTTTTCCCATCTGGAACCGCGAAAAAGGAAAAAAAGAAGCAAAGGTAGAGTTTGAAAGAGCAGCAGGTGATCCTTCTCAACGGACTCCTGAACATCATTCAGTGATCGCAATACCTGAGTCTCTGAGCCAAGCTTATGAGGATACTTTTGTTGAACTCGTTGAGGAATTCGATGAATCTGTGGCCACACCTTCGAGTGCCGATGTTATGTTACAAGCAAAGGATGTGGCTCGGTGAACCATCCTGGTAGACTGCGGCCACACCTTCCAGTGCCGATGTTATTTCACAAGAAAACGATGATAATGTTGAGGAACTTTTACTTTTTCCCACTGACAAAGCATTTTATGGGGGTAAAAATATTTTTTTTAAATATTGATAAGCCAGTGCTTCCCAACCAATGCTAAAAGACATGTCCGGTGGTGAGTTTGTAGTAACACAACAGCAAACAAAGTTATTAGAGGTTTTAAATCAAATCTAGATGTAACTGTACACCGGCTAGAATATTCCATTTCGTGGTGACTATGTGTATTGTCACTTCTGTTGTTTTTTTTGGTGATCGATCGATTTTGAAACAATCACCCATAGTCACGGGCCAATACAACGATTGCAAATATTTATCTAGTGTTATTCCTCTGAATGCAAATTCAAAATATTCAATAAACCGCAACGAAAGCTTATGTGCGGTTCTTATGTGAAAAATCGATATATAGTTCTCTCAAACAGCATCTTGCTTTTGTAGCAAAAAACTGGAAAGAAGTATTAACAGTCCAGTTTGGGCTTATTAGGGTGATGGCTGCGTTGGGACTACTTTTCTGTGGTGACAGCGAAGATATTGATGTAGATAATCCTGGCGTCTACCTGCCTTTCCTGTGTTTAATTGCAACGAGAGATCCGTTTCTGCGGAAACATATTTATAGCAGTAATAGAATTCGGTACTTGAGCAAAACTAGTACAGGTCAACAAATTGAAAAACTGGCTCTTCACACAATTATAAACGATTCTGGGCATGTGTAAAGAAGCAACATTCTTCACAGTTATCTCAAACAGCACTACCAATATCAGTTATAAAGACCAACTTTCTGTAATAGTGCGATACGTTTTTGTTAATGAACAATCACTAAAGGCACCTATTCATGAACAATTTTTTTTTTTGGGGGGGGGAGGGGGGTTATCATGTTTGCGATGCCTACGTCCGTGGAATATGCTCTTTGTTGTCAAATGTTCATTTGAAGAATGTGACTTAGAGAAAAAACATATAAAGGCCAGGCTTATGATGGTGCCGCTTTCATGAGCGGAAAGGATGGAGAAGTTTAAATGTTAATGTTGGAACATCTGACATCTGAAGCTTTTTCTTCATTCGTTCAATGCCCACCACATCAAATTAATTTAGTGTTAGTTCATGCCACAACGTATGGCCAAACTAACCAACAAGTTGACAACATAAAATTCTTTGACACTGTCCAAAGAAATCTTCATCATCAAATCGACGATGGGACAAATTACTCGAAAGTTGTGCAGAATCAGCTTAATATACCTTCGACATTGACCTAAAGGAGATGTGTGAGGAAGATGGGTTTTTATTTTCCAATGCAAGTCAAGCATTTGGAAAAGTTCCAAAAGCCAATTCCTTCACCAGATGATGCGCTCAGCAAAATGCTACAGCGGCTGATTTGCGGAATTTGAGAAATGTTATTGACTGTTAAAATCACAAAGCAGATAAAGTAAAGGCAGCAGTTGACATTCAAAAGTTGACATTCAAAAGCCGATGAACTGGACATTTCTATCTAGTTTGTTGTGGTGAAATGAAGTACTGAACATTTCAAATATGTCAAATCAAATATTGCAAGCAAAAAAATCATGATAATTCTTTGTCATCAAGGGTTTTGAAACTGCTACTGAAAAGTTACAAAATCTCAGGTCCGATGAGATGTTTGATGATTTTGAAATAAAAGGGTCAATTCTTTGTGGATGTCACTGTTTCCAAAAGGGAACAAGATCGAGATTCAAGCAGGTTCGCATTTGCAGAACCAAATGTATGCTTGGCGAGAAATCTCGTGATGAACGGCTGAGATATCCAAAAATAAAGTATAAAAGTGAAATTTACTTTCACACATGTAACGTTATGGTGACAGAGTGTAAAAATCGCACCGATAGATTTAATGTAGTTGCGCAACTGTTCGTTTTTTACATCCAATATGGTTTATAGAAGTTACCGTTGACGACCATATGGACCAGGTTTCTCGTCTTGTGTCCAGGTCTTTCTTGATGAATTTACTAATGATTTATGTTGTGAACGTAAGTATTTCCGCAATATGTATTTTGATAATGCTGATAGTCTGCAGCAATACGAAACAGCTGGTGTGAGCGGTTATTTGAACTTTTTTATTAGAAAATAGCTCTCTGACTTGTTTGTACTGAGTGAAATATTGTGTTGGCTCTTCTTTGCATTGTCCATAGACATAGAAAGTTCGGAAAGAACATTCAGCACTTTTAGGAGACTGGGAAACTTATCGGATCTACTATGAGACAACAAAGGTTGAACTCATTGGCTATGTTGGAAGTAGAATTCGAAAACACTAAGACAGTCGATATTTCTCAAACAATTACCGACTTTGCGAATATGAAAGTGTAACGTGGTGGTGTTCAACAGTTTAGTAATAAGAAATATAATTTAGTTTCAATAGTTTGTTTTTATTTGTTTTATTCATTTGTAACACTGATTTAACATTTTCTTTTTCATTTCTTTTTCGTTTCTCATTGTTGTTTCTGTTTTTCATATTTTTGTGTGCATTTATGTTTATTTTGTCAAGTAAATAGTCTTATATTCTTCATTGTTGTTGTCTTTCATATTTTTGTTTGCCTTTTATGTTTATTTTGTCAAGTAAATAGTCTTATATTCTTCATTGTTGTTGTCTTTCATATTTTTGTTTGCTTTTATGTTAATTTTGTCAAGTAAATAGTCTTATATTCTTCATTGCTGTTGTCTTTCATATTTTTGTTTGCTTTTATGTTTATTTTGTCAAGTAAATAGTCTTATATTCTTCATTGTTGTTGTCTTTCATATTTTTGTTTGCTTTTATGTTTATTTTGTCAAGTAAATAGTCTTATATTCTTCATTGCTGTTGTCTTTCATATTTTTGTTTGCTTTTATGTTTATTTTGTCAAGTAAATAGTCTTATATTCTTCATTGCTGTTGTCTTTCATATTTTTGTTTGCTTTTATGTTTTTTGTTGTCAAGTAAATAGTCTTATATTCTTCATTGTTGTTGTCTTTCATATTTTTGTTTGCTTTTATGTTAATTTTGTCAAGTAAATAGTCTTATATTCTTCATTGCTGTTGTTTTTCATATTTTTGTTTATTTTTATGTTTATTTTGTCAAGTAAATAGTCTTATATTCTTCATTGCTGTTGTTTTTCATATTTTTGTTTGTTTTTAATGTTTATTTTGTCAAGTAAATAGTCTTATATTCTTCATTGCTGTTGTTTTTCATATTTTTGTTTGTTTTTATGTTTATTTTGTCAAGTAAATAGTCTTATATTCTTGATTGCTGTTGTTTTTCATATTTTTGTTTGTTTTTAATGTTTATTTTGTCAAGTAAATAGTCTTATATTCTTCATCGCTGTTGTTTTTCATATTTTTGTTTGTTTTTAATGTTTATTTTGTCAAGTAAATAGTCTTATATTCTTCATTGCTGTTGTTTTTCATATTTTTGTTTGTTTTTATGTTTATTTTTTCAAGTAAATAGTCTTATATTCTTCATTGCTGTTGTTTTTCATATTTCTGTTTATTTTGTTGGTTACGGGTTACAGTTACATATTGGTTACAGGTTAGGGTTAGAGTAAGGGTTAGGGTTATGGTTACATATTGGTTACAGCTATTCCTCATTTGTACAGTATTATACAGCACAGAGGTATTTTATGAAAAATAATATGCAATACCATATGAATCGGTGATAGATAAATAGAACATATGTAAGAACTTTGTTCGTTTTTTATGTTGTATGAAAATTTAGGGGACCAAACATCTCGATTGCTCAAAGGCTTAAATCTGTCACTGTTAGTATATATATATCTATCTCTCTCTCTCTCTCTCTATATATATATATATATATATATATATATACTATATTTATACATAATATATGTATATATATTATATGTCCTATATACTAGCATATATACTGTATGTATCTATAGAATATGTTTATATAATATATGTACTATATGTATATATATATATACAATATGTATACATACTAGTATATATACTACATGTATATATACTAGTTGTACTATATGTATATATATACTATTTGTATATACTAGTACATGCCGTATATATACTGTGTATACTATATACAAGTATATATACTATATGTATGTATACTATATGTACTAAAAGTGTATATAATATATGTACTATATGTATATATAATATATATGTACTATATAATAGTATATATAATATATGTATATATACTATATGAAATGTATCTATATATATTTTATATGTAATATAAGTACTATATGTATATATACTCTATGTGCCATATTCTACACTCTCCGCTTTCAGTGTAAATATTACTTATTTTCTTGGTTATCACGTGACACCTTCTGTGGCTTAAGGGACTGAGCGAAAGCTGACAGATTCAAGGTGTCTCTGTGAACTGGAATCCTGCTGTGACCGTCTGAGATTTTCATTTCCCTTGTGCTGATGAGAGCCGTGAGATCGAAACGATTTCGTACGTAGGTAAAATATTTAAAAACTAATTTAATATTATTTAGAAGGCACTTTAAGTAAAATTAAAGGCGAGCGCTGTTGGAGAGATTAAAAAATAGACATGTATTTAAAGCGTCAGTGCGATACTATGCCACTGTTGTTGAGTTCTATCGGATGTCTTGATTTTTACACTCTCCACTTTCAGTGTAAATATAACTTATTTACTCTGTTATCACGTGATAATCTTCCGTGGCCTAAGAGATTGAACGAACCCTTACAGATTACAGGGGTTTCTGTGAACCGCGTTCGTGCCCTGTGATCGTCATTTTTGCTGCGCTGATATGAGTCGAAAGCTCGAAACGAAGTAAAATATTAAAAATATAATGTTATATATATATATATATATATATTATTTTATTTTATATTATTTTATATCAATATGTTGTTATTATTATAAGCCCCCCCCTAAATAAAGGGAGGAAACTTTGATTGCGACAAAATAATTATATCGCCCTGGCGTAAATGTTATAGTACATTCCTCTTGGTTGAACACTTCATATGTAATTACCGGTACGTGTTTGTATTAAAAAAAAACGTATTACAAGTCTCATTCGGTCGGTAAACGACGTTGCGTTACACGACCAGGGATTTTACGTTCAAACCCGTCGGTAGGTTAGCTAGTTGTTTGAGTCTATACCGATGAGTCTTTAAAAGACAAAACAAGCTTTTCTATAGATGAATAAATAATATTCAATTATCAATATATATATATATATATATATATATATATATATATATATATATATATATATATTAGTACTTCATGTATCCACATAAAATATTATAAGGAGATATAATTTTTTATGTGCGAGTTTTCAGTATTTACTTCAACAGTGCTCGATACGTAAGTAGAGCTAGGTAGTAAGCAATGAAAATATATATGGCAATCAAGCTACACAGAGGCTCCCGTGTTTCATCCCCGGGGGGAATCGTCAGGCTAAATGCATTTAGCCTGACAATTCCCCCCGGGGATGAAACACGGGAGCCTCTGTGTAGCTTGATTGCCATATATATTTTCATTGCTTACTATATATATATATATATATATATATATATATATATATATATAACATATATATTAATATACTGGTGTTAAACTTTACTGTTTATAGTTACTGCTTCTACTATTGTATCTACTTTTATACTGTGTCTACTTAGGAGACACTTGCCGCCACTTCTATGAGACGTTTCACTCTCCAACCTTCGTATCTGTTTATAATTTTTACTTCGAGATGTTTAGTTCGATACGATACATCTACAGAAGGTTGGAGTTTCTAATCACCGAAACATTGTGAAGAAAAAAAACATTTAAAAGAAAAATTATAGTACAAATTATCAAAACTTATGACTGTACACATTCTTTTATCGGGCGGTTTTATAATAATATTGTGCTGTCAGCGTTTGCACCGGGCATCCCCAAAACAGCCAAGACAACATTACACTTTATTTTATTTTATTTTATTTACAACGTTAAAATAAAAAGAATATCAGAAATAAAATAAATAAAAATATAAAACGGAATCTGCGGTTGTGAAATGGGAGCCGGGTTCTCGTTGATTTCCGGTCAACGCCGAGTGTCCTGCTACTCATATAATGAACGGAAGCTGATTATTCCTGTTATTTCAATTCCAATTCTTTAATACTAAGAATATGGTATGGCACACAATCTGCAATCTCTTGAAGGTCGTCGCAGATTGCGAGGTTATTTACTGTCATCCTTAGTTTATTTCGTTTAATGCCATAGAACAAAAAGCGTAAAATGACGTCACTGTATTTCAATAAGATTGTTTTCAGGAATTCCTGAAAAGGAAACCCTTCATGTCTCTGAAAGAACATAGCAATAATGTCGATTTTAGCTTGGATAATGTTATCAGGAATTAGAGCATACCTAAAAATCCATAAACATAAGATATACAATAAGTATAATAATAGGATACCATTGTAAGTTTACGAACTTTTCGGTGCTCATCTTAGCTAACCTTTCACCTTTTCACAATTTAAAATAAAACATTAAACAAAAAACAGCAATTAATTCTATTTGTCTACGCATTCTCTTCATATAATTATAGCCGTTCTGAATTTGTAAATTTATTTAATATCCGACGCTGCGATCCGTAATTTCGCCTAACAGTTATAACTAGTTTTACTTTTTCCCATAGCCCTTTTATATGAATTACATTGGAATAGCTCCTATTACACCAATCACTTTCCCCATCGCTAGTAGAGTGTGCTATGGTATAAATAATTTTATCCCTGTACCCAGATCTCACTAACGCTTCATCGTAGTATTGTTCATTTTTATTAAATAATTGTTCATATTTAGATCATTGTTAGATCATATTAAATATGGAAGATATGTTTGCCCTCTTCACAAGTGGTGGGTGGTTAAAGATGTTTTTCTATATCAAACAGCGCAGTGTTTAGTTTATGTTAGGGGCATGTGTATTATTAACTTAATCTAATGTAATGACATCCAGACAATTAAGTTTACAATAATTGATAACTTCTCAATATTATAGACGCTCCTTTTAAGTTGTAAATTACTGGCCGTTATAAAAAAAAACTCAATAGTAAAGACATATTTAAAAAAAAAAACAATACTAACACCGCC
This sequence comes from Sepiola atlantica, assembly GCA_963556195.1. Classification (NCBI taxonomy): domain Eukaryota; kingdom Metazoa; phylum Mollusca; class Cephalopoda; order Sepiida; family Sepiolidae; genus Sepiola; species Sepiola atlantica. The sequence goes on along the minus strand of OY744547.1, from coordinate 45,877,741 downwards.
TGAAGATGATTTGACGAATTAAATCGAAAGTACTCGTGAAAAATGAAAGAAAATGGAACAAGAAACCCACGGAACTTACATACATCAATTTGACCGAAACACTAAATGAACCATTCAGAAAATTGAAAAAATAAAAAAGTCTTATCAAGCGAAAACACTACGTGTCATTTAATATTGCTTGCGTAAATGGCAATATGCTGCCTAAATACACACACACACACAAACAATATATATATATATATATATATATATATATATATATATATATATATATATATTATACAGTCACTTATACGTTTGATAATATTCTTCCGTAAAAAGAATTGAGTACAATAAGTTGTCAGTATCGTAACATGAAAATAATAATTAATTAAGAACGGTATAATCTATTCCACAACCAATAGCGGGGTTGTTAGCTCAGATCGTAAGACATAACACACCAGTTTGTCGCAGTTGATAGTGGGCAGGCGTCTGGGTTTCATATCTCGGTGTTGATGCGCTCGCTACAACAAGCTACACCAATGAGTTGTGAAATGACGAAGCAACTATCTGTCGATATATATATATATATATATATATATATATATATATATATATATATATATATATGCGTGTGTGTGCCTGCATTCATGCGTTTATGTCTGCCTTTCTCTTTATCAATGATGTTTGCTATGATCTATCTATCTCTTTCCTTCTCTCTCTTTGTCTATATATATATATATATATATATATATATATATATATATATATATATATGTCTGTGTGAATGTGTAATATGCACGTGCTGCTGTATATATATATATATATATATATATATATATATATATATATATATATATATATATATATATATATATATATAATGACGTGTGGCCGTGTGATTGAGAGCAGATTCCTTTGCACCTTAAAAAGATAACACAACAAAACAAGAAAGCAGCGTGCCTTGTTTTCGATTTTGACATCTTCGTTTACAAGCGCGACTCCATCGGTGGCAAAGCCCGTATTCCACAGAACCAATATCTTAGTAGGCACCCCCTCTCCTCGTAGAACATCAGCAGGGTCTAAAAGACAACCACCCCTACCCTAACGTAGAATACCTTGTGTGGGCCTGTCCACGTAAGACTCGGCATGCGTCGTCCATGCCCCCCCCCTTCCATCTCCAGCGGGAGGATCGGTGGGTAGGGCCAAACCATGGTTTCCAGAGTGTCAGTTTTTTGTTTTTTGACTTTTTGTTTCTCTCTATTCTTAGACAATTTCGATCATCCTCAAGACATAATCAGTTTTTGTTAAGGGGAAATGAACGTCTTGTACCGGCGACTAAAAATAAAGGCGGGAACGGAACGACTACGAATGTATGTTTGGGACACAAATAGAAAAAACAATAAAAAAAGGTTATAACAAAAAAGAGAGAGGAATTAAAAATAAAAGTAATGGAATATAATCACATTTTAATGAAACTAAAGAGAAAGAAAAACGTAGTTAAGAAATAAAACCAATATTAAGGTGTGCCCAAATCCTACATTTACGTCAGCTAATGCTTTTTTGGTCGATGTTTACCCGAAGATTTATAAGAATGTATTTATATTAACTCCATTGAACTTAGATTCGGCCTTTCGCTAACATCGAATGTTCTGTATTATGGAAATTATTCGGACTACTATTCTCATCTTGGTTGTTATTTTCACAACGTTTCGACTGGCCTTCTTCAGGTGCATCTTTTCAATCTTGAGAACCTTCATGTCAAACTCGGGAAACTTTACGAAATTTCGAATCGAGGTCTTTATTTAATCGACATGGGTAGATTATTCTTGTTCCATCAGCCATGACCGAGTAAAATTGTATATTTTATTATTATGTTATTCCTAGTTATTACAGCCTGTCGTAAGGATTGGGCCCTTGACTGCCACTTCCAATTAAGTGTTAACGCCGTTATCCGTTGGGGCATGGCTCCATAACAACTATCATTAAAATAGCAGTCCGAATAATCCAAGTAATATAAATTTTCAATCTACATAAAAAAGAATTCCGAAACATTAGATATTCTACTTTAAATTCTTACTCAAAAATATTTATTAAATTGAACCTTTGATAACATATGATTATTAGACTAAAATCTAAAAGTTCATGTAAATTTTTCATTTGTGCTGCACTATTCGAAACAATTATTTTCAACTGCAGAATCTTTAAATAACAGCCTACCTGGATTTATTGGGAACATCGGGAAGTTTGATCAGATTTCCTGCTGGCTTGGCAGGCCGAGAGCAAGCTCGGTGCGTTCCATCGAATAATGCCACTCGAAGACTCAACACAATTCCCGATTGCCCCCGGTGAAGCGTGTCATTAATGGATCCAGGCGATTGAGGAAGTCACGTGTGGCGGAAATAATCGCTCCACTGGTTTCCACGGCGATCAATTGAATACAAATCTGTTGAGAAGACCGGCGTAGTTTGATCGCTTTTAGTCCTCGCTGACTCTACTAATCTTCCGACATCTAGTGACCTTTTCAGTATAGAAATTAGATTTTACTGTTAGTTGAGCGCAGCAGTTCATTGGAACCCATTCTGTAGAAGTACTTGTAAAACAAGCACAGGGCTGCAACACTCCGACGATGTGAAGAGGGCTGGTGCTTCGTAAAAAGTGCTATAAAAATGTTATAAACTCTTTTGTGAGCCTGTCCCAGAAGGAGATGCCTGTGGTTGGTGCACCAGACACAATGAGACCACAATACTCCATATAATATTTTCCAATTCATTTTTGTTGTGTGACTTTTTCATTTTTTTGATCGAATATAATGTCCCCATATGTTTATACAAAATATTACTAATTTTAAATCGCTTACTTTCGTATTTTAGGGTCTGTTGTACGTTGACCTTTTTACGGTGGCTATAATTGAATTAGTATAACTTTTAGAAGACTCCCGCCAAAAATGGAAACAGGAGTAAAAAAAAATCTACAACGGACAACATACCATGATACTACCCACCAACACGAGTAAAACTGCTGTGGCATTATAAAGATGTGTTTGTATTTCTATTATTAAAATATATGTGTGTGTGTGTAATTTATATAAAAAAAAGTTGTAGCATGATTATATCCTTTTTTTATTTACATGTAATAACCCGCGTAGTGATTGTTACGTCGTTCGGTTAACTAATACAGGCATGCACAGACTCGTGCAATGATACACGTGCGATTAGAACACTTGACGCCTACATTTGCACATGTCTGTTTTTTTGCTTTTCTGCATTTCTGCCCAGTCCTACTTTCGCGCCTAATATGAACGCTTCCAGTCGAGACACCAACCCGACAAAACCTAATATCCCTCGCTCGTTTCTAATCATGGCTTTGGCGAGAGGCGAGACCAAATACCTCAATTCACTTCCTTTTCTAAAGTGCATGCCTGCCGTCCGAACCAAAGTCTCTTATATTTGTGTGTGCCTGTGTCGATCAAACTGCAAAAAAAGTTAATATAAATTATAGAGATATTTGTCTTTTTTAACCGGAACTCTGATGGCCATTTTTCTTCTTCATCTAAAAGAAGCACAGTGAGATAGATACGGCGACGCAAATGGGTATCTCAAATAAGCATCATATCACCACCAACTCTACAAAGTGAACGCACGTGTGTCCAGCTCGCTTTATAAAGATTACGCACACGGATTATTTTCATTACAGAAATAAAACTAAAAATTATTTTACTATAGAATTAAATAATCATCTTACATTCTTATATTTTATAGAATTTGGACGTTAGAAAATATAATTTCAATAACAAAAGTAACCGTGGAATTTCCCCGGGTCTCGCTTATTTATATAAATTAGACAGAGTTATCAGCTAGGTATGTATAGAAATAGAAAGGCAAATATCGAAAAACATCACCGTTTTAATTTTAAAGCGGAGAAACAATTCGGAAAATTATTTTCGTTTAGTATAAAATCGATAAATAATTAAGTAAATTAAATTAATTTATAAAAACGAAGCAAGATATGTCTAAACATAAAATAAAATGAAAACATAAAAAAGCGAGTGTTAAAACGAATTAAATTAGAAACGATACAAATTAAAGCGGGAGAAATTTTAATCAAAGTTCAAATTGCAAAAAAAATCAATTTAAAAAGAATACAAATAACTGAATTCAAGGAACAAGTAACTTTTACCTTATATTGTGGGTATTTCAGTTCTTGGATCTTTAATTCATTTTTGTTTTGTTTCTTTTTCAAAATTATCTTTTCGTTTTGTTTTTGTTTTTTTATTTTAAAATAGTTATCATTTATTTGGTGCTTGATTCCCGAAATAAAATTTCTGGGCGAATTTCTCATCTTTTTTGTGACGATGGACAGAAACGAAATATATTTTCATTAGAGAAACTAATTTGTATGTTTCGCTTCTTTCCGCTTTCTTTATTACTTTTTCCGGTTTTATTTTAGTTGTAGTTTTGTTTTATAGAGCACCTGACATCCAGGGGGTCTTGTTCAATGGGCGACCGCTTTCTGACACCGAAAGATAATGTAATATGGGAGATGGGCGTTAATGTGTTCACCAGGGAAAACAGACCCCCCATATATATATATATATATATATATATATATATATATATATATATATATATATATTAGTTCATGTACAAGAATATCTAGAACAAGGCATCTGAAATCATGTCGCTAGTTTTATTTTAAGCTTGTGATTGGTCCTGTTGATTGCAATTTCTCTTTTGGTGCGTAATTATAAGAAAAATGAGTCGCAACATCTTATCCAATTCTAATTTAGCGTCACATTACATTATATATATATATATATATATATATATATATATATATATATATATATATATATATATATATATGTATGTATATATAAATATATATATATATGTATATATATGTATATATATGTATATATATATATATATATATATTCTTTTTACTGGCGATAGTGTGTTTATTTAGTATTTTTCTGCTCCCTAAGCGTCACCTTACATTATATATATATATATATATATATATATATATATATATATATATATATTCTTTTTACTGGCGATTAAATCAGGGTGTGTTTATTTAGTATTTTTCTGCTCCCTAAGCGGTGAAGAAAATGCAGAGTACTGCATTCAGTCGCCTTTAATCGGACGTGTCATCAATTCTTATATTCCGTGTATATTTATTAATTAATTTCTTTATAAATAATTATTAATATAGATAAAAGACATTGACACCTGTTTCTAGCTATAAGCCGTCATGAGCATAGTTACCATGGGCAGGGATCGAACCCTCGATGTAATTGTCTATAGTATTTTCTTTTAACAGCAGGCATATATATATATGTACGATTTTTTATCGCCTATGATGTTACACAGCTGTTGTTATTGTTTTTACTTGTGATAGAAAAACAGTGTGTTTATTTAGTGTGTTTCATATCCCTAAGCAATTAAGGATATGCAGATTACTGCATTCAGTGGTCCTTAATCGAATCATACATCAATTTCCATTTTTCATATATATTTATTAATTCATTTTTTATAAATTCATTTTTACGTACATAAAAAAAAACATGGGCACGCGTTTCTGGCCATGCGCCGTCATCAGCATGGCTACACTGGGCAAGGATCGAACCTTCGATGTAATTGTCTATAGTCTGGTCTTTTACAACCAGGCCGAATCGCCCTGTCCGATATGTGTGTGTATAAATTAATTCATTAAATAGTAATTAATAAATATATATGAAAAATAAAAATTGATAACAAAGGCGATTGAATGCAGGTCTATACATATTCTCAACTGCTTATAAAAACAATAACAAAAGCTATATATATATATATATATATATATATATATATATATATATATATATATATATATGTGTGTGTGTGTGTGTGTGTGTAATGTTAGTGGGAGAGAACCCAAGCAAAGTGATCGATTATTAAGAAAAATTCAAAAATAAGAGCGTAATATGTATTTATATATGTATTACAGAAGATCAGAACAACATCGGTACCGTCGGTTTCAGATCCAATCAAAGGGTGCCTGTAGTTGATCACATATGTCTATAGGAGACAGACATAAACAGAGGCTGAACAGAGGCCGGCATAATATTCGATAGGTTCCCTTTGTTTTGATTTGAAACCGACGGTATCGATGTTGATCTGGTTTTCTTTAATATATATATATATATATATATATATATATATAACTTCCACGCTATATATATCACTTCTCTGCACTGATGAGAGCAACAGCTCGAAACGACGTGGTCTGTAGGTAAATATAATTTAATTACAATCCTGCTCACCATTGAAATTTATAAACATAGCCGCCCCAACAAATACACACACGCACACGCACACGCACACGCAGACAAGCAAAAATGTATGTGAGTATAATTCGCTCCTCGCCCACTTTAATTTCATGCAATTCGGTTTATACCTATAGCATTCAGCCTTTACATTCTTTTGTCATATTTTAAATTAAAAACAAAGCCGTCCCACCAACCTTCCCCAAATTGCACGCACTTACCTGCGGCAAAGTAAACAAGTCTGTTAGTACTCCTGACCTCCCAACAAAACTGTCGTTGTTTTTTTATATTGAGCAAATCGGATTTCTTAATAGATCCCACGAAGATCGTACCTCAGGTTTGTCCATTCTACATGAAGCCCCCTTGTTAACAATAGCTATTTGTTATCAATAAAGATTGCATGTTTTTATCTCTGATCCCTAGAACAAAAATGCTCATCAGTTGCATACAAAGTCGGGGGAAGGTTTTACCCATGAACATCCAAAGGAATGGCGTTTGCTCATACACAGACGCAACTTTATTATCCTGACTCTATGGATTTGAAGTTCCGAGCGTGACACGCTTTTATTTACCATATGCAGAAGCACGGACGACGAGAGGGCGACGGATCCTTATGTTGAGTACTCCTCGATTTTCACCAGATCTCTCTTAGTCCGATAGCTTCGACGCTAATACGTTTCCAGCGCCGTTACCACGGTGAAGAAATGGTGGGCTTTAGAGGGTGATGTGGCCGTGTAACATTCATCATGTATCTGTTCATTTGCGCAGTTTGCTGAATAGTTTTGAACATTTTGCTTTTTCTCTCTGTTTTTCTTAAACATTATACAACAGTTGCTGGACAAGCAATTAAGCGTGGAGTATGCGCAAGACGGACACTACTCCACGGGTTTGGTATTGTATTCCACAAATGAGAAGTTCTTGAAAAGAAACTATGTGCATGTACGTTTCGTTTCGATGTAAATACAGTGTAAGAGTTACAAGGGTCCGTCACTGAGGATCGGTCATACAGCTACGAAAGAGACAGGCTAAAATGCGGCAATGGGAGAGAAGAAATGAGAAATGCAGGTGAACTGTGTCAAAAAGTGCAAAAATAACAAAAGACGCTGGAGATACTGAAGGGCGTTTCTGGGAACTAGATCGCATGAAAATCTGGGTTACGTCTCTGGGAACTGCATTGCAGAAGGACGTCACTAGAATCTGAATGGTAGGAATGGCTGGGTGACGTCACTGGAAACTGGGTAGCAGGAAAGGCTTGGCGACGTCACTGAGATCTGGATAGCAGGAAAGGCTTGGCGACGTTTCTGAGAACTGGATAGCAGGAAAGGCTTGGCGACGTTTCTGAGAACTGGGTAGCAGGAAAGGCTTGATGAGGAAAGACTAGGTGACGTCTCTGGGAACTAGAGAGCAGATGACCGTCCCTGGAAGGTGGATGGCAGTCAACATGAATGATGTCAGTAGAACTGGATAACACGAGATTGGAAAAACTGGATAACAAATAAGTCTGGATGATATCACACCGAGATAAATGTGGACGTTGCTGCAGTTCGAGTAAGTCCAGTCCGTTTAGATATGGCAGCGGCTGGATCGACATGGGGACATCAGCGGGAACTGGATCGGAAGGATTGCGTGGCTGGGTGCAAGAAAACATATCATCGGGAAAAGAGAAAACGGTGGACGTCGACGGGAATTTAAAAAGGCAAAGCGTTGCCAGGAAACGAACGACATCGAGAGGAGCAGTGAATGCAAGAAGGCGTCATCAGGAGCTGGAGATGCGAGAAAACGTTTCAAGAGCCAGATATGTGGAAGAAGGGGCAATTTTTTACAATGGTTGTAGCTAGACGATTCGAAAGTGTTTTGAAAGGCGTTACTAGATCGATCTTCGCTTTCAGTAATTTTAAACGATATAGTTATTTCCGAACGCCAAAGATGGTTCTCTTTTTTCAAAGACTGGATAACGCACATTCCTGATGCGTTAAGATATGGCATGGAGTAAAAGAAATTACCCAGACGAACTCTAGCTTATATACAAAATAGCGCACCTCGCAACACCGCTAAAAAGGGTCCCTATTTACTTGTCTCCATACGAATGCAAAGTTAGACACTAGGACAGTTTTTAATGTGAAGAAAATCGTGCTCCCCGAAAGGGGCACTCTGGATTGGCACAAAAATTTAAAAAATGCTTACGTCTAGAAGTATTTATCCTTTACTGACAGATGACAGAAAAGATTACGTGTAGTATAAGAATAGATCCCACACTTAACTCCTAGCCAAAAGTTACAGGGGTCAAGAAAAGTTGAACTGTCTGTGGAGTCTCATTTTTTGGCGAAACGTGTTCTGGTTTCTCCAAGAGATCAGACCTTGATATATTCAATTAGTTTATTGAGGACAAATTCATTGATGGCACCAGCAGGATTCTGACTAAGCATCAATTATGGTTGACAGACAACAACTTTTAACTTTAACATCAATATTTGAGCAATTTGATGAAGTCATGTGGAAAAAAGTATTTGTAGGTGAAGTTGTTTATAGAGTACAAGATAAATACCCGTCCCAGTACAGGTAAAATAAATTATCCGAATTGCACCACTTTTATGTCCTCTTACAATGATTAAATTCAAGATATAATGACACCAAACCTTTCATCAAAATCAATTACATGATTTTGATTCTATAAAATGTTTAGAATTCAAGGCTTAAGCTTAATGGATCTTAAGAAGAAATTGAAATTCAGGTAATCTTATCTAATTACTGTCAAATGACTATCGAATAACCGGTACTACCACTTTTATGGTATTCGTACAGCGCCAGGGTTTCCTACTGAAAGTGGAAACTTGTGGAGAATACAAATTCGCATGCAGTCCTCAGTCAGCATGTATATCACGGTAAAGGGAGATGACCTACAGCGCCTAGTATTTCTAAATGGTCACGCATCTTATACTAACTAAGCTCAGTGTTGCTTAACTACGGCGATCTAACGGGAACCGGTAAGTCAGCGTGATTATGCCGTATTCTAATGATCATGATTGAAATTTAATGCAAATCTGAAATATTTGGATTTTCAAATGGAAGGTTGTACTTAAATTATGTCCCCTAAACCCTTTAAAATACTCCAAAGAAACTGAAATTAGTGGTAATATTTATTATTTGGTGAATAATATCTATTTTTTGATCTCACAAAAGACAGAGGTATCTGATTTTTCATGAATGACTTCCGCCCCCTTTTTTACCCACATTTGCCTCAAAAAAACAAAATTAATCTAAATATAGTATATATGTGGAACCCTTACGCTTAGCAGCTATATTCCAAAAGTCATAATGATCAGAATCGTGTACATACAAATATGCATATACCTAACTTTATATAAATAGAGATTAATGATTGATGATGATGATGATGATGATGATGATGATGATGATGATGATGATGATGATTATTTATTTATCTTGTGTTTTTTTGTGTTTTTTTCAGAATGCTTGTCACTTTGCGTAATACTTACCTTTATTTTGCAAATGTTGGTTCCCTACCGTGACCCAAATGAAGTAGAACACGTTTATATTCTTTTTCACGTCTGATTTCTGTTAGTTCAAACATGCGTCTTAAAGTAACGATATCGAGGAAGGTGATTGTTGCGCACATTTGCGATTAATATATATATATATATATATATATATATATATATTTGTATATATGTATATATATATATATTTGTATATATGTATATATATATATATTTGTATATATGTATATAGATATATATATTTGTATATATGTATATATATATATATATATATATATATATATATATATATACATATGTACATATATACAAATATTTACGTGAGCATGAAAAGTTAAGTAACGCTATCACGCTATTAAACTATTCATTATATGTCTGTGAGTAAGGAACAAATTGATAATAAAATAAAAACACACACACACTAAAAGATACAAGCACATACATAAACATATATATATATATATATATCAGTGTGTGTGCGTGTTATTTTATAAAGACGTGATTTCTGTCAGCTATCATTTAAAATCACGGCTTGATTTTTAAATTTCAAGTAAAATAGCTGTATATGTAATGTTTAGTATATAGATTCGTGGATAAGCATGTTAAAAAAAAAGAAAAAATCCTTCCAAAATTTAACTACACTCGAAAACTTGAAATCAGCTTATCGAACGATTGCTTCCAACTCAGTGTTGACGAAGCTTTCCTAGATCATTAGATTATTTTTATTTTTCCTTTATTCTGAATTTGTTACAAGTTCTTCATATGAGTTTTTGACATGTGAATACTTCAATTTTGCCAAAACTTTATCAGGACTCAATCTGGGACTTTACCGTATTTTTTCATCTCTGTGTATTTGATGTAACAAGTTCTTTCACAATTCAACAATATATAATGCTACTCTCTGATGATTGACAAAGTTGTACTAAAAAATACACATATCCGATTTTTGCCACGAAAGACGTGTACGGGATGAACGTTAATTTTGGAAATATTACTTTGAGCGTAAGATCGAAATACGGAAATAATGAGATTGTAAAAACTAATGACAATTATTGGTTGGAAATTATTCCTTATGGTCAGTTGAATGCAAAATTAAAAAATATATATTATCTGAATCTTGTAATACAGATTCATTGAGATTAAAATTGGAAACATTTCGGATATTATAAGGACTAGACATTTCAAAGAACATATATTCTTTGTAAAAACACATAAATATAGGTCGTTATATATATGTGTGTATATTGTACGTGTCAATAAGAGATTACAAGGGTTTATGCGCGTGCGTAACATATGCGCAGGCTCCTGCATCCTCTTTCCTCGAAGATTATTGATCACGACTAAAATTCATGATTGAAACTTTTTCTTCAAGTTGTTTGTTAAGTTCGATTTTTAAAAATATTTTTTGTTTTCTTTGTTTCATGCAACTGTTTCCATATAAGACAAATGATGAAGTTTTAAATTATATGCAGTTTCAAAGATTATATGTGCACTTATATTGAGTAGTAGTTCGTGTTTAATCCTCGACCGGCTATCAATGAAGGTCGAAATATGAATATAATCGTTGTTGAGAACATAAATCTGAAGACGAAATCAATCTAACTAATAACTAAATAATTGTTTAATAGTAAATTTGAAGTCCACATTGAAATTCCAGGATGTCTACTAGCTTAAGGATTTACATTAAGGGGATAGACGTTCAGAATAATATTTTTTTAATTCTTAAATATATAAGGGCGGAACCTGGAGCTAGACATTTTCTTTTAAATGGGTTATATTTGTATCCGATGGCTCTTTAAAGCTGTGCCTTGTATAGCTATTATTTTAATGTCACAGGAACTTGGCTTGCCGAGTATTGATTCAAGGTATTTTTTAGGTTTTGTTTGACCAATCCAGTTGCACCTACTGCAACTGGTATATTATAAATTTCTTTCTATGACCAAATGTTTTTCAGTTCATTTTTTTAGGTCTTTGTAGTTGGTTATTTTTCACGTTCGACTCTATTTAGTTCGTAGACTTTCGGGACAGCTACACCAATAATCAGTGCAGTATTTTCATTATTGTTTCATAATACAACTTCCGGTTAAATGGCCTTGTCTTTTATTTATATTCCGGCCAGTAAAACTTTGTTCTCTCTTGTAATCTGAAACTGATCTTAAAACGGGACATACACAGTTATACGTTTTGATGCAGATTCACCCTCAGAACTAAATTAAGATTCTACAATAGCAGCGTTTCGTCATCACTGCTATGTGGAAGTAAAACTTGGCATCTCAAAATCAGCCAAGACGCGTTTAATTCCAAGTATCTGAGAAAGTTGTAAGGATCAAACGGTGAAATCGAATTACAAACCGGGAGATTGAGACTGCACTTACTAACAGCTTATATCGTCAATTATCTGCAAACGACGCCTAGGCGGGCTCAGAGAATTGCTAACCAAATGCTTCAGTAAACCCCTGATTGTAAAAGAAGAATAGGAAAATGAAAATAGAATTGGAAGCAAACAATCGTCAGATTTGCATTTATTAATTTGCATTTATTTCAATCATTACTTATCCGGATCAAATCACCTAAAAACGTAAAAATAAAAGAAGTTATTAACCTTAAGTTTCAAAATGTACAAACAAAAAGAATACAAACTTCTAATTGACATCCCTGCATCCGTCCAACATCTGGTAGTTACAGCTTAGAAAGTTTTGAACCACTTTTATGTTACGTTACGAAGATTAAAATAAACATATAATCACACTAAATCTTATATCTAAAACCTTTATTTCAATCTTTATAAATAATTATTTCATGACTTTTATTCAAGAAAATAATTTTAATTTGAAACATCAGCTTAAATGGTCTTGAGAAGAAATTGGAATTTAGGTAATCTTGCTTTATTGGTGTCTAATGTTTATGGATCAAATTTAATGCAAATCTGAAATATTTTAATTTTCAAATGGATGGTTATACCTATATTATGCCCCCTACAAATCATGTAAAATACCCCAAAGAAACTGAAATTTGTGAAATATTTATTAATTGATGCCTAGCAGTTCTTGTTAAAATTTCACAAAATTCGGAGGTATCTGAATTTGTACAAAGGACTTCCATACTCTCTTTGCTCTATTTTCATAAAACTAAATGTTTCTAGCAGGTTTGTTCCAAAATTCATAATACTCGGTTAATTAGTGTAGATAGAAATATATAAACATATACACATATCTAACTTCATATAAATAGAGATATATGATCTTCTTTAATCTCGCATGTTACAAGTACTTCCGCTATAAGTCAACCACATCAGTATATTTACAAATTCCTTCGAAATGCGCATGACTGAACGAACAACTAATAAAACAATTCTGCTGTTTCATTCGTCAATAATCCTTTTTTTTGCTTCTCGTCTTAACTTTTCATTTCATTCTATTTCATTTCTTTTTAATCTCGACTTCTTTTTTATGTTCCATTTTTTCCCCTTCACTCATCTAATTTTATTTCTGTTCGCCGTCGAATTTGTTTGGGCTTAATGTCAACACCTTATTAGCAAGAGCAGAAATTTCATATGATATTAAAATAGCCAAGTGAAATCCACGTTTTTCGTATGCGTCATCGGACACGAAATCTAAAGCTGGAATAGCAACAAGAAGAGACAAACAAATTAATAAAAATAAAAACGAAAGAAAATATAGACAAGGGGAGAGAAGCAGACATGTTTATCTTCGAAACTGAAACTCTAAATAAAAAAACCCAAAAAGATTAAAATCAGGAACGCGTATTCCTAAGATGCACGAGTTTAGCAATCACAATCTATTATTATACTAAGCTGAGTTAACCAATGTTTGTTTCCCTAAGATATTTTCCTATATATTTTTATCACACAAAAACATTTTCCTTGGTTTCAGGATTGAGTTATGTTAAATCAATGTAATTCTTTTAATAAGCTGTTATCTCATCTAGTTCCAGTCTATTTCCTTCACCATCTCTAACTGTATTTTGTTTGGTCGCCTATTGGTCTAATTTGATACAGCTTCCACCACACACGAAGCCTTCCCCTCTCTATCTCGCTTTGTTTATTAGGTAATAAAACTAACTATAAAATAAAAGATTAGACTAGCGCATTACAAACAATGTATAATATCACTACAGTCTATGGTAGATTAGACTAGTGCATTATAAACAATGGTAGATTAGACTAGTGCATTATAAACAATAGTAGATTAGACTAGTGCATTATAAACAATAGGAAATATCACTACAGTCTATGGTAGATTAGACTAGTGCATTATAAACAATAGTAGATTAGACTAGTGCATTATAAACAATAGGAAACATCACTACAGTCTATGGTAGATTAGACTAGTGCATTATAAACAATGGTAGATTAGACTAGTGCATTATAAACAATGGTAGATTAGACTAGTGCATTATAAAAAATAGGGAATATCACTACAGTCTATGGTAGATTAGACTAGTGCATTATAAACAATAGTAAATTAGACTAGTGCATTATAAACAATGGTAGATTAGACTAGTGCATTATAAACAATAAGAAATATCACTACAGTCTATGGTAGATTAGACTAGTGCATTATAAACAATAGTAGATTAGACTAGTGCATTATAAACAATAGGAAACATCACTACAGTCTATGGTAGATTAGACTAGTGCATTATAAACAATAGTAGATTAGACTAGTGCATTATAAACAATAGGAAACATCACTACAGTCTATGGTAGATTAGACTAGTGCATTATAAACAATAGTAGATTAGACTAGTGCATTATAAACAATAGGAAATATCACTACAGTCTATGGTAGATTAGACTAGTGCATTATAAACAATAGTAGATTAGACTAGTGCATTATAAACAATAGTAGATTAGACTAGTGCATTATAAACAATAGTAGATTAGACTAGTGCATTATAAACAATAGTAGATTAGACTAGTGCATTATAAACAATAGGAAATATCACTACAGTCTATGGTAGATTAGACTAGTGCATTATAAACAATAGTAGATTAGACTAGTGCATTATAAACAATAGTAGATTAGACTAGTGCATTATAAACAATAGTAGATTAGACTAGTGCATTATAAACAATAGTAGATTAGACTAGTGCATTATAAACAATAGGAAATATCACTACAGTCTATGGTAGATTAGACTAGTGCATTATAAACAATAGTAGATTAGACTAGTGCATTATAAACAATAGTAGATTAGACTAGTGCATTATAAACAATAGGAAATATCACTACAGTCTATGGTAGATTAGACTTGTGCATTATAAACAATAGTAGATTAGACTAGTGCATTATAAACAATAGGAAATATCACTACAGTCTATGGTAGATTAGACTAGTGCATTATAAACAATAGTAGATTAGACTAGTGCATTATAAACAATAGTAGATTAGACTAGTGCATTATAAACAATAGTAGATTAGACTAGTGCATTATAAACAATAGTAGATTAGACTAGTGCATTATAAACAATAGTAGATTAGACTAGTGCATTATAAACAATAGGAAATATCACTACAGTCTATGGTAGATTAGACTTGTGCATTATAAACAATAGTAGATTAGACTAGTGCATTATAAACAATAGTAGATTAGACTAGTGCATTATAAACAATAGGAAATATCACTACAGTCTATGGTAGATTAGACTAGTGCATTATAAACAATAGTAGATTAGACTAGTGCATTATAAACAATAGGAAATATCACTACAGTCTATGGTAGATTAGACTAGTGCATTATAAACAATAGTAGATTAGACTAGTGCATTATAAACAATAGTAGATTAGACTAGTGCATTATAAACAATAGTAGATTAGACTAGTGCATTATAAACAATAGTAGATTAGACTAGTGCATTATAAACAATAGTAGATTAGACTAGTGCCTTATAAACAATAGTAGATTAGACTAGTGCATTATAAACAATAGGAAACATCACTACAGTCTATGGTAGATTAGACTAGTGCATTATAAACAATAGTAGATTAGACTAGTGCATTATAAACAATAGGAAACATCACTACAGTCTATGGTAGATTAGACTAGTGCATTATAAACAATGGTAGATTAGACTAGTGCATTATAAACAATGGTAGATTAGACTAGTGCATTATAAAAAATAGGGAATATCACTACAGTCTATGGTAGATTAGACTAGTGCATTATAAACAATAGTAAATTAGACTAGTGCATTATAAACAATGGTAGATTAGACTAGTGCATTATAAAAAATAGGGAATATCACTACAGTCTATGGTAGATTAGACTAGTGCATTATAAACAATAGTAAATTAGACTAGTGCATTATAAACAATGGTAGATTAGACTAGTGCATTATAAAAAATAGGGAATATCACTACAGTCTATGGTAGATTAGACTAGTGCATTATAAACAATAGTAAATTAGACTAGTGCATTATAAACAATGGTAGATTAGACTAGTGCATTATAAAAAATAGGGAATATCACTACAGTCTCTGGTAGACTGTTGATGACATCTTCATCAACCACTGAAAGAGTGTGGAATAAATCCGTGAAGTGTTCGGTCAATCATTTTGTGGCAACTTTTGTTGTATTTATATTGTACTTAAAAGAATTACACACTGATGTGTGAAGATATTATGATATAGTTTTATTGTCGGCGGCCGTGAAGGAGTGTGGGATTTCGCTGTGAATGTAGCCATGGACTCAGAGTGTTTTATTCGGCGACGGGGTGTTTCATTCTGCCGCTAACTTCGTACAGGTGGTTCCGATTAACACTTATTTTATTTTTGACAATCCACCAGATTTGTTTTCTCCAGCCAAGTGCCTCAACTTCAACGAACAATTATCTTACTTTTGAAAATCAATCATGTTATGCTTTTTTTCTTCAGACCAGGTACCTGTCTGTGCTAATTGCACTTAGTTCTGTGTAATGACCCGTATCGTACACCCAGCTTGAATATTTAACATTTTTACAGAGCTAGAACCTGTCTGTAGAACTGAGTGATGCTATATATGATAACTGAGTAGCGAAGACCTAATTGATCAAATTTTATATTGTTTTGGTATTTTTCCTATCGATTACCATCTGCGTTTTAGAGACATCAAGTCACAACTGGTTGTTCTCTTTACTTCGCTGTAGTGACGATTTTAGACACCTACAATCTAGTTGAAATTATACGTTTTTTGTCAGGTGCGTCGTTGATATTACTTGCACGAGCTTGTTATCTTGAAATCGTTCTTATCGAAGCAGCCGTGATGATTTCGATCCTTAGAACCAGTAGCCTCTGCGCTGGATTTGTAGACTCGAGTCGTAAAATGAG
This sequence comes from Sepiola atlantica, assembly GCA_963556195.1. NCBI lineage: Eukaryota > Metazoa > Mollusca > Cephalopoda > Sepiida > Sepiolidae > Sepiola > Sepiola atlantica. The sequence continues at coordinate 45,860,603 of OY744547.1, read as the reverse complement.
TCAACGCCATCTTCGCATATACTTACGTCCTTTAGTCTGCATGTATCAATGCGCTTAGATACTTTTACCATTAAATGAGAGCTTCATTTTATTTCGATAAATGCTACCATAATACAGTGGGTTCTCCTTCTGACTTGGCTCTTACTTTCGGCGGTGACACAATTCTGCTCCAACGTTACAAAAATTGGTTGGCCTTCTGGTTGACTTGTTATTCGAGCCATCTAAACATTGCATTTCGGCTGCAAACAAAGCAAGGAGCACCTTGCAACCTCACTCCTGAAATATTTATCCCTCTTTACGCCTCTCTCGTCAGACCATTTGTAGAGTATGAAGTCCAAGCTTTTGTTTCATATCTAATACGTTATATCCAGCATCTGGAGAGAGTTCAAAGACTTGCTACTCGAATGGGGCAGGGATTATGGGACTTGTCCCATTGAAAGCCGATTCAAAAAGAAGAACATTTTCTCCCTTGAGCGCTGATGATTACGTGGTTATCGCATTTTTGGCCTACAATCTCCTTAATGACTATCTATTCCTCACCCTCGCAACAAAAAGGGATCTATGCGGGCATCATCAGAATATTTTCCACCGCCGATTTCGATTGAAGCGGAGAGCCGCTTTCTGAATGAGGATCCCGGGATCTTGGAATGGACTTCCAACGACGCAGCAATTCAAGGCGAAATTTTCTATGGCCTACTGTATGTTCTTTCTGTGTAAATGTCTACTACCCTTCCCCTACATGGCAATTAGAGCATGCTTTTTTATTGTTTTCCAAATTTATTGAATTGAATTTAAGTGAATTGGACATAACTGTGCGAATGGAAAAACTCACTCCGCTTATACATATTTTTCGCTCTTTCTTACTCTTCCAGAATAAGGTATATCAAGTCCCGTCTGTATCAGTTGACCCTCTTATACTGAGCTAAGTCCTTCCTAACGATACCTGTTCGCAGAGTATTTGTGAATTTGAACAAACATTTGGGTAAGTCAGTGCTACTCACCAGTTGTCTGATCAGTCACTTATAACCGCGTCGAATAATGTTGATGTTTGATCAACTGTGCAGTGACATTAGATGGCTATCAGCCGCAACAAGTGTAAAATAATGGCTATGCGTTCCAGCCTGTCAAGCCTGCACACGTCGTCATTTCTATACTGCCATGAGAATTTTAAAGACATCTGTACTCGTAGATGAAAATGTTATTGCGCTTGTATTATGCGTACAGAACGCCCCTCCCTTTCTCTTTAAATGCTTACATCGGTGAAAAGCGGAGACAAGATAACTGAAATACTACGGAGAGCGCAAGTTTTGCATCAAATCTTTCATCTCCTTGATGGATAATCTAACAAGATATAAGGGTTGATCTCGTCCAATCGGAAGACCTCGCGGCTGTGATTTAAACCAGGTATTTCACCGTCTCCAAATAATAAAATAAATCAGAATGTAGAGCATAGCAAAATGAAAGCAATATTATTTAATAGAGAATAATCAGAATTTTAAAATTCTTATGGTATCATGTCTTTTTCTAGTCCTTAACTCCTTTAATTAACTTTTTATCCGAACATTTATCAGTCAAAGAATTTTATATGCTGTTAGCAAGCACATGGTATGCCAAAATCAAGAACCCAGAGCAAGCAGAACAACCTCAATCACAAAACTGGCGAAACATTTTGGACATGACTGTCTTACAAATGAGGCAGAAACAGACAACAATCCTGCCACAGAAATAGCCCGCAAAAAGCCACCAGAAATACACACAATACCTTCCATTCCAGAAAACTGGAAGAATGGGACAACAAACAACGTGCTAAGTTTTTTCTTAGGTGCATCATCCCAGGAATATATAGATAAGGAAGGCTCTGTAGACTGGCTGAAAAGAGGATCTCTCCATTATGATCAGGAGAGAATGATAATGGCTGCTCCAGATGAAGGCTTGATGACCAATGCCTTTAAAAAGATGAGTGGTCTCAGCCACAATAACCAGTGCAGATTCTGCCACACAAAATTAGAGAGTGTGAGCCACCTGACATCCAGTTGTAAGGTTCTCCTGGGGGATGGCTATTATACGATGCGACACAACGGAGTGTGTAAATATATTTACTGAAGTATTTGTAAAAAGTTGAATATCCAGTGTAACAGCAAGTCCTGGGAGCATATACCAGAAAGAACAGTTGGAAATAATTTATACACCATCCACTGTGACGATGCAATCCCTACAGCTACATATCTAGAAAACGGAGCTGTTAAACCTGACATCGTAATATAGGACAAAAGGGAGAAAGTAGCAACCCTAGTTGAAGGCAGTCTCCCTAATGATGCAGGATAAAACAGAGCTGAAAGGGGAAAGATTACGAAATACCAAGGTCCTATGTACGACATAAAAAGAAACTGGAATCTTAGGTAGATCTCCATCATACCAGTAATTATAGGAGCAACAGGACTAATGAACAAAATTTCAAAAGCTATCTGGCGAGTATACCCGGTGAACCGAGTGCAAATATCTTAAAAAGATATCTAGGTTGGAGTGTCTGAAATAGCCGGTGAATGTCTGGCGTCCGGTAGGACGCCCCATCTCCAGCAAAAACGGAGAGATGAGAAAAATATAAACATAAAAATAAATATATATATATATATATATACTAGACAAAATATGATCCGCTGTGTCACCCATTGAACTAGTTTTAATAAAATTAGTGAGTTTTCTAAGCAAGTTTAACATTTAAAAACATGTGAAATTAGCATGTTTCTTCTCGTTTTAGTGTCTCTGTTTGTCTCGTTTTCTCTCAAACTAAGGTTAAATACTATCACCGATATTCCAATTTGGTTATAATGGCTATTTCAATATTTGTATTTATTACTTTCGGCGGTTAATATACAGAGAGACTAAAATATATACAGAGATTAGGGAAGCAAAATTATGAATGAATGAATGAATGAATGAATGAATTGATGAATTGATGATGATGATGATGATGATGATGATGATGATGATGATGATACTACTACTACTACATACATACATACATACATACATACATGTATACATTTCTCTGACTCTCATCGTTACATAACCGGTGTTGTAGAATTATTTGCACCATTCGTTTTCAGATTAGAATTTAAACGACCAAATTGCTGGTGTTTGATTTCTTAATAATGTAAACATGAAACGGAATGTCTGAATTGACTTCCAGTATTTTTATTAATTTTGCACCCAGTTTAGAATCTGTTTTTTAAGAAATACAAACCAGTTTTATCGCTTCAAAAACAAACGTGATATTCGGTTCGCAAGTTCGGCTGCCCTAAATTTACTTTTCATTCCGTTCAATAATTCAAACCGTTCCGTGTTTTAGATGCGTCTTCACATATCTATAACAGGGCTTTGTCGGTCGGTCTGTCAGGCTTCTGTTTGGAACATCATTTTTGTAACTAAGCGCTCAGATTGAATGCCAACCTCTAATGAATGGTTTCGTTCTTGTTGTTCTAATTGAAAACATTTAGACCTCGCGTACTTCATTACAGTCACGGAATTGGTAGCTTTTTGGTTTCTGCTCTTATTGAAGAAAAGGGAAGGAATAAGAGAGTAAATGAAAGAGAAAAAGGAAGAGGAAGAAGATTAGAAAGAGGACAGAAAAGGCAAAGTAGAAGAAAAGAAGAACAAGAAAGTAAAAAAAGAAGCAGAAGTGTTAGAAAAATTAGAGGAAATAGAAGAGAAAGAAGTAGTAGAAAACAGAGGAAGAAGTAGAAAAGAAAATCAATAAGAGGTAGAAGAAGAAGTTGTAGAAGAAGAAGAGGAAGAAGAAAATGAAGTGTAAAAGAATAGAGAAGTAGAAGAAGAGGAAGAACAAGTAGAAAGAAAACAGTAGAAAAAGAAAGGAAATATTAAGGAGTAGAATAAGAGAAACAGAAGTAGAAAAAAAGTAAAACGAAGAAAAAATAAAAATAAAGAAGAACAAGAAAGAGAAGGAGGAAATAAGAGGAAAAGAAGCTAAAGCAGTAGAAGAAGGGGAGGAAAAAGTAGTAGTAGTGATTTACTTCTCTCCAGGAGTTAGGCACAAGGCCAGTTTTTATCTTACTCCCACAAGTAAGATGTGACCCAAGGTCGGGTCTGGAAAGTGGGGTTTAAAAATTGCCTGGGCAGCCCCGTTGGCATTCACCGGTAGGGGCGCCTCAGGCAGTAAGCAATAAACTTACTCCTCCCCAAAGAGGGGAGGCGAAGCCTGGGAGGCTGGACCTCCTAGAACTGCACAGGACAGATTCATAGACAGGCGTAAATCAAGCCCCGAAGGCCAAGACAATACCAGTCTATGGGGTGCAGTATCCATCGGAACAGATACTACACTTTGATCCTAGCCAAAAGGCCAAGTGAGGAAAAAGTAGTAGTAGTAATGATAGAAAAACATAGAGAAGTCGACGGAAAGGAAGAACAAGAAAAAGAAAAGAAAGATATAGAAAAGGAAGGAAAATTAGAGAAAAAAGAAGAAAAGGGAGATGTAGCATTAGTAGTAGTAAAAGAGGAAGAAGAAGACGAAAAGAAGACGAAAAAAAAGAAGAAGAAGTAGAAGAAGACAGCGACAACAGCCACTAAACAAGAACCAAATAGATGTCACGTAATTTGTTAAAGCCTAGACTGGTTACGATTAAACATAATTGAAATGAAAAATCAGTGTACAGTATGAAACGGTCTGATATGAACTGAACCTTTATTTAATTCACAGAGATAAATTGTTCTCGTTCCGTAAACGATGACCGGGTAGATGTTAAAATTAATTATCATGAAATTCCGTATAGTTTCCGGAGTATTGCGTAAAGATCTATATACGAAACTGTTCTGTCCGTCTATTGATCTGTCACACATTTTTTAGCATTAATTGCGCAAACTGAATGGACGCATGTTTGTGTTCGTTGGTTCGTTTTGCATCTGGGCGTCACACTTAAATGGGGTAAGTCCAGCAGATCTAAGGAGGAGACACAATTCTGCCTGTTCGAGTTATTCTTACACTACTCAAGTTATTGTACGAAATTAAAAATCTACTATATTGTCTTTTGGTATGGAAGGAATGTTGAGATTAAAAACGTCTCTCAGAATAACCCGATTCTCGAGCCGAATTCCCGCCCAAACCTGATGTACGAGCCAAAAGGTCATGGTAACTGCAGATAAATTATCATAAAATTCTTCCACAGAAATCAGGAAGCTGGTTCCATTACATGTTTTATCCATTCACTACATTCTTCCTCTCAAAGAATTCTACTTGACCCTTGCCGATTCTGTAATCTAAAGGGAATCTGAAATTTTAATGACTCGATTGAATTAAGCGCCATTTTATTTTGGCCGATTTGATAAGAGGGTAAATATCGAAAGATGTAGGGTTTGTATCAATGGGGTCATCTAGAATGTAAGAAGAGAAAACAAGAGCGAAAGAGAGATTCAAAATATTTCTTATCAACATTATAACAAAAGCAACTTTAACTCCTTCAAAATGTCTCACATTTTAAAAGTAATTTTACGTGAGGAATTTTTTTGTTTTGCGGGATATCAAAAGTGACGTGGATTATTTAATGCCCAAATAATATATCCATTTTAAACAATTTATTTACTCTCTTGATTTGTATGACGTTATAACAATTATATGCATATCAATCTAACATCTTGTGGTACTTAAAATGTTTGACCTAAATCGCAGTTAAGCTGACATATCAGTGTAAATACCTACAATCTTTAGACTAACAGCAAAATCCTACTCTAAAACCGTAGAGGCCGCAGATACCGGATAACTTGCTACTCTAACAGTTTCTTTCCTCGGACCACTTGTCATTTAGAATTCTCTCCCTGCTCCCTGTTTCCCCCACCATACATTCATGCATTTAAATGTAACGTGAACAAAGATCTTTCTGCCCAACTCTCAACCCAAGTGGCCTCTATAAACATGGCCCTTATTACACTAGCCCCTTACCTTACACTTGAGTGGTAATATGCATTGTTTGAGTTGAACAAAAAAAAATCAAACTTTGATTCTACCCAGCAATTTTTTATGTTTTATTGTTGTATAATGTTATAGGCACTATCATCATGTATTTCGCTGCCACTTTTTGAAATAATTATCTAGTACCGCCCGGACAGATGGGAAAATGGAAGCCTTTTTCAATTACAGCCGAAATATATAAAAATCGTCAAGGAAAATGACGGTTGCTTTTCTTTACAACTTTGATACTGAAATAAACAAAACGCTGTCGAGTTTGTATTTATGGGATCATTTAAGAAGTAAAGAAAGAAAAAGAGGGGGGGCAGCGATTCAAAATATTTATGTTAGTATTATAATAAAATTCCAACAAAATGTCCCACATATTCATTTTTTCTGTTTTGTGGGACATCAACACTTGGGACAGTTATTTAATGCAAAAAATCCTTTGAAATCATCTTTTTATTGGTCTTATTTTTTACTATTGGGTCACGACTTATAAAAGCCAATAGCCACTCGAAGATAAGGGGTAAATAGATGGAACGATTGTCTGTCGAAAGATGAGGAAACATCGATGGTCTGAACTATGTTTGATTACTTATGGGGGCAGTTTATAACAAGTGTTTTCTGACATTGAATTTGAAGACGACCAATTTGTGACCTGCAGGAAAGCAGTCCCGCGATAACGTGTTCCAGAGATGGAAAGCCATTGCAAAAAAGCTATGTCAATAGAAATTCTACCTGATTGTAGACACATGGATGAAGAAAGGAAAGTTTGTTTCCGTTTTTGTATCAAGACGAGTTCTTGCTGTTAATGATTACAATGAGGAACCAGAAATTTTAGCTCAGTTGAGCATCTTCCATAGAGTAGAGAGAGGGACTAGCAACGTCTTTTGTGAGAAAAGAGGCAGTAAGGATGAGAAAAGATCATCTCTAGTTTTCAAATTCGATGTTGCAATCTGTTAAGGCGGAAGAAAGTGCGATGGTGGAACTTAATTAGATGTGATAGCACACTCCATTTTTTCTGTGTTATGGTATATCAATTATAAGAATATCAATCTGAAATCAGAAATAAGCCTTAGAATAAAAAACAGGAAGAAAACTTAAACAAATAAAAAGATGAAATGAAAAATCAAAAGAAATCAACAAGATTAGATCTAAATGACATAACACCCACCACCACCATCCACCTAGATTTAAGCCAGACTGAAGATTGTGTTTTCCTCCACATTGAAACATCCAGCATGATATTGACACGTCGATGCCACCTACTAACACACATCCAGACATGAGCCATGAGTTTCTTTACCTCCTTTTCCACTTTATATTATCTCCCCCTTTTCCCCTCTCCTCTTTTTTCTTATATACTAAACGAGTTTATTTTTTATTTTATTTTAATTCATTTTATATCACATTAGATTTTCAACGGTCTCAAATCTATCCACGTGACTTTCCTAATTATTTTTCCTTTCTTTTTTTTTCTCTACCATTTCATTCTTTCCAAATATGATCTGAGGTAAATATCAGATTTTAATTCTACCTGATGAGATTGACATGCCAGTGTCGCAGATTGTGTACATGTGTATATAAATAAAAAATAATCATATATATAAAAGCTCTATTTGATATTAAACACTTGTCACCGTTGGATAGCTAAATAAACAGTTATACTTTTAACACTTATTTCGGCGGCTTGACGAGCGTTCAACTTAATGAAAGGAACGATGCATTTATAGCTAGCGACGTCATGCTGTGTAAATACTACACTTACAGTGTTCATCTAGAGAGTTTTCTAGCGGCTACAAATAATAAATATTTATGTTTTGTTTATTATCTATGTACGTAACGTTTCGTCCTTTTTAATCAGGACTGATCAGCATAGAGATATAACTATTCACTACTGGTCGCGTGATTTGAAAATCCGGGCTACGAGTATTTTACAACTCAAATCCCGACACCTAGAACCATTTGGCCACCGCTGTATAGCTAAATAAACAGTGATAATTTTAACACTCATTTCGGCGGCCGGACGTCATAAGAGCGTTCAACTTAATTAAAGGAACGATGCATTTATAGCTAGCGACGTCATGCTGTATTAATACTACACTTACTATGTGTTCAAACTAAAACATACTTAGCAAATTCCTCTGGTTAATCTAGTTTAAGAATATATATGTGTTATATCGTAGTAATAACAATAAATAAATAAGAACACAAGACATGAATAGAAAGAAAAGGAAATGTATTAAGAATAATTAGTTATATACAATAAGTCAGTCGCAAATACAGGCTCTAGAAAGACGTGCTATAAGCGGTTCGCTTAGCGGTTCCCCTTTGGTTAGTACTATGTGTCGACTTTATAGTAAACTGACGAATCCATCCTGTCACTATGGGTAAATCCGGATTAGTCCACAACACCTGCTCCTTACGATTTATTTTCTTCCTTGAAATATATCTATTCCTCTTTGGGTCAATCTCTAGACGTTCTGTTGAATGTTTCTTTCTTTTCTTTGAACGTCTTACTTTAGTAGCAGGAGTGGTAATAAAGTTTTCAGAACTCATTACATCAAATACATCGTAAAGTACCTCAATAGGCTTCTCATGTGAGGTTTGTTTTTTCCACGTATCTGCGTCTAAACTGATTTACATGACGCTTGTTTTCCTACTTCAGACCCCGAACCATGTATATTAGGCCTCCGATTCTCCTGGTGACAATCCCGTCTTGCCAGAACATTTTACCCTTTCTGTATGATAAAAAATACTTTTTCACCAACATTCAAATGTCTGGTCTTACCATCCGTGTTTTAAAAATGTTTTTTCTTCATTGACATCAGTTTATCAAAGATAGTTTTAATTTTATCTTGCGAACATCATATCCGCCGGTGCCATGTTCGCCGCAATGTTTCTATTCGGTGTTACCCTGTAAACTCTGAATAATTGTTGGATCGTCCATTCGTCGTTTACTTTACCTCCAGCTTTTCTTAATGCCCTTTTGAAACTATCTACAAACCATTCTGCCTACCCGTTTCTTCTCGGGTAACGCAGGCGTAGTAATATGTTCTACCCCAAAGTTTTAGCAAAACATTAAACTCTTCTGATGCTTATTGGGTTACATTATCTGTGACAATTCCATCAGGTAATCAAGACCTGACAAACAGTTCATGCAAAAACATTATTGTTATGGATGTTGGCTTTTTGCATTTTAGAATCTCTGGCCATTTTGTTAAACTGTCCACCACGATCAAACAATAGGCACCATTTAGCAGTCCAGCAAAATCTAAATGTAGTCTAGACCATGGCGTGTCCACTTTCGGCCATGATGCTGTCATTATTTGTGGTGCTTTTGTTGCTAGAGCACAACCTCTACAGCTCTTAACTGTCCTCTCTATGTCCTAGTCCATACCTGGCCAAAAAAACGTATGAACGCATAAGCGATTTTATTTTTTACATGATGGGGAACCACAATAAAATTCCTTAAACAGTCTCTTTTGTAATGCCATTGGGATCGCGACGCGCACGGCGTACATTAAAACTTCGTCACAAATTAGATAGTTATTGCTTACCGGCGAATTTATTTTTTCTCATTTGTTTGCACTTTACTTCATCCATTATGTTTTTAATAAAATTATCATTTTTTAGATTTTATTTGTATTTCTTGCGCAGTCACTGAGAGTTCGCGTACGGTGCTAACCAGTACTTCTTTTATTTCCCTTTCAGATTTGAGTGATGCGATTACTGTATCTTCCATTGGTTCACAATATTTCGGAATTAATTGGGACAAGCCGTTTGCATGGCTTAACTTTGAAGAAATATATTTCATTTTTAAACCATAATTTAGCAGAATAGTACCCCATCGCTGTAATCTATTTTCTTTATCAACTGGGATCTCTTTCTTTGATCCAAACATCGAAAGTAATGGGCGATGGTCCGTCGGTAAAATAAGTTTACGGCCATGGATAAACGTGTGAATGTTTTAATCCGGAAATGATGCATAAACTTTTCTTTTCTAGATCTGGCTATAGTTTTTTTTTTCAGTCGAGATTAAACCTCATCTCGCATGAGCAATGACTTTTGTGCACCCTAAATTGTCTTTATCGAGTAGTACGGCTCCGATGTGGTAATTATTCGCATCAGTAGCCAAACTTATTTCTAATTTCGGGTTATAATGTGTTAAAAAAATTCTGATGTAAGCACATCCTTTATCTTTTGAAAAGCCTTCTGGCAATTTTCCCTCCATTGCCATTTTTTATCTTTTTTTAGCAATTCGTTCAACGGGAAACGTAAAGCTTGCATATTATTGATATATATCTGATAATAATTAGCAAGACCTAGAAATGATTGCAACATTTGGCGGGGCGGGCATATTTTTAATTGTACTAGACCTTTCTGGATCGGGTCTGCCTTTTGTATCTATAATTTGTCTTAAATATTTTATTTTTGACATACAAAATTCGCATTTATCCTCGCTTAGATTAAACCTATATTCAGCGATGTTTTAAAAAACCTAATTCACATTTTCAATGTGTTGTTCAACGGTCTCGCTTTTTACCAATATATTGTCTAAGTACGCCATAGCGTAATCCAAACCCGCTAACATTATCCATTATTTTTTTTAAACATACATGGTACCACTTTCACTCAGACAATTAAACAAATACAACCCCATATGCGTATTTATAGTTAGCAATTGCGTACTCTCTTTCTCGACTTCTACTTTCAGATACACATCTGATAGAACATTTTTCCTCGATTTAAACTGGCAAAATGTCTTCTGCGATAGACAATGGATATTCATGCATTTTCAGGCACACATTCAAGCCTGTTGAGAAATAAGTACAAGCGCGAATTTTTTTTTCATGTAAACTGTGGGTGACGCCCACTATGAATATTGTACTCGTCCAAGTACCCCATTTGTTATAGGTGATCGAGTTTTTGGTATATCGATTCTACAACTGCATAGGGTACACTACGCTTTGGTTTGAATATTGGGGTAGCATTTTCCATTACCTCCAATTTGACTTTCGTTTTTGTGCATCTGCCAAAACCTTGTGAAAATATCTCAGGGAAATCTTTTTTTCAGAGTCTTCTTAAGTTTTTCACTTTTATATTTGTGTTTGGGAGAGGGCCTTAACCGAGTTGCAGAATGAACTTATCGGTAAATCCCACAAGTCACATAAAGCCATCCAGTTGGTACCGAATAAATCCGAAGTATTTTTCAGCACAGACTTTACACGTTTTACCTCCAAAAGAAATATTGCACATAAATTCTATGAAATTCAGCTTTCTGCCAGTTTCTCCGGTTGCGACCTTTTCGTCGAGAACCAATGTTGGTTTTCTATTTTTTTTTTCCAGGAGTCTTCACAAGTCGCTACTAGTGTCTATCTGAACACGAATATTTTTGTTGTTCATTTTTATATCACCATATTTTCTTTCATGATATCCGCCGCCATTTTTCGTGGAAATTACAGCATTTACAAAACTCTTAGCGCTCGACCTTTTTTCTCTACACAAATGCATTACATGCCCTAACCTTCCACAAAAATAACAAACTGTGTTTTTAAATGGACACGTGCTTTTTATATCAAATCCTAAACACGAAGTGTATGTCTGGTTTCCGCTTCTGCATGTTTTCCCATGTTTTTTGGTTTCGACTTTTGTGTGCTTTCTGCGTAGCGACGAATAGGTTTCAAATGAAGTCTATTTTTAACCGTCTCTACTGGCATATCAGACCTGAGTTGCGTCTTTTTGTTCAATATTCACCGAATCGTATCGCATGCTTACGATGCTATTACATTCGTCAACAATCGCTTGCAACGTTAAATTAGGGTTCTGCTCCAACTTCGTCAAGATTATCGCCCTTATCGCGGAATCTTTGCTTGCAGTCAAGCCCTGCACAAAAATAGACATTGGAATCTGTCTGCAGTCAGTTCGTCGAGTTTAAACTGCTGGCACTCTCTATTTACGATTCCGGCATAGCTAAAAATATCATCGTCGTCTCTGTTAAGTGTAAACATTTCTAACGTAGGTTGAAAAGGGACGACTTTTCGCCAAAAACATTTGTCAGGATTTGCACAGTTTCATTAAATTAAATATTTCCCGGTACTCTTGGTAGAATATAATTGCAGTACCTATCATGGCACGCCGGAAATAGGCGAACCGTTTTTTCTTGCGACCATTCTTCCTTGAAAATGTCGGCAAACCTCCGAAAGTAGGCAAAAAATAGAACCATTTTCTGAGTCATACGTGAATTCTCCAATCGTATTCGTAATCGTATCTGGTGAAAGAAATCCCGCTTGCTTCGGTTCTTGTGTTCGCTGCCTTTTTTCAAACCTTTCGTCATTTATTTGCTGTTGTTCCACTTGTATTTGAAAAATTGGACTATAATTGGCTGCAATTCCTCCATTTTTAAAAAATATTTTGCTTTGTTTTTCCTCAGACAACTATTGTTGTTTAAAAACACGCTGTAGACTTTTATAAAAGGAAAGATATTACGTACAGTCCAAATACAATGAAGCTAAATATTTTTTCTTCTCAAATCCTTTTAAAAAGTTACTGTCAAATTGTAAAAACAATTTGGTTGGTAATTTCCTTTGGCAAAACAAAAAGAATTGTTCTTACTTGAGAAGCGATTCCTTCTGTCTTTGTAATGTTACCGTCGAGGGTTCAAATTCACTGTTCGGGGAAAAAATTGTTTTTCACGAATATCACTAATTTGTTATAGTAAAGCAAATCATTTTTCCCGTGAGTCCTGATCGAAAATCGTCAATTTGTTATGTGTTAATAAACTGGATTTTAAATCGTAATCTCTCGCCGTCAATTTGTTATAACGTTGTAATAACAATACATAAATAAAAACACAAGACAGGAATAGAAAGAATAAGAAATGTATTAAGAATACTTCATTATATACACCAATACAGGCTCTAGGCAGACGTGCTATAAGCGCTGCGCTAAGCGGTGCCCCTGTGTTTAGACAAAGGTGTCGACTTTATAGTGACCTGACGAATCCATCCTGTTACTATGGGTAAATCTGGTTATGAGGGTCTGTTTCTAAACACCTTGTTAAAAGTTTGGGATATATCTCCATTCTGTAGACGTCTGGCGCGAATACAGTCCCCACAATATTACTGTACGATTTTTGAACAGAACAGATACTACACTTTGATTTTTTAAATTACTTTTTTACATTTCATCTTCGGAAACTAGGCGACCCCCGTCTCTTAAAAAAGGTTGAAAGTGATAACGTACATACGGACATTATATTACTTTAGCGTTCTATTATATCAAATGTTTACTAACAATGGCCCACATTTTGGACAAGACTGTCTCAATAATGAGGCAGAAACACCAAACAAGCATGACACGGAAATAGCCAAAAATAGCCGCCAGAAATCCATTAAGATTTTCCACAGTAGAAAAGATGAAGGATGGGCGAACCAACAACGTGGCAAATATTTTCTGGAAGCATTATCCTATGAATATGTAGATAAGGAAGTATCTTTTGACTGTCTCAAATGAGGATTGCCTCTCTATAATCAGAATGATAATAGCTTTGTTAAAGGCTTTGTTACCAATGCTTTTAAGAAGTTTGGTGGTCTCAACAACGAAAACAAGTGCAGGTTCTGACACAGAATTAGAGAGTGTGATCCACCTGCCATCCAGGTTATGATGGCCGCGGCTATGAGACAATGCGACACAATAGAGTGTGTAAATATTTCCACTGGAGCATCTGTAAATAATGGAATATCAAATGTAGCAGCAAGTCATAGGAAAATATACCAGAAAGAACTGTTGTAAATAAGTCATACGGCATTTACTATGACTATGTAATACCTACAGCTACATGCTTAGAAAACAGAACTGTTAAACATGACATAGTGATATGGATGAAAATGAGAGAGAGAGAGAGGGAGGGTAGCAACCCTAGTTGAAGTCATGCTCCCTAATGATGCTGGCTTACACAGAGCTTAAAAAGAGGAGAAAAGTAAATAGTAAAGTCATATCTACGACATGAAAAGTAACATCAATTTTAGGAAGATCTCCATTATTCCAATAATCATGGGTGCTATCGGACTCACGAAAAATAAGTTCAAAATCTATCTGGCGAATATACTCGGTGGGCCAAGTACAAGAGAGATGCAAACAATTGCCCTTAAAGAGACGGTTAGAATTCTAAAAGGATCTCTCGGTTGGTGTCTTTGAAATAGCAGGTGAATGATTGACATTCGTTAGGATGTCCATTCTCCAGCTAAAACAAAAACGATAAGAAAAACATCCTATTTCAGTAAGTTAGGGATAGTCAGTATTTAGGAAGACAGAACATAAGAATAAGAATAAGAAACGATGTAGTTAGCTTAACGCATTGCGTGTATCGTATAATGTATAGTAATAGAATCCTACGACAATACGTAACAGACAGTAAATATAAAATATGAGAATATTCCCATATATAGAAAATAATATAAATCAACTAAGGTGACGGTGTGTTACCTGCAGTGCATATTCATTTTAATATTTAATTATTTTCATCCTCATATTTCGGGAGTAGAATCCAATCATCGAAAGTTAGAATTATTCGGGTTTACTTCTGAAATATTAGTACACACATAATTAAATATAATGATGTAAAAATATTAATATATACTACACCATATATGTTTTTCGTACGAGTCTCGGATAGCTTTGATGCTGTCGGGTTGAGGTATGGTTTTATTCAGTTCTATGAGGTTCGCCCTCCCAGACTTTACCTTCTCCCATAGAGGGGGGTGTTTATTACTGATCTCCTAAGACGCCCCTACCGGCAAATGTCAACGATGCTGCTCAAACATTTTGTAGACTAAATGCACTTCATCGAGTACACTAGCGTTTTAAAACCCACCTGACCTTGTGTCTAACTTCCTATAATAGAAGGATTGCTGATTCACATAGTTAGCGCTAAAGAAATGCGTTTTCCCTTTTTTAGTTACTGACAATGAATAATCTTAAAACGAGGCTATGTTATGAAAAAATACTTTCTTTCCGTTTTTTTTTAATTATTTAAATAAATTTATAATTATTAAAAAAAAAACGTAATTGATTCCAATTCGAAGTAAATACTATTTAAAAAATAAATTATACTTTATTTTGCAAATTCTGTTATCGTGAAATATCGTTGTACTGTGGCGAGATTTAGAAAAAAAATGTAATAGTTGATAGTCGGGCATTCATAACGACATGTAACAGAACGAAAACAGGGTTTAAAAAAACAAAGTGGCAACAAATAAATGTTACGCAAGGCAAGATAATTTACTCTTAAAACAAATAAACTTATCCACGTAGTAACGTGGATAAGTTTATTTGTTTTAAATTATTTTAAAGAGTGTTTTTGTTCAAAACAAACCTGGTGTCCACCTGTGCAGTTAGAACAAAAAAAATAGCTGTTCATGCGCCCAGCACGGGGATCTTTGACAATTGGTGAAAAATAGAAAAATAAACAAAATAGTGTTAGAAACACGTTCACTACGTTGCATCAATCGTGGGAAAATGTAATGTTCTACTAGTAGTTTGCTTAATTTTCATTTTTTAAGCGATTATCAAAACTATGTAATTTCAGCTATTTTTTCTTCGTTCTAACTGAACAGGTGGGCACTAGGTTTGTTTTGAACAAAAAAACATATTTTGTAACATTTAGTTGTTGCCTATATGTTTTTGACCCGTTTTTCATTCTGTTAGCTGTCGTGGGCAGCACTTTTTATACCTGCCGGAGGCTCCAGTAGGCGTAACTTGAATTAACTAATAAATCACAATCATTTTAAAATAGATATTTCACCTTCATTATGAAAATTGAACACCGAATTTTTATTTTAGAGGTCAAATTCAAACTTTTAATTCTATGAATAGAAGAGTAGACATGCGGTTTAGTTACTGACTGAGCTAATTGACTGAACTTATGAAAGTCTTTCAAATTAAATCACTTAAATAATTCACTGAACCCGCTCGGTTGACAGTGGAACTCTTCAGTCACAGTAGGAAGAGACGCGGCAGCCTAGCAAAAATATACGACCGCAAGGAGTATATTTTAACACAAGGCTATTGAATATAATTGTCTCTGTAGGTTTTGCTCTGATAGAAAAACAAAACTGCTGAAGAAATTTCAAGAGATTTCAACGAAACTTGACATCAAAATTGCCATTTAAGTCTTAATTTGCTATTTTGTAACGATGTAAAATAAAGCGTTTTTTTTATCTTGTCGCAATATTCGAGCCGGATGGGTAAAAATAAAGTACAAACGTAAATTTACACCATAAACTAAGGTTATGCAGAAAATCGAAATTTCTATTAGAAGTTAAAAAGTTAGAATGAGGGCTACGTGTCAAGATATTTCTTCATAGACAGGAAGTAGCTAGTGACACGTACACCGCGAAAAAGAGAGCGGATGTGCTTTTAGACAGCTGGTTTCATAAAGGAATTGGTGGGGACTAATATGTATTTTTATTTCATACTGAAGAAGAAAAAACAATGTATCATTAAAGCCCTATGATTTTGTACTGTCGTTTTAAAAAACGTTTACAACGCTGATATATAGATTAAGAAGAAAAAAGAAAAAGAAGCAACTGCAACAAGAAGAAAGAGAAGAACACAGAGACGTCACTACACACTGAGCTACGAGCTACGACGTATCAACAAAACAAGACTTCAGCTGTCTACTATAAGACGCCTGCTGTAGATATTACGGTCTGAAATCGAAGAATTAGTCTACTGTAGTGCAAATATTTACCAGAGAGTTTCTACTGAAATTAACCGAATCTATATTAATTGGATTCATTATTATTAAATGCTTAAGATTTTATGAAAGTTGTGTGTCTGATCGTCTAGCTAAAATGTAAAATCTCCACAAGACAAACCCGCTAAGCTGATATATTCTTTTTCATTATTTCCTCGGACAAAATATAGGAACATTTACATTTTTATATTAGTTCTTTTGGGGATTAAGAGGAACAGAATTAGTCAGGATTAAGGTTATTTAAATCTATTATTGAAATGTTATTATGTAGTAATTCGCAACAATGTTTCCTATTGCCAGAGAACTCTAGAGAGATGGCGATACAGAGAGGGGAATGATCGAAAGAGAGGAAGGGGAGAAGACAAAGGAAATGGAGAGAAGAGGAGAATAGAGAGGAGGGGTGATCGATAGAGATAAGTAGATAGAAAGGGAATAGAGACAGCTAGGAGGAGAGAGAAGTCTGAAAAGAAATGTGTTACACACACCTTTTCAGCCTTCCATTTTGGGTGTCGTACCCCCCCCCCCCCCGCCTCATTTCTGATGAAAGTACAATTTAGTCTCCGTGTCTGTTTCATATACATTACCAATACTGAGAGGCGAATACTCAGCAATTGTTAAAACTTTGCCGGAATAAAATTATTCTAATTTCTTAATCTCATGCTAACACATTTTTTGCTTGCGTCATTTGATTTCTTAAAATATTTTTTTTACTAAGGTGTCACCATTCATCAAGGATCAAAGGTCACTCGAAGATAAGGGTTAAATGAGTGTAAGGTGGACGGTGAAACACCAGCGGGATGATTAGTAATGGTGATGGTGATTAGTCAGAATTTTATTATTTAAGAGGCCGGCTCAACAAAGATTTGTTTAGATTTGACTTGAAAATGACCATGTCTTAGTCATCTGGGAAGCAGCCACGCGGTGCTGTGTTCCACGGAGAGGCAGTTCTAAGAAAATAAATGTTGCTCATGGATGTTTCGTTTTTTGGTAGAGAGGGAGATAAATTTAAACTATTGATAGTAGTTGTAGATGGACGAGTCTTAGTTGTGAATGTTTTACAGGGGGCCTAGACTAAATCTCAGTTGTGCACCTGCCATGAAAATAACAATAGAGTAGAGAAAGACTAGCAACCTCTCTTTTGTGAGAAAGAGTTAGTAGGTAAGAGAAAAGGGCATCGTTTACTAGAGTTGGTTTTGTACACTGTCAAGGAAGGAAAGGATTCTCTGGGCAGCACCTCCCCAGATGTGGCAACAGTACTTCATCTTAGGACGTATTTGGCTCTTATACAGGTAGAGCATTGTCTCGGGAGGAAGATACCTTCTGAGGCGTTTGAATGATCCAACCATTTTTCCAGCGACCCGCTAAAGTGTCTTGGAAGGAAACCATTCCTCTGTTGTTTTGAAACAGCGACGGTTCGATGTACAGATTCTAAACAAACAGATCAAATTCGTGACTGACAAATATAAACTTCGGTTTTTATCATCTTTTGTAATTATATTCTTGATATTAAATACTTTGTTTTAAATAAGAAGCTGTGGTATCGGTGTCGATTACTGGCACTTAATAAGGAACGATTACAACGTCATCTCAAATAATGTTCTCAGTAAAGTTAACAAATATTAGTAACTAGCAAGGCTACTCGGCGTTGCCCGGGAGAGTGGTAAGTAGTGTATCTTTATCAATAACAATTGATTTCCTACTGTTGTCACGCGCGACATAAATATTACTCTAAAAATATCTAATAGAGGTAAAACTTACCATAAAAATCCCAGCAAATACGCGATGTAAATATTACTTGAAGATAAAATACGAAGTTGTACAAAAAATACGCAAGATATGTTTTTCTTTCAAAAAATAAACTAATCTGATCTCTCTCTCTTTCTCTCTCTCACTTGCTCTCTCTTTTCTTCGCCCCATAATATTTTAATAAATCATCTGTATACCTGTAGATTAATTCATATTTTAGACACAAAAATATAAAGAATGGTTGTGCCTGTTATGAGAGAAAAGGAGTTTTACTTCATTTTTTATTTTCATCTATCAAGATAAAGTACCCGTCTTTGCTGATAAGAATTACATTAGCATTATTGATTATTCTTTCCTGTCTTTATTATAAGCAGTCATTATTAAGATTATGATTAAGCCTTCGTCCATTTGCTTAAAAAATACATTTGCATACGTAATTATTGGAGCGAGCCGAACACACGTATTTACACTTTTATTATATAGATTTTTACGAAATCGATATTGAAATTAATGGAACTGGGTGTGATGTGTGAACTATATGCGAAAGAGTGATAAGCGGATAGTGTAAGCATCTAATATTCTTGGGAGTATGTGACTGTAGTATTAGTTTTCATCAATCATTGAATTTATCTTCACGTACTTATGTTTAGACATCACTGTTTCACGTCGTTCAGCTATGAGCACTGAGGAACGAACAATAAACAGTGAGCAATAAGAAAAAATAGTATAATTCTGGAATGACCATCCTATTAACCTGATCTGGTTCCGTGTGACTAGATCTTCTCTCCAAGTTCAAAGATCACATATTATTTATCAAATCCAATATGTGCTGAAAAGGAAAGTCATTAAATTGTCAAGTTTTTACCACGGAATAAAAGTAATAATAGAATTGAATTCATCGATAAATATTGCTGAGCTTTGCCATTTCTGGAACATGTTTACAAAATATTCATAGATCTTAATATTCATTTGAATATTCATTCAATTGAACTTTGAATGTTATTGTTATAAACCATAATATAAAATCATAATCAACTTGGGTAACAAGAACATGTCAGTCGTGAGACTGCATACCTTCACCTGACAACGTAAGGGTAGGCCAAAGTTTTACCTCAGCCTAACTTCTCCATATTGTATGAAGTATTTCCGAATGTGTGCCATGAAAATGTTGATAAATCAAACCTACTTATCTGATCAGTTCAAAATGTTGCATGGTAATTACTGTTATCAAAGAGCATCAGATTCATACATCATTTTTTTTTATTCAAAAGGATCGAATTCTGTCAAGATTTCGAGCATGAGCGAACCCTTCAATGGAAATATTGTCGTATAAGATACGAGACTTCATTGGCTACAATATGTCAAAAGTGTGACATTTTCCGTGACCTGCACCATTGACCTTCATATTCCAAAATAAAATAAGTTCTAAATTAGACAATGACCAATGATTGACCAAGATTTGTGACGATTGATATAGCGAGGTTTATGATAAGTTGTACCCAAACAAACACACAAAGTGAAAAACTGGACCGAAAATCGTTATATGTGAATTAAAATACTTATAATTTAAATCAAGGCAAATGTTTAATATATAACATTTTATATAAAAACATGTTATATAAAATCATTTCATCTGATGTATATTAAACCATTTTATATAACACTAGCGTGGCTACCCGGCGTTGCTCGGGGTAAAAAAACACATAATTGTAGAAAAATCGCTTGTGTAAGATCTTTATATTCAAACTTCTATTTCTCTCCCTCTCTCTATAGCCGTCTCTTTATCTTTCTATTTTTCTCTTCCCTGGTCGCCCCATTTCACAGCTTTCTCCCTTTGCCTTTTGCGAAAGCTGTCACTTCCTCACCATTCCTCCTCCGTAGACCAGGGCAAAAGTATGACATATTTCTATAAAAAGTACTGGCTCTATATGCGCCTTCTATATAGGTACATATTCCGTCCCGGTTCGCATAATATATACGTACCAGTTGCCGCCCCCGTGTGCATACTATATACGCACCTATTGCCGCCCTAGCGCACATACTATATAGGTACCTATCGCCGCCCCGGGTCGCGTGCTATATATGTACCTATCACCGCCCCGGTGCACATACTATATATGTACCTATCGCCGCCCCGGTTCGCATACTATATACGTACCTATCGCCGCCCCGGGCTGCGTGCTATATATGTACCTATCACCGCCCCGGTGCACATACTATATATGTACCTATCGCCGCCCCGGTTCGCATACTATATACGTACCTATCGCCGCCCCGGGCTGCGTGCTATATATGTACCTATCACCGCCCCGGTGCACATACTATATATGTACTTATCGCCGCCCCGGTGCGCATACTATATACGTACCTATCGCCGCCCCGGGTCGCGTGCTATATATGTACCTATCACCGCCCCGGTGCGCATACTATATACGTACCAATCGGTGTTGCAAGGGGATCACTCTTCTCC
This sequence comes from Sepiola atlantica, assembly GCA_963556195.1. Classification (NCBI taxonomy): domain Eukaryota; kingdom Metazoa; phylum Mollusca; class Cephalopoda; order Sepiida; family Sepiolidae; genus Sepiola; species Sepiola atlantica. The sequence continues at coordinate 45,839,669 of OY744547.1, read as the reverse complement.
AGTCGCCCTCCTTCACCCCATTGGACACTACACCCGTTGCCCTCAGCCAAAGCTGTCTCGTCTGTGTTTCCCTCGTCAGGTTCACCTCTTCTACATTTGCCAGGGTCAAAAGATGTCACGTACCTGGTTGCCAATTAACCCTGTCTACACTACATCCGGCCTCCCCTAAACTCTGCATAACTTCTCCATTCCCTGGAGAAAAAATGTAACATTTCTATTTAAAGTCCCATATTTGTCTTCATTATTAATGTTAATAAGGGTGTTTATTTACTTCTTCATGTCTGTGTATGTTAGATAAAATAACCTACACATATTTCGTCAGGTCGAAGGGTACCCACACATATTTCGTCAGGTCGAAGGGTACCCACACATACTTCGTCCGGTCGTAGGGTACCCACACATACTTTTTCCGGGTGCAGGGTACCCACACATACTTCGTGCGGTCGCAGGGTACCCACACATACTTCGTCCGGTCGCAGGGTACCCACACATACTTCGTCCGATCGCAGGGTACACACACATAATTCGTCCGGTCGTAGGGTACTCACACATACTTTTTCCGGGCGCAGGGTACCCACACATACTTCGTGCTGTCGCAGGGTACCCACACATACTTCGTCCGGTCGCAGGGTACCCACACATACTTCGTCCGGTCGCAGGGTACCAACACATACTTCGTCCGGTCGCAGGGTACCCACACATACATCGTCATGTCGCAGGGTACCAACACATACTTTGGTAGGTTGCAGGGTACCCACACATACTTAGTCCGGTCGCAGGGTACCCACACATACTTCGTCAAGTCGACAGGTACCCACACATACCTTTTCCGGGCGCAGGGTACCCACACATACATTTTCCGGGCGCAGGGTACCCACACATACGTTTTCCCTGCGCAGGGTACCCACACATACTTCGTCCGGTCGCAGGGTACCCACACATACTTCGTCCGGTCGCAGGGTACCCACACATACATCGTCATGTCGCAGGGTACCAACACATACTTTGTTAGGTCGCAGGGTACCCACACATACTTTGTCAAGTCGCAAGGTACCCACACATACTTTTCCTGGTCGCAGGGTACCCACACATACTTTTTTCCGGTCGCAGGGTACCCACACATACTTTTTCCGGTCGCATGGTACCCACACATACTTCGTCCGGTCGCAGGGTACCCACACATACTTCGTCCGGTCGGAGGGTACCCACAGATACTTCATCCGGTCGGAGGGTACCCACACATACTTCGTCCGGTCGCAGGGTACCCACACATACTTTGGCTGGTCGCAGGGTACCCACACATACTTCGTCAGGTCGAAGGGTACCACACATACTTTTTCCGGACGCAGGGTACCCACACATAATTTTTCCGGGTGCAGGGTACCCACACATACTTTTTCCGGGCGCAGGGCACCCACACATACTTCTTGCGGTCGCAGGGTACCCACACATACTTATTACGGTCGCAGGGTACACACACATACTTTGTCCTGTCGCAGGGTACTCACACATACTTCGTCAGCTCGAAGGGTACCCACACATACTTCTCAAAAAAGGAGGAGGTAATGCATGGAATGTGTGCATCATGACAACGGTACCGATACTACCTTACCTCTACACTCTCAAAAAAGGAGGAGGTAATGCATGGGATGAGTGCATCATTACAACGGAACCGATACTACCCTACCTCTACACTTCTCAAAAAAGGAGGAGGTAATGCATGGGATGAGTGCATCATGACAACGGAACCTATACTACCATTCCTCTACACTTCTCAAAAAAGGAGGTAATGCATGGGATGAGTGCATCATGAGAACAGAACCGATACTACCTTACCTCAACACTTCTCAAAAAAGGAGGAGATAATGCATGGGATGAGTGCATCATGAGAACGGAACCGATACGACCCTACCTCAACACTTCTCAAAAAAGGAGGAGATAATGCATGGGATGAGGGCATCATGACAACGGAACCGATACGACCCTACCTCAACACTTCTCAAAAAAGGAGGAGGTAATGCATGGGATGAGTGCATCATGACAACGGAACCGATACGACCCTACCTCAACACTCTCAAAAAAGGAGGAGGTAATGCTCACACCGGCGAATACCGTAACCCCCCACCCCCCAATTTGGCATGAAAGGAGGAGGTAATTCCTATCATGATAACAGAACGGCCACAGGGAGGGAGGGGGGTAATATTAGCGTCTATTAATAATTAAGAATAAAAGTGTGAGAGGGAAAAAAGACAGAAAGGAAAACTGCCACTCTCTGACGTCATGATGACCTGATATAACCGGACACAATTTAGGTCAAGACCGGGTACATCCGGCAAGGGATTATAGGACAGGTGGGGATGTGATTGAGCAACCCTTGTTTCACTACACACTCTTAACGTAGGATTCCTATGTTGTTATTGATGCATCCGGACAGAAGTTATTGGATGATCTGATAGAACCGGACACAATTTAGGGCAAGACCGGGTACATCCGGCAAGGGATTATGGGATGTTTACAGTGACTCTGCATTTTTATCGGATTAATACATTAATACATTAGATTATTTCAAATTTACTACATACGAATTAAAAGTTTCTCAAAATAGGCAACAGTTATTTGTGGAAATGAAAAGTTATCATTTAAATGAATAGTCATTAAAAGAATGGGAAGAATCCGTGCGAAGCAAGAATTAGGGAATGTGATTCGGTTATTCTGTAACCGTTTTTTTTTTTGTTAACGGATTCCAAAAATAATATTTGTTTGTTTTTTATTGTACGAATTAAAAGTTTCTCCAAATAGTCAAGTTATTTTTGGGAAATGAAAAGTTATCATTTAAATGAATAGACATTAAAAGAATGGGAAGAATCCGTGCGAAGCAAGAATTAGGGAATGTGATTCGGTTATTCTGTAACCGTTTTTTTTTTTGTTAACGGATTCCAAAAATAATATTTGTTTGTTTTTTATTGTACGAATTAAAAGTTTCTCCAAATAGTCAAGTTATTTTTGGGAAATGAAAAGTTATCATTTAAATGAATAGACATTAAAAGAATGGGAAGAATCCGTGCGAAGCAAGAATTAGGGAATGTTATTCGGTTATTCTGTAACCGTTTTTTTTTTCTTAACGGATTCCGTTGGTTCAAATTCTGTAGAAGTGTTTGTTTTTAAGTAAGGAAAACGTAATGTTGTTTATGTTAGATGTGTAATACAAAGATCAGAACAGGAACGGCGTATTACCTGAATTAGTCGTAGATCGGTAAGGTAAATCGGCATAACTGTTTAAGCGTATTGAATGAGGCAGGTGTTTCGTGAACTGTATACGCTGTTCGGGGCTGAGAGTATGAGATTGCAGAAGAATATTTAACGGAAGTGACGTAGGCACATGTATTGAAGGGAGCGTCTGTTATATTTTCTGTGCAACGTATGTTACTGTGTTGTAATGTGAAGACGAACGTAACATAAATAATAAGGGTGTAAAATGTGTAAAGTATCCTTTGTGTAGTTGTGACCGGTGTAGACTGGTAGCGTGGGAGGAGTAAAATGTTAGAGGGAAATGTTCTTGCTACTACCTGTATGGTGTCTGTTTTGGGGAGAGTGACTGATGGAGGAACGAAAGTAGTAATTTGCCCGAGGTGGATGTAAGAGTGTAGAGTTTGCTAAGAACACGCTCGAGCGAATAAGCTTGATGTTGTAGTGATTGTAGTAACCTATTGAGTTTATTTTCCTATTCGACGCGAAGGTACAGGGGAAAAAACGTCTTTACTTTATATATAAGATCATTATATATAAACCTTCTTATGTAAACAATTTTTATATTAGGCAATTTAAATGAAACTCTTTTATATAAAACATGTTACTTGACAGCATTTTATATTAAAAAAATGTATATCAATACATTTTATATCAAAATATTTTATATATTAAGCATTTTATATGAAAATATTTAATATGAAAAATATATAAAACATTTTATATGAAAATATTTAATATGAAAAATATATAAAACATTTTATATGAAAATATTTAATATAACAAATATATAAAACATTTTATATAAATGGTTTAATATCAAAACATTTTTAATAAAAGAATTTTATATAAAACTAGGTATAGGAAACAATTTTGTATAACAATGTTATATAAAAACATTTAGATATAAGCATTTTATATAAAAACATTTTATATGCAAATATATCATATAAAACGTTTTTTATAATTATTAAGTAGCTTTTCAGTAATGTTTTCATTTTACATCATAAAACCGTATACATTCACGTAAAAATCGCAATAATTTACATGGAAAAGCTTATAAAATTTAATTAATCACTTGTATCTATCTAAATCAAGTATTGTTTTGAGTTGATCTTTAGAGTTGAAATGTGTTTTCTGACGTACCGTTTTTATGTGCGCAATGCCCGACTTGTCGATGTCCTTCGAATCTTGTTTAACACTTATAAATATCTGGCAGTCTTCGGCTATTTTCTGCAATGTTAAATTTGGTTCTCTTTCTAGATTTTAAGCGATGAACATTTTAGTGAGGTTGTCAAAAGTATGGAAATATGGACTTAGAAAAAAAGTTAAAAAATGATAAAACATTCCTTAACGCATGAATCTTTAAGAGAGATGTTATAATTCAGGCATTCTATTAGTCGACTTGACTATCGGGTGGAGGTAGAGTATCAGTTGGAGTTAATAATCGGCTATATTTCAATTCTCTTTTATCCTTGCATTTTTTAAAATTCATATTAGTTTTACTCTAAGCAGCAGTGATTATCATTACGCCTTCGGAAGTACACAATTGACAAAAATTAAGATCCTGGGATGTAAGCTTTTGATTTCTTCAGGATCGACCAGTGCAGTGAATACAAGATATTTTTGATTTTCAATGCTTAATTAGAATTCTTGAGAATTCCCTTTTATTTTTTATCGTTGTTTCTTTTTAAAGTAGATATATGGTTTTTCAGTGGGTAAGCTGATTCCCCAAGATAAATGAGTATTTTAGAGAGACTAATTATTACGTTAGATACACTATTAATAGTATGAGCTTCATTTGGAGTAGGAGTATTGATGTGCTGGCTAAAAGGTTGGTTTAAATTATTTGAATGGGTTATAAAATGGGGCTGATTTCTTTGGGTGGGCATGTAATTAACTAGTGTGGTGGAATAATTAATGCTTCGAGTCACATTATGGGCATTCAATTGCGGTACAAGTTGAGAAATCGTAAGTGTGTTGGATAGAGGAGGTGTAAGTTTACTAGTATTAGTTAGTAGGTTAGCGCGTACATGCATATATTACATTATTGTACATACAATCATTATTGAGCGGGCATTGTCGAGATCTTTGGCAATTGCAATTATTAATAGGGTCTATCAGGGAGTTGGGGGTTTGAGCAGATTCGATTTTCTTATAAGAAGTTATTATTTTTTCACTTTAACATATATATATATATATATATATATATATATATATATATATATATATATGTGTGTGTGTGTGTGTGTGTGTGTGGGTGTGAAACTAGCAAAACTTAGCCGCCCTCAGGGCAGTAATTAAATGGGATAGAAGGCCTAAACAAGTGGAATCTCATTTTATCGGGAGATTGGTGCTCATCTACAATAATATTTACACTTTGAATATTTTATTTATACCATCAAAATAAGGTATTTAATTAGGTAGATAATTTTTAAGTGTTTTATTCAATTTTTACAGGAAGAGTAAACACAACTAAAATCAATTGCCTAAAATAAAAATTAAAAAGGGACGTATAGTTAAAAAAAATGTATAAGATTTTTTAAAAAAGTAAATAAAGGTAAATTTACAGAGTTACACCCTCGAAATCCCCCCCCCCCCGAAAAAATGGCATTCTGTTTTTCTAAGGCGATTGCGTGTAAACACCGGAGAAAACAGATATAAAACGATTCAAATATTTTAGAATTAAGTGGGGGATCAGTTATATATATATATATATATATATATATATATATATATATATATATTTATATATATATATATATATATTTATATATATATATATATATATATATATATATATATATATATATATATATATATATATATATATATATATATATATATATATATATATGAAAAAGGAAAGATGAGAGTAATCCGACGTAATGGGAAATGAAAAAGGAAAACCAAGAGATATTTTTTATATATTCATCAACCTTTCGTCTTTATTGTAAGACTTCCTCAGGATTATAATTTAAAGAAAAATGTCATAACTCCTCCTCACATACATTTCACTCACTACGAATCTAAACCAGTTAACCACAAATTACAGCCTTACTAATGAACACAATCTAGACATCCTCACAAATATCTAGATATGTAAACCCCTTTTCCCCTCAATTTAATCTTAAACCATCAACACAGCCTGAACAAAACTACATCTCCCATATTTCTCGCCAAAATTAATATCATTTTTCTCCTTCTTTTTCTTTTCTTTTCCTTTATTGTCATGTTCACAGTACATTTCAACACTCCTTCTAACTCACGTATATTCACACATTCCTGACATAGCTAGCTGGTCAATACCCCTACCCTCCAAAAATTACACTCCTAACCACATCAAAATCGCCCCTCTTCCTTCACCCATCTCATTCTTTCGACTACCTCTTTCATACTCGTACCCACCCACCCCGCCTACTTTCAAATTATCTTCATTTCTTCAAATCTATTTCTAAAACTATGATACCACCTACATACCAAAAACACAGAGTTCCTCCTTCCTTCCTCTTTCCCCAGCCCCTCAAAATCCATGTCACACCACACCACACCACGACAAATACCTCACCACCCCCTCTCCTCTCTGCCACTCTAAAACAAATTCACTAACACTCCCACCCTCCCCTTTTTAATGGTGCCTTAATGTACCCACAAACAGCTTTCCATATTCATTTCACTCTCTGCTACTGACTGACTTCTTGCAGCCCGGACCCTGGTCCAGCGCTCTTAGTCGCCACAGCTACTACTTTTCTTCATCAACCCATCATGTCAACCCAATATTTTGATGTACTTGCATGACATTTATCTTAAAATTATAATGCTGAGGAAGTCTTACAATAAAGACGAAACGTTGATGAATATATAAAAAATATATCTTGGTTTTTCCTTTTTCATTTCCAATATATATATATATATATATATATATATATATATATATATATATATATATATATATATATATATATATATATCAAACGTACTATGTTCCAAATTTACGAGCCAGTCTATTAATTTTAGAGAACTTACCAAAAGTGTTTACTATTAACCTTAAGTCTGAGTTGCAAGGTCATAACACGACATATAATCGCCTAAAAATGTAGGTACATCTGCTCCCCCCCCCGAAAAACGCAGCGGATTTTACTCCTATAGAAAAAATGAATTTAGTTTACTGCTCTAAAACTGGCCTACAATTTTACATTGAATTTATATACAAAAAATTTCCCTCACTTTAAATTCCAAAACAATCCTTTTTTTCTTTTCATATTACCGTGAAGTTCTTCATGGTCTTTACACGTGATCGCCTATAAAAAGGTAGGATCATTTTGTGAGGGCTAGGGGGGAGTAATTTCGCGGAGGATGTTAATCTACAATCATACCAAAATACGAATCAATATTTTTTTTGTAACTGGGAAAGATCACAGTACTATAAACTATTGTTTTAATTTGTCAATCAGAATAGTCATAAGGCCTTTATAAACATTTAACAATAAGGTTGTAGTGTAACTTTACAATAAGAGTATTAACTTTACTAATAAAAAAAAAGGTTATTTATATTTCAGGGAAAATGTAAAAACTAAAAAAAAAAGAGATATACAAAGGGATCAGAGAGAAAGCGAGCGAGACAGCACCATTCTCTCTACTTTCCTCCTTCTATTCTCGCTTATGCTTCGCTCGTGGCGAGCAACAACCTTCTTAAAGGTCGTGTCGGGCGCTGGTTGTTTAAACTTAAGGTGTTTTAGTTATTTTCTGATTTATGTATTAAATAACTTTAAGTAATTACTTTTAATATGGACGAAAACTACTTTGAATTTCGGTTTTAAAATGTTATTAATTATTTGTTATTCTCTTTTAATTCAATATTTGTTTTTAAATTTAGATATAGGAATAGTTCTGTTTCAGAAATATTATTTATTTCCTGGACAAATATTTAGCATTTGGGTTAAATGTTCCTTCTATTAGACGAACAGACTTGATGTTTAACAAGTTGCGATATATTGAACGGTCACCATTTTGATCTATTTATATGAAAAAATGCGAAAGATTTTGTTTCAAGGTTTACAACAAAGTTACGAATGAAATAGTCTTTCAATTTTAAATTAATGTTGCGGTTATTTCAAGTTACGATATTCCCGCAGAGATAGCGAGCTCGCAAAGACATTTCGTTACATTGAGATATTTATTACATTCAGTCAGTGTCGCATGATGGCGTAGGGGTTGAGTTTCGATCTCGGCTTGAGGCACTGATGAGCTGTGAAAACAGCGAAGCAGTCTGTATGTGGATGACTATAAAAAATCTCCCTCCCTAGAGCTTATTTTGTAACGTCAACGGCCATTAGCTTTAAGACAATGCTCATTAGGTAAAAACTGATTCGAGCTCCGGCAATTGCAATGTTTACATTTCGTTACATTGAGATATTTCTCAGTCAGTGTCGCATGATGGCGTAAGTTAGCATCGCCGACTGTTAGCTCGACGGTTGCGTTTCAATCCCTAACTGGTCTAGCCGCATTGATGAGCTGTGAAACAGCGAAGCAGTCTGTATGTGGATGACTATATATATATATGGGTCATTATTTGGTGCTAATCTAACATTATTAGAACTAGCGTTCGCTTTAAACACCAGTTTCGTACTAATTTTAACTTCAAATAAAAAATATTTAATTAGGTATTCTCACATTTCAGATTGATAATTAGCAACTATTAGCATTTAGTAGTAATTTTTCAACTGTTCTTAAGAGCTTCATTTAAGGACTTTTCTAGTTAGAACTTTGATCGATCTGACTAGATAATGAGGCTTTTCTTCCATGTACTCCAAATTATTATGCTTTTATTGGAACACTCATTTTAAATATCCTCTCCTATTTCCTTCAGTTTCTTTTTCTTTGATTTGATGTTATAAGATGTGGCTACAATTTCAATACAGATCTAATATTCTCTGAAGATTGGCAGAAAGGCTATTGAACTATAATTGTTGTACCTATCTACCAATAAACACGTGTAAAATAAAAAACAAATTTCTTTTTTATATGAGATGTAAATGATAAACCTCAACTGAGGTGGTGAGAGAATTATAAAATAAAATTAAAAAATTGAGGGATATCATGAAAATTATGACTTTAGATTTATGATTACTACAGGGTCATTTGAATGAATCCTTATGAAATATATGCATTGAATCTTGTAATACAACTTCATTGAATTTGCAATTGGAAATTTTCGGATATTATAAAGAGTATATAATTGAAAATATACATTCCTTATAAAAAATTACATATATATATATATATATATATATAGAGAGAGAGAGAGAGAGAGAGAAAGAGAGAGAGAGAGACATATGTATGCGTGTGCACGTGAATGCACACAGACACACACAAATAAACATATATATATATATATACATATATATATATATGTATATATATATATATATATATATATATATATATATATATATATATGTGTGTGTGTGTGTGTGTGTGTGTGTGTGTGTGTGTGTTGAATAGAATATCGACTCCCCAGGTAATTCCCTATTTGTCCAGTTCTTTTCTGGGTTGTCAACTGTTTGTTAATAACGACGGTGACAGACGACTATCAGTTGACAAATCTACGACCAACGTCCGTTCGGAGGATTTTCTTACGATTTTAATTACGCCAGATTATAAATTAGTTCGAGCCAAGAAAAAACCTGTCGAAACCATTGTGCTCGCCAAGCTTTCTTCCTCTTTCCTCTTGCGTTTGTATTCTCTCTCTGTGTTTTTTTCTCAGCTGAAAGTTCCGCTGTTTTTGTCTGTTTCGTTTTAACACTTTTTATTGTTATTAAATGTATTTCTTTTTGTTCACCTTCTTTCAACTCATGTTTCTTTTCCAAATGTGTTTAATTCTACAAGATTTTGTCTTTTTTTTAATTGCCAGGTACCTGTCTACATTAGGTGAGAAGTTATATCCACAATCGTATATTTCTTTATAGAGTTGTTTAAAAAACAGTGCTAACTTGTATTGTTTATGTCATATATATATATATATATATATATATATATATATATATATATATATATATATCATTCACAGACAGCTGTATCGTAGTATGCGACTCATCAGTGTAGCTAGATGCAGCGAGTGTATCCACGCCCAGATTAGAAACCTTCTTTCAATTCATGTATATTTTCTCGGTGGTTTTAATTCTAAAATTCTTTAATCGAAATCGCTCGAGTCAAAGCATGAAGCCACTTTATTTAAGAAGCTAACAACAACACAATATGATTATCGCAAACACGGGAGATGCCTTTTGGCTTTAGTCTTGAAAAGAGTTAGGAGGAAAACAGTCAGCAGAAAGAGAGTTCTACAAGCCTGTAGTGATTGGAAAGAAGCTACTGGAATAGGAAGCTGTATTACAATGAGGTAACACAACAACGAATTAGTGCAGACCACTAGACCAACGCGTAAAACGAGCTGGAATAGAAGAAACAGGGAAGAGATCACATAATTCTGAAAACCACATGCAATTATAGTACTTATAGAAAAGACTGAGACTAGCAACATCACGTCTGTGAGAGAGACGGTACAGAGAAGAAGAAAGGGTAGGGCCAATCAAATTACAGATACGTTTCTGCACCTCATCAAACATCCTCACATGGGACAGATATTCACCAGCCCAAATATGACAACAGTATTCCATACATGGTCTGAGAGTAGATTTGTAGAGAGAGTATGGCCTCAGGTGTGAGAAAGTGTTTGGAGCGATAGAGAGAACCGACTTCACGAGAAGTAGAAAGAACAATGGATCTCATGTATAAACTCCAAGAAAGATTTGGTGAGAGAGACCAAGAATTTCAGAGTCGATATCTCCTCAAAGGCAGAGCCATCCATCAGAATCTCAGGAAGTAAAGAGACACGCCTACGATTATAAGGCACAAGCTGAGTCTTAACAGGATTAAACGAAACAAGTCATGTCGTACCCCAATCCACAACTAAACTCAGGTCAACTTATAGATAGGCTGCATATTTCGACTGATCTGAGGGAAATAGGCGAGAAACAACACCAGAATAGAGAGTGGTATCATCAACGTAGATGTTAATTTTCTGAACAATATTCTCTAAAAGATCATTTATATAGATAAGAAACAGTGTTGAGCCTAGAATAGAGCCCTGAGAAACACTAGAATTGATAGGAAAAGAGAATGCAGAAATACCGTCCAACATTACTTGCAAGCTTCGATCAGTAAAAAGACCTAATACTGTCAATAACTTCATCACCAATACAATCACCACTGAAGTTTGAGTAGGAGACCAGAAATTGCCAGGTATATGTCTACATCAAGTAAGAAGATATATCCACAATCCAATATTTCCTTTTAGAGCTATTTATATATATATATATATATATATATATATATTTATATACAGACTGGTGATACCAGATCAGGCTGCCCTGTGGCTCCCTGAGACGAAATTCACCTACATTGACGTTTTTTTTTGTTTTTTTGTTGTTTTTTTTGTTTGTAAAACTTAATTATGTTCTACAAAACCCAAAACAAAAACAACAGCCCCTCTCCCTTTCTCCCTCCCCTTTTTTATTTTTATTTTTCCTACCCTACTCCCGGTCCTGGATATGACCTTAAACTACATCCGATGGTGAGATCCGGCTTACGGACTTTGGGGAATGTGGAGCCTCCTCTTAATTACCATTGCTCCCAGGTTCACCCTGACCCGGAGTGGTAGTACCTGTTAGGGTCCCAACTATGGGTCAAATAGAAACAGATATTAAAAGGGGAAAGAAACAAAAAAGAGAAGAAAACAAGACCAGATTCGGCATTAAATAACCCAAAAAGGGTTGATATGCCGTAAAACAAAACTACCTTATATACAGAACAGTATTACACCATTTTTATGTCTCCTTACAAAGGTTAAAATGGTACAATGATACTACATCTTATGCTTACAAAAACATATTCGAAACTTATTAAAATCCATTACATAGTTTTGGTTCTTGAATTTTTAAAAATTAAGGCTTAAGCTTAAGGGGTACGAAAAAGTAATTGTAATTGTTAAATTCATGTCTAATGAATGGATCAAGTTCAATCTAGATATATTTTAATTTTCAAATGGACGATTGTGCCCATATTCTGCTTTAAAAACCCTTTAAAATACTTCAAAGTAACTGAAACTTTTTCAATATATTTTAATTAGTGCCTAATACGCATTGTTGAAATGTGTATTGTAAAACTACGCGCACAAATATCTACATATATTTTACTATTACAATGATAACAAAATCAAAACAGGTCTGATAATCGGACAAGGACTGCTTATAAACTGGACTTACCTGTACACATAAAAGGCTACCAATTATACCCCCTGCCTAATACATAACCCCATAATAGTCCCACAAAATACCTACTTCTATCCCAGTAAACACTCACAACTACAACCCCATGAATATATTAATTGGCCCATCTCTATAACAAAACTTAAAACCAGTAAATTACACAACGAAAATATGAAAAACATTTTTCCCCAGTTGTGAAGTGGAAAATACTTTCATCCAATGATAATAAAATAGTAGGATTTAGAAATCTCCTAAATCGTATCATTCCACGACCTAACCCTTGTTCCTATCTCTACATCAAACTTAATCAATACATCATTATTATTATATCCATTATAAGTTTACATGTTCATTAGACCTTAGTTATAAATGTTAGCTTTCGAATACAGAATCATTAAGAATGTCGTAGAGTTGCGCCCCTTAGATTGATTGCCAGCTTACAAGATTCGATTTGGTTTAAATTTTATTTTCAATTTAAAGTCTTATTTTGGAGTGATTAAACAATTAAAGTCTTTTAATTCAGGCTTTGAATTTAAATTTGATATTTGTTTACTCTCTTGAAAGGTTAATTCTTGAACTCACATTCCTTCCTTTGTAGACGATACTAATTTAACCCTTCAAAACAATAACAGCCGATTATACGCTCCTAATAAACATTGAATCACGGGGCTTGTATAAAAATAGTGTTAAATATTTTTTAAATTTTAAACTTTAATTGTTATTTTACCCCCCTCTTTATTGGGCTTTATTAAACTTTTTAACCTCACATTTCTTGCCTTAACACAACATTTTAAATAGTTATATTTAACACTCCAACGCAAATAAAGTATCTAAACGAGAGTGATGCGTGAGTTCCCCTTTCGTTACCAGATGACAACATAAGCTGAAGAGTCGGATGGTTAACGCCTTCTGAGCTTGAAACTAATGCCACTGATGTTGTACTGATTTTGCTGTATCAAAAAAATAAATAAATATTACGCTATTAATTTCATTCTTAATTAATCGAGCACTCTGCTGGGAGTTTTACCCACCATCTTACAAAAAAGTTATATATATATATATATATATATATATATATATATATATATTCGAAGGACCGATTTTTGCGAAGCGGTAGCGAGTCGCTGAAGTCAGCTAGTATATATACATATAAAATATAGTCATACACAGACAGTTTTTTGCCCATCTATGACTCGTCAGTGTGGCTAGACATAACGAGTCTATCCATGCCGAGATCCGAAAACCCGAACGGCCGGTCATATATACTACTAAAACTATTTGAAAATTGTTTGCTAGGGCATTAATTGTTTGTTTGTCTGTGTGTTTGTTTGTTTGTTGGTTGGTCCTCTGGATAAGATAGCAAAATAATGATGTCATAAACGACGACGTTGCTCAATAATTACGTAATCCATTAAAACCGATAACGGATTACCGTGCACAGTAAATAACGTCACACAATGATGAGTTTATAAAATAAAAGAGAGAAGGAATAGATCCCGTATTACGTTTAATCGAGACTAGGGGTCACCGAACTTTTAGGGGGGAGGGGATGATAACATGAAAACAAATAAATAGCGCAAGTTGTATATATTTTCTGTTTTAATACTTGCAAAGCAGAACAACATTCCTTGTCGAAATACTGAAACACTAAGTTTAGCATTCCATGTTAATCGCGGGTGAGTAGCATGCAACTCACAACAATTAAAGACAATAAATGCTTTTATTTACATATCAGAATCTTATAAACTAAGCAGCAAAACGGATTTAGTAAGATTTGTGAAACTGACGTTTCGAGTTCAAAAACATCTCTTGGTGTCTTAAACATTATATTTAAATTCAAGTTTGATCAGAACATCTTGTTTCATACGTTTTATCATGTAAACGCAATTACCGTCAGAGGACCTAATAAACGGAGGCAGTGGGTCTAATTTGGTTCGCGGACCGTAGTTTGGTGATCCCTGATCTAGACGACCCGTGACTCTTTGGGTATTGTATACTATTACAATTCTGACGCTGTAATTGTATACTGTAATTAATTAATATTTTAAATAGTGAGAGGATGAGAGAACAACGTAAATAAAGGGCGAATGATAAGAGAAGTGTTGAGAGGAATGGAATAATGTAAATAAATAACAAGAGAGAAAGAGGAAATATGATATGAAAGGATGAAGAGAGAAAGAATCGAAGTAAAGAGGAGAAAGAAAAGAGGGGGAAAGAGAGAAGGAGCGGAAACAAAGAAAAAGGGGTCTTATGACATCACAAGAAAGTTTTATAACTATTTGAAATTTCGAAATATTTATGAAATCATTTTGAAATTTCATAATATTTATAAAACTCTTTCATGATGGCACAATAGCCCATCTCTATATTTCTGCTCTCTCGTCTTTTCATCATTCTCTTCTTGTCACCATTTTTTCATTATTCGCTTTTTTCCCCATTCACCTTTCCAATTAACAACTAAAACATTCATGTATAGATGAAAAGTCTGAACAGTGACAAGCAAGCAAGATGAAAATTACATATAAATGTATCTTGTCTTGTGAAATATAAAAAGTTAGACCTTAACAGCATTTAAGCTGATACATATAACTTTGATTCTGACTGGCCAACTTTTATTTTTTATCAGTGTACCGTGTATTGGCACTGTAATAATTAGTAATATTGAAAAAGTTTCAATTATGACCAAAAACACTGAATCGGCAAAGAGAATAACTTATATTTTAATTGAAAATTGTTTACGCTGCTGTCAAATAACAAAGCAAAAATGATCAAAGGACGAAGTATAAACTTTAACAGATTTATTAAACCATTGCACAGATTAAATAATGATATAGGCACCGCTGGATTCGCTATAATTACAGTCTGTGATTGCGAGACACTTAATGTTTATCTCCCAAACTCTAATGGCTGACCTTTCACTACAAGGGCAGATAACTCCCCTTCTTCGATGTAAGGGAACTACTTTTGCAGCAGGTTCTATTATTTTAGGCAGCAGATTAACAAAGAATATATAAAAAGTTGTCTCCCTTAGAACTAAAATGTTATTTCTTTTTAAATATTAGAGAAAAAAATCATATTTGCAATTTAAGAATATAAAAAAGCTTCTTTCTCTTCTGAATTACAGCTAAAATGGTATATCATTTTATGTATAGATTTAGAAAATGTGTAAACAAAACAAATTAAAAACTAAAATAACTTCATTACAGTCTACACTGCATATTAACAGCTAGTATAATATATAACTGAGCTAATGAGTAACGTGGTCAAGTACTTATTTGGAATTTTAAATGTCTTATATCGATTTAAAAGTTAGGGTGTTATAGCTGCGTTAATTCGGTGATGGCATTATTTTCGCGTGTCTATATTATCTACTTTAAAATACCTTAAAAATACTTAACAGAAACAAAATTATTTACTAATTGATGTCGAATACTTATTGTTAAAATGTTATTAAAATATGAGGAATCCGAATTATCATGAAGTGTTTCGACTCTTTCTTTGCATTACCACTCTTACACCTAGCAGCTGTGTTTCAAAATTCATAATTGTTAAATTTGATAGGAGTGACTCCTATACGTAGTAATAATAGATTCCATATACACATATCTAAATTTATATAATACACCCCAACCTCCAATTTTAAATTATACCAAAAAATAATGTGCCCAATTTATTTACTGTTTTGACTCAGATACATATTCCAAAATTCATAATGATCCGTTCATTAGTTTGGGAGATGATCCTGTACACACACATATATTTATACACACACACATATATATATATATATATATATATATATATATATATATATATATATATATATATATATAAATACATTTACACATATATATATATATATATATATATATAGTGCGTGTGTATTAAATACACAGTGTTAAATAAAATAGCCAATTTTATTAATTATATGAAGAATGTTTATGATTAAATATAAAAATATTTTTTAAATGTTTAAAAGGATATTTTTAGATATATTAAAATACTACCGATAATATCCTAAATAGTATTGTTATAGTTAATTATAGAAGGGCTAGAAAAAGAAGGTGGCGTACTTCCGGTGGTGCGGTAAAACGGAAGTCAACTACCTTATGGATATAAAAAGCATAATGTAAAAAAATAAAGTTCAGAAACAAAATAGCAATTAAAATCTATAAAACATTATACCTCACTATGCCAAAATAACGTGCCACCATTGGATGACTTGTCATTATGATTGCATCGTCAGAAATGTTTATTTACTTATTACAGATAGAAATACGAAAATTAGAATAGCGATTATAACAATAAAAATAAGTCATTGTAACCACTACAATTAATGTAAGTATGAAACATTTAATAGATAGATTAAATAAATATGAATATGAATTACATCACTTTATGATAAACATGCAATTGGGTAGATCGGTACCATGGATAAGCCAATAGTATAATATCTAACGGGAAAATATCTATTAGTATATTTAATTGATAAAAACGTATATTTTAATATTATAATATAATTTTAAATAGATTAGAGATATAGAACAAAATCTTGCATATCACATTATTTTAAATTAGGACTGCATAATATTGGAATCTCGACTAAGACGTTTATTTACATAGTAAGTAAAGCCTGAGACTATTAAAATAAATAAGACAATTGCGATGAACGGAAAACAAGATACGTAAAATTTATATTTCCTTATAAGATAAAAAAGTTTGTGAATTATACTTTAATACGGTAGAAAAGCATCTAGGGATACCCACGTGAGAGATATTTCGGTTACTGACTGCGAAAATAAAAATAAGTAAGAAAGGTGTCAGTGTTTAATTAAATAGCTAATTTTATTAATTAGATGAAAAATATTTATGATGAAATATAAAAATATGTTATAAATATTTTAAATAATACCAATCATTTTCTAAATATTTTTATTAGCGTTAATTATTGAAAGGCTTGAAATAGATAAGTGTGTGTACTTCCGGTTACTCGGTAAAACAGGAGTAACCTAATTTACGAATATAAAAAGTATAATGTACGAAAGGTATTATAAAATAAGGAAAATTGATAGCTAAAACCCAAAGAAAAGTGGAACTAAATAATTGGACGATACCAAAATAAGACGTTTAATTCAAGAATATTTAGGTCAATATTTAAGCTGATGATAGATTAAAATAAAACAGGGAAAAGCATCAAATGCGTATGTAATGCGACTAGCACACATTGAGATCATAGTACCATTTGAAAAGAAAAGAAAAACGATGCTGATAATAAGAACTAATTGTAATCTAGAGTTTGCTTTACTTTTTTTCTCATTGTTTTTTTTCTTTTGCTTTATTTTATATAATTAGCACTGAGGATAGCAACGCAAAGAAATAAAAGCGCAGGAGCATTTAACATATGTCTTTGTGTAAGCCGCAACAATTGTATGCTGAATCAAAAACAAGTGTCCTTCATAACATTGGATAGTGTATAAAATAAAATAAAAAATATTGTATACAACATAACTCTAGCCTTACACTATTGAGCTATTACAATTGCTTAATGTTATAAAATTTATATTTGAATATAAAAATGTAAATATAAGTATAAATACATATATATATATATATATATATATATATATATATATACACACATATCTAACTATATATATACATATTTTATTATGTGTATACATAACATACCATAACATAATATATATACACACACACATATATATATATAATTAATTATTAAAGACAATATATGTACTATCATATATCATCAGATCCTTTTACTGTGTAGTCTCCTTTGAAGATTCAGCTCAATGTTTGTCAATTATTGATAACAGAGCAAAGTATAGAACAGTTTTTAATTATATTCCAATAACCATGGTTTGTTTTATTACTTTTATTTTTATTTTTTTAGAAATTTGGAATTTTTGGAAATGTGAAAAAAATAAAAATAAAAGTAATAAAAAAAACCATGGTTATTGGAATATAATAAAAAAAACTGTTCTATATATATATATATATATATATATATATATATATATATATATATATATATGGTGGCTGTCTATTCGATTTCGAGTATGACCACTTTTTGCGTATCAAAGTGATATTAGAGTAAAACTTCCCAGTGAGCGGCGCGGATATGGCTCTTAAGGCCTCCTAGATTTTTACAGACCATACCACAAAAGTGACAGGTGAGCTGAAGGGATGTCATAATTGAAGTCACCCCTTGCCCGTGCTTGATTTTGTAGTTCATGCCCACGTTGGTGATTCAACAAACCGGCACGTGACATAAAACGGTAATTCATGAGAGGACGATCTTATGATAACAGAACCGATTATTAAAAGATATTCCGATTAAATATTTTTTTTTCATTCATTTAAAATGCCTCGTCACAAAAACATCATTCTTGATGGTTCTTTGGCTTTTTCGCTAAGATAAAAACTAATATGCTGAGGCATGTTATATTTATATGTACGTTATGACTTTTCACACTCATTAAAAAACAAATTAGATCATTCGATAAGTAAATATTTATATGTGAATAATCTCATGTCGCTAATGTAAACAATTCCGACTTTATTCATTTTAAAATGAATTGTTCCAAAATTAAAGTATGCCTCCCGTCAGTAAAATTAAAAAAATATATATATTTAAAAAATTGACATTTATTTTCATCTATTTCAATAATATTTACCGGACAATTATTTTTACGGTAAGAAGACAAAAATATGTATTGTTTTTGAAACGAATTTAGTTGCCAACAGTTCTATAAATAAACAAAGTAGAGACTTTAATAAAGCGTTAGATGACAATGACAGGTTTTTTACGCAAAAAATTAAAAAAATTATGTTTCACAAGAAAAAATATTCGACCAGAGGGAGTATGTTTTTGCTAGCCTAGGAGGATGATATCATTGTGAATGAACATATACTACGCTGACTCCCAAAGGAGGGGGTAATGACCGAGATGATGTTATAATGACGAACGCCCCTCCCCAAAGAAAAGAGGAGTTAATACATGTGATGATGATAGCATGACGAAAGAACAGTGGTGCACTAATCCCTACCCATTAACGGAGGAGATAATCATGGAAGTATGGTATCACAGAGGTTGAAAAAATACTATACTGCCCTCTAAAAATCGAGATGTAATATCTGGGAAGATCGCCCAATAAAAATAGAAAGTAATGCCTGTGAATATGGTATAAGAGCAACAGAACAGATACTACAAGATCCCACCTCCAAAAGAAGAATATCGCCTCTGAGAACATGGTCTCATGACAACAGAACATATACTACATTACACACTCCCCTATAAGAGGATGTAATATCTTGGAGGATTACGGCCACTCCTTTATAAAGGATGAGGTAATTCCTGGGAAGACTGTATTATGACAACAGCACAAATACTACACTACTCACCCCCATTAAAAGATGACACCATAATAGATTAAACCAGTGCTTATGCATTTATTTAAAAATGACTCGCCATAAGAACATTATTTTTATGGTTCCTTGGCTTTTTGGTTCAGATCCAAGTGTAGTATATGTTCTCGGCATCCCTGTGATATCGCATGTTTTAATATCGATGAAAATATTGCGTATATATAAGAAAATATGGCAATATAAAATGACAAATGTTTATTACTGAATATTAATTTATTTAAAGATGTTTATTAATAAATCTGCAAATTAAGAAAACCTAAAGTTCTTTGTAGGTATTTGCAGATTATAATGTAAACCTTATTTAGAGAATCACATTGTAGTATCTGTTCCGATGAACACTGCACCCTATAGACTGGTTACGCCGGTGTATGGGTATGTCCTGTGATGTTCTAGGAATTCCACCCTCCCAGACTTTGCCTCCCCTCTTTGGGGAGGAGTAAGTTTATTGCTTACTGCCTGAGGCGCCCCTACCAGGGAATGCCGACGAGGCTGCCCAGGCAATTTTTAATGGCCAGAGTGCTCACTTTCTCGGGCGCTGGCTTTTCAACCCCCACTTTCCCGACCCGATCTTGGGTCACATCTTACTTGTGGGGGTAAGATAAAACTGGCCTTGTGCCAAATTCCCGGAGAGGAGTAAATAAAACATGTCGTATCAAAGAATAAAATAAATACAATATGTTTTGATTGTTATATAGATGAAAAAACTTTCGTATGTATTCATTTAGATAGTATTTACCCTGACAGATGTGTATTATTTCAAAACGAATCTTATTATTAACAGTAAATTACGCAGGTTGATCTAGAAAGGACTGTGGAATTTCTACTGGCTTTCGTTCATATATATATATATATATATATATATATATATATATATATATATATATATATATATATATGAGCGAAACCCAGTAGAAATTCCAGTCTTTTCTAGATCAACCTTCGTATATATATATATATATATATATATATATATATATATATATATATATATATATATATATATATATATATATATATGTGTGTGTGTGTCTGTGTATGTGTGTGTTTGTGTATGTGTGTGTGGGTGGGTGTGGACATGCTTGTTTCGATATGCGTGAACAAATAAGAAAGATGGATAGATATTAGCTTTTATAAAGAGACAACAAATACAAATATAGTTATAAATACTTGAATAATGTTGATCGATAAATGCGAACGTATAGTTTCTTTCGAAGGAGCGTGTATATCGGCAAATTAACACGTTTGACTTTTAAAAAAATACTAAATAGTGAATTTTACAAAAAGCGAGATACGAAGTAGAAGAGAAGAAAAAGAAGAAAAGTTTCTTATCGACCGACGTGTGTTTACCACGTGTTATAGATGAAGAGGAGATACGCCGTAGCATCATCGATAAGTCGTGTGTGTTTTGCCGGTGTCGTCACGAGTCGTGTGCCACTCTGCCGGGTTGAAAAACGTCGGTCGTGACGATCACCAGCTATTGTTTCACGGAAAAGGCAGGCCCAGGCCGGGGTGACGATTCGATCGCTGGATGCGCCCTCCTCAAGAGATGTGTGTGTATTATCATACAAACACACAACCTACACACATAAACTCATACTAACGCACATACACATTTCTATATACAACTAACACTCTTATATTGGTAACTTACTGACTTGCTTTTCACACTGCATATTTCAGCTATACGTGAATGGTTAAGATGGTGGAAGAAAGGACGAATGGCGTAATTAAGGGGTAATGCTAGGAGAAGTGATGAGAGGAAATTATAATTAAAAGACAGAGAATATTGGAGAGGGGGAGCTTGAAAAAATGAGAAACATTAGAGAGAGGGTATTGAGAGATGGTGTCTATCATGACACCACAATATATTCATACACAGATGTCAAATTTTAAAACTTATATATGTAAATAGATGTATCTACTCAGTGATGACATATAGCGTTTTTACTTGCAATTTGATTTGTTTTTCTTTTTTTCTAAATATGGGTTTTACCCTCTAAAATATGTATTGTGTAAGAAGAGAAAGACACTAACTTTACTTTATTATGCATATACCTAGAAGGATATCTGCCCAGGGTAAAAATAATTTATCGAAAAAAAAATTTTTTTCAACACTTGTATGAAGATTAAAATCAAGGTATAATGAAACAAAACCTTCTGTCTAGAATCGTTTTTTTAAATGTTGATCAAAGTCCAGTACATGATTTTGATTCTACAAAACGCCTAAAATGTAAGGCTTAAGGTTAATGGGGCTCAAGAAGAAATATAAATTCAGGGAATCTTGTTTAATTGGTGGGAAATGACTATGGATCAAATTTAATGCAAATCTTAACTATTTGAATTCTCAAAGGGGAGATAATAAACATATTATGTCTCTTAGAAGCATCTTAGGTGCTCTAAAGAGACTGAAATCCTGCGAATATTCATTAATTTATATCTAATACCTATAGTTAAAATTACATAAAAATCGGAGTTATGAAAACGTATAACTAGATAAACATTATATATATATATATATATATATATATATATATGTAATTAAACAAGGTGGCGATCATAATAAAATACTTAGACAATTAAATAAGGCAATTACTCGCCATCCTGATGCTTTTAAGTCATATAAAATTAATCAAAATAAATTGATAGAATAAATCAAAAGCTATCTAAATAAAAATAATGTAGAATATGTGTAAATGTATATATATAACACATATGCTAATTATATAATATAAAAAAATACATGTATATACATATATATATATATATATATTTAATTTTTAAAGATTTTTTTATATAAAACTAAAACTAAAAATACATTAAACTATAAATCACCTAAAAAGTAGTGTAATGGATTCGTCCGAACACTTTAAAATACAGCAACATTTTTTGTAATTAACGGATACATAGTATTAGACACAGACGAACAACACAGGTAAGGAGGACATTTTTTAATAACGAATATAAGTTAGCAAAACATTTATCTGGAACAAAACTTAGATCTAATATACGGAACGTTTATGTTTTTGTCTTTTAAGGGAAGTGGGGTCTGATTAACTCTGCTGAGAAGCCATGAAATAAAATCCTGCTTTGTTTTTAAATTCCCGAAGCAGTTTTTCATGGTAAACAACTGATGATCTCTTAAATAATGTTAAGACTAGCGTAAATTCTTTGGAAGCAAACTAATATAGTAACTGTAAAAAGTAAATTGACTTACATAAGTGATTTTCCACCGAACGACTTGGAACTAAAATGTTTTTTTTATATATATAGTTTTAATGTTTGAGAAACTTCCGAGACTATATATATATATATATATATATATATATATATATATATATATATATATATATATATATATATATATAAAGAGAGAGAGAGAGAGAGAGAGAGAGAGTAAGAGAGAGAAAGCGAGAGAGAGAGAGGGGGGGCATCCACAAAAAACGCAATACGCAGAAACATCTTTCACTGCTATCAATAGAGAAGTATCCTGCTTCTGTATTTCTTGTAAAAACGATACTATCCTAACACATATGGTATCCAGGGAGTTAGACACCTTAAGATTCTAACTAAATCAGCATACACTTGAGGATCTAAAGAAGAAATTGAAGCTGTGCCGATATTATACCCCCTAAAATAACTAAAATGATCAAAATCAATTGACATTTGGAGAATCTTTGTTAATTTATATCGAATATTTATTGTTACAATTTAATTTTGAGGTATCTGAATTTTTACGAACAGCTTCCACCTTCCATTTTGTCGCTTTGCATGAAACTAAATTTAACTAAACATAGCTTACATTAACCACCCTTACGCCTAGCAGCTGTTTTACAAAATTCATCATGATCGGGTAATTTGTTTAGGAGTGAATCATATACATACAAATATATACAGATATACGCATACCTAAGTATATATACATGCACCCCTAAATGTTAAAATTCATAAAACAATATTGTGCATATAGAGCTCAACATGTTACAGAAAATATATATTTCAACATCCATAATGATCGGTTGATTAGTTTAGGAGTTTATACTGTACAACGATGTATATATATATAGGGGCCCGTGTATGGGAACTAAAGGATGAGGGAACACCTTTTACCATCAGTTGGAAATTAATTGAAAGACGAAAACCATATTCCCCAATATCAGGCCGCTGTGCACTTTGCGATGCTGAAAAATATAACATCTTGCGAACCATCAATGACCCTAACATTATATGCCTAAACAAAAAAGGGGAGATATATAAGGACTGTATTCACAGGAGAAAGGCACTTCTGATAAATTGGGCAGAACAAAATACATATGTCATAACCGCAGAGTACCCAGAATACGGACTTTTAGGATTTTGGATTTCACAATGATGAATTCGCCTTCCGAATTTCGGATTGAGCTGTATGGTATCCCGACTGTGGCCCTAAACTTGATTTCTATTATTGCATGTTTTAATTATGGATTGTTTTTTTATATTTATGTATATAACTATTTTAAAATTTTAAATTTTTAAATTTTTTAAATTTTTAATTCTAATTTAAAATTTCAAATGTGGAGTACCCCATATCCCCATTTTTCCTTCTCTTGCCTTTTATCTTTTATTTTTATTTTTACACAATTTTGTTATCCTTTATTCTATCTAACAGTGTATTTATTTCATCTTTATTTTTCTTCATTTTTCTTTATTTTTCTTTATTTTTCTTCATTATTCTTTTTCATCTTTCTTTATCCTCCCCTTTTATTATTAGTACCTTAATTTTTTTATGATTAGTACCATTACGACTTCATAATTTTATAAATGGTGTGACTACAATTTATTTAATTATAAGGTTTATTTTTAATGATTTATTATTTAATATTTTTAGAAATATATTATTACATTAGCATATTATTTCAATATAATTTTTAACTTAATATAAATTTATTTTTATTTTTAACGTTATCTCCATTTACTTTCGATAACATATATAGCGTCTCTATTAGTTAAATTTCAATAGTTTCCATAACGGGCTACGTAATTCCACGCACGTGACAATTTAAACATGCTAGGTTCCCATCTGTCCAACTGTTAACGTTATTCCCATTTAATTTCTTGCTTTTTCGATGTACAGCGTTGCTGTTGTTTTGATCTGAAACTTTTCCATAACTGACTACGAATATTCCACGCACGTGACAATTTTAAATCTGAAAGTGTTCCATCTTTCCAACGGACAATATTTTGAAATTCCTGGCGGTTGTTCTCACGCATTAAGCTATACGACTCCGCTGATGAAGGTCCGATTTTCTCGGATCTGAAACCTTGGTCCGGATGTTGTTGTAACACTTTATTTAATATTAATAAATATCATGCTCTTACTAATTAATCTAGTTAATTTTACTTTTGCATTAATAATTGACCACTCTGCTGGGAAACTCTCCCAATTAAGAAATACGGTATATATATATATATATATATATATATATATATATATATATATATATATATATATATATATATATATATATCTTTTATTTTACTTAAGTTGAAATTCTCAGAAATCAAGGGCTTTTTTCCTGGGGCTCACACTTGATCTTTATATGAGATACATAGATATTTGAATATTCAATTAAAGGTCTCCTTTACCCCTCGTACATTACCCCCCTTTCCAATTGATTAGTCTACAATGTTATAGTATATATTTAATGTTATAATATATCTTTATTTACTGGGTTCCAGGGCAAGAATTCATCTTGTCTGGTGGAGTATCCAGCTTAGTGATGTTACTATAGACAACATCACTTGGAGAAGCCTTACCGAGTGAATACAGGAGACAGCCATTTCGGCTACGAATACTATGTTATTTTGAATATTTAGTCAGTGTTTGCTTGTAGGATAAGTATCCTCATGCCAGGTTGTCCTGAGAACCCCTTGTACAGAGAGACCTAAGACACTCGAAGACAGTGTATAGTGGATATTCAAGTCCGCTCCTATATATCCTATATATATATATATATATATATATATATATATATGTGTGTATATATATATGTATATATAGATGTATATATATGTATATATATATATATGTATATATATATGTGTGTGTTTGTGTTTGTTTTATAAGCATATACATATATGTTTATACGTCCACCTATTAAATGTTAAAGTTTACACAAGAAAATAATATGGTCATGTTTCCCATTGCGTTATCTAGAATGGATATTCAAAATTTCATTTTTTTTAGTTTTGGAGAGTATTCTGTGCGTAGAAATATATAAATGTATACACATACCTAACTTTATAAAGAAGATATGCACACACCTAACTTTATAAAGAAGGAGATATACACATACCTTACTTTATAAAGAAGGAGATGTACACATACCTAACTTTATGAAGAAGGAGATATACACATACCTAACTTCATAAAGAAGGAGATATACACACACCTAACTTTATAAAGAAGGAGATATACACACATCTAACTTTATAAAGAAGGAGATATACACATAACTAACTTTATAAAGAAGGAGATATACACATACCTAACTTTATAAAGAAGGAGATCTACACATACCTAACTTTATAAAGGAGGAGATGTACACATACCTAACTTTATAAAGGAGGAGATATACACACACCTAACTTAAAAAGAAGGAGATATAGACATACCTAACTTTAAAAGAAGGAGATATACACATACCTAACTTTATAAAGAAAGATATATACACATACCTAATTTATAAAGAAAAATATATGCACACACCTAACTTTATAAAGAAGGCGATATACACATACCTTACTTTATAAAGAAGGAGATGTACACATACCTAACTTTATAAAGAAGGAGATATACACACACCTAACTTTATAAAGAAGGATATATACACATACCTAACTTTATAAAGAAAGAGATATACACATACCTAACTTTATAAAGAAGAAGATATGCACACACCTAACTTCATAAAGAAGAAGATATGCACACATACGTAACTTTATAAAGAAGGAGATATGCACATACCTAACTTTATAAAGAAGGAGATATACACATACCCATCTTTATAAAGAAGAAGATATACACATACGTAACTTTATAAAAAAGGAGATATACACATACCTAACATTGTATAAATAGATTGATATATAACAAATCAACCAGTTACATATTTTCTAGTATTATATAATACTAGCGGGGCTACCCGGCGTTGCTCGGGGTCATAAAAACACAATTGAAGAAAAATCGCGTGTGTAACATCTTCATATTAAAACTTCTATTTCTCTCCCTCTCTCTATAGCTGTCTCTTTATCTTTCTACTTTTTTCTTCCCTGGTCGCGCCATTAAACCGCTACTTTTTAATTTTGCCTTTTGCTAAAGCTGTTTCTTCCCCCCCATTTCATCCTACGTTTCACAGAGCAATAGTATGACTTATTTCTATAAAAAGTACCACCTCTGTCTGCGCCTTCTATATAGGTACTTATAACCGCCCCGGTGTTCATACTATATATTTTGAATCCCCTCATGATATTCTTCATAATTTTCAATCCCCTCATGACATCCTTCATCATTTTCAATCCCCTCGTGGTATTCTTCAACATTTTCGATCCTCTCATTGTATTCTTCATCATTTTAAATCTCCTCATAATATTCATCATTTTCAATCCTTTCATAATATCCTTCATCATTTTCAATCCTCTCGTAATATTCCTCATCATTTTCAGTCCTCTCATGATATTCTTCATCATTTTCAATCCTCTCATGATATTCTACATTTTTTTGAATCCCCTAATGATATTCTTCATCATTTTCAATCCTCTCATGATATTATTCATAACTTTTAATCCCCTCATGATATTATTCATAATTTTTAATCCCCTCATGATGTTCTTCGTAATTTTCAATCCCCTCATGATGTTCTTCGTCATTTTCAATCCCCTCATGATAGTTTTAATAATTTTCAATCACCTCATGATAGTTTTCATAATTTTCAATCCCCTCATGATAGTTTTCATAATTTTCAATCCTCTCATGATAGTCTTCATAATTTTCAATCCTCTCATGATAGTCTTCATAATTTTCAATCCCCTCATGATAGTCTTCATCATTTTCAATCCTCTCATGATAGTCTTCATCATTTTCAATCCCCCCATGATAGTCTTCGTCATTTTCAATCCCCCCATGATAGTCTTCATCATTTTCAATCCTCTCATGATAGTGTTCATCATTTTCAATCCTCTCATGATAGTGTTCATCATTTTCAATCTTCTCATGATAGTGTTCATCATTTTCAATCCTCTCATAATAGTCTTCATCATTTTCACTCCTCTCATGATAGTCTTCATCATTTTCAATCCCCTAATGATAGTCTTCATCCTATTCAATCATCTCATGATAGTCTTCATCATTTTCAATCCCCCCATGATAGTCTTCATCATTTTCAATCCTCTCATGATAGTCTTCATCATTTTCAATCCTCTCATGATAGTCTTCATCATTTTCAATTCTCTCATGATAGTCTTAATCATTTTCAATCCTCTCATGATAGTCTTCATCATTTTCAATCCTCTCATGATAGTCTTCATCATTTTCAATCCTCTCATGATAGTGTTCATCATTTTCAATCCTCTCATGATAGTGTTCATCATTTTCAATCTTCTCATGATAGTGTTCATCATTTTCAATCCTCTCATAATAGTCTTCATCATTTTCACTCCTCTCATGATAGTCTTCATCATTTTCAATCCCCTAATGATAGTCTTCATCCTATTCAATCATCTCATGATAGTCTGCATCATTTTCAATCCCCCCATGATAGTCTTCATCATTTTCAATCCTCTCATGATAGTCTTCATCATTTTCAATTATCTCATGATAGTCTTAATCATTTTCAATCCTCTCATGATAGTCTTCATCATTTTCAATCCTCTCATGATAGTCTTCATCATTTTCAATCCTCTCATGATAGTCTTCATCATTTTCAATCCTCTCATGATAGTCTTCATCATTTTCAATCCTCTCCTGATAGTCATCATTTTCAATCCCCTCATGATAGTCTTCATCATTTTCAATCTACTCATGATAGTCTTCATCATTTTCAATCCTCTCCTGATAGTCATCATTTTCAATCATCTCATGATAGTCTTCATCATTTTCAATCCCCTCATGATAGTCTTCATCATTTTCAATCCTCTCCTGATAGTCATCATTTTCAATCATCTCATGATAGTCTACATCATTTTCAATCATCTCATGATAGTCTTCATCATTTTCAATCATCTCATGATAGTCTTCATCATTTTCAATCCTCTCATGATAGTCTTCATCATTTTCAATCCTCTCATGATAGTCTTCATCATTTTCAATCCCCTCATGATAGTCTTCATCATTTTCAATCATCTCATGATAGTCTTCATCATTTTCAATCATCTCATGATAGTCTTCATCATTTTCAATCCTCTCCTGATAGTCATCATTTTCAATCATCTCATGATAGTCTTCATAATTTTCAATCCTCTCATGATAGTCTTCATCATTTTCAATCCTATCATGATAGTCTTCATCATTTTCAATCCTCTCATGGTAGTCTTCATCATTTTCAATCCTCTCATGATAGTCTTCATCATTTTCAATCCTCTAATGATAGTCTTCATAATTTTCAATCCTCTCATCATAGTCTTCATCATTTTCAATCCTCTCATGATAGTCTTCATCATTTTCAATCCTCTTATGATAGTCTTCATCATTTTCAATCCCCTCATGATAGTCTTCATCATTTTCAATCCTCTCCTGATAGTCATCATTTTCAATCATCTCATGATAGTCTTCATCATTTTCAATCATCTCATGATAGTCTTCATCATTTTCAATCATCTCATGATAGTCTTCATCATTTTCAATCCTCTCATGATAGTCTTCATCATTTTCAATCCTCTCATGATAGTCTTCATCATTTTCAATCCCCTCATGATAGTCTTCATCATTTTCAATCATCTCATGATAGTCTTCATCATTTTCAATCATCTCATGATAGTCTTCATCATTTTCAATCCTCTCATGATAGTCTTCATCATTTTCAATCCTCTCCTGATAGTCATCATTTTCAATCCTCGTATGATGTTCTTCATCATTTTCAATCCTCTCATGATAGTCTTCATCATTTTCAATCCTCTCCTGATAGTCATCATTTTCAATCATCTCATGATAGTCTTCATAATTTTCAATCCTCTCATGATAGTCTTCATCATTTTCAATCCTATCATGATAGTCTTCATCATTTTCAATCCTCTCATGATAGTCTTCATCATTTTCAATCCTCTCATGATAGTCTTCATCATTTTCAATCCTCTAATGATAGTCTTCATAATTTTCAATCCTCTCATGATAGTCTTCATCATTTTCAATCCTCTCATGATAGTCTTCATCATTTTCAATCCTCTTATGATAGTCTTCATCATTTTCAATCCCCTCATGATAGTCTTCATCATTTTCAATCATCTCATGATAGTCTTCATCATTTTACATCCTCTCACGATAGTCTTCATCATTTTCAATCATCTCATGATAGTCTTCATAATTTTCAATCCTCTCATGATAGTCTTCATCATTTTCAATCCCCTCATGATAGTCTTCATCATTTTCAATCCCCTCATGATAGTCTTCATCATTTTCAATCCTCTCCTGATAGTCATCATTTTCAATCATCTCATGATAGTCTTCATCATTTTCAATCATCTCATGATAGTCTTCATCATTTTCAATCATCTCATGATAGTCTTCATCATTTTCAATCATCTCATGATAGTCTTCATAATTTTCAATCCTCTCATGATAGTCTTCATCATTTTCAATCCCCTCATGATATTATTCATCATGTTAAATCCCCTCATGATATTATTCATCATTTTAAATCATCTCATGATAGTCTTCATCATTTTCAATCATCTCATGATAGTCTTCATCATTTTCAATCCTCTCATGATAGTCTTCATCATTTTCAATCCTCTCATGATAGTCTTCATCATTTTCAATCCTCTCATGATAGTCTTCATCATTTTCAATCCTCTCATGATAGTCTTCATCATTTTCAATCCTCTCACGATAGTCTTCATCATTTTCAATCCTCTCACGATAGTCTTCATCATTTTCAATCCTCTCACGATAGTCTTCATCATTTTCAATCCCCTCATAATAGTCTTCATCATTTTCAATCCCATCATGATAGTCTTCATCATTTTCAATCCCCTCATGATAGTCTTCATCATTTCCAATCCCCTCATGATAGTCTTCATCATTTTCAATTCTCTCATGATATTTTTCATCATTTTCAATCATCTCATGATAGTCTTCATCATTTTCAATCATCTCAGTATATTCTTCATTATTTTCAATCCTCTCAGTATATTCTTCATCATTTTCAATCCTCTCATGATATTCTTCACCATTTTACATCCTCTCATGATGTTCTTCATCATTTTCAATCCTCGTATGATGTTCTTCATCATTTTCAATCCTCTCATGATAGTCTTTATCAGTTTCAATCCTCTCATGATATTCTTCATTGTTTACAATCCTCTCATGATATTCTTCATTGTTTACAATCCTCTCGTGATATTCTTCATTGTTTACAATCCCCTTATGATATTATTAATCATTTTCAATCCTCACATGGTATTCTTCATCATTTTCAATCCTCTCATGGTATTCTTCATTATATTCAATCCCATCATGATATTTTTCCTCATTTTCAATCGCCAAATACAAGGAGGCCCACAGAGCTATACTAAAATAACTCTGACTTATTGCCCTCCCTTTTATGAGGGCAATAGTCCGAAGAAAAATGCAAAAAAAACAATAATAACGTGATGATAGCATAAAATAATATCCGAACCTATCACTATGACGTCATGTACCTATCTATGTGACGTCATGTGCACAAGATAACATTAAAAATCGTGATCACATTAAACGAAAAAATGGCTATTTGACCCCTTAAAAATGAATCTTTTTTTGTAATTTTTCGATATTATTTTCTCGAGGTTATGCCGGTTAAAATAATACCAAATTCGGAGGTGTTTGTTTAGTATTTTAAAAGCCTTAGCGTTACATACATATCACAGATTTTTGCCTTATATATATTGACTAGCGGGGCTACCCGGCGTTGCTCGGGGTCATAAAAACATATATTTGAAGAAAGATCGTGTGTGTAACATCTTTATATTCAAACTTCTATGTCCGCCCCCTCTCTCTATAGCCGTCTCTTTATCTGCTACCTTTCTCTTCCCTGGTCGCCCCATTTCGCCGCTACTTTCTAATTTTGCCTTTTGCAAAAGCTGTTTCTTCCCCACCATTTATCCTATTGCCCAGGGTAATAGTATGACATATTTCTATAAAAAGTAACACCTCTATCTGCGCCTTCTATATAGGTACTTATCTCCACCCCGGTGTTCATAATATATACGTATCTATCATCACACCGGTGCGCATACTATATACGTACCTATCGCCGCCCCAGTGCACATACTATATACGTACCTATCGCCGCCCCGGTGCAGATACTATTTAAGTACCTATCGCCGCCCCGTTGCGAATGCTAAATAGTACCTATCGTTGCCCCGGTGTGAATGCTAAATACATACCTATTGCGCCCCGGTGTGCATGCTACATAAGTACCTATCGCTGCCCTAGTGCGAATACTAAAGACATACCAATTGCGCCCCGGTGTGCATGCTACATAAGTACCTATCGCTGCCCTAGTGCGAATAATTAATAAGTACATATTGCCGCTTTGGTGTGAATGCTAAATACGTACCTATCGCCGGCCCAGTGCGAATGCTAAATACGTACCTATAGCCGCCCTGGTGCGAATGCTAAATACGTACCTATAGCCGCCCCGGTGCGAATGCTAAATACGTACCTATTACCACCACGGTGCGAATGCGAAATACATACCTTTCGCCGCCCCGGTGCGCGTGCTATATATGTACTGATCGCCGCCGCAGAGCGCATGCTATGTACGTACTTATTGCTGCCCATGTGTACATGCTATATACGTAGCTATCGCCACCCCTGAATTCTGAATACGTATCTACTGCCGCCCTGGTGTGGAAGCTAAATACGTACATATCGCCGCCCCGGTGCGAATGCTAAATACATACCTATCGCCGCCCCGGTGTGAATTCTAAATACGTACCTATCGCCGCCCCGGTGTGAATTCTAAATACGTACCTATCGCCGCCCCGGTGTGAATTCTAAATACGTACCTATCGCCGCCTCGGTGCGGAAGCTAAATACGTACATATCGCCACCCCGGTGCGAATGCTAAATACATACCTATCGCTGCCCCGATGTGAATGCTAAATACATACCTATCGCCGCCCCGGTGTGAATGCTAAATACGTACCTATCGCCGCCCCGGTGTGAATTTTAAATATGTACCTTTCGCCGCCCCGGTGTTAATTTTAAATATGTACCCTTCGCCGCCCCTGTGCGCGTGCTATATACGTACCTATCGCCGCCCCGGTGCGCGTGCTATATATGAACCGATCGCTGCCTCAGTGCGCATGCTGAATACATACTTATCACTGCCCCGGTGCGCATACTATATACATACTTATTACTGCCCATGTGCACATGCTATATAAGTACCTATCACCACTGCTGAATGCTAAATAAGTACCTATCGCCGCCCCGGTGTGGAAGCTAAATACGTACATATCGCCGCCCCTAAATTTGGCCTGACCCCTCAAATTTTCCCCGACCCCTCAATCTCTCCAGCCCCCTAATTTTTCACTCTCCCCAAACCATAAGAAATATTTTGACTTCAAAACAAAAAAAAACAAAAAAAAACAAAAAAATTTGGCCTGACCCCTAAAAAGTTCGTCCTGACCCCTAAAATTTTCCCCGACCCCTAAATCTCTCTAGCCCCCTAATTTTTCACTCTCCCCCAACCATGATAAATCATTTGACTTCAAAACAAAAAAAAAACAAAAAAATTTGGCCTGACCCCTAAAAAGTTCGTCCTGACGCCTAAAATTTTCCCCGACCCCTAAATCTCTCCAGCCCCCTAATTTTTCACTCTCCTCCAACCATGAGATATAATTTGACTTCAAAACAAAAAAAAAACAAAAAAATTTGGCCTGACCCCTAAAAAGTTCGTCCTGACCCCTAAAATTTTCCCCGACCCCTAAATCTCTCCAGCCCCCTAATTTTTCACTCTCCTCGAACCATGAGATATATTTTGACTTCAAAAAAAAACAAAAACAAAAAAATTTAGCCTGACCCCTAAAAAGTTCGTCCTGACCCCTAAAGTTTTCCCCGACCCCTAAATCTCTCCAGCCCCCTAATTTTTCACTCTCCTCCAACCCTGAGAAATATTTTGACTTCAAAACAAAAAAAAACAAAAAAATTTGGCCTGACCCCTAAAAAGTGCGTCCTGACCCCTAAAATTTTCCCCGACCCCTCCATCTCTCCAGCCCCCTAATTTTTCACTCTCCCCCAACCATGAGAAATATTGTGACTTCAAAACAAAAAAAAACAAAAAAACTTGGCCTGACCTCTAAAAAGTTCGTCCTGACCCCTAAAATTTTCCCCGACCCCTAAATCTCTCCAGCCCCCTAATTTTTCACTCTCCCCCAATCCTGAGAAATATTTTGAGTTCAAAACCAAAAAAAAGAAAAAAATTTGGCCTGACCCCTAAAAAGTTCGTCCTGACCCCTAAAATTTTCCCCGACCCCTAAATCTCTCTAGCCCCCTAATTTTTCACTCTCCCCCAACCATGAGAAATCATTTGACTTCAAAACAAAAAAAAAACAAAAAAATTTGGCCTGACCCCTAAAAAGTTCGTCCTGACGCCTAAAATTTTCCCCGACCCCTCAATCTCTCCAGCCCCCTTATTGTTCACTCTCCCCAACCCTGAGAAATATTTTGAGTTCAAAACCAAAAAAAAAAAAAATTTGGCCTGACCCCTAAAAAGTTCGTCCTGACCCCTAAAATTTTCCCCGACCCCTAAATCTCTCAAGCCCCCTAATTTTTCACTCTCCCCCAACCCTGAGAAATATTTTGACTTCAAAACAAAAAAACAACAAAAAAAAACAAAAAAATTTGGCCTGACCCCTAAAAAGTTCGTCCTGACCCCTAAAATTTTCCCCGACCCCTAAATCTCTCTAGCCCCCTAATTTTTCACTCTCCCCCAACCATGAGAAATATTTTGACTTCAAAACAAAAAAAAAACAAAAAAATTTGGCCTGACCCCTAAAAAGTTCGTCCTGACCCCTAAAATTTTCCCCGACCCCTAAATCTCTCCAGCCCCCTAATTTTTCACTCTCCTCGAACCATGAGATATATTTTGACTTCAAAACAAAAAAAAACAAAAAAATTTGGCCTGACCCCTAAAAAGTTCGTCCTGACCCCTAAAGTTTTCCCCGACCCCTAAATCTCTCCAGCCCCCTAATTGTTCACTCTCCTCCAACCCTGAGAAATATTTTGACATCAAAACAAAAAAAAACAAAAAAATTTGGCCTGACCCCTAAAAAGTTCGTCCTGACCCCTAAAATTTTCCCCGACCCCTAAATCTCTCTAGCCCCGTAAGTTTTCACTCTCCCCCAACCCTGAGAAATATTTTGACTTCAAAACAAAAAAAAAAAAAAAAAAAAAAAATTTTGCCTGACCCCTGAAAAGTTCGTCCTGACCCCTAAAATTTTCCCCGACCCCTAAATCTCTCTAGCCCCCTAATTTTTGACTCTCCCCCAACCATGAGAAATCATTTGACTTCAAAACAAAAAAAAAACAAAAAAATTTGGCCTGACCCCTAAAAAGTTCGTCCTGACCCCTAAAATTTTCCCCGACCCCTAAATCTCTCTAGCCCCCTAATTTTTCACTCTCCCCCAACCATGAGAAATCATTTGACTTCAAAACAAAAAAAAAACAAAAAAATTTGGCCTGACCCCTAAAAAGTTCGTCCTGACCCTTAAAATTTTCCCCGACCCCTAAATCTCTCCAGCCCCCTAATTTTTCACTCTCCTCGAACCATGAGATATATTTTGACTTCAAAACAAAAAAAAACAAAAAAATTTGGCCTGACCCCTAAAAAGTTCGTCCTGACCCCTAAAGTTTTCCCCGACCCCTAAATCTCTCCAGCCCCCTAATTTTTCACTCTCCTCCAACCCTGAGAAATATTTTGACTTCAAAACAAAAAAAAACAAAAAAATTTGGCCTGACCCCTAAAAAGTGCGTCCTGACCCCTAAAATTTTCCCCGACCCCTAAATCTCTCCAGCCCCCTAATTTTTCATTCTCCCCCAACCCTGAGAAATATTTTGACTTCAAAACAAAAAAAAAACAAAAAAAAACAAAAAAATTTGGCCTGACCCCTAAAAAGTTCGTCCTGACCCCTAAAATTTTCCCCGACCCCTAAATCTCTCCAGCCCCCTAATTTTTCACTCTCCCCCAACCCTGAGAAATATTTTGACTTCAAAACAAAAAAAAACAAAAAAAACAAAAAAATTTGGCCTGACCCCTAAAAAGTTCGTCCTGACCCCTAAAATTTTCCCCGACCCCTAAATCTCTCCAGCCCCCTAATTTTTACTCTCCCCCAACCATGAGAAATATTTTCAGTTCAAAACCAAAAAAAAGAAAAAAATTTTGCCTGACCCCTAAAAAGTTCGTCCTGACCCCTAAAATTTTCCCGATACGACCCTACCTCTACACTTCTCAAAAAAGGAGGAGATAATGCATGGGATGAGTGCATCATGACAACGGACCCGATACGACCCTACCTCAACACTTCTCAAAAAAGGAGGAGATAATGCATGGGAATAGTGCA
Source organism: Sepiola atlantica (assembly GCA_963556195.1). Taxonomy (NCBI): domain Eukaryota; kingdom Metazoa; phylum Mollusca; class Cephalopoda; order Sepiida; family Sepiolidae; genus Sepiola; species Sepiola atlantica. Next base: position 45,802,854 of record OY744547.1, on the reverse strand, counting down.
TCATGACAACGTAACCGATACGACCCTTCCTCAACAGTTCTAAAAAAAGGAGGAGATAATGCATGGGATGAGTGCATCATGACAACGGACCCGATACGACCCTACCTCAACACTTCTCAAAAAAGGAGGAGATAATGCATGGGAATTGTGCATCATGACAACGGAACCGATACGACCCTTCCTCAACAGTTCTAAAAAAAGGAGGAGATAATGCATGGGATGAGTGCATCATGACAACGGAACCGATACGACCCTACCTCTACACTTCTCAAAAAAGGAGGAGATAATGCATGGGATGAGGGCACTATGACAACGAAACCGATACTACCTCAACACTTCTCAAAAAAGGAGGAGATAATGCATGGGATGAAGGCACTATGACAACGAAACCGATACTACCCTACCTCTACACTTGTACTTGTTAAATTCTTCTTTTTTCTTTTTTATACATATATAGAGTGGTTATGACTCAACGGGGCACTGTAAACGTGTACTTGTTAAATTCTTCTTTTTTCTTTTTTATACATATATAGAGTGGTTATGACTCAACGGGTCAGTGTAAACGTGTTCTTGTTAAATTCTTTTTTTTTCTTTTTTATACATATATAGAGTGGTTATGACTCAACGGGTCAGTGTTAACGTGTACTTGTTAAATTCTTCTTTTTTCTTTTTTTATACATATATAGAGTGGTTATGACTCAACGGGTCACTGTAAACGTGTACTTGTTAAATTCTTCTTTTTTCTTTTTTATACATATATAGAGTGGTTATGACTCAACGGGTCAGTGTAAACGTGTACTTGTTAAATTCTTTTTTCTTTTTTATACATATATAGAGTGGTTATGACTCAACGGGTCAGTGTAAACGTGTACTTGTTAAATTCTTCTTTTTTCTTTTTTATACATATATAGAGTGGTTATGACTCAACGGGTCAGTGTAAACGTGTACTTGTTAAATTCTTCTTTTTTCTTTTTTATACATATATAGAGTGGTTATGACTCAACAGGTCAGTGTAAACGTGTACTTGTTAAATTCTTCTTTTTTTCTTTTTTATACATATATAGAGTGGTTATGACTCAACGGGGCACTGTAAACGTGTACTTGTTAAATTCTTCTTTTTTCTTTTTTATACATATATAGAGTGGTTATGACTCAACGGGGCACTGTAAACGTGTACTTGTTAAATTCTTCTTTTTTCTTTTTTTATACATATATAGAGTGGTTATGACTCAACGGGTCAGTGTAAACGTGTACTTGTTAAATTCTTCTTTTTTCTTTTTTATACATATATAGAGTGGTTATGACTCAACGGGTCAGTGTCAACGTGTACTTGTTAAATTCTTCTTTTTTCTTTTTTATACATATATAGAGTGGTTATGACTCAACATGTCAGTGTAAACGTGTACTTGTTAAATTCTTCTTTTTTCTTTTTTATACATATATAGAGTGGTTATGACTCAACGGGTCAGTGTTAACGTGTACTTGTTAAATTCTTCTTTTTTCTTTTTTTATACATATATACAGTGGTTATGACTCAACGGGTCACTGTAAACGTGTACTTGTTAAATTCTTCTTTTTTCTTTTTTATACATATATAGAGTGGTTATGACTCAACGGGTCAGTGTAAACGTGTACTTGTTAAATTCTTTTTTCTTTTTTATACATATATAGAGTGGTTATGACTCAACGGGTCAGTGTAAACGTGTACTTGTTAAATTCTTCTTTTTTCTTTTTTATACATATATAGAGTGGTTATGACTCAACGGGTCAGTGTAAACGTGTACTTGTTAAATTCTTCTTTTTTCTTTTTTATACATATATAGAGTGGTTATGACTCAACGGGTCAGTGTAAACGTGTACTTGTTAAATTCTTCTTTTTTTCTTTTTTATACATATATAGAGTGGTTATGACTCAACGGGGCACTGTAAACGTGTACTTGTTAAATTCTTCTTTTTTCTTTTTTATACATATATAGAGTGGTTATGACTCAACGGGGCACTGTAAACGTGTACTTGTTAAATTCTTCTTTTTTCTTTTTTTATACATATATAGAGTGGTTATGACTCAACGGGTCAGTGTAAACGTGTACTTGTTAAATTCTTCTTTTTTCTTTTTTATACATATATAGAGTGGTTATGACTCAACGGGTCAGTGTCAACGTGTACTTGTTAAATTCTTCTTTTTTCTTTTTTATACATATATAGAGTGGTTATGACTCAACATGTCAGTGTAAACGTGTACTTGTTAAATTCTTCTTTTTTCTTTTTTATACATATATAGAGTGGTTATGACTCAACGGGTCAGTGTAAACGTGTACTTGTTAAATTCTTCTTTTTTCTTTTTTATACATATATAGAGTGGTTATGACTCAACGGGTCAGTGTAAACGTGTACTTGTTAAATTCTTCTTTTTTCTTTTTTATACATATATAGAGTGGTTATGACTCAACGGGTCAGTGTAAACGTGTTCTTGTTAAATTCTTCTTTTTTCTTTTTTATACATATATAGAGTGGTCATGACTCAACGGGTCAGTGTAAACGTATACTTGTTAAATTCTTCTTTTTTCTTTTTTATACATATATAGAGTGGTTATGACTCAACGGGGCACTGTAAACGTGTACTTGTTAAATTCTTCTTTTTTCTTTTTTATACATATATAGAGTGGTTATGACTCAACGGGGCACTGTAAACGTGTACTTGTTAAATTCTTCTTTTTTCTTTTTTATACATATATAGAGTGGTTATGACTCAACGGGTCAGTGTAAACGTGTTCTTGTTAAATTCTTCTTTTTTCTTTTTTATACATATATAGAGTGGTTATGACTCAACGGGTCAGTGTAAACGTGTACTTGTTAAATTCTTCTTTTTTTCTTTTTATACATATATAGAGTGGTTATGACTCAACGGGTCAGTGTAAACGTGTACTTGTTAAATTCTTCTTTTTTCTTTTTTATACATATATAGAGTGGTTATGACTCAACGGGGCACTGTAAACGTGTTCTTGTTAACTTCTTTTTTCTTTTTTATACATATATAGAGTGGTTATGACTCAACGGGGCACTGTAAACGTGTTCTTGTTAAATTCTTTTTTCTTTTTTTATACATATATAGAGTGGTTATGACTCAACGGGTCAGTGTAAACGTGTTATTGTAAAATTCTTTTTTCTTTTTTATACATATATAGAGTGGTTATGACTCAACGGGGCACTGTAAACGTGTACTTGTTAAATTCTTCTTTTTTCTTTTTTATACATATATAGAGTGGTTATGACTCAACGGGTCAGTGTAAACGTGTACTTGTTAAATTCTTCTTTTTTCTTTTTTATACATATATAGAGTGGTTATGACTCAACGGGTCAGTGTAAACGTGTACTTGTTAAATTCTTATTTTTTCTTTTTTTATACATATATAGAGTGGTTATGACTCAACGGGGCACTGTAAACGTGTACTTGTTAAATTCTTCTTTTTTCTTTTTTTATACATATATAGAGTGGTTATGACTCAACGGGTCAGTGTAAACGTGTACGAGTTAAATTCTTCTTTTTTCTTTTTTATACATATATAGAGTGGTTATGACTCAACGGGTCAGTGTAAACGTGTACTTGTTAAATTCTTCTTTTTTCTTTTTTATACATATATAGAGTGGTTATGACTCAACGGGGCACTGTAAACGTGTACTTGTTAAATTCTTCTTTTTTCTTTTTATACATATATAGAGTGGTTATGACTCAACGGGGCACTGTAAACGTGTACTTGTTAAATTCTTCTTTTTTCTTTTTTTATACATATATAGAGTGGTTATGACTCAACGGGTCAGTGTAAACGTGTACTTGTTAAATTCTTCTTTTTTCTTTTTTATACATATATAGAGTGGTTATGACTCAACGGGTCAGTGTAAACGTGTACTTGTTAAATTCTTCTTTTTTCTTTTTTATACATATATAGAGTGGTTATGACTCAACGGGGCACTGTAAACGTGTTCTTGTTAACTTCTTTTTTCTTTTTTATACATATATAGAGTGGTTATGACTCAACGGGGCACTGTAAACGTGTTCTTGTTAAATTCTTTTTTCTTTTTTTATACATATATAGAGTGGTTATGACTCAACGGGTCAGTGTAAACGTGTTATTGTAAAATTCTTTTTTCTTTTTTATACATATATAGAGTGGTTATGACTCAACGGGGCACTGTAAACGTGTACTTGTTAAATTCTTCTTTTTTCTTTTTTATACATATATAGAGTGGTTATGACTCAACGGGTCAGTGTTAACGTGTACTTGTTAAATTCTTCTTTTTTCTTTTTTTATACATATATAGAGTGGTTATGACTCAACGGGTCACTGTAAACGTGTACTTGTTAAATTCTTCTTTTTTCTTTTTTATACATATATAGAGTGGTTATGACTCAACGGGTCAGTGTAAACGTGTACTTGTTAAATTCTTTTTTCTTTTTTATACATATATAGAGTGGTTATGACTCAACGGGTCAGTGTAAACGTGTACTTGTTAAATTCTTCTTTTTTCTTTTTTATACATATATAGAGTGGTTATGACTCAACGGGTCAGTGTAAACGTGTACTTGTTAAATTCTTCTTTTTTCTTTTTTATACATATATAGAGTGGTTATGACTCAACGGGTCAGTGTAAACGTGTACTTGTTAAATTCTTCTTTTTTTCTTTTTTATACATATATAGAGTGGTTATGACTCAACGGGGCACTGTAAACGTGTACTTGTTAAATTCTTCTTTTTTCTTTTTTATACATATATAGAGTGGTTATGACTCAACGGGGCACTGTAAACGTGTACTTGTTAAATTCTTCTTTTTTCTTTTTTTATACATATATAGAGTGGTTATGACTCAACGGGTCAGTGTAAACGTGTACTTGTTAAATTCTTCTTTTTTCTTTTTTATACATATATAGAGTGGTTATGACTCAACGGGTCAGTGTCAACGTGTACTTGTTAAATTCTTCTTTTTTCTTTTTTATACATATATAGAGTGGTTATGACTCAACATGTCAGTGTAAACGTGTACTTGTTAAATTCTTCTTTTTTCTTTTTTATACATATATAGAGTGGTTATGACTCAACGGGTCAGTGTAAACGTGTACTTGTTAAATTCTTCTTTTTTCTTTTTTATACATATATAGAGTGGTTATGACTCAACGGGTCAGTGTAAACGTGTACTTGTTAAATTCTTCTTTTTTCTTTTTTATACATATATAGAGTGGTTATGACTCAACGGGTCAGTGTAAACGTGTTCTTGTTAAATTCTTCTTTTTTCTTTTTTATACATATATAGAGTGGTCATGACTCAACGGGTCAGTGTAAACGTATACTTGTTAAATTCTTCTTTTTTCTTTTTTATACATATATAGAGTGGTTATGACTCAACGGGGCACTGTAAACGTGTACTTGTTAAATTCTTCTTTTTTCTTTTTTATACATATATAGAGTGGTTATGACTCAACGGGGCACTGTAAACGTGTACTTGTTAAATTCTTCTTTTTTCTTTTTTATACATATATAGAGTGGTTATGACTCAACGGGTCAGTGTAAACGTGTTCTTGTTAAATTCTTCTTTTTTCTTTTTTATACATATATAGAGTGGTTATGACTCAACTGGTCAGTGTAAACGTGTACTTGTTAAATTCTTCTTTTTTTCTTTTTATACATATATAGAGTGGTTATGACTCAACGGGTCAGTGTAAACGTGTACTTGTTAAATTCTTTTTTCTTTTTTATACATATATAGAGTGGTTATGACTCAACGGGGCACTGTAAACGTGTTCTTGTTAACTTCTTTTTTCTTTTTTATACATATATAGAGTGGTTATGACTCAACGGGGCACTGTAAACGTGTTCTTGTTAAATTCTTTTTTCTTTTTTTATACATATATAGAGTGGTTATGACTCAACGGGTCAGTGTAAACGTGTTATTGTAAAATTCTTTTTTCTTTTTTATACATATATAGAGTGGTTATGACTCAACGGGGCACTGTAAACGTGTACTTGTTAAATTCTTCTTTTTTCTTTTTTATACATATATAGAGTGGTTATGACTCAACGGGTCAGTGTAAACGTGTACTTGTTAAATTCTTCTTTTTTCTTTTTTATACATATATAGAGTGGTTATGACTCAACGGGTCAGTGTAAACGTGTACTTGTTAAATTCTTATTTTTTCTTTTTTTATACATATATAGAGTGGTTATGACTCAACGGGGCACTGTAAACGTGTACTTGTTAAATTCTTCTTTTTTCTTTTTTTATACATATATAGAGTGGTTATGACTCAACGGGTCAGTGTAAACGTGTACGAGTTAAATTCTTCTTTTTTCTTTTTTATACATATATAGAGTGGTTATGACTCAACGGGTCAGTGTAAACGTGTACTTGTTAAATTCTTCTTTTTTCTTTTTTATACATATATAGAGTGGTTATGACTTAACGGGGCACTGTAAACGTGTACTTGTTAAATTCTTCTTTTTTCTTTTTATACATATATAGAGTGGTTATGACTCAACGGGGCACTGTAAACGTGTACTTGTTAAATTCTTCTTTTTTCTTTTTTTATACATATATAGAGTGGTTATGACTCAACGGGTCAGTGTAAACGTGTACTTGTTAAATTCTTCTTTTTTCTTTTTTATACATATATAGAGTGGTTATGACTCAACGGGTCAGTGTCAACGTGTACTTGTTAAATTCTTCTTTTTTCTTTTTTATACATATATAGAGTGGTTATGACTCAACGGGTCAGTGTAAACGTGTACTTGTTAAATTCTTCTTTTTTCTTTTTTATACATATATAGAGTGGTTATGACTCAACGGGTCAGTGTAAACGTGTACTTGTTAAATTCTTCTTTTTTCTTTTTTATACATATATAGAGTGGTTATGACTCAACGGGTCAGTGTAAACGTGTACTTGTTAAATTCTTCTTTTTTCTTTTTTATACATATATAGAGTGGTTATGACTCAACGGGTCAGTGTAAACGTGTTCTTGTTAAATTCTTCTTTTTTCTTTTTTATACATATATAGAGTGGTTATGACTCAACGGGTCAGTGTAAACGTATACTTGTTAAATTCTTCTTTTTTCTTTTTTATACATATATAGAGTGGTTATGACTCAACGGGTCAGTGTAAACGTGTACTTGTTAAATTCTTTTTTCTTTTTTATACATATATAGAGTGGTTATGACTCAACGGGGCACTGTAAACGTGTACTTGTTAAATTCTTCTTTTTTCTTTTTTATACATATATAGAGTGGTTATGACTCAACGGGTCAGTGTAAACGTGTTCTTGTTAAATTCTTCTTTTTTCTTTTTTATACATATATAGAGTGGTTATGACTCAACGGGTCAGTGTCAACGTGTACTTGTTAAATTCTTCTTTTTTTCTTTTTATACATATATAGAGTGGTTATGACTCAACGGGTCAGTGTAAACGTGTACTTGTTAAATTCTTCTTTTTTCTTTTTTATACATATATAGAGTGGTTATGACTCAACGGGGCACTGTAAACGTGTTCTTGTTAACTTCTTTTTTCTTTTTTATACATATATAGAGTGGTTATGACTCAACGGGGCACTGTAAACGTGTTCTTGTTAAATTCTGTTTTCTTTTTTTATACATATATAGAGTGGTTATGACTCAACGGGTCAGTGTAAACGTGTTCTTGTAAAATTCTTTTTTCTTTTTTATACATATATAGAGTGGTTATGACTCAACGGGGCACTGTAAACGTGTACTTGTTAAATTCTTCTTTTTTCTTTTTTATACATATATAGAGTGGTTATGACTCAACGGGTCAGTGTAAACGTGTACTTGTTAAATTCTTCTTTTTTCTTTTTTATACATATATAGAGTGGTTATGACTCAACGGGTCATTGTAAACGTGTACTTATTAAATTCTTCTTTTTTCTTTTTTATACATATATAGAGTGGTTATGACTCAACGGGTCAGTGTAAACGTGTACTTGTTAAATTCTTTTTTTCTTTTTAAACATATATAGAGTGGTTATGACTCAACGGGTCAGTGTAAACGTGTACTTGTTAAATTCTTCTTTTTTCTTTTTTATACATATATAGAGTGGTTATGACTCAACGGGGCACTGTAAACGTGTTCTTGTTAAATTCTTCTTTTTTCTTTTTTATACATATATAGAGTGGTTATGACTCAACGGGGCACTGTAAACGTGTTCTTGTTAAATTCTTTTTTCTTTTTTTATACATATATAGAGTGGTTATGACTCAACGGGTCAGTGTAAACGTGTACTTGTTAAATTCTTCTTTTTTCTTTTTTATACATATATAGAGTGGTTATGACTCAACGGGGCACTGTAAACGTGTACTTGTTAAATTCTTCTTTTTTCTTTTTTATACATATATAGAGTGGTTATGACTCAACGGGTCAGTGTAAACGTGTTCTTGTTAAATTCTTTTTTTTTCTTTTTTATACATATATAGAGTGGTTATGACTCAACGGGTCAGTGTAAACGTGTACTTGTTAAATTCTTCTTTTTTCTTTTTTATACATATATAGAGTGGTTATGACTCAACGGGTCAGTGTAAACGTGTACTTGTTAAATTCTTCTTTTTTCTTTTTTATACATATATAGAGTGGTTATGACTCAACGGGTCAGTGTAAACGTGTACTTGTTAAATTCTTCTTTTTTCTTTTTTATACATATATAGAGTGGTTATGACTCAACGGGTCAGTGTAAACGTGTTCTTGTTAAATTCTTCTTTTTTCTTTTTTATACATATATAGAGTGGTCATGACTCAACGGGTCAGTGTAAACGTATACTTGTTAAATTCTTCTTTTTTCTTTTTTATACATATATAGAGTGGTTATGACTCAACGGGGCACTGTAAACGTGTACTTGTTAAATTCTTCTTTTTTCTTTTTTATACATATATAGAGTGGTTATGACTCAACGGGGCACTGTAAACGTGTACTTGTTAAATTCTTCTTTTTTCTTTTTTATACATATATAGAGTGGTTATGACTCAACGGGTCAGTGTAAACGTGTTCTTGTTAAATTCTTCTTTTTTCTTTTTTATACATATATAGAGTGGTTATGACTCAACGGGTCAGTGTAAACGTGTACTTGTTAAATTCTTCTTTTTTTCTTTTTATACATATATAGAGTGGTTATGACTCAACGGGTCAGTGTAAACGTGTACTTGTTAAATTCTTCTTTTTTCTTTTTTATACATATATAGAGTGGTTATGACTCAACGGGGCACTGTAAACGTGTTCTTGTTAACTTCTTTTTTCTTTTTTATACATATATAGAGTGGTTATGACTCAACGGGGCACTGTAAACGTGTTCTTGTTAAATTCTTTTTTCTTTTTTTATACATATATAGAGTGGTTATGACTCAACGGGTCAGTGTAAACGTGTTATTGTAAAATTCTTTTTTCTTTTTTATACATATATAGAGTGGTTATGACTCAACGGGGCACTGTAAACGTGTACTTGTTAAATTCTTCTTTTTTCTTTTTTATACATATATAGAGTGGTTATGACTCAACGGGTCAGTGTAAACGTGTACTTGTTAAATTCTTCTTTTTTCTTTTTTATACATATATAGAGTGGTTATGACTCAACGGGTCAGTGTAAACGTGTACTTGTTAAATTCTTATTTTTTCTTTTTTTATACATATATAGAGTGGTTATGACTCAACGGGGCACTGTAAACGTGTACTTGTTAAATTCTTCTTTTTTCTTTTTTTGTACATATATAGAGTGGTTATGACTCAACGGGTCAGTGTAAACGTGTACGAGTTAAATTCTTCTTTTTTCTTTTTTATACATATATAGAGTGGTTATGACTCAACGGGTCAGTGTAAACGTGTACTTGTTAAATTCTTCTTTTTTCTTTTTTATACATATATAGAGTGGTTATGACTCAACGGGGCACTGTAAACGTGTACTTGTTAAATTCTTCTTTTTTCTTTTTATACATATATAGAGTGGTTATGACTCAACGGGGCACTGTAAACGTGTACTTGTTAAATTCTTCTTTTTTCTTTTTTTATACATATATAGAGTGGTTATGACTCAACGGGTCAGTGTAAACGTGTACTTGTTAAATTCTTCTTTTTTCTTTTTTATACATATATAGAGTGGTTATGACTCAACGGGTCAGTGTCAACGTGTACTTGTTAAATTCTTCTTTTTTCTTTTTTATACATATATAGAGTGGTTATGACTCAACGGGTCAGTGTAAACGTGTACTTGTTAAATTCTTCTTTTTTCTTTTTTATACATATATAGAGTGGTTATGACTCAACGGGTCAGTGTAAACGTGTACTTGTTAAATTCTTCTTTTTTCTTTTTTATACATATATAGAGTGGTTATGACTCAACGGGTCAGTGTAAACGTGTACTTGTTAAATTCTTCTTTTTTCTTTTTTATACATATATAGAGTGGTTATGACTCAACGGGTCAGTGTAAACGTGTACTTGTTAAATTCTTCTTTTTTCTTTTTTATACATATATAGAGTGGTTATGACTCAACGGGTCAGTGTAAACGTATACTTGTTAAATTCTTCTTTTTTCTTTTTTATACATATATAGAGTGGTTATGACTCAACGGGTCAGTGTAAACGTGTACTTGTTAAATTCTTCTTTTTTCTTTTTTATACATATATAGAGTGGTTATGACTCAACGGGTCAGTGTAAACGTGTACTTGTTAAATTCTTCTTTTTTCTTTTTTATACATATATAGAGTGGTTATGACTCAACGGGTCAGTGTAAACGTGTTCTTGTTAAATTCTTCTTTTTTCTTTTTTATACATATATAGAGTGGTTATGACTCAACGGGTCAGTGTAAACGTGTACTTGTTAAATTCTTCTTTTTTTCTTTTTATACATATATAGAGTGGTTATGACTCAACGGGTCAGTGTAAACGTGTACTTGTTAAATTCTTCTTTTTTCTTTTTTATACATATATAGAGTGGTTATGACTCAACGGGGCACTGTAAACGTGTTCTTGTTAACTTCTTTTTTCTTTTTTATACATATATAGAGTGGTTATGACTCAACGGGGCACTGTAAACGTGTTCTTGTTAAATTCTGTTTTCTTTTTTTATACATATATAGAGTGGTTATGACTCAACGGGTCAGTGTAAACGTGTTCTTGTAAAATTCTTTTTTCTTTTTTATACATATATAGAGTGGTTATGACTCAACGGGGCACTGTAAACGTGTACTTGTTAAATTCTTCTTTTTTCTTTTTTATACATATATAGAGTGGTTATGACTCAACGGGTCAGTGTAAACGTGTACTTGTTAAATTCTTCTTTTTTCTTTTTTATACATATATAGAGTGGTTATGACTCAACGGGGCACTGTAAACGTGTTCTTGTTAACTTCTTTTTTCTTTTTTATACATATATAGAGTGGTTATGACTCAACGGGGCACTGTAAACGTGTTCTTGTTAAATTCTTTTTTCTTTTTTTATACATATATAGAGTGGTTATGACTCAACGGGTCAGTGTAAACGTGTTATTGTAAAATTCTTTTTTCTTTTTTATACATATATAGAGTGGTTATGACTCAACGGGGCACTGTAAACGTGTTCTTGTTAAATTCTTCTTTTTTCTTTTTTATACATATATAGAGTGGTTATGACTCAACGGGGCACTGTAAACGTGTTCTTGTTAAATTCTTTTTTCTTTTTTTATACATATATAGAGTGGTTATGACTCAACGGGTCAGTGTAAACGTGTACTTGTTAAATTCTTCTTTTTTCTTTTTTATACATATATAGAGTGGTTATGACTCAACGGGGCACTGTAAACGTGTACTTGTTAAATTCTTCTTTTTTCTTTTTTATACATATATAGAGTGGTTATGACTCAACGGGTCAGTGTAAACGTGTTCTTGTTAAATTCTTTTTTTTTCTTTTTTATACATATATAGAGTGGTTATGACTCAACGGGTCAGTGTAAACGTGTACTTGTTAAATTCTTCTTTTTTCTTTTTTATACATATATAGAGTGGTTATGACTCAACGGGTCAGTGTCAACGTGTACTTGTTAAATTCTTCTTTTTTCTTTTTTATACATATATAGAGTGGTTATGACTCAACGGGTCAGTGTAAACGTGTACTTGTTAAATTCTTCTTTTTTCTTTTTTATACATATATAGAGTGGTTATGACTCAACGGGTCAGTGTAAACGTGTACTTGTTAAATTCTTCTTTTTTCTTTTTTATACATATATAGAGTGGTTATGACTCAACGGGGCACTGTAAACGTGTACTTGTTAAATTCTTCTTTTTTCTTTTTTATACATATATAGAGTGGTTATGACTCAACGGGGCACTGTAAACGTGTACTTGTTAAATTCTTTAATTCTTAAATTTCGTCAGGTCGCAGGGTACCCACACATACTTCGTCCGGTCGCAGGGTACCCACACATACTTCGTCCGGTCGCAGGGTACCACCACATACTTCGTCCGGTCGCAGGGTACCACCACATACTTCGTCCGGTCGCAGGGTACCCACACATACTTAGTGCGGGTGAAGGGTACCAACACATATTTCGTCTGGTCGCAGGGTACCCACACATACTTCGTCCGGTCGCAGGGTACCCACACATACTCTGTCCGGTCGCAGGGTACCCACAAATACTTTGTCCAGTCGCAGGGTACCCACACATACTTCGTGCGGTCGCAGGGTACCCACACATACTTCGGCAGGCAGCAGGGTACCCACACATACTTCGGCAGGCAGCAGGGTACCCACACATACTTCGTGCGGTCGCAGGGTACCCACAAATACTTCGGGCGGTCGCAGGGTACGCACACATACTTCGTCCGGTCGCAGGGTACCCACACATACTTCGTGCGGGGTCAGGGTTCCTATACATACTTCGTCCGGTCGCAGGGTACCCACACATACTTCGTCCGGTCGCAGGGTACCCACACATACTTCGTGTGGTCGCAGGGTACCTATACATACTTCGTGCGGTCGCAGGGTACCCACACATACTTCGTGCGGTCGCAGGGTACCCACACATACTTCGTGGGGTCGCAGGGTACCCACACATACTTCGTCAAGTCGCAGGGTACCCACACATACCCTACCTCTACACTGCTCAAAAAAAAAGGAGGTAATGCATGGGAATAGTGCATCATGACAACGGAACCGATACGACCCTACCTCAACACTTCTCAAAAAAGGAGGAGATAATGCATGGGAATAGTTCATCATGACAACGGACCCGATACGACCCTACCTCAACACTTCTCAAAAAAGGAGGAGATAATGCATGGGATGAGAGCATCATGACAACGGAACCGATACGACCCTACCTCAACACTTCTCAAAAAAGGAGGAGATAATGCTTGGGATGAGTGCATCATGACAACGGAACCGATACGACCCTACCTCAACACTCCTCAAAAAAGGAGGAGATAATGCATGGGATGAGTGCATCATGACAACAGAACCGATACGACTCTACCTCAACACTTCTCAAAAAAGGAGGAGATAATGCATGGGATGAGGGCATCATGACAACGGAACCGATACGACCCTACCTCAACACTTCTCAAAAAAGGAGGAGATAATGCATGGGATGAGGGCATCATGACAACGGAGCCGATACGACCCTACCTCAACACTTCTCAAAAACGGAGGAGATAATGCATGGGATGAGGGCATCATGACAACGGAACCGATACGACCCTACCTCACCACTTCTCAAAAAAGGAGGAGATAATGCATGGGATAAGGGCATCATGACAACGGAACCGATACTACCCTACCTCAACACTTCTCAAAAAAGGAGGAGATAATGCATGGGATGAGTGCATCATGACAACGGAACCGATACGACTCTACCTCAACACTTCTCAAAAAAGGAGGAGATAATGCATGGGATGAGTGCATCATTACAACGGAACCGATACGACCCTACCTCAACACTTCTCAAAAAAGGAGGAGATAATGCATGGGATGAGTGCATCATGACGACAGAACCGATACGACCCTACCTCAACACTTCTCAAAAAAGGAGGAGATAATGTATGGGAATAGTGCATCATGACAACGGACCCGATACGACCCTACCTCAACACTTCTCAAAAAAGGAGGAGATAATGCATGGGAATAGTGCATCATGACAACGGAACCGATACGACCCTACCTCAACACTTCTAAAAAAAGGAGGAGATAATGCATGGGATGAGGGCATCATGACAACGGAACCGATACGACCCTACCTCAACATTTCTCAAAAAAGGAAGAGATAATGCATGGGATCAGTGCATCATGACAACGGAACCGATACTACCCTACCTCAACACTTCTCAAGAAAGGAGGTAATGCTCACACCGGCGAATACCGTAACCCCCCCCCCCCAATTTGGCATGAAAGGAGGAGGTAATTCCTATCATGATAACAACAGAACGGCCACAGGGTGGGAGGGGGGGGGAAATATTAGCGTCTATTAATAATTATGAAAGAAAGTGTGAAAGGGAAAAAAACCTGCCACTCTCTGACGTCATGATGACCTGATATAACCGGACACAATTTAGAGCAAGACCGGGTACATCCGGCAAGGCATTATGGGACAGGTGCGGATGTGATTGAGCAACCCTTGTTTCACTACACACTCTTAACGTAGGATTCCTATGTTGTTATTGATGCAACCGGACAGAAGTTATTGGATGATCTGATACAACCGGACACAATTTAGGGCAAGACCGGGTACACCCGGCAAGGGATTATGGGATGTTTACAGTGACTCGGCATTTTTATCGGATTAGTACATAAATACATTAGATTATTTCGAATTTACTACATATTAACGTTGAAATTTCGTGAAAAATACGAAAAAAACTGCTACCTTTTGTCGGAAAGTGGTCCGGTTGACTGTCAGCGTGTGAATCGTTATTTGCGATTTTGAGATATTATGATCCCAGGATATGTACGGTGCTGAAGATATAAACTTTTTGACATGTCGTCGGGTAGTTTTTGAGGAGAAGCTTCACATACAGACATACATACATACATACATACATATAGACAACTGCCCTTTATATAATTTGGCATGAAAGGAGGAGGTAATTCCTATCATGATAACAACAGAACGGCCACAGGGAGGGAGGGGGGGGGGGAAATATTAGCGTCTATTAATAATTATGAAAGAAAGTGTGAGAGGGAAAAAAACCTGCCACTCTCTGACGTCATGATGACCTGATATAACCGGACACAATTTAGAGCAAGACCGGGTACATCCGGCAAGGCATTATGGGACAGGTGCGGATGTGATTGAGCAACCCTTGTTTCACTACACACTCTTAACGTAGGATTCCTATGTTGTTATTGATGCAACCGGACAGAAGTTATTGGATGATCTGATACAACCGGACACAATTTAGGGCAAGACCGGGTACATCCGGCAAGGGATTATGGGATGTTTACAGTGACTCGGCATTTTTATCGGATTAGTACATAAATACATTAGATTATTTCGAATTTACTACATATTAACGTTGAAATTTCGTGAAAAATACGAAAAAAACTGCTACCTTTTGTCGGAAAGTGGTCCGGTTGACTGTCAGCGTGTGAATCGTTATTTGCGATTTTGAGATATTATGATCCCAGGATATGTACGGTGCTGAAGATATAAACTTTTTGACATGTCGTCGGGTAGTTTTTGAGGAGAAGCTTCACATACAGACATACATACATACATACATACATACATATAGACAACTGCCCTTTATATAAGAGACTAGCGGGGCTACCCGGCGTTGCTCGGGGTCATAAAAACATATAATTGAAGAGAAATCGCGTGTGTAACATCTTTATATTCAAACTTCTATGTCCCCCCTCTCTTTATAGCCGTCTCTTTTTCTTTCTACTTTTCTCTTCCCTGGTCGCCCCATTTCACTGCTACTTTCTAATTTTGCCTTTTGCGAAAGCTGTTTCTTCCCCACCATTTCTCCTACGTTGCCCAGGGCAATAGTATGACTTATTTCTATAAAAAGTAACACCTCTATCTGCGCCTTCTATATAGGTACTTATCTCTGCCCCGGTGTTCATACTATATACGTATCTATCATCACCCCGGTGCGCATACTATATACGTACCTATCGCCGCCCCAGTACACATACTATATACGTACCTATCGCCGCCCCAGTGCAGATACTATTTAAGTACCTATCGCCACCCCGGTGCGAATGCTAAATAGTACCTAGCATTGCCCCGGTGTGAATGCTAAATACATACCTATTGCGCCCCGGTGTGCATGCTACATAAGTACCTATCGCTGCCCTAGTGCGAATAATTAATATGTACATATTGCCGCTTTAGTGCGAATGCTAAATATGCACCTATCGCCGCTTTGGTGCGAATGATAAATACGTACCTATAGCCGCCCCGGTGCGAATGCTAAATATGTACCTATCACCACCACGGTGCGAATGCGAAATACATACCTTTCGCCGTTCCGGTACACGTGCTATATACGTACCTATCGCCGCCCCGGTGCGCGTGCTATATATGTACTGATCGCCGCCGCAGAGCGCATGCTATGTACGTACTTATTGCTGCCTATGTGTACATGCTATATACGTACCTATCGCCGCTCCTGTGTGAATTTTAAATACGTACCTTTCGCCGCCCTGGTGCGCATGCTATATACGTACCTATCGCCGCCCCAGTGCGCGTGCTATATATGAACCGATCGCTGCCCCAGTGCGCCTGCTAAATACATTCCTATCACTGCCCCGGTGCGCATACTATATACGTACTTATTGCCGCCCATGTGCACATGCTATATAAGTACCTATCGCCACCGCTGAATGCTAAATAAGTACCTATCGCCGCCCTGGTGTGGAAGCTAAATACGTACATATTGCCGCCCCGGTGCGAATGCTAAATACATACCTATCGCCGCCCCGGTGTGAATTCTAAATACGTACCTATCGCCGCCCCGGTGTGAATTCTAAATACGTACCTATTGCTGTCCCTATACTGTACAAGTACCCCCCGGGTCCCTATACTGTACAAGTACCCCCCCGGGTCCCTATACTGTACAAGTACCCCCCCGGGTCCCTATACTGTACAAGTACCCCCCCGGTCCCTATACTGTACAAGTACCCACCCCGGGTTCCTATACTGTACAAGTACCCACCACGGGTTCCTATACTGTACAAGTACCCCCCGGTCCCTATACTGTATAAGTACCCCCCCAGGCCCCTATACTGTACAAGTACCCCCCGGTCCCTATACTGTACAAGTACCCCTCCCCCCGGGTCCTTATACTGAACAAGTACCCCTCCCCCCTGGGTCCCTATACTGTACAATTACCCCCCCCCCGTCCCTATACTGTACAAGTACCCCCCGGGTCCCTATACTGTACAAGTACCCCCCCAGGCCCCTATATTGTACAAGTACCCCCCCGGGTCCCTATACTGTACAAGTACCCCCCCGGGTCCCTATACTGTACAAGTACCCCCCGGTCTCTATACTGTACAAGTAACCCTCCCCCCGGGTTCCTATACTGTACAAGTACCCCCCGGTCCCTATACTGTACAAGTACCCACCCGGGTCCTATACTGTACAAGTACCCCCCCGGGTCCCTATACTATACAAATAACCCCAACGGGTCACTATACTGTACAAGTACCCCCCCAGGCCCCTTTACTGTATAAGTACCCCCCCCAGGCCCCTATACTGTACAAGTACCCCCCCGGGTCCCTATACTGTACAAGTACCCACCCCGGGTTCCTATACTGTACCAGTCCCCCCCAGGCCCCTTTACTGTATAAGTACCCCCCAGGCCCCTATACTGTACAAGTACCCCCCCGGTCCCTATACTGTACAAGTACCCCCCCCGGGTCCCTATACTGTACAAGTACCCCCAGGCCCCTTTACTGTACAAGTACCCCACCGGGCCCCTTTACTGTACAAGTACCCCCGGGTCCCTATACTGTACAAGTACCCCCCCAGGCCCCTATACTGTACAAGTACCCCCCCAGGTCCCTATACTGTACAAGTACCCCCCCAGGCCCCTATACTGTACAAGTACCCCCCGGGTCCCTATACTGTACAAGTACCCCCCCGGGTCCCTATACTGTACAAGTACTCCCCCGGGTCCCTATACTGTACAAGTACCCCCCCCGGGTCCCTATACTGTACAAGTACCCCCCGGGTCTCTATACTGTACAAGTACCCTCCCCAGGCCCCTATACTGTACAAGTACCCCCCCGGGTCCCTATACTGTACAAGTACCCCCCAGGCTCCTTTACTGTACAAGTACCCCCCCCCCGGGTCCCTATACTGTACAAGTACCCCCCCGGGTCTCTATACTGTACAAGTACCCTCCCCAGGCCCCTATACTGTACAAGTACCCCCCAGGCCCCTATACTGTACAAGTACCCCCCCGGGTCCCTATACTGTACAAGTACCCCCCGGGTCTCTATACTGTACAAGTACCCCCCCGGGTCCCTATACTGTACAAGTACCCCCCCGGGTCCCTATACTGTACAAGTACCCCCCGGGTCTCTATATAGTACAAGTACCCTCCCCAAGCCCCTATACTGTACAAGTACCCCCCCAGGCCCCTATACTGTACAAGTACCCCCCCGGGTCCCTATACTGTACAAGTACCCCCCGGGTCCCTATACTGTACAAGTACCCCCCCGGGTCTCTATACTGTACAAGTACCCCCCAAACCTATCACTACAGTAGCTCTATCTAGGATATTGAGCGCTTGTCTCCCGGACAACGCCGAGTACTTTGAAAATCAAGTAGGCCTTCTGAGCACTACTGAAATTACTTAGGTATCCTCCCTCCTTTTCATCTGCAAAATAGTCCAAAGGGGAACGAAGATGGCGTTAAAATATTTTCCAAACCTATCACTACAGTAGCTCTATCTAGGATATTGAGCGCTTGTCTCCCGGACAACGCCGAGTACTTTGAAAATCAAGGAGGCCTCCTGAGCACTACGTAAATTACTTAGGTATCCTCCCTCCTTTTCATCTGCAAAATAGTCTAAAAGGGATCTAAGATGGCGTTAAAATATTTTCCAAACCTATCACTACAGTAGCTCTATCTAGGATATTGAGCACTTTTCTCCCGGACAACGCCGAGTACTTTGAAAATCAAGGAGGCCTCCTGAGCACTACTGAAATTACTTAGGTATCCTCCCTCTTTTTTATCTGCAAAATAGTCTAAAGAGGACCGAAGATGGCGTTAAAATATTTTCCAAACCTATCACTACAGTAGCTCTATCTAGGATATTGAGCACTTTTCTCCCGGACAACGCCGAGTACTTTGAAAATCAAGGAGGCCTCCTGAGCACTAATGAAATTACTTATGTATCCTCCCTCCTTTTTATCTGCAAAATAGTCCAAAGGGTAACGAAGATGGCGTTAAAATATTTTCCAAACCTATCATTACAGTAGCTCTATCTAGGATATTGAGCACTTTTCTCCTGGACAACGCCGAGTACTTTGAAAATCAAGTAGGCCTTCTGAGCACTACTGAAATTACTTAGGTATCCTCCCTCCTTTTCATCTGCAAAATAGTCCAAAGGGGAACGAAGATGGCGTTAAAATATTTTCCAAACCTATCACTACAGTAGCTCTATCTAGGATATTGAGCACTTTTCTCCCGGACAACGCCGAGTACTTTGAAAATCAAGGAGGCCTCATGAGCACTACGTAAATTACTTAGGTATCTTCCCGCCTTTTCATCTGCAAAATAGTCCGAAGGGGAACGAAGATGGCGTTAAAATATTTTCCAAACCTATCACTGCAGTAGCTCTATCTAGGATATTGAGCACTTTCTCCCGGACAACGCCGAGTACTTTGAAAATAAAGGAGGCCTCCTGAGCACTACTGAAATTACTTAGGTATCCTCCCTTCTTTTTCATCTGCAAAATAGTCCAAAGGGGAACGAAGATGGCGTTAAAATATTTTCCAAACCTATCACTACAGTAGCTCTATCTAGGATATTGAGCGCTTGTCTCCCGGACAACGCCGAATACTTTGAAAATCAAGGAGGCCTCCTGAGCACTACGTAAATAACTTAGGTATCCTCCCTCCTTTTCATCTGCAAAATAGTCTAAAGGGGATCGAAGATGGCGTTAAAATATTTTCCAAACCTATCACTACAGTAGCTCTATCTAGGATATTGAGCACTTTTCTCCCGGACAACGCCGAGTACTTTGAAAATCAAGGAGGCCTCCTGAGCACTACGTAAATTACTTAGGTATCCTCCCTCCTTTTCATCTGCAAAATAGTCTAAAAGGGATCTAAGATGGCGTTAAAATATTTTCCAAACCTATCACTACAGTAGCTCTATCTAGGATATTGAGCACTTTTCTCCCGGACAACGCCGAGTACTTTGAAAATCAAGGAGGCCTCCTGAGCACTACTGAAATTACTTAGGTATCCTCCCTCTTTTTTATCTGCAAAATAGTCTAAAGAGGACCGAAGATGGCGTTAAAATATTTTCCAAACCTATCACTACAGTAGCTCTATCTAGGATATTGAGCACTTTTCTCCCGGACAACGCCGAGTACTTTGAAAATCAAGGAGGCCTCCTGAGCACTTCTGAAATTACTTAGGTATCGTCCCTCCTTTTTATCTGCAAAATAGTCCAAAGGGTAACGAAGATGGCGTTAAAATATTTTCCAAACCTATCACTACAGTAGCTGTATCTAGGATATTGAGCACTTTTCCCTCGGACAACGCCGAGTACTTTGAAGATCAAAGAGGCCTCTTAAGCACTAATGAAATTACTTAGGTATCCTCCCTCCTTTTTATCGGCAAAATAGTCCAAAGGGTAACGAAGATGGCGTTAAAATATTTTCCAAACCTATCACTACAGTAGCTCTATCTAGAATATTGAGCACTTTTCTCCCGGACAACGCCGAGTACTTTGAAAATCAAGTAGGCCTTCTGAGCACTACTGAAATTACTTAGGTATCCTCCCTCTTTTTTATCTGCAAAATAGTCTAAAGGGTAACGAAGATGGCGTTAAAATATTTTCCAAACCTATCACTACAGTAGCTCTATCTAAGATATTGAGCACTTTTCTCCCGGACAACGCCGAGTACTTTGAAAATCAAGGAGGCCTCCTGAGCACTACTGAAATTACTTAGGTATCGTCCCTCCTTTTTATCTTCAAAATAGTTCAAAGGGTAACGAAGATGGCGTTAAAATATTTTCCAAACCTATCACTACAGTAGCTCTATCTAGGATATTGAGCACTTTTCTCTCGGACAACGCCGAGTACTTTGAAGATCAAAGAGGCCTCCTAAGCACTAATGAAATTACTTAGATATCCTCCCTCCTTTTTATCTGCAAAATAGTCCAAAGGGTAACGAAGATGGCGTTAAAATATTTTCCAAACCTATCACTACAGTAGCTCTATCTAGGATATTGAGCGCTTGTCTCCCGGACAACGCCGAGTACTTTGAAAATCAAGTAGGCCTTCTGAGCACTACTGAAATTACTTAGGTATCCTCCCTCCTTTTCATCTGCAAAATAGTCCAAAGGGGAACGAAGATGGCGTTAAAATATTTTCCAAACCTATCACTACAGTAGCTCTATCTAGGATATTGAGCGCTTTTCTCCCGGACAACGCCGAATACTTTGAAAATCAAGGAGGCCTCCTGAGCACTACGTAAATTACTTAGGTATCCTCCCTCCTTTTCATCTGCAAAATAGTCTAAAAGGGATCGAAGATGGCGTTAAAATATTTTCCAAACCTATCACTACAGTAGCTCTATCTAGGATATTGAGCACTTTTCTCCCGGACAACGCCGAGTACTTTGAAAATCAAGGAGGCCTCCTGAGCACTACTGAAATTACTTAGGTATCGTCCCTCTTTTTTATCTGCAAAATAGTCTAAAGGGGATCGAAGATGGCGTTAAAATATTTTCCAAACCTATCACTACAGTAGCTCTATCTAGGATATTGAGCACTTTTCTCCCGGACAACGCCGAGTACTTTGAACATCAAGGAGGCCTCCTGAGCACTACTGAAATTACTTAGGTATCCTCCCTCTTTTTTATCTGCAAAATAGTCCAAAGGGTAACGAAGATGGCGTTAAAATATTTTCCAAACCTATCACTACAGTAGCTCTATCTAGGATATTGAGCACTTTTCTCTCGGACAACGCCGAGTACTTTGAAGATCAAAGAGGCCTCCTAAGCACTAATGAAATTACTTAGGTATCCTCCCTCCTTTTTATCTGCAAAATAGTCCAAAGGGTAACGAAGATGGCGTTAAAATATTTTCCAAACCTATCACTACAGTAGCTCTATCCAGGATATTGAGCACTTTTCTCCCGGACAACGCCGAGTACTTTGAAAATCAAGGAGGCCTCATGAGCACTACTGAAATTACTTAGGTATCCTCCCTCCTTTTCATCTGCAAAATAGTCCAAAGGGTAACGAAGATGGCGTTAAAATATTTTCCAAACCTATCACTACAGTAGCTCTATCTAGGATATTGAGCACTTTTCTCCCGGACAACGCCGAGTACTTTGAAAATCAAGGAGGCCTCATGAGCACTACGTAAATTACTTAGGTATCCTCCCTCCTTTTCATCTGCAAAATAGTCCAAAGGGTAACGAAGATGGCGTTAAAATATTTTCCAAACCTATCACTACAGTAGCTCTATCTAGGATATTGAGCACTTTTCTCCCGGACAACGCCGAGTACTTTGAAAATCAAGGAGGCCTCCTGAGCACTACTGAAATTACTTTGGTATCGTCCCTCTTTTTTATCTGCAAAATAGTCTAAAGGGGATCGAAGATGGCGTTAAAATATTTTCCAAACCTATCACTACAGTAGCTCTATCTAGGATATTGAGCACTTTTCTCCCGGACAACGCCGAGTACTTTGAAAATCAAGGAGGCCTCCTGAGCACTACTGAAATTACTTAGGTATCGTCCCTCCTTTTTATCTGCAAAATAGTCCAAAGGGTAACGAAGATGGCGTTTAAATATTTTCCAAACCTATCACTACAGTAGCTCTATCTAGGATATTGAGCACTTTTCTCTCAGACAACGCCGAGTACTTTGAAGATCAAAGAGGCCTCCTAAGCACTAATGAAATTACTTAGATATCCTCCCTCCTTTTTATCTGCAAAATAGTCCAAAGGGTAACGAAGATGGCGTTAAAATATTTTCCAAACCTATCACTACAGTAGCTCTATCTAGGATATTGAGCGCTTGTCTCCCGGACAACGCCGAGTACTTTGAAAATCAAGTAGGCCTTCTGAGCACTACTGAAATTAC
The DNA here is from genome assembly GCA_963556195.1 of Sepiola atlantica. Classification (NCBI taxonomy): domain Eukaryota; kingdom Metazoa; phylum Mollusca; class Cephalopoda; order Sepiida; family Sepiolidae; genus Sepiola; species Sepiola atlantica. The sequence goes on along the minus strand of OY744547.1, from coordinate 45,779,557 downwards.
TTAGGTATCCTCCCTCCTTTTCATCTGCAAAATAGTCCAAAGGGGAACGAAGATGGCGTTAAAATATTTTCCAAACCTATCACTACAGTAGCTCTATCTAGGATATTGAGCGCTTTTCTCCCGGACAACGCCGAATACTTTGAAAATCAAGGAGGCCTCCTGAGCACTACGTAAATTACTTAGGTATCCTCCCTCCTTTTCATCTGCAAAATAGTCTAAAAGGGATCGAAGATGGCGTTAAAATATTTTCCAAACCTATCACTACAGTAGCTCTATCTAGGATATTGAGCACTTTTCTCCCGGACAACGCCGAGTACTTTGAAAATCAAGGAGGCCTCCTGAGCACTACTGAAATTACTTAGGTATCGTCCCTCTTTTTTATCTGCAAAATAGTCTAAAGGGGATCGAAGATGGCGTTAAAATATTTTCCAAACCTATCACTACAGTAGCTCTATCTAGGATATTGAGCACTTTTCTCCCGGACAACGCCGAGTACTTTGAAAATCAAGGAGGCCTCCTGAGCACTACTGAAATTACTTAGGTATCCTCCCTCTTTTTTATCTGCAAAATAGTCCAAAGGGTAACGAAGATGGCGTTAAAATATTTTCCAAACCTATCACTACAGTAGCTCTATCTAGGATATTGAGCACTTTTCTCTCGGACAACGCCGAGTACTTTGAAGATCAAAGAGGCCTCCTAAGCACTAATGAAATTACTTAGGTATCCTCCCTCCTTTTTATCTGCAAAATAGTCCAAAGGGTAACGAAGATGGCGTTAAAATATTTTCTAAACCTATCACTACAGTAGCTCTATCCAGGATATTGAGCACTTTTCTCCCGGACAACGCCGAGTACTTTGAAAATCAAGGAGGCCTCATGAGCACTACTGAAATTACTTAGGTATCCTCCCTCCTTTTCATCTGCAAAATAGTCCAAAGGGTAACGAAGATGGCGTTAAAATATTTTCCAAACCTATCACTACAGTAGCTCTATCTAGGATATTGAGCACTTTTCTCCCGGACAACGCCGAGTACTTTGAAAATCAAGGAGGCCTCATGAGCACTACGTAAATTACTTAGGTATCCTCCCTCCTTTTCATCTGCAAAATAGTCCAAAGGGTAACGAAGATGGCGTTAAAATATTTTCCAAACCTATCACTACAGTAGCTCTATCTAGGATATTGAGCACTTTTCTCCCGGACAACGCCGAGTACTTTGAAAATCAAGGAGGCCTCCTGAGCACTACTGAAATTACTTTGGTATCGTCCCTCTTTTTTATCTGCAAAATAGTCTAAAGGGGATCGAAGATGGCGTTAAAATATTTTCCAAACCTATCACTACAGTAGCTCTATCTAGGATATTGAGCACTTTTCTCCCGGACAACGCCGAGTACTTTGAAAATCAAGGAGGCCTCCTGAGCACTACTGAAATTACTTAGGTATCGTCCCTCCTTTTTATCTGCAAAATAGTCCAAAGGGTAACGAAGATGGCGTTAAAATATTTTCCAAACCTATCACTACAGTAGCTCTATCTAGGATATTGAGCACTTTTCTCTCGGACAACGCCGAGTACTTTTAAGATCAAAGAGGCCTCCTAAGCACTAATGAAATTACTTAGGTATCCTCCCTCCTTTTTATCTGCAAAATAGTCCAAAGGGTAACGAAGATGGCGTTAAAATATTTTCCAAACCTATCACTACAGTAGCTCTATCTAGGATATTGAGCGCTTGTCTCCCGGACAACGCCGAGTACTTTGAAAATCAAGTAGGCCTTCTTAGCACTACTGAAATTACTTAGGTATCCTCCCTCCTTTTCATCTGCAAAATAGTCCAAAGGGGAACGAAGATGGCGTTAAAATATTTTCCAAACCTATCACTACAGTAGCTCTATCTAGGATATTGAGCGCTTTTCTCCCGGACAACGCCGAATACTTTGAAAATCAAGGAGGCCTCCTGAGCACTACGTAAATTACTTAGGTATCCTCCCTCCTTTTCATCTGCAAAATAGTCTAAAAGGGATCGAAGATGGCGTTTAAACATTTTCCAAACCTATCACTACAGTAGCTCTATCTAGGATATTGAGCACTTTTCTCCCGGACAACGCCGAGTACTTTGAAAATCAAGGAGGCCTCCTGAGCACTACTGAAATTACTTAGGTATCCTCCCTCTTTTTTATCTGCAAAATAGTCTAAAGGGGATCGAAGATGGCGTTAAAATATTTTCCAAACCTATCACTACAGTAGCTCTATCTAGGATATTGAGCACTTTTCTCCCGGACAACGCCGAGTACTTTGAAAATCAAAGAGGCCTCCTGAGCACTACTGAAATTACTTAGGTATCGTCCCTCCTTTTTATCTGCAAAATAGTCCAAAGGGTAACGAAGATGGCGTTAAAATATTTTCCAAACCTATCACTACAGTAGCTCTATCTAGGATATTGAGCACTTTTCTCTCGGACAACGCCGAGTACTTTGAAGATCAAAGAGGCCTCCTAAGCACTAATGAAATTACTTAGGTATCCTCCCTCCTTTTTATCTGCAAAATAGTCCAAAGGGTAACGAAGATGGCGTTAAAATATTTTCCAAACCTATCACTACAGTAGCTCTATCCAGGATATTGAGCACTTTTCTCCCGGACAACGCCGAGTACTTTGAAAATCAAGGAGGCCTCCTGAGCACTACTGAAATTACTTAGGTATCCTCCCTCCTTTTCATCTGCAAAATAGTCCAAAGGGTAACGAAGATGGCGTTAAAATATTTTCCAAACCTATCACTACAGTAGCTCTATCTAGGATATTGAGCACTTTTCTCCCGGACAACGCCGAGTACTTTGAAAATCAAGGAGGCCTCATGAGCACTACGTAAATTACTTAGGTATCCTCCCTCCCTTTCATCTGCAAAATAGTCCAAAGGGTAACGAAGATGGCGTTAAAATATTTTCCAAACCTATCACTACAGTAGCTCTATCTAGGATATTGAGCACTTTTCTCCCGGACAACGCCGAGTATTTAAAAAAATCAAGGAGGCTTCTGGAGCAGTAATGAAATCACTCTTACCGATCCCCCCACCCCGCTTTTCATCTGCAAAATAGTCCAAAGAGAAACGTAGAAGCTGTTATTCGGCATTCCCCGGTAGGGGCGCCTCAGGCAGTAAGCAATAAACTTATTCCTCCCCAAAGAGGGGAGGCAAATCCTGGGAGTGTTGACCTCCTAGAACTGCACATGACAAACTCATAGACCGGCGGAATGAAGCCCCGATGGCCAAGACGATTCCAGTTTATGGGGTGCAGTATCCATCGGAAGATACTACACCTTGATATTAGCCAAAAGAAGTGAATTAATGTAATTTTCGGTAAAAAAAAAAAATGGCGTCTAAAAGCTATGTTGAATTAGAGAAAAACGGTCTGGGGGAGTTTAAAATTATTTGTTGATATTCAAAACTCATGTAATAAGTTGTTAAATAGTATGATACAATGTTTTTTGAAAGAAAATCATAGTTATTATTACTTGTTAATTTATTAACGTAATTTAAACAGTGTATAGTGGATAGACCGCTGTACTGTGGTAGATTCGTTATAAATACTGATAGAAATCGTTGCCGAACTTCCTTGGTCTTTTGGCTAAGATCAAAGTGTAGTATCTGTTCCCATAGACTGGTATTGTCTTGGCCTCCGGGGCTTGATTTACGCCGGTCTATGGGATTGTCCTGTGCAGTTCTAGGAGGTCCACCCTCCCAGGCTTCGCCTCCCCTCTTTGGGGAGGAGTAAGTTTATCGCTTACTGTCTGAGGCGCCCCCACCGGGGAATGCCGACGGGGCTGCCCAGGCAATTTTTAAATGGCCAGAGTGCTCACCTCTCGAGCGCTGGCTTTTAACCCCACTTTCTCGACCCAATCTGTGGTCACATCTTACTTGTGGGAGTAAGATAAAACTGGCCTTGTGCCTAACTCCTGGGGAGGAGTAAATACCTTTCAATTTCGGATGCTTTCCTGGCCTTTTGGCTAAGATCAAAGTGTAGTATCTGTTCTCGGCATTTTTGCCTTGAGATCAAGTGTATTATCTAGTCCTATCCAGTAGGTGTCGGTTTTACACTGTCGAATCAAAAATCAGATTATCATTTTTTTTTTTAATCCCTTTTCCTTTTGGGCATTTCTTCTCCCCTAAGGTCGTGATCTCACCGACGATTACTCATACTCCCCCCCCTCCCCTGAATTTCACCTGAGGCGTTCACACCGGCGAATGCTGGAACTCCACCTCCTCAAGTTTCGCCTGAGGCCCCACTGGCGAATACCGATTTCCCCCCGATTTGGCCTGAGGCGCTCATACCGGCGAATGCCGACACTCCCCCTCCCCAGATTTGGCCTGAGGCGCTCCCCCTCCCCAGATTTTGCCTGAGGCGCTCATACCGGCGAATGCCGACATTCCCCCTCCCCAGATTTAGCCTGGCGCCCCACCGGCGAATACCGATGCTCTCCTCTGCCCCAAATTTGGCCTGAGGCGCTCACACCGGCGAATGCCGACCCCCCCCCTCCCCAGATTTGGCCTGAGGCGCTCCCCCTCCCCAGATTTGGCCTGAGGCGCTCATACCGGCGAATGCCGACATTCCCCCTCCCCAGATTTGGCCTGAGGCGCTTCCCCTCCCCAGATTTGGCCTGAGGCGCTCATACCGGCGAATGCCGACATTCCCCCTCCCCAGATTTAGCCTGGCGCCCCACCGGCGAATACCGATACTCTCCTCTGCCCCAAATTTGGCCTGAGGCGCTCACACCGGCGAATGCCGACACCCCCCCCTCCCCAGATTTGGCCTGAGGCGCTCCCCCTCCCCAAATTTGGCCTGAGGCGCTCACACCGGCGAATGCCGACACCCCCCCCTCCCCAGATTTGGCCTGAGGCGCTCCCCCTCCCCAGATTTGGCCTGAGGCGCTCATACCGGCGAATGCCGACATTCCCCCTCCCCAGATTTAGCCTGGCGCCCCACCGGCGAATACCGATACTCTTCTCTGCCTCAAATTTGGCCTGAGGCGCTCACACCGGCGAATGCCGACACCCCCCCTCCCCAGATTTGGCCTGAGGCGCTCCCCCTCCCCAGATTTGGCCTGAGGCGCTCATACCGGCGAATGCCGACATTCCCCCTCCCCAGATTTAGCCTGGCGCCCCACCGGCGAATACCGATACTCTCCTCTGCCCCAAATTTGGCCTGAGGCGCTCACACCGGCGAATGCCGACACCCCCCCTCCCCAGATTTGGCCTGAGGCGCTCCCCCTCCCCAGATTTGGCCTGAAGCGCTCATACCGGCGAATGCCGACATTCCCCCTCCCCAGATTTAGCCTGGCGCCCCACCGGCGAATACCGATAGTCTCCTATCCCCCAAATTTGGCCTGAGGCGCTCACACCGGCGAATGTCGACACTCCCCCTCCCCAAATTTGGCCTGGGGCGCTCATACCGGCGAATACCGACATTCCCCCTCCCCAGATTTGGCCTGAGGCGCCCCACCGCCGAATGCCGACACTCCCTCTCCCCAGATTTGGCCTGTGGCGCTCACATCGGTGAATGCCGTCATTCCCCCTCCCCCCCCCCTATTTGGCCTGAAAGGAGGAGGTAATGCCTGGAAGTATTATATCAGGATAACAGAACGGCCATAGTGAGGAAGGGAGGGGGGAAGGAATATTAGCGTCTATTAATAATTAAGAAAGAAAGTGTGGGAGTGAGAGGGGAAGAAGAAAGAAAGAAAAAAAATGGTTGTAGTGTGAGTGAATTTCTACCCGCCACTCCCTTACTCTGACGTCATATCTAGTTTATCGTGACTTTGCATTATTTTTCTTCTCAAATTAGTATAAATAACGTTGAAAAGTGGAGTTAAAAGCCACCCCCCATTGGAATAAAGTGCTCAGTCGACCCCGGCAGAGTCAATTTTTTTTTTCCGGTTCCGAGATATTACACGCGTCTGGGCTGGCCGGTCGGAATGATGTCACCCGTGTGACCGTGTGTTGGGTACTTTCGGAGGAGAAGCTTTACATACATACATACATACATACATACATACATACATACATACATACATCCATACAGACAGGTGACGTTTATATAATAGATGATGATCTTAAGCGTCATATCTATATAATTATATGTTGTTTGTAATTATATGTTGTTTGTAACATTAGCAGGCATGAAAGACGATCAGAAAATCTTCAATCCATATTTTACTGGTCTGCATGAAATGCAATAAAAAGCAAGGCGTTAAATAGTTTCATATACAAAGCTCTACTCATTGGTCATGCACACTTTCGTAGGTCTGTCACGCTCGATTTTGATATTCTTCTTCTTTAGCGTTTCTTTTGTATGTACTAACGAGTCACCGCTTATCAAGGCCCATTAGCCACTCGAGGATAAGGGTTAATGAAGTTGTCAGGAGAACAGTGAAGCAACAATGTCGAAATCGGTTACCATGGTAGAGACTTGCCTGAGTTAGACTATTTAAGAAGGACGCTCAACAAAAATTTGTAAACATTTGACATAAAAACGAAGATGCTATAATCATCTGGAAAGCAGCCCCGTGATATGTGTTCCACAGACGGATTGTTCTTGGAAATAAACTTTGCATATGGAAGTTCCGTTTCGCTTTAAGTACAGAGGGAGAAAGGAACATTATTTACAGCGGTTGTAGCTAGACGAGTTTTTGTTGTAAATGTGTTATAGGTGGGGGCCATAGATTCGAGCTCAGTCGAGCAGCGATCATCTTTTGAAGCATATATCCATACTGCAGTTTCCTCCCTTTTTTACGCAGTCGTTTGCATCAATATTCTACCGTGCAAGATTGCTTAACATACACTGGTTTGGCAGTAAAAGGCAGGTACGTTCATGCGTCACTATGAAAGTTGTTATCTTTTTACTTCAGTTTGTTCTCCGAGATCCAGGGGATAACACTTGATTTCTTCATGTTATACCTATATATCTGATCATTTACTTTAGGTTATTCTCAACTTCTGCCACCTTAAGTAAGTAAAACAGTACAAAACAATAATTTACCTCTCATCAATTGACCATTTAACTAACTAACCCTAACACTTGACCACTTAACTATGGTATAGTTTATTTTTCTTACAGTATTTGCTCGGTGTTGCTGAATTCAAGAGACAGAATTCATCTGGTCTGGTAGAGTAACATCCAACTAGGTGTGTTTACTTGTGATAACATAACTAGAAGAACGTGCACCATTCATCTTATTAGCTAGTGTATAGTCATTTCGATGAGATCTTATTTGGGCGTCTATTTTGAATATTTTATCACGGTTTACTCGTAAGGTGAACCTTCTCATGTCAGAAAAACTAAAAATACCTCGGGGATAGTGCTTAGTAGACATTCATCTTCAATCCATATTTTACTGGTCTGCATGAAATGCAATAAAAAGCAAGGCGTTAAATAGTTTCATATACAAAGCTCTACTCATTGGTCATGCACACTTTCGTAGGTCTGTCACGCTCGATTTTGATATTCTTCTTCTTTAGCGTTTCTTTTGTATGTACTAACGAGTCACCGCTTATCAAGGCCCATTAGCCACTCGAGGATAAGGGTTAATGAAGTTGTCAGGAGAACAGTGAAGCAACAATGTCGAAATCGGTTACCATGGTAGAGACTTGCCTGAGTTAGACTATATAAGAAGGACGCTCAACAAAAATTTGTAAACATTTGACATAAAAACGAAGATGCTATAATCATCTGGAAAGCAGCCTCGTGATATGTGTTCCACAGACGGATTGTTCTTGGAAATAAACTTTGCATATGGAAGTTCCGTTTCGCTTTAAGTACAGAGGGAGAAAGGAACATTATTTACAGCGGTTGTAGCTAGACGAGTTTTTGTTGTAAATGTGTTATAGGTGGGGGCCATAGATTCGAGCTCAGTCGAGCAGCGATCATCTTTTGAAGCATATATCCATACTGCAGTTTCCTCCCTTTTTTACGCAGTCGTTTGCATCAATATTCTACCGTGCAAGATTGCTTAACATACACTGGTTTGGCAGTAAAAGGCAGGTACGTTCATGCGTCACTATGAAAGTTGTTATCTTTTTACTTCAGTTTGTTCTCCGAGGTCCAGGGGATAACACTTGATTTCTTCATGTTATACCTATATATCTGATCATTTATTTTAGGTTATTCTCAACTTCTGCCACCTTGAGTAAGTAAAACAGTACAAAACAATAATTTACCTCTCATCAATTGACCATTTAACTAACTAACCCTAACACTTGACCACTTAACTATGGTATAGTTTATTTTTCTTACAGTATTTGCTCGGTGTTGCTGAATTCAAGAGACAGAATTCATCTGGTCTGGTAGAGTATCATCCAACTGGGTGTTCTTATTTGTGATAACATAACTAGAAGAACGTGCACCATTCATCTTATTAGCTAGTGTATAGTCATTTCGATGAGATCTTATTTGGGCGTCTATTTTGAATATTTTATCACGGTTTACTCGTAAGGTGAACCTTCTCATGTCAGAAAAACTAAAAATACCTCGGGGATAGTGCTTAGTAGACATTCAAACTCTCTCCTGCATGTATTACAAATATCTGATGTAGGTATTCTAACTCTCTCGAGTAAGCATTAAAACTCTCTCTCGTAGGTATTCAAACTCTCTCCGCTAGGCATTAAAACTCTCTCCTGTAGACATTGAAACTCTCTCTCCTGTAGGCATAAGAACTCTCTCCCGTAGGTATTCAAACGCTCTCCAGTAAGCATTCAAACTCTCTCCTGTGGCTATTCAAACTCTCTCCAGTAAGCATTCCAACTTTCTCCAGTAGCCATTCAAACTCTCCAGTAGACATTCAAAATCTCTCCTGTAAGCATTCAAACTTACTCCAGTAGGCATTCAGACTCTCCAGTAGGCATTCCAACTCTCTCCAGTAGGCATTCCAACTATCTTCAGTAGGCATTCAAACTATCTCTTGTAAGCATTCAACTCTCTCCAGTATGACATTCAAACTCTCCTGTTGGCATTCATACTCTCTCCAGAAATAATTCAAACACTCTCCTCTATGCATTCAAACTCTTATGTAAGCATTCAAACTCTCTCCGGTGAGCATTCAAACCCTCTATTTTAAGCATTCAAAATCTCTTCTGTAGATATTCAAACTATATGTTGTAGGAATTCCAACTTTCTCCTCTAGGAATTCAAATTATTTCTTGTAGACATTCAAACTCTCTCCAGTGGTCATTTCAAATCTCTCCAGTAGGCATTCAGACTCCCTGTAGGCATTTACATTTGTCAAGTTTCAAATAGCATTTGTAGCATAAACGCACAGATTAAATGGACACATGTGAAGAATACGGATGGGACGATTTCACTATTATTCCCGATTCCGATACAATTACGACTTTTTTTCTAAATTTCGGATTTCGATACAATTACTGATTCCGATACTTTATAAATGACTAAATATTTATCTACAGAGTTGTTTTTTTAATTTTATATACGCATTACCTTAAAACTCCGCGCAATGAGCATATATCATCGCAAACGTTAAATACATTTGTTGTTTGGGGGTTAGGGTTAGGGTTAGGGTTAGGGTTAGGGTTAGGGTAAGGTTACATTGCACGAGTAGATCTTTCTAACTATTTTTATCTCAAATGTTTTACGTGTAATTGATTGAAAATAGTTAGGCTACTAAAGATTTGATTCTCTTTGAAAACAAAGCCGATTTGCAATAGTTCGTCGCCAATTGACAAAATGTTATTCTAATTTTTTTGTAAACAGTTGAACATAGTTGACTCGGGTAAATTTTAGTAAAATATTTTCAAATAGATTAGTAAGTGAGTTATTTTTATTAAATACTGCAAAGAGAAAGGAAAGAGGAAAAAACGGACAGAAAACTGCCTCAAGTGTTCTTTCTTTTCTGTTCGAAGATTACAAAGTATTCCACTTCTATGTACATTTCTAACAAACCACTTGTGGAAGTGATGTAATGTCAACATTAAAGACACATCTAAACCCTACATCTTGTGTCATAACTTCTAAAAAAAATGTATGTCTCAGAAAATTAAATTGAACTGTTACAATTACTCGGTTAATAAAATTGCAATCACGTAAGATCGTAACAAAGTGAGATTATGCTTATTCCAGTCAAAGTGAAATCCACTTATTTCCGTCTGATCAGACGCTTTGTTTTAAAGATTTTGTTTCCTGCAAATCACCTACGCACCTTACACATGTGCGGGCTTTACATGTTCTTTTTTACGGTAAGATAATAAAAACCTTTTTAGAAAAACCTACCCGTTTCATTTTTAGAGAGTTAACAGGGTGGATCCAGTTCACTATGTTAGTTTAGCATGAATAGACCTCGTGCAAGAGAGAATGTAACCTCACACTACCTAGATGTCAATTTACGCCAAACTTACATAGCGAATTGACCTACCCTGGTTATTTAAATATCAAACAGGTAAGGTTTTCAATTTCTGCATAATCTTACCATTTGTAATGTTAAGAAATGAGAAGAATTCCGAATTCGGTTACTAGGAATTAGAATATAGAAATTGAACCATGGAAATGATTTACAGTGAAACTGTCATTACATTTCTAATTTTAATCGAATTTTATGTTATAAATACATATAGATACTTTCTAGGGAGATGTACTGTTATAAACTTATTTCATCTTATAAAGGAATAAAGACGTAACATACGTGTTAAATACTAAAATACACATAGTTACTTTCTAGGGAGATGTATTGTTATAAGCTTATTTCATGTTATAAATGAATATAGACGTAACATACGTGTTAAATACTAAAATACACATAGTTACTTTCTAGGGAGATGTATTGTTATAAACTTATTTCATGTTATAAATTAATAATGAAGTAACATACGTGTAAAATACTAAAAATACACATAGTTACTTGGAAGCTGTACTAATACTTTCTTTGAGATTTTTCTGAAAGTGTTTAAATGTCTAGAACAGAGAAAGGTGTTCTAGCATCATTCTCAAGTGAAATACGCAGTGATTCTTTTAGATAAAATACACCAAAGATGCTCTAACTGTAGCATTTCTACAGCTAAGGCCATGACATTAAATTTAATTTTTCTACTGCTGTCAAAGTGGTTGATGCTAAGTTTTATCTCATTGGCACCAACCACTTCGAAGGAAACAGTTCCACGCTTCATATTGACATATGACGGTAGTCATTTCGATCTTAAATTATTTCATCTTTTATCTAGTAATTGTTTTGTTTAATGATAAAAAAGGATACTGATGGTTTCGTTCAATGTCGTTTTCAAGATGCAAGTCTGCTAGTGATTTAACTGTAAAACTATATAAAACTTGTTTAGACTAAAATTCAAGATGGATGCCTAAATCTGTCTTGGAAAATCTTAAATAAAAAACAAATACTTTCTTATTTACCTCAACATTTTAAATATTATTTTTACATAATAACAAGTCTGCATAACATGACATGTTTTGTTTGTCCAAATACAAAATACTGATTTATTTTTGAACGTATATAAAATTGATTTTTTATACCTATTTATCGAAACCTGTTCTGATACTACACTTCATATTTTCTGTCCTCCGTAAATGAATGAAATAGTTTTCTTTACTGAGCCAACGTATGTTTTGTCCCTATTCAAAGTGTCCCTTTTTGGGGGAGCTGTATTTTCTCTGTCTAATTTTGTTCTCATGGGGAGGCAAGTCAGTAGAGACTGGAGATTCTGTTGAAACTTGTTTCTTTTTGTATAAAACGAATGACGTTCCTGGTAAATATTGTCCTATTTCTCTTTGCTTACTACTCATTATCTATCGGTTAATGTAATAAGGTCATCTTTCTTTCTCTGTGTCTTACTTCTACAATTCTCGTTTCCTAGTCGCTGTTTATCTTTGATAATAACATACTCAGGTAACATAAATAATCGCAGAACGCATCGATACAACAAGTGGAATGAAAAACCATCCAAAAGATTCGTTCACTTATGGACTCATATAACTACACTTCATTATGCGCCTGCATTCAGTGTGCGCTTCCAGCGCCCTCAAGCGTCAGACTAGACACTAATGCCAGAAAAATGTGTATTACGGCAACAGGAAATAAAACATCAAATAGAACTTCCGGAAGCAAGCGTCGTCTCCATTTGAGAACTTCCGGTGGTAAAATAGTACAAGCGCATTTGTCTGAAAGTCTGAAATGAAGTTAATTAACAAATGTGATTGATTTTCAATTCGATTTAGAGCCGTTCGATTAAGAAAGCAATAAATTAGTATCGGCGGAAAAATAATATCCGCCAGAGAGGAAATAGTTTTCAAAATGGTTTCCTGTTTTGGTTTTTTAATGGCGACCGCTTTATTTTGAATGTTGTGTTATTGAAAAATAATTTATTCACGTGGCTGGAATTAACCAGAAAAAAAACTCGACAAGAGAAGCGAAAATGTAAACACACACGCTCGTTCGCACACAAACACACAAACACACACACACACACATATGTATATATATATATATATATATATATATATATATATATATATATATATTCAAAGATGTAAAATCTAGTTTCTCCCAACCGTTTCAATTTTATTCATTTTCTATCATTTTTTAGTAATGACTAGAACATCACTGAAAACATTGAAATTATAATAACACCTATAATTTGACATGCTTTTATGCTTTCTATAAGGATTTTTTTATGTGTCAAATGTAAGAGACTCTTGACTGCGAATCAGTGGTGATTTGTGATCGGAGTTCGCGCCCGCCGACCGTCAGGAATTAGCTTCCTGCACTGAAGATTGCGTAATCATGAAACAATGAAACATCGATGTCTGTAAGTAATAAATAATTAATATTAATTAATAAATATTATATATATATATATATATATATATATATATATATATATATATATATATATATATATATATATTATCTCAGCATTGTTTCCAGTCGTCTTGTATTACTACTTGCCATTGGAATCAAGCAGTGCCGACTCAGGAGAGCGGTTGTTGGGATTGCGCAATCCTTGTAATTACAAATTCACGCGTGGGCAGACCCTGGTGGGGCACTCATACGACGAAATCGACGGAAGAGTCTATCACATATATATATATATATATATATATATATATATATATATATATATATATATATATGTATATATATATATATATGTTAACTAGATCAAAACTTTACAGATTCACGTACACTCTTCTATAGGCTCATAAACGTTATTGGATATAAGCTAACAGAGTTAGTTAAGCACAAGTATCCCACACGAACCAATACATACACCACCCATGATAATAGAGAGCTTATATTGATCCATCCACTTATTTTTATATCCATTAGGAAACGTGTTTGACTGATAAAGATACTCCCCAGTAACACCAAGCCCCCACATGGCTAATACACTAGAATTATAACAATAGTTTTACACTCAAGTATAAGCACTATCCCAAAATTATGAAAAGTAATATGAATAATAATTACTATACTATAAATAATAGTTATAACACTTAAACCCCTTAATAACAAGTATACCCCACCCTAAATCCAATCCACTCACTGACAAATAAACTACACCACACACTATCACCACTTAAAATGGATGAATCATTGAAGCAGAGAAACATACAACGTCTATTATCAACAATTTATTTATTTTAAATAATACTTACTTACGATTAAGACCCATATAAACACACAGTCCTCCCTTTTTGAATCGTACTACATTATGTCTGATTTCTTTTTAAATATTAAAGTTTTGTTTATACCTACAGACGATATCGTTTCGTTTTTCCCCCCATCAGTATATATATATATATATATATATATATATATATATATATATATATATATATATATATATATATATATATATAAAATATGGTTACCCACGGACACGTATATCGTCGTTATACGACTAATCAGCGTGGCTGAACCTAACGAGATTTGAAACAGAGTCTGGAGCCTGAAGCTCATCAACTGAACCAATCCCTGCTAGTACTAAATGCATCACCTTTTTTGTAGATGTCATTTATTTGTTTATTTTGTTTGGTGGAACATTTGATCAGAAATCACATTGCCTGAATGCTAATTAGGAATTTTCCATCCCCAATTGCCATGCCCCCAGATGAGGAGCAGCATATATATTTTTTTTAATATAATCATCAACCGACACGTGGTTAGCATATATATATATATATATATATATATATATATATATATATATATATATATATATATATATATATATATACATACACATACATATATAAATATATATATATATATATATATATATATATATATATATATATATATATATATATATATATATATATATATATATATATATATGTATAAAAAAATTAATGTACCAAAATATATAAATGTTTATATATGTTTTAATTTATTTCTTGTTGACATTCAGGAATACAGAATATATATATTTTTGAAAACAGCTGGGATGTATGTGCGCGTATACTGTTCTATTGGATACAATTCGTTGTAATTAATTCATGGAAGTTTATTTTACCTTTATTTGGAGGGTTGTCGGGGGTTAATACTTATAGCAAAATAGAGATGGGGTGAGAGAGACAGAGCCTGTGTGTGTATGTACGAGTGTGAATAGGAATTCATGTGCGAGTGCGAAGTGAAATTCTCTGCATATGTGTTGAAGAGAGTATGGGTATACCTGCGTGAGTAAGAGTGTATTATAAAGTGAGTATAGTACGATAGATGGTCTCTCTCTCTCTCTCTCTCTCTCTCTATATATATATATATATATATATATATATATATATATATATATGCGTGTGTGTGTGTGTGTGTGTGTTTGAGAGTGAGATAACCTGTGTGTATGTGTGAGATAGAAAGAGCATGTGTGAGACATCCGTATGACAGAGAAATAGTGTTCATGCGTGTGTGTACTCCTCTCTATGTTTATTTATATATATCTTTGCTGGCGTATAGTTAGCCGCACACACACATACTCACACACCCACTCACACACATATATATATATATTAATATATACTTATATATATATATATATATTAACATAAACTTATATATATATATATATATATATGTGTGTGTGTGTGTGTGTGTGTGTGTGTGTGTGTGTGTGTGTGTAACCATACGCCAGCAAAGATTGTATGAATGACTGTAATTAAAAGCCAGGGTGGAAGTGAGACTAGTAGAGATAGAAGAGAAGGGGGGGGGGGCTTTTAAGATGGTTGTCAGCTGTCGGGGGCCGAGGGTTGAGGGGTTCTTATTAAAATCTTTGAGGGGCAAAAGAGAAGAAGCCACGTCTGGAATGGCAAACAGTCGGGTCACGTCGATGGCAGGCCGCTAAATGGATGGGATACCAGCAGAACGGTGACAGTTATGAGGAGGAGATCAGAAAGATTTTGGCTAAAGAAGTTTCTTAAACGAAGAAGGAGAAGTAGAAGAAGAGGAAGATGAAAAAACACGACAACAATAACAACGACAACAACAAAATCATAATGAAGGAGATGAAAAAGAAAGAAAGAACCAGAAGAAGAAAAAGAAGAACAACAACATGATAATGAAGTAGAAGATGAAGAAGAAAGAAAGAAACAAAAAAAGAATAAGAACACCAACAACAAAATGATACTTAAGTTAAAGATTAAAAAGAAAGAAAACAACAAAAAAAGAAAAAGAACAACAACAACAAAATGATAATGAAGAAAATGAAGAAGAAGGAAAGAAACAGAAAAAGAAGAAAGATTAGAAGACGTGGATGATCAAGAAAAATAAGAACAAGAACAAAAACAAAATGATTGTGAAGAAGAAGATGAAGAAGAAAGAAAAAAGTGGAAGACGAAGAATTAGAGTAATAATAAGAATAATATAAATTATACAAAGAAGAAGAATACGAAGAAGAAAACAATATAAACATCTAATATAGGAAGAAAGTAGTTCAAAAAGAAACAGAAAGAGAAGAAAAACACCAATAAAGACGAGTTAGAGGAACAAGAAATAAAAGAAAAGAAAAAAATACAAGAAAATATAACAAGAAGGAGGGAACGGGAAGAAGGGGAAAGTACAAAAGAGGACCAGTAAAAGGAGACTAATAATAATAATAATAATAATAATAATAATAACAATAAGAAGAAGAAGAAGAAGAAGAAGAGGAGGAGGAGGAAGAAGAAGAAAAAACTGTAAAAAAGAAAAAGTATATGCGATGAGAAATATAGCAGAAATAGGGCAAAACAATAGAAATTAAAGAAGAAAGTTAAATAGGAAAGACAAAACCTAGAAGAGAACAAATACGAAGAAGTAGAAAAAGAAAAAAAAGAAACGATAGAAGACTAAGAATAAACTAAAAATAAATAGAAGTATAGAAATAGAAAAATGAATATGAAAAGACCACGAAAAGGAGGAAAAGAACGAAAAGGGGGAAAAAAGAAGAATACAAAAAAATAGGAACACTAAAAAAATGAAGAAAAAGAAACTTAGATCATGTAGAGAATTAAAGAAGGGCGAAGAAAAAGAAACACACGAATGAAGAAAAAGATGGATGAAGAAAAAGACTGGAGGTTAAAGCGTAGAAGACAAACATGGAAAGAGAAGAAAATAGAATTGTTAAAGGATGAGGAGGAAGAAAAGGAGGGAAGAAAGAAAGAGGTCAAGTTTTTTTTCCTTTAACATTTATAAGAAGCCTTGACAACCACCGATTGCCATGGCTGATAGCACACTACCAGAGAGTCCATCATTCAAACTCTTTGGCTTAACATTAACAGGTAACATGAATCGGAATAAATATATAATACGTACTGGCAAAACTGTTGCAAAGAAAGTGGCCTCCCTCTACCGGGCTAGAAAAATTATCACACCTGCCAGTGTCTTATATATGGTGGCTTTCTAAATACAAACCCACAATTCGCCCATGAATTGAGTATTGTTGCTGGTGCACTAATCACTGGTCCCCCACACCGGACAGAGATTTACAAAAAAGATTCTCTAACCTAATATGTTTCACACTGTCTACCAAGTTCCAGCCCCTCTCCCATCGCCGCAATGTCGCATCTTTGTGCTAATTGTACATGTACTTCTCGCAGAATGTTCTCCGACGAATTTCCTGCAATTGTGCCTCATCAACTTAAATACCATCGAAAAACCTGACTAGCAGCAAAATACACATCCCTTCACTGTAGAAATTTCTGGGTGCCAGAAGGCGTCTACTCTAATAGATAATTTCCTCGAACCGCTTGTCTTAAGAATTCCCTTCTTGTTCCTAGTTTCTCCGGCTGTAGTAACATGTAACCTTGACTTTCTTCAAGTTCATGCTTTCGAAATTGGGAAACTCCTAGTCGAACTTAGGAACCTTTACTACCGAAATTTCGAACTGAACCCTTTACTTGTTACATGGGGTTAAATTGTTCTACTTCAATCAGCTATGGCCGTGCAGAAGTGGGAATTTTATGTTATTCATAGATAGTATCGCCTGTAGTAAGGATCGAATCTTCTACTTCTAGAAGACTGTCACTTAGAACGCAGTCATGGATATACACACATGCTTATCCTATATCACACATACAAATACAGTATCTCTCGCTCACACATATATACGTTATGTATCGCACAAATTCGAATTGTTGTATGAAAATTACACCGGAAGAAGATCAGAGATTATATCGACCGAAATATTGTGAAAATAACAACCAAGATGAGAAAATTAGTCAAAATAATCAAAACGAAACAAAAAAAATACCGTCCCCTTTTACTTGCCTCCCCACAAGGGTAGAGATAGGCATAAGGTCGGTTTTTAATGTTAGTGAAATCCAGCTCCTAAAAAAGGGCACTCTAGATTATGACAAAAACTAAAATCGCCTCAATATAGAAGGGTTTCTCCTTCAGTGACTGAGGACATAAAAGAGGAATTGTAGCATCAAAACAGGTACTACATTTTTGTCCTACCCAAAAATAAATACAGTCTGATTTAGAACGGTAAAGGAACATAGGGAGAAATAATAGCAAAAAGACAAACATGAGAAAAGGGAAAAAAAGGAAGAAACAAAGGAAGGAGAGAAAGTAAGGAAGGAAGTAAAAATATAAATTGAGATAGATTGCTGGAAAGAAACTTGTTGATGAAGAAGGAAAGAAAAAAGAAAGAAAGAAAGAAAGGAAGAAAGAAATGAGGAAAGAAAGAAAGAAAGGAAAAAAGAACATACGATCCAGGACTGAACATTGAAAAGAAATAGGCTGTGAAATGAGAACGAAAGATAAAAAAGGAGAAACAAAATAAAGAAATAAAGGAGGAAAAGAAGAAGAAAGATTGAGAAACAACAAATAAAGAACGAAAAACAGAAATAAAGGAAGAAATAATATTGTAAAAAAATGAAGGAAAAAAAGAAAGAACTAAAGAAGTAAAGATAAACTGATATGAATGTCGAAAATAAACGGTTGAAAAACAATAAAAAAAGGAAATGAAGGGAGTAAGAAAGTAGAGACGAAGAAGAAAAAGAAAAGTGAGAAATAATAAAAAAGAAATAAAGAAGAGAACATAGGGTGAGATTAATGGTACGACCGAAAAAGGTTGAGAAGGATGGAAAAAAGAAAGAAAGGATAGGCGGAATGAAAAAAGAAAGAAAAATGCGAAAGAAAAGTCAGCGAAAATGAAGGGTCGCTACAGGAAAAAAATTACAATGGAGAATAGTAAAAAGAAATAAAGAAATCTGAGTTTTGGTTGATATGTTTTCTAGCAGAGCCATCTTTTGATGACGTATCAAAACTGTTGGCCTTATTTAATGCCAATACGCAGCACGTTGAGAAGCAGTGCATTGCACATGGTCCAGCTGTCATGCCAGCCGAGGTTTGCAATAGCGTCATTCTAACAACCTAGTGTCTACCTTGCACCATCATACCCTTCTTTGCCAGGATGATGTATGGTCTAGTTCGGTTGTAGGATAAACACTCTCCCATGCATTACCTCCTCTTTTTAGAGGGGAGTAATGTATGTCGGTTTCCTGAAGCGCCTTTAACGGGATACTGACGGGTTCGTTCTCAGCTATTTTGTACACTCAAGCGTACGCCCTCGGGGGAGCGTGTTGTTTTCCACAAACTTAAACTGACAGTATGTCTAACCTTGCTGTAGAGGATGCGGGCGTGTATATAATGGTACATTGTATAGGATACATTTAACATTTCAATTTTATTCAGATTTGAGAGGAATTGAAGGGTCATACATTTCTCAACGTTGGTGTAACTTGACGACTTGAATTAAATCCGGTTTAACAATTTTCCGCGCCGGTAACAAGTTGGGGCACGTAAATCTCTTTAACAGTTAAGCAATATTTACCTGCCTGCTCAACTGCAGCAAAGGTGGACCTGGCGTCAGTTCATAGTGGATAATCGGGCTCCCCTAAATACAGGGCGTGCTGAACGAGTGTAACACTTGTCATGATCTGGCCACGTAGCATTCTCCAGTAGCGGCGCCTCAGGCCAGCGACTAAAAACTAATGTACGCTTCCGTAGGAGGACCTAATGCCTCGTAGTATGTCATCGTAAGAGCGAACATAAACATGCTGTGATCTGACTCAAAAGTTTGGGCTCCTGTGCAAGGTATCTCCTTAAAAGTGATGTACATGCAGAAATAAAACATAAATATTTTTCAGATATAGAAAGAGATTAATGTAGAAAAAACTAGTAGGGTTCGCTGGCGTTGCCCGTGCATTATTGAAAAAGGTAAGACACGTGATCAATAACTACAATAAGCTTACCTGCAAAGACTAAATCTGTCATCACTTGAGCCGCAAAGGATGCGAGAGGACCTAATTCTATCATCAACGGAAATGTAAATCTACCTTTCGAGGAATTGTTTACCCCAACACATAGTCACGGTCTTCACGTACACCCGCAGAAGATGTACAATCGTCGCTTACTTCAAAAAAAAGGAAGGCAGCTTGTTGTAGACGTATTTCTCCTAGAACGGGTGCAAGAGGAGGTCGCTATAATGCCTACCATATCGAGGTTTAAAGTTGCCTTGGACAAACATTGAAACAGTATTTAGATGCAATATCTTTTAACTATATTTTACATAGCGTTAGTATGTTTCTGACAATAAAATTGGCGTATTTATTGAATAACAAATCATCTAATTTTAGGTTTCGAAAGCTAAGCGGTAAAAATATCAACATTTTTCCTTCCTCCATTAAAAATATATTTCAGTATAAATTCTTTGCAGTGTAATTTCTTTACTATTTTATTTATGTCAATAAATATATTGCAAATGTAATCTATTCAAAATAGTATCATAAATGCAAAATTTCTCAAAAATATTTTCTTTTGTCTCCAGCATAATTGTTATATGTTCACTTATCAACCATTATACATCCTTTTCGTCGTCGGAAACTTAATATTTTGCTTGTCTGGCGATATAAAACCACTCGAACGCCAATGTTGATTTACGAAAATGTTTATTTAAAAAGAGAAGAAAAGTACCAGAAAACATCAGAAGGGTGAATTACTTTCGTACACGAATAACTCATATCGCTACACACAGCCAAACTGTGTGCCGTCCCACATTGGGGACAGGACCCTAGACAAGTGTTTCCTATTTTGATTATCGCCAACCGGGAGTCACGTGGTTTCGCGACTTCAGTTTGAGGTCAGCTCTGACGCTTAAAAGTGTCACTCAAAACTTCACCTCGTTATGTAAAATAATGTCTGAAATCATGAAATAATATCGACGCACTATCTTGTTTCATTATCATCCATCATTACATAATTTTTTAAATCGCAAAATTTTTATTTTTATTTTTAATCTATATTATAATAAGCTACGGCAATTTTATGGTCGTACATATGCTATCACCTGCAACAATTTATCGCCGAACATGGAATACAAAAATAGTATTTTTTTAAAATTTCATCTGATACGCTAATGTGACGAACGTAAAACTCGAACTAAAATGTACTTTCTTGACATTAACTCGTCTATAAGGGACACATGTTATATATATATATATATATATATATATATATATATGTGTGTGTGTGTGTGTGTGTGTGTGTGTGTGTGTGTGTGTGTGTGTGTACGTGTGTGTGATAAAGAATTGAAAAGGTGTTCTGACGTAATGGAAAATGAAAAAGAAAAACCAACATAATTAAAAAATAATGTTTGAATTATCTTATTTAATTTCGATATATATATATATAAATATATATATATATATATATATATATATATATATATATATATATATATATATATATATATATGTTTGTGGAATACCCTTCAGAAGACCGGTATAAGCAATACATATATCATCAGTTTTAAATTTTAAGTTTTTTCCTTATTTGGGGGTTATAATACGATTTTGGTGGCACCACCACTAAATGGTAGAGTTGAAAAAAACCCAACAAAAAACAGATAAATAATGTGTCCACGTTACTCACGCCTTTTGGCTAAGATCAAAGTGTAGTATCTGTTCCGATGGATACTGCACCCCATACTGGTATTGTCTTGTCCTTCGGGGCTTGACTTACGCCGGTCAATGGGTCTGTCCTGTGCAGTTCTAGGAGGTCAACCCTCCCAGGCTTTGCCTCCCCTCTTAGGGGAGGAGTAAGTTTATTGCTTACTGTCTGGGGCGCCCTACCGGGGAATGCCGACGGGGCTGCCCAGGCAATTTTTAAATGGCCAGAGTGCTCACCTCTCGGGCGCTGGCTTTTCAAACCCCACTTTCCCGAACCGACCTTGGGTCACATCTTACTTGTGGGAGTAGGATAAAAACTGGCTTTGTGCCTAACTCCTGGAGAGGAGTAAATCAATACTCACCCTGTTGCCTAGAATACATATTCAATAATTCATGATGATATATTCAATAGTGTAGGATTTTTCTTAGCACATACATAATATTGACACTCACACCGATGTTTTACAAATGTATTACTAAATATAACTCAAAGTTTGATGTAGAGCAATTTTTTCTCTATTAAATAGTTGTTATAACATTACGAGGCGGGTATGCGTTTGAGTTTTAAAAAGTCATTGAAAAAACTGAATAAACAGTTTGTATCCTAGTATTCGATCTAAAATTAGTTGTTTCATTGCCGGTCTTTAGTTTTAGGTGCTTAGTTAAACATGTTTCGTGTTAGCAGTCGCCAGGACCGGAGTTAGTAAGGTTTAAAATAAATTGCATCTAAATAATTTATTTTATTTCCAATAACACGATACAACAATAACAAATAAAAATTGGTTACGGCAGAAGAAAAGTTTCAATTGTCAGCTAAAATTCTATTTGGGGTTGACTCTGAAAATCCGATAAGGTAATTATATATATATATATATATATATATATATATATATATATATATATATATATATATATATATTTTTAAGCCGGCTTTCTCTTCGGGCTAACTTTAAAATATTTTCGCTGCATTTTTTCCCATTTTCAAGCATTTTCTTTGACATCTCTTCCCAGGAAGTATTGTTAATGGCGAATATTTTCCACCTCACTCTCTTCTGAGCATGCCTGCCTGCATCCACGAGCGTACCTCTTATTGGACATTTTACCCTTTGGATTTTCTATTTTCGCCGCACCTGAAGTTGTGGCTTCTTGGAATTTAACTTTGAATCCTCTCTCACAACCTTTCGGACCTTTAACGACCTACCTATCTACTTCTCATTCTCTCCGCTGGACTTTTCGACACCGGACTTTTTAGCAATCGGACATTTGCTTGCATTCGGACAGAATTTTGCCCTGTGTTTCTTCCCCTACAATTTTTATTTTATTTTTTCAAATTTTAAATCTTGGCCTTTGCCAACTTATCTATCCCAGCGACTTCCTCTGATGATAAGATTTTGATCTTTGAAAAGCCTGGCTTAAGGAAAATTTAACTTGAATAAATTGCCTTTTTTGCGGAATATACCTTGCTCTGAGCATTTGAATTGAATTATGATTTGGCTTTTGCTTCTCTAATTCCTTTCCATTCTTCTTCATATATATATATATATATATATATATATATATATATATATATATATATATATATATATGATAATTTTATTTACACAGACATGTACAAAATCTGCGGCACTGGCATGTCGATGTTATCGATCAACAGTTACTATAAACTGAGATCTCATCAGGCAGAGTTAGAATCCGATCTTAACCTCAGATCATATTTGGAGAGAATGAAGTGTAACTGTTGATCGATAACATCGACATGCCAGTGTCGCAGATTTTGTACATGTCTGTGTAAATAAAATTATCATACATAAAGCTCTATTTTGATATTGAGCACTTTTTATAAACCCGGTTAAAATTCTCTGGATTACCACCCTGTGGATATTTTTAACCTGGATTATTACCATTATATATATATATATATATATATATATATATATATATATATATATATATATATATAATGCAATGCCCAATTCAGTACACATTCTAGTGGACTCAAGCATCAGCTGAATAATAATTAATATGTGTGTAATGTGAACAGTTGTGAACCAATATTTGTAGGGAAAACGGGAGTTGCGTTTTGTTAACTAATCTTTACAAAATAAGTATTTATGTAAGTAGACTTCATTTTGTATTTAGATAGGTATGTAGTGACAAAACCGCATCTCTATGTTGCTACATGTATCTATCTGTACGCCAAGCGACAGTATACCAACCATAAGAATCAGCTAACTTAAAGTACTAGTATTGTTCGTAAAGAAGTCGACAATTATTTTTTTCAAGTAACTTGTGCGTTATTTACAAGTACTTCAAATTGTGCTTCGACGAATATACTGTACGTGTACCCCCTTAGCGTTAATACCACCGAACAACCGACAAGCAGCAAAATCCTACCCCTTCACTGTAGAGGTCACCAGATTCCAGATTGTTTTTTGCTCTAATAGCTTCTTTTCTCGAATCGCTTGCCTTTAGAATTTACTTCTTGCTCCCTGTTTCCCCGACTGTAGCAACACGCAGAAATATAAATGTAATGTGAACAAACATCTCGTTTCATACTCCCTATGTAGAATGCCCCCTATAAATATGGCCTTTAATTCACAGTAGCTCCGTACGTCTCAGTGGTAATTAAGGGGGTGCATGAAAGTTACTAAGAATGTGAAATATTGTTGGTATATAAGGAAGAAATGTAAAACGTATGGCGTAATCAATCTTTTATTACATAACATGTAGATGCATCAACGTTTGTTTCCCTAAGGCTTTCTTTTCATATATACTTCAATAACACAAAATGCATACGAAATATTATTTAGTTTTGGAATTGAGTTATGTAAGAAAAATGTTTTATTTAATTAGCCGTAATTTGTAATTAATCGAATAAGTCATCTATCTCGCTTTCAGCTACCATGTATTTATGGCACCACCTCTCATTTTTATGTTGATTCAACCACTTTCTAAAGTTTTGTAATATTTATGTGAGCATTTAGAAAATGAGAGATTTTCTTTTTTCAGCGTGGCCATCTAATTTGCATACGTTTCTTTTTACGCACCACAAATACGCATGAAAATTAAATGGCAAAATATTAAGTCTCTTTACTTTTATATAAGTGTAATAAAGGATAATGATACTTATATAATAATAATACTGCTACTACTACTACTACTACTAATAATAATAATAATACTAATACTACTACTACTACTACAACTACTAATACTACTACTACTACTACTACTACTAATAATAATAATAATAATAATAATAATAATAATAATAATAATAATAATAATAGAGGCAATATAGAAATAAAAAAAACTTAATTAATTTTAGTTATGCAAGAAGAACATCTTAACAGATATGTTACATGTTTCGGAATTGTTCATATGTTTATTGATAATTTTAATTTTTTTTTTTTTTATTATTCGGACTACTGCTGTCATCTTGGATGTTATTCTTGCAACGTTTCGGCCGATGTAACATCTGACCTTGTCGTACTCGGGAATGTTTGCAAAATGTCGAACTGAACCCTTTATTTAACCGACAGAAATAGATTGTTCCTATTCCGTTACCCATAGCAGGGTAGAAGTCTTAAGTAATTCGTAATTAATATTCTTGATATTGTCTGTACTCGGAATTGAACCTTCAACCTTCAGAAGACTGTCACGTAGACTTTGCACGCTATCGGTTGCGCCACGGTACCATGTTCTACATAACGATTCCCGACTTCGCCAAAACGCACCTGAATAGGTTGGAGGTTACATCGGTCGAAACGTTGTTAGAATAACATCCATGATAAGAACAGAATAAGTCCGAATATCCCAAATAAGCTATGCCACAGTTTATGAGTATTTGAATGAAATCAACGTATAATAAATAGTAGTAAGCGTTGTGACCCAACGGGGCACGGCTACGCCTAGTTTTTTTTTCTTTTATAAAACTGAACGATGGAAAGATGAAACAGTTTTTAGCATGGAATTAAAGACCGAAAAACTATAAATTGAAAGAAAGATAAAAGGAAGAACGCATTATGGAAAAAGATATTTAAACATTCAACTAAAAAATTTAAAACGAAGCGAACGTAAATTATCTGAAATGACTTTCTAAATGTTCTTAGCTTTTGTTTTTGTATCATATTTTAGTTTTGCTTTTAAAACAAAGGAACCAAAAAGCCGATTACTTAAGCACAAGAATGAAAGAGAAGAAAAGTTCTTCTCCGCGGGCAACATGATCGTCGGGACTGATTGTGAAACCATCTTGTCTTGAAGCCATCTTTGATACGTCATACTGACGCTTAAAGGTGTCGAACGACCCGCATGATTTAATGTTGTATATTCCATAATGTTGAAACACTTTTTTAGAGGCGTCGTTTCATTTCTGTGAGATGAGTTGCCCGTTGCTCAGTCGGTAGCAAGTCTGTCGTCACACTTTCGTTGCAGATTGAAAGGACGCACCTTATTTGAGACACCGCCCGTCGCGCAGTCAGTCACACTAGAATTAGATAAAACATTTTCGTTAGTCTGTAATCCTTAAATTTAGAATACATTTTCTTTAGTCTGTCATGCTTTAGTTTCAAATAGAATTTTCATCGAAACATACACCTTTTAAAGGGGCTCATCCTATGTTACATGCGTCTAAGCATCTGTGTAAGAGGTTCTGCCCGTCAGTCTTTTTATCATGTTCAAGTTTAAAATTACATTTACGATCATCATCTATTAAAGTTAACTTTTAAATAACATTGTCGTTGGTTAGTCAAGCTTAAGTTTGTAAAAGCGCGTTCATTAATCAGTCATGCTTTAGTTTGAAATAGCATTTTCGTTAGGTACGTTAAGCTTAAGTTTTAAATAGCATTTTCGTTGGTGTATCATGGTTAAGTTTTAAATAGCATTTCCCTCGATCTGCGTGGCTAAAATTTCAAATAATATATCCGTTGGGCTGTCACGCTTAAATTTGATATGCTATTTTTACGTTAGTCGGTCAAGTGTAAATTTTAAATAGCATTTTTGTTGGGCTCTGAAGAGTAAGTTTAAAATAGCATATTCGCTAGTTAGCCAAGCTTAAGTTTAGAAAACGTGTTTATCAGTCTGTCATACTTAAGTTTTAAATAGCATTTTCATTAGGCTGTTTCTGTTATATTCTAAGTAGAATTTTTCTCAATCTGTCATGCTTAAATTTGAAATCATATATATTTGTCGGTCTGTTATGCTTAAATTTGATATAGTAATTTACGTTGGTCTGCCAAGTGTACATTTTGAATAGTATTTTCGTTCGTCTCTGAAGCTTAAATTTGAAATAGCATTTTCATTGGTCACTCAAGCTTAACTTTGAAATAGCATTTTCGTTGGTCACTCAAGCTTAACTTTGAAATAGCATTTTCATTGATCACTCAAGCTTAACTTTGAAATAGCATTTTCATTGGTCACTCAAGCTTAACTTTGAAATAGCATTTTCATTGGGCACGCAAGCTTACATTTGAATTAGCATTTTCGTCTGTTTGTTAAGTTTAAGTTTAGCGTATCCTTTTCTTTGGTCTGCAGGTCTAAGTGTGCAATAGTATGTTCATGACTAAACGCGCTGCTGTAATAGACGTATCTTAATAATAAAAGTTCGTGTTGGCGTCTCCATCTTCAAAAACAAGCAAGAGGAGGCATTAGTATAACAACGCCCCAAATTGTTACCTATCTAATATTTTATCTTAATATATCGTTATATTTTCCCGCGACAAAATACGCGGCAGTTGCTGGTAGTCAGCTGTGAAAGTGTCACGTGACAGCCTCCGGACGGAGGCTTTTAAGCGACTTTTGACTTTAAAATATTTTTGATTTGTTAAAATCTTATTTTTAACCCAAAAAATTAAATAAATAAAATAGACACTTTTACCGGATCTCCCTAAATGCTTATTCCCAAACCTTTCCAAATAGATTGAAAATAAAACAACGTATAATCTAAAAAAAAAAGATGTTGTAGTGTCAAATTCAAGTAAGATTTAATGATCGTCATTTTATAACATAAAAAAGATAATGCAAGAAATGCTTTAACATTAGATATTTTAAAAATAATACTCTAATGCCTTTATTAAAAACACTTTAAAAGAACATATTATCGAATTTACAGACGAAAACTATCACAGCTATATATCTCACTCTTTGTCATGCTCTTTCTCGCTCTCTCTTTATATATATATATATATATATATATATATATATATATATATGGTTTGTATATATAATATATATATATATATTATATATATAAATCTCTTAACACTAAGGTCTATGTTGTAGCTCAATAGTGTACACCTAGAGTTCTCAATTTATCATCATTTAAGACTAAAGTTATTCAAGAGAAAATTCTATAATTTCCTCAAAAGAACTTTTATTTAAAAACAATTGTTTTTGCCAATTTCAAGAACATATATATTTTACATGTACACAACATATTTTATGTTGAGGAGGCTTTATCAGTGTATAAAAATTCCACGGTCAGACTTAAAAAATAAAAACGCATTAATTTAACTTATAGATATAAGCTTTTCAAAGGGAATATATATATATATATATATATATATATATATATATATATATATATATATATATATATATATATATATATATATATATATATATGTTGGGGTGCATCTATATGCATGTTTTGACGATTCCTGTTTGTTTCTATTATATATATCTTTTACAGTTGGCGAGATCCTGTTTCTACTTGAACAGAACACTAGATGTTTGGCATGCCAACTTGAAATACAAATATATATATATATATATA
This sequence comes from Sepiola atlantica, assembly GCA_963556195.1. Classification (NCBI taxonomy): domain Eukaryota; kingdom Metazoa; phylum Mollusca; class Cephalopoda; order Sepiida; family Sepiolidae; genus Sepiola; species Sepiola atlantica. The sequence goes on along the minus strand of OY744547.1, from coordinate 45,751,367 downwards.
TATATATATATATATATATATATATATATATATATATATATATATATATATATATATATATATATATAATATATATGGGAGTAATAATATTTGTATACTGATTAAAAATGGTTTGGAGATAAGTGTAAGGATTCGGTCGGCAAGAGTGAATCTGTTTGGGAGATATGGGAGGTTAGCATTTTAACTAAGATATAGTGGGGACTTATAGGAGTAATAATAATGTGAAATGGGGTTGTTACCCTTTTAATGGCTGAAACATTATTATTGGAAAAAGTTATTAATTATTGGTCTTGAGTAGTGGTGTGAATATGAACCGATGAAGGTATTTATTTCTATATTTTTATTTATATTTATGAGGGGTGATATTTGGGAGGATTTTCCGGAGTGGAAGCCGGTAAGATTTAACTTAGTTAATAATGTTAAATCCCGAATATAAATCATTCAAGAACCCTGCAGAGTTACTGCCCTTAGATCGATCGACAAACTGCTCGGACCGGATCCGGGTTAAATCTTTATTTAAATTATTTTTGGATTGATTTAAAGTCATTAAATCCATGCCTTTAACTTGAATTTAATGTGTGTTTTTCACCCTTTTTATCTCTTCATGAGTATAATCCATACACCCATTTCTACCCTTATTTTCTTCAGTAACGGCCAAATATACGCTACTTATAAACATTGAATCACGGGATTTATATAGAAATATGTTTTTTTTTTTTTTAATTTTTTTTTGTTTTTTTTATATTTTAAAATCTTTTCCATTTCTAAATCTAAACTGTTACTTCCCACCCCTCCTTTTTTCAAACCTTATTAAACCTCCCTTACGCTAAATTTAAACAAATATACATAACACTCTAAGCAAATAACGCGTCCAAACGAGAGTGACACGTGACATCACATTTCCAAAACAGATAACAACATGAGCTGAAGAGAGCCGGATGGCTAAGTCCTTCTAAGCTTGAAACCGACGATACTGATGTTGTATAAATTTTTATGTACCAAAAAGTAAATAAATATTACGCTCTTTATTTTAATTTTAATTCTCAATTAATCGAGCACTCTACTGGAATTTTTCCTACTATATTACAAAAGAAGTTTATATATATATATATATATATATATATATATATATATATATATATATATATATATATATATATATATATATGCAAACAGTGTTTAAAAGAACAGAATTTGTCTGTTTAATTATACCTTTTTTATTTTTTCAATTTTTCTGATCGCTTTTTTTTGTAGTAAACTAAAAAAATAAATGTTCCATAGGTTTCACAGGTTTCACGAACGTTTTCGACCATTCATCGAATCATCCTCAGGTGTCAAAAGCAAATGAACAAAAAAGCTGGAGAAAGAAGAGAATTTTAAAAAGATGGCGGAGAAACGCGCGTAGAATGTTTTCTCGCGTTTTTCCAGGCAATCGTTGACGATTTAAAATTCAGCAACGCTGGATGGCATCACAGAACAAAATCGCATAACGTTCAGCATTTTAAAATGTTACCACTGGTTTTATATGTGATGTCGTTAATTTTAGGTTGTTGTGTTTTCATGTAGATAGCTTTCAGTATTTTTAATTTTTTTTAATTGGTTTCAGAATGTATAATTTTAGTGTTATTAACTAGAATGTGTCTTATATCTGAGGGAGTGTAGTTATGTTTTTGTAGATGTTGGTAAATTGAGCTAGAGTTTACGAGATGCATGGTGAGACGGCGGGATAGGGTAGTGTTTGTAAAACCAATGTAGCTATCAGCTTGATTATTATTATGAGAGTGACATTCTCCAAAATGCCATTTAAACTAATAAATAACATTGGTTCTTTGTAGTGGTTTATATAATAGCTACATTGGTTTTATAATAGCTACATTGGTGTTCGGACATTACCTTAATCTCACTATCAACGTGGGAAAACATAGGGAATCCGGAGTTAACAGAAACGCAGCTATATGCGTTTCTAAGTGTCTCAGGCGACACAATTCAGTTGATGGGTTAGTTGAGTTCAATGTGTCTTTTGATAAAAAATATTACTGAAACATGCTATCTCTCTGATAATTCTGGTTTGAATTGGTTGGGTTTGGACTGGATAGAGACTTTAGACCTGTGCAATATTCCTCTTAAGCGTGTTTTTAACACTCAAAATATTTCATCAGTTTCTGACATTTATAAACAATTTACAGAAATACTCCAGTCTAAATTTGGAAATATTTTTGAGGATAGTTTAGGATTTAACACCAAATCAAAAGCGACTCTTAAATTAACGTCTGATGAAAAACCTGTTTCCAGACCCAAACGCCCGGTATCCTATGCTAAACTAGACATAGTTAACAAGGAGTTGAAACGTCTGCAACAAGCAGGAGTATTACAACATCCTATTTTTCCGCATAGGTAGCTCCCGTTATTGTGATTAAAAAGGCGAATCGAAGAGTACGTATATGTGCCGATTATTCCACAGGAGTAAACAATTGTTTAAATGCACAGCAGTACCCCTTACCTTTGTCAGAGGACATTTTCGCAAAATTAAATGGTGGAATTTGTTTTGCGAGAATTGATTTTTCAGATGCTTTCGCGCAGTTTGAGATTGATAAAGAGTCAAAAGAGCTTCTGACAATCAACGCACACAAGGGACTGTTTAGATTAAACCGCCTTCCATTCGGAGTCAAACCAACTCCAGCCATATTTCAGCAAACAATGAATGCAATTTTAACCGGATTGACAGGAGTTGCAGCATTCATCGACAATATCATGATTACAGATACTACACAAGAACTTCTGCAACGTTTGATTTCCACATTTGAAAGAATTCAGCAGTATGGATTCCATATAAAGGTTCAAATATGTGATTTTTTTCGAACACAAATTAAATATCTGGAATTTAGTTTTGACGATCCGACCCAGAAGACATAAAAAAATGCCGGTACCGGCAAATATTTTAACATTACGCACTTTTCTTGGCATGGTTAACTACTGCGGTTCATTTTTGCCAGAACTTAATCGAGATCGTGCACCCCTCAACAATCTTTTGAAAAAGGACAACTGAGTGTCAATCTGTTATTAATAAGATCAAATGTTTACATTCTTAAGATATGTTACTCAAACACTACAACCCATCAATAGATGTTAATGCTGTTTCTGATGCCTCTAATTATGGTGTTGGAGCTATCATTTCCGATAGCTTTTCTTGATGGCAGGCTAAAATCATTAGCTCATGCATCCAGGTTACTAACACCTGCCGAGCGAAACTATAGTAAGATAGAGAAAGAAGTATTGGCATTTTTTGTTACAAAAAGATTCTATATGGACGTCACTTTATTTTTATCACAGATAATAAACCTTTTGTTAGAATTTTTGAAATCTAAGAAAGGTATCCTTGTCTACAGAACTAATCGTCTGCAAGGATGAGTCACTATGCTGTTGATTATAATTTCTCCATCAGATACTATTTGACTGGTGCAATCAGACCGGCAGATGCTTTATCCAGACTCATGGATAAGCAAACCAAAGTCAAAGAGGATTCAGTCATTTAAGCATTATCTGTGGAACCAGAAATTATTTCAGTACTCTCATCAACTGTCAGATTATTGCCAGTTACTTTACAAATGATGCGTGATGCTACAGCTTCCGACCCATTACTCAAATCAGTGTTGCACTTCCATCGTACAAAATGGCCTGAGACAAAAACATTCTACCTTATTTTTCAGTGTCAATCATCATTGTCTGACGTTGATGGTTGTATTCTATTTTGAGAACGTGTTACTGTTCCTTTTAAATTGCAAAATTGTATCTACAATAATTTCACTTTGGACACCAAGGTGTTAGCACGTAACTATGTCTATTGGACACATATGGACAAAAAATTAGAGGAACTGAGCCCAAACTGTTCAAAATGTCAGTTAGCTGCGAAAGCTCCGAGAAAAAAATGTTCTTAGCCCATTCCAGATTCCCTGCGGGTACGTCTTGATATTGACTTTACAGGACCCATTGACGGAAAATGTATTTTTTACTACCAGTAGATGCCTACAATAAATGGCCTGAGATTTTATAAATGACCCACATTACCTCTGAGGAAACAATCTTAAAATTACAACATATTTTTAGCAGACTTGGAGTACCGGAGATCATAGTTTCTGACAATGGTACTGCATTTACTTCAGCAATATTCACAGATTCCTGCAAACGGAAAAGTATCAAACACATCCGTACTCCACTTGCTTACCCTCAATCCTACGGCTAGGTCGAACGTTTTGTGGATTTATTTAAGAAGGCACTGTTAAAAGTCAAAGGGGAAGGGAACTCCTCCAGAAATACTAAATATGTTCCTTGCAAGTTTTAGAGCTACTTCAAACCCAAATGTTTCTGATATTAGTTCATCAGCTAAAGCTCTATTGAACCGGAAAGTGCATCTACCAATGGATGCCATTCGTTCAACTGCATAAATCTCTCACAAGAGAAACTTACAGATGGAGCATCAGTTCAACCAACATAATGGTGCAGTAACTCACACTTTCAAACTGGGACAGAAAACATGAGTACGTGACTATCGGAATGGTAATCAAAAGTGGACACAGGGTTACATTTTACGCAAAAGCGGACATGTCAGTTATGATGTCAATGTGCAGTATTCGGTTTGGGGTCGACACGTAAACCAGTTGCGACCCTAACATCTAACAAAGACTGACATGCAATTTGCCTCAAAAACGTACCACAGTAATCCAAAAGGAACAACCTCGAACTGAAGAGATTACCAAGAAAGTATGTTTGCATACAAAATTGTTTGAATTCAATGCAAGTCAGGCCACGTCAAAACGCACAAAGCTCAAAAAGGGAGGTGTTAGCTAGAAGCATTTCTAGCTAGAAAATAATGAGACATTCAGAATTAACATATTAACGGGAGAGTTACGTCCCCTTGGCTTTCAACGGAGACAGACATTTTTTAAAGACGTTATCGTTATCAGCTCCCAAAATAACTGTCAATAAATTAGTATACTCTTCTTCCAATTGTAAAAAGTAAATAAATAATTCACTCATGACCATACTAAGTTTTCCCAGTCATATTTTTCCCATATTTTTGTTTTTCAACTCACATTCACATATTCAAAGTTAGAGCCACAAAAGCATCATTTAATAACCACGACACGGTCACTTCACTATGGATGGAAACGCATCCGATATGAGTATGTTTTGATTTTGTGTTATTTATTTTTTGCTACATCGCAATGTATAATTTTTCGCATTGAGAACTGTTTTTTTTCTTTCTGATGAATTCAGAGAGGAAAAATCCGATATTGACATCCGATTGTTAGTGGGTCTCCTACTGAACGTTACGGAACCGTAAATATTGTATCAAACGGGTTTGTTTTGAAAAATGTTTCGTAAGATTAATAAAATATTGGTATTTGGAATGTAACAAAATCCTGTTGTAAATATCAATTATTAATGATATATGTGGCTTAATGTTTTTATCCTCAACCCGTGGCGCA